>CM076572.1:289571703-290193399 GCA_034641835.2 Pinus albicaulis | reverse complement strand
CAAAAATATGCAACCTTATGGCAGTGCCAAGATAGGCAGGAAACCCATGGTACTTCTAAGCAAAATATGCAACCATGTTACAGTGTGAAGGATAGGTACGTATAGCTTTTGCTGGTCATAAGTCATAGTAAGCATTCTGTTAGATTGATTGTGCTGTGCATGGCAAGGTTGGATGTGCCATGATTCTCGACGTTCGATCGAAGGGACTCGAGGGTAGATTTAACACATAAATTTTCTATATATTTAGTTCATAGTTTTTTCTTGTTTTTTTATCGCACTTATGTTATCATAGATGCATGTTTCCATTATATTAATCAGTATTTTGAATATCCAATTTATTTATATAATTTTCTTATAATTTCATTTAAAAATGATCTTAATATTAAGATTAATTCCCATTAATTCTGGGATACATTTGAAATTTAAATATGTTTATTATACTTCAACCATGTTACCCTCTTACACAACTCTGGAAAGATAACTGACAATGCTTGCCTTCGGCACAGAGCTTGTGCTCATATATCCTACAAAGAGAACGGGGGTTGCTGTCAAGAAGGTCAGGTGTTTCGAGAGACAACTCCCAACGCCTCCCTGTTTTAACAGTTTAAGATTTCTGCTCATGTCGAGACAGTTTATATATAAAGTTTTAACAGTATAAATCTGTATTATAATGGATAGATGGAGTATCCAGGAGACTGAATTAAGGGTCCTGCTTGCAGGACCACTCTGACAGAACGGGACTTGTGATTTGGAAGACATTGCGGGCCAAGTCGATATATTCATGATGGTAATTGGATGTTGGACTTATGATATATCAGTGGGAGGAGGCAGTTAGTCCAACGCAGTGAAAGCTAAACCATTGTCCAACCATCTCCATCATTGTCCAACAATCTCTCTCAGTTTCAGGTCAGTTTCGAATTCAAGACTCACCTCTCTAATACCACTCTTTGGACTCATTCAATAATAGATGTCTTTCTAATACCACTATTTGGACTCACCCAAGATATGTGTCTCTAATATCACTAGTTGAAATCATAATATTACCAGTTGAAATCATTATTCTTATTATCCTAAAAACCAACGATTGTTATTATACTAAATAGTAAAAACCAACAATTTTTTCAAGACCTTTTTCTCTAACCCTACTTTTTCTCTGATACCACTAGTTGAAGTTACTCACTAGTTGAACTGATACCTCTAATTATCACTATTATCATTACACCAAAATTCACAATTTTTATTACAATTATCAAAATTAAGATATACCATTACCCCATATAGACAAACACACAGAGCAGCGCTCACCAATTTCCAACATTTAAAAAAGGTGACACTCACTGGAGTTGAGAGATATCTCCAAAACAAAAATTCCATTTAAATATATATTAGTTATTTGTTTTTCTTTTAATTACATATTAAACACTATCAGATAATATATTTTTTATTATCCTTTTATTTTATTCATTAAACATAATTATTTCTAATTAAAAAATACAAAAATTAACAATCAACTTATTACATGATGATTAATATTTCCACCTTTTAATCTCATGACTTTTCAATAAGGAAGAGGAGACAAGTGATGTCCAGCACCAATGGATTTATTTATTGATCAATAAAATTATGTTTTTATTTGTTCTTCTGGCTGTGCAATATTCAATGACACAGTGTGGTAGATAAATTGTCTAATTTAAAAATGGTAGTGGGTGATATACAAATCATTGAGTTATATACAAATCATCAAATTTGATAACTGAAATGAGTTGTATACAGACTGTTAGATTTGAAACACTTTTGATTTCAACAACTTGTATACCATCCACTGCACTGCAGCATAAGCTAATGGACGAAAAGGAACTGAAATTACTGCGTGGGGATCCATTGCGAATAATACAGTTTGGAGAGTGAAAGCTTTGTACCAATCGTCTGTCTGCGCTCCATCTGGCTTAACCTGCCAACCTACCGGATGTACTTACAAAACTAGCAACTTTTTCACTCTCGGAAAGCTTGAACAACATATACCACTAAATCCAACCTCAATCTCATGATTGAAAAATTCGACTACACAAACAACAAAGTTTGCAAGTTGGAACCCTAGAAGTTATTTTAATTTGATATATACAGACAACAAATTTCGCAAGTTGGAATCTTTGAAGTGTATTATTGTGAGGAGTTATTTTTAATTTCTTTTAATTATATACTGATTTAAAAATAAAAAGATTTATGATAACAAAATTTAAATAAAAATTAAAGTAAAAATTAGTTAATTATTCTTTAATTTTTTTTTAATTATATATTTATTAAATTTAATTTTAATTTAATAGAAATTTTAAAATTAAAATTAAAATGATTACAACTATGATTATTCTATCTCCTATATTGTTAAAATTAACCATCTTATAAAAAACTAGAAATTCCTAGCCTTAATTATTAAACAAACTTTATTTATTTTTTCAATATTGTAATGTATCAAACTTACAAGATCATACGTTGTCCACAAAACTGATAACGACCCATATAAATACGTGAAAGTAAAAGCTCTTAGAAAAAATATCATATCATTGTCCGAATCTTCACACAGCAAACGGACAAACTTTAAAATCCATGGCCAGCATTTTAAAGTTTAAATGGTCATGTTAATGGCTAAATTCCACGAATCTGGTGGTGAGCACTATCATCCTCCGACATAACAACCCACAAAGTTGTTAAATAAATTATATTATATTAATCTAAACTTTACAAATAATACCCTAAGCATAAAGTCTTTATGCAAATTATATTATTTGAAAGTCTAATTCTTTCATAGTAAATGGAATTGAGAAGTAAGGGACATGTTTATATATATATAGTTAAAAGATATTTATAAAAGAGGCAATTTAAAAAGAAAACAGGTTGGGAAGCAATATTTTGTAGTTTGTTATTATAATTAAACTATGTTATTTGTTAGTGTAACTACTGCGATAATAGTATTAATTATTAAATTTATTTTTATTTTAGAAATGAGGGTGTAAGGAAATGTATTTTAGGGTTTTTTCCACAAATTAGTTGATTCTTTTTCTTTGTCCTATGTTATGATAAGATAAAGTTTTTTTTTTGACATTGATTGGATTATATTATGTGCGAGTTGAATCGTCATGCCCATATTTAGGTATTATTATTTCATATTCCTCATTAATCTAAGAAAACACACTTTTGATTTCTAACACACCTTAATAGATGACATCAAATTTATCTTACTATAAAATTTATCTTACTATAAAACAATTATGGTAAGATGTTTTGTTGTGGTATGTTGCATTCATATTAGACTTGAGCTATCATTGTGTTGACCGTCCATTAAATTTCTATAATATGGAAGAGGTAGAGGTTCTTCTCTAGAGCCATAGATAAACCCGAGCCTTGAATCCATCCCTCCATTTCTTCTTTAGTTTGTTCTCCATATACATTTCTCCACTTCATTTTAACTTTACTATTAAATTTTTCCATTTTGGCCACTATTGAATGAAAGAGCCTTGGGTTGGTGAACACCTCCACTGCCAAGGCTTTCCTTCTAGCTCTTATAAAATGCTAAGTGTATTTAAGGGGATAAAATTTCTTAGAATAGGCCATGTTCCCATTACTTTTACCTCCCCCATTCCATCCATTTGATTTTGGAATTATGCTACTTTGTAGGTTTTGATAAAAAGAAGATAGAGGCATTGGATTATATGTTCTTCGAAGTATCTTCCATAGTGGTCATTTGCAATGATGGTCAACCTTAGAGTATGGGTTGATGCCATCCATGGCTATGCTAAGTCATAGACTTCATACATCATCCTTGAATTTTTTGGGCCATGTATCCTATATATGGTTCATGGCTATTGAATCTGTTTGGATTCACATAAATCCCAACTCACTTATGTGTGAGGCATGCCATCCCTGCAACATAGCTAATTCTTTGCAAAGAAATATGATCCACGTGGATATCAGTGGCCACCCACCTATTCCATTTGGACCCGCACCATCAATTCTTGCAGCTTTTCACTTCCAACAGCTTACTATTTTTAGCATGTTTTCTGGTCCTGCACACTCGTAGCCGTTTCAGTGCATTAATGATTCAGGTGGATATTGGTGGCCACCCACCTATTCCATTTGAACACCCACCATCAGTTCTTTCAGTTTTCAAGTTGCAACAAAACTTACTATATTTAGCAGTTTTTCGAGTCCTAAACTTTTGGAGCCATTTTGAGGCCCTAAACAACATTTTTTGGGAAAACCAAGAGCAACATGGGTCCATGGATCGATGTTACCCATACCAAAATTTGTAGTCCTTGAAGAGATATTTATAACAAGCTATTGAGCGTTTCAAACAGAGATAACACCAATTTACCCAAACGGGGCCCACAATTTTGACACTTCATCTCCCGGGGTTAGGTTTTTGGATATTTCGGGTTTTACATTGTTTCTCAACAATAAATAGGCCTTCGAGCCTCATTGTAACATAGTTTAGGGGCTTGTAGCTGTCACATCTCTTCTCAGGGATACACTACCAGTACCCTAGCTCATCTATTTCCATTATGTCTGTAATAGGCCTTAGAGCCTCATTGTAACTTAGTGGAGAGGCCTAGAGTAATCACATCTATTCTCAGGGATACGCTACCAGTGCCCTTGCCCACTCATTTCTATTACTCATGTAAGCATTTATCAGGTATTTTTTTTGTAACACAGTTCAGAGGCCTGTAGCTGCCACATCTCTTCTCTGAGATAAGCCTACTAGCGCCCTAGTTGTTTATTTACATTATGTCTGTAAGCACATTTTAGTAATTGATTTTAATAAAAGGAAGCATTATTTCTGCTATATTTATGTGCTTATGGTTGTATGTGTATTTTTTTGCATTCCTGCATAAAATCTAAATCAGTGGTATCAGAGCATGTCTGCTCTTTCTCTTTTTTTCTTTGCATGTCCCCAACGTGGTCAGGGTATAAGGATTTTGGGCTGGATATTGTTGCACCCTTGCAATACCAGCCTTGCAAACCTCGATAAACCCCCATGGTGGAAGGAAAGAAAGACAAGGGAGTAGGAGATCTGAACAAAATCTTGTTCGAGGAGGCCCTCAAGAAACAGAGGAATGCGATGATGGATAAATTTTCCCAAATCCTTCATCGACTACGCACCAGTTGCACATCTACATCCAGCATGTCCACCAATAGGCCCACAACATCCTGGATAAATCCAATACCAAGTTCAACAGAATCCCCCCCCAACCCCCCGAGGAACTTAATGCAATGAAGACCATTGCTTCCTAAGGAGGGAGGAATTATCCAAGTGGATATCAGTGACTGCCCACCTATTCCATTTGGACCCGCACCATGAATTCTTGCAGCCTTTCACTTCCAACAGCTTACTATTTTTAGCAGGTTTTTGGGTCTTGCACACCCGGAGCCATTTCGGGACATTAGCGATCTAGGTGGATATTGATGGGCACCCACCTATCCTATTTGAACCCCCGCCATCATTTCTTTCAGTTTTCAAGTTGCAACACAACTTACTATATTTAGCAGTTTTTTGGGTCCTGAACTTCTCGAGCCATTTTTAGGCCCTAAACGATGTTTTTTGGGAAAACTGAGAGCAACATGTTTTCATGGAATGATGTTGCTTACACAAATAGTTGTAGTACTCAGACAGATCTTTCTAACAAGATATTGAGCATGTCAAATGGAGATCAGATGCCAAAGTTACGTCCCCGGGAGGTTGAAACACCAATTTACCCAAACGGGGGCCACATTTTTGGCACTTCATATCCTAGGTTAGGTTTTTGGACGTTTCAGGTTTTACATTATTTCCCAACAATAAATAGGCCTTCGAGCCTCATTGTAACACAGTTCAGAGGCATGTAGCTGTCACATCTCTTCTCAGGGATACACTACGAGTACCCTAGCTCATCTATTTCCATTATATATGTAATAGGCCTTGGAGCCTCATTGTAACTTAGTAGAGAGGCCTGTAGTCATCACATCTCTTCTAAGGGATACACTACCAGTGCCCTCACCCACTCATTTCTATTACTCATGTAAGCATGTTTCAGTCATTTTTTTTGTAACACAGTTCAGAGGCTTGTAGCTGCCACATCTCTTCTCAGAGATAACCCTACCAACGCCCTAGCTTTTATTTACATTATGTCTATAAGAACATTTCAATCATTTTATTTTAATAAAAGGAAGCATTATTTCCACTACATCTCTGTGCTTATGGTTATATGTGTATTTTGTTGCGTTCCTGCATAAAATCTGGATCAAAAAAGCCTTTGAATCCTTTGTATTATAGGCATGTGCCTCAATATCTTAAATAGAGGACCACACAATTTACCCTTATTTTTTGATTTATCATACTTGTCATGCCCACATTTTAGACATATTTTTATGTTTGCATATCCTTCTCTATATAGAATAGAATCATTTGGACATGCATGATATGATATGTACTCAACACCTAACATTTTCAACAATTTATGTGCCTCTTCCCAGCTACCGGGAAAGAAATTATCACTCGGAAGAACCTTAACTTTGAATAACCTATAGTTGGTCATGGAAAATATTAAATGTACAATAATTCCAATAATTATTAATGTTCATAACATTGACCATTTGTAATGTTAATTATGTGACAATATTTCTCAAAATATAAGGGACTTGATGGTCAATTACCTAAAAATTTCAGAGAAGCATGCATTCGACAAGCCAAATGTTGCTTTAAAGTTGTAAAGTAACATCATTGTTCCCAACTGGGTAGAATTTTACTGACCACCAGGTCCAAAGAGAGGGGTGGTGAAAGAAAATTTAAGGATTTCGAAAAAGGTATAAGTGATATGAGCATCATCCCCTAGGTGATCATCGTTCTGGAATGCATATAACAACATTGTTTCCATGGCAGACATATCCCTTAAGTAGACATCCATAAAAACCTTTATTTGATTGCCTCCATTGCGAGCTTGTGAAGAACTACTATTGTTGTAGTCATTCCTAATTGGTGAATCTCGACATAGTGGGAATTGAAAAGATGGTTGATTCAACCATTCTTGGTATCGTTCCTCTCCAATTTTTTATCTTAATTTATTATTCTACCGCTTTGACATTATCGTGGGGTGCAAGGGAAGATGGTAGGTAGGTCAGTCATCATCACTAGAATCATAATACTTTCAAAATATATATTTGAACATGATTAGTACAAAATTGATGATATCAATTAGTAAGCACGTCAATGCATGATTAATTGGCTTGGCATTGAAATAATTACATTATATCAAGCAATTATTATTACCATCATTGTACAAGGATTGTGGCTAGAAGATGGCATTACAATTGGCAAGACGAAGCAGTTTTCTATTCTCATCTACCAACCGTGCCTTGCGGTATGCTGCTCCTGATAAGAGCTTCCAATGTTTTGGAACTATTATAATATTTTGTTCATCTAAACTCGATTCTAAATCTGCATGAACCTGCAAATTTGTATACATTAATTTTATTCAGCTGATTGACATGGATAAAAAATAAATTCAATTAGATAATGAAAATATAAATTAAATATGAAGTAATTATGTCTTGAAATGGACAGGGAGAACTCCGCGATGGAATTTGAGAAATATTAAGGAATGAGATGGATTTTGAAGAATTTTCAATTTGATATAATTATGAGATTTTTTCCCTACATTTGAGCAAAATCAACAATAAATTCTGGTGTACACACCTAAAAGTAATTTTGGTGCCTTAAAAAATGATTTATTGTTATTCGTGTTATTGTAGTGTTAACTGCACCAATATGACTTTATTACTGGGCACAATGGTCATGTTAGTTAACAAACACACTGAATATTGGGGAAAAAAAAGTGCAACTTTATTTTTTTGAAGTGAAAAAAAAGAGGTAAATTGAAAAATGAGTGGAAAATGTTTTTCGGAAATCTAATTTCATAAAAATTTCTTTAAATAGTAAAATCTATTCAATATTTCATTATTTTTACAATGATGTTTAACCTTACAAAGGAGAAAATATATAGCGGTTCCTTAATTCCACTTCCTAAAATGGATGCTAGATCTTTAATACTCCAACCAAAATTACTAGAAACCAATACCCTCCTAAGAATACCCAACTAGAATTCAACTTAAGATCAAGTTGGCTAATCACTAGTTTTCCCTCTTAGAATCAACAAATTCATGAGAGCAAGCATCAAGTAAAAATCCTAGACCAAACAAAAATGTTTTCCATTCCTAGAGATATGCAAGGTTATTATTCCTCCTTTGTCGTCACATAGGGCCCCTATTTCATTATCCACTATGTAATATGTAAGCTACAATGACTTCATATGTTCTAGCCAAAAACAATATTTGAACCTCTCATAACACCATAACCTTGTTTTTTTATCATTCATCATTCTCGAAAGAGGGTTAATTCTCGTAGTGCACTAATACGGTTCAACAATTTATCATCATCTCCTTGATGCCATCCTTTCCTAACACCCTAGCATCCTATTAATGTGTGATTTAGGTGACTTTGTATTTAGCTTAGATACCATTACCTCTAGTAACAACCTTCTCTTTAGTTCTCCTATCTATCACATTGATTAACATTATATATATATATATAACATTGATTAACATCATAATTCCACATGACTTAGTAATAGAATACGTGAGAGTATCATGTCTCCAACTCTTACCATCCCATTTAAGAAATAATTTCTAACAAAATGCAGATAAATTTAATTCAAAAAAACCATTTTATAAATAATATAAACTTTTAATTTTTTGGTATATATATATACTTGTTTTACTCAAGCACACTTATTAATGTTGATGATAAAGGGTTTTTTTAACATTTGCCATATCTATTTTCTCTACTTTTCCAATTTGTTAAGTAGATAGTTGTGTTTATTTTGAAGTAAAGTTTTCATAAATTTAATACATTTATCAATAATAACTAAGTAGATAATAGAAATTTATGTTTCATAAAATATCCACATTTTTTTAAATTGTAATCATTACAAAATAGGTGTATTTATTTTGGAATAAAGATTTCACAAATTTGATTCAACTATCAATAACAATTAAGTGACCACTAAGAATTTCCACAGAATATCTACAAAATATTTTTAGTGGTAGTTATAAGAGAAGCGGGACCATTATCTATAATGATATCATTTTTAATTTTCAATTTAATTACAAAAATATCATGTTCACAAGTATATTGAATTTTATTAATTATTATTGCCATATATATATATTCTCTTAATAATAGACAATAATAGTTTAAAATAAAGTTATAATTTAGTTAAATTTTGTGATTTTTTTTAATTTTATCAATATAAAATGTACTATAAAATAAATGTCTTTGTTTCTCTCAATATTTACTAATCTTTTAATTTATAGATATATGTTTTATTAATAATAATAAATGGATAACTTTGAAAAAATGTTCTGAAAAATACCCACAATTGAATACCATGACTATCCATATTTACCTCAATACCAAAATATTAAAAAAAAAAAACTCTTCTTAAAAACCTCCTCTGAATCTTCAACATTTCACTTTTTTAAGTCTATAGAGAATAGAAGCCAACCTATATAAACGGGGAATTGAACCAGCACTAAACTATTATATTTTTACAAACAATTCATTCATTTTATCATCATAAAAAGCACCCAACCTCGGCACTGAATATCTTCAGCCAATTTGTTTGGCTAAAGGGTTTGGTTATATGTATATATTTTTGTATATATTTTTCATGCTAAGATTTTACTTTGTTTTGAAATTCTCTTTCAATAACATATTATTATTTTAAATAAATATCTTTGCAATAAATAATCATTATATTTATTTATTTTTATTTGTTTTATAAAATCTAATTTGTTTTATAAAATCTACATGATATTAAAATATATAATTTAATATATTTTATTTAATGTAAATAAATAATTAGTATTTATAAAATAAAATAAATTATTAAAATTATTAAATATATTTTATAATTTAAAATATGATTTTTAAGAGAAAAATTATGCTATTAATTAAAAAAAGGTATATATATTATTGAGTTATTGTAACGCTCATTTATTATCAATTTATAAAGTAGAAAAAATTATAATTTTGAAAATAAAAAATAAGACATATTATATTATTCTAATTAAAAGGAAAATAAATTATATTTTTAGAAATTATTTTCATAATTAAAATTAACTTTAAAAAAATTTAGAATTTGTTACTAAATAAATTAAGATAGCTAATATTTTAATATAAATTTAAAATTGAAAATACATCTAAACATCCTTAGAACTCACTAATATATGAGCTAAACATGTAAGGGTATAGGGTATTGTTGGAAAGGCTAAACATGTAAGGGTGTAGGGTATTGATGCAAAGACACCCTCTTGTCAACAATCCATATTAGGGAGGGAGGAAGAGGCTTTGAGTTTTCTTACTCACGATCAACTTTAATGGACATGCGCTCACATTAGTGATCCACCAAACACTACCATATGGCATTCAATCAAGAAATTTCTCCATGCAAGATGGTGGTATTGAGTGGCCTTCCTCCTTTGTTTGTTTTTTCCTATCATAGGAGAAGGGAGTGCCGAAATTATTGGAACTATGGACACTTTAGGATTTGGAGAATTCGCTGGTCTCATGATTATGCTTTCAGTGGATGCATGTTCTTTCTCGGACCTGGTCGATGAGAAAATAAGCCTTGTGTTTTTAGGTTTCTCCCTCATTACTCTGGTTCATACTCATTATCTATTATTTAGCTTCAAGTATATTATATTTCTATATATCTCGACACATTTTTTAAATATAAAATGTAGGTTCTATTTGGACTCTAGTTTATATAGAGACTATAGCATTAGGAATGTAGTATATAATATTTATTTTGGAGAAAAAATACATTTATTCAACCACATGTGTAAGAATAAACATGTAATATCCCAAAATGAGAAAAACACGAATATAGAACATATTCCTATCTCATTCACTATCTTTTCATTTTCCTCCTCTAACCAATTCATTTCTCTATACTGCTACCATGGTCCTCAACTGTTTCTCTCCTTATTTCTATTAATACTTCTCCCCCCCTCTTTTCATTCATTCACATCCCCTTAATTATCTAATCTATTATTCTCATTTAATATCATTCATATTAATTAATAATTATCAATCTTAATTCAAAATAAACCTTTCTACATAAATTCTTAAATTCTCACCATTAATTAATAATTATTTAATTTGTTTTTAGTCATCGTTAATTTTGAATACTATTAACCCCAATTTCCAAATCCAAAAGAATTAAAATTTATTATATTTACCTACATCTCTAATAATTATTAAACTTGTATTGGAATTTAAATATCATTATTAAACCTTAAAAATATAGTTAATACAATCAATATTGTTTAATAATTATTATTTTAAATTAAAAATTATTAACAACAAAAACATTTATCTCAATCCTAATTTACATAAATTAAAATAGTTAATAACAATTTTTAAACAACCATCAATAAGTAACAAACTATCTTACATTGATATATATAGATAATTATTATTAATTAAAACAATATTACTGAATACAATTATGAATATAAATAATTTATTAATTTTTAGATAATAATTATTTATTTAAATTAAAAAGATATTAATTAATTAATAATATTACTTCAATAATTAAAATTAACTAATAAATTTAGAGTCATTAATTAAAAAGATATTAGTTAATTATATAATATTTCTTTAATATTTTCCTTTCCTTCCATCATTAAAGGTCGGCCTCCCATTTTCCATCTGTTAATTTTCATTCTTCTTCATTTATACCTGATGATGAGATCTGACAAAACTCATTGATCTATCCTGATGATGAACCAAAGAGGATTGGTTCGAAATGTCGATTCTAAGAAAAATGGATGTGATAAATCCAGAAGATTCTACACGCAACAGAAGTCACAGAAGCCTCAAATCAACAGCATATGCATAATTCCAACTACGGTAAAATAAGAATAAAACGTGTAGAACTGAAAAAATGCAGGAATACATTAAGACATCATACATAGGAGTAGAAAAAATTGAGCCATATAATTATACTCACAACAAATGAATGTACAGTACAACGCTCTAAAAAGAATGCCCTTGAAAGCCACAAGATGCCTGAAATGCATTACTGAAACCTAGCACTGGGAAGTATAAACTGCTCCTACTGGAAACTGTTGATGCTGAGAAGAAGATATATGTGTGAGAGATTTATAAAGTGTTAAAAAAAATATGGGATTTTACCATGGATTCTACTCACAAAACCCAGAAAAATCCAGAAATGGTTTGGACAGATTTTGAGTTTGGAATTTCGACCATTTTTTGGTTGCACCGTGCACCCGTGCTGGCTGAGTTACGCACTACCTCGAGACAATTGCTGATATGGGGCTGAAATAATGATGTATATGCTACAAAAAAACCCACTTAGCTCACTAACTAAGGGGTTGGTCCCTCTTCCCAATTCCCAAGCTCAAAACTTGAGATCTAGCTCCTCCAATCAATATGCAATTGCTGCATGCACAACCGCTGGGAAATATTGTGTTGTCTAGGAGGGCTTATCATGTAGGCTGCTGATAGACAATACAATGCTAATTCTAGGATGCTGAATTGATCCCCGAAGTGAAGGACTAATCCCTCAAAAGATTCCAAGCTGAGTTTCTTGGAAATTCCTCTTCTCCTCAAACCCTCACTCCAGGATTACACAATTCCTGCATAAAATGTTGCTGTATAGGAGAATAGATGGATGGCCTAATGATGGATATGTTAATGAAACTCCCAGAAGATTAAAATGGATCGACAGTGTGGAGGGCTAATACCTCCACAAGTTTCTTAGCTAAACTACTAAGAACAACCTCCCAACTCTCAAACCTAAGTTCACAAATGCATAATTCTTATAGTTGGAAGTGCATCTGAGAGTGGCCGAAAGTGGCACTGATTTCTGGATAATGAATGCTTCCCAAAAAAACCTTCCCAGAGTAGGCAATGGAAGTCGCCCATGGGTAAGGGTTGGATTCCCGCTCAGGAACACCCAGTGCTAAACAACACAGAAGGCTTAGCTAAACAGCTGAAGCAAGCAAACAAATGTCTTACAAAACTCAACAATAAAAATCCAAAATCCCCTTCCTTTGCTTCCCTCATCTCCCTTTTATGTTTGTGAGCCTTCCCTAGCCTTGGCCCACCTCATAATTGTACTGCACATGTGGCCACTAGCCGCCATAAAGACTGTTTTTTCCTTCATGATCTCCATCACTACTGCAATTATTCTCCACTTCTTCCATCATGTGTGCATTTAATGCACCACTTCCTCCATCATCTCTGCAATTGCTTCTCCACTATCTCCATCATATTGCATTTATTCCTCCATTGTCTCCATCACATTCCTCATTAATGCTCTATGATCTCCTCTCTTTCATCATTATTATGCTACTCCATTACTCCATAACGATATTCCCCTACTCAATTAACCCACATTCACACTATAGAATTGGATTTTATTCATCTACTAAGTTTATGGGTCCCTCCACTCTTTAATTTACTTGAATTAATAAGAAAAGTAAGAACTCTAATATTCCAATTAGCTGATGGTGAATTTGGAATATTGCATTCCTCCCCACTAAAATGTTTCTTGTCCTCAAGCAACTGCAAAAGTGGATGTTGTAGAAATCCATCTCCCTCCCAAGTGGCATCCTCATATGGAAGGTTTCCCCATTTGTTCCAATGTGTTATGAATTCCCAGCTCATAGCTGCCTCTCTAGAATGCCTAGAATGGCCTCCAGTTGTGTATCTAGATGCCTCTCCTCATCAATGAGTCCCCAAGTGGAAACTATTTGCTATCCAAGAGCCTCTTCTCTGCATGAGATATGTGAGGTGTAGTGGTTTCTTCCCTAAGTCGAAAGTCCCAACTCATAAAATATCTCTCCAACCCATGCTACATGGAGTAGGTTGTGTCTCTCCATGCTCCAATCCTTTTCCCTTGTGACCTTTCTTGCTCTAAGCATCATCTCAACACTGTGAAAAATATGAAATAGAGACATATGGGTTGGCATGTGAAATCGAACCATACTCTCCCAATAGTAGTCACCACAACAATGTCTCTTGTTGCCACACCACCTCATCATCATGCCAAGTGTGGTGGCCATAATCTCCTAACAGAAGCCAACACAGTAAAGCTTCCTATTGCCATCCCACATCATCATCATGAAAGGTATGGGAGAATTCCAATCCATATTCTCCCAAGAGAGACCACCACAATAGTGACTCTTGCTATTGCACCTCATCACTACTCTACAAGGTAAGAAAAAATGATATATAAATAGATATATAAAATGCAATGTCTTGGACATACTCTCCCAAGAGTAAATAGGGCAACCATGCTTCCTACCACCTTGTGTCATAGTTCTGTAAGTAGATTTTCAGCCACTTACTCATCATCTCCATCCATCCACCCAACTGTGGGTGATGACTCATATCATGCACCAGCTCGATATCCACCCAATGGAGAAGCTCCTAACAAAAAGTGAACATACAATAACTATCTCAATAACTATATATGGCATTGGGAAGACCAGGAAGCATGAAGACATCTCAGAAAGATAATCCTACCATGGGTGAAGAGATATACTGTGTTAAAATGTCGAAGCAATGTGAATACCATGACAACGAATCAACGTCAACAATACCATCCTACACAACCTGATGACAAACTTTGCACCCCATGATATGTCAAAGTGCATCCTCCTTGAGATCTCTCCATGAGAACCTCTCTCCGATGGCCTGGTAGAAGCTATGAGGTTCTCAATATGCTGCATGCAAAAACTTCTCTTTGAGTTGTGAGGTATTCATCAAGAAGGATCTGTCATGATAATGGAAGATGTTATCCATTACATGATGTCTACCATCTACCATTTTCCCATAGAATGCTTCATAAGTGAAGCGGTCATCAAAATTCTCAAATAATAACTGGGCCCTCAAATCATCACCTCTCCTCAGTGACAACACTGCTAATCTCCATGATAGTCCATCTACTGTCACATGGCCCTCTCCATACAGAAAGCTGAACTCATAGTCCTACATTGTAATGATCCACTGTTGCTGCCTCTTCTGCCACCGTTGCTCCTCCTCAAAAGCATTCCAGAGACTATGGTGGTTGGTCTTTACCCGAAATCTATTGCCAATAAAAAACTGTCGGAATTTGACCAATGCATGCATAACGACCAATATCTCTTTTGTCGTAAATAGAATATGAAAACTCACGAGACAATAACTTCTGGTTCTCGAAAGCTATTGTATAGCTTACTTGCATTCAGGCTATGCTAATCCCATCCTCAGAAACTCCACATTCCAACACAAAGTGTTGTGTGCAGCTCAACAATTTCCAACTGGGATAGCTATACATATTCTCCTCTAACCAGTCAAGGGTCCTCTGTGTAGTGATAGACTACTGCTCCAAATCAAAAAAGTGCTCTAACCCTTGGTCATGCAATTGCCCTGATGGCATGACCCCACAAATCTCAATCTGATGTACTTAATATGGGGTTGAAATGTTTGCATCCCTTGGATAAGTTGATTCTTGGGAACATCTTTCAAGGCTACAAGAGTTCCTCTGACCAGTGCAATTGCTTCTCCAACTGCTGGTGATGGTGATGGTTGCTCCTCTAGTGCTAGACCAACGCTGGTGTCTACTTACTCTTTCTCATGCACATCTTGAATCATGCCTTGGAATGTCAATTTCGAAGTCTTGGGAACATCTTTCCAAAATTCAAGGGCTCCACCAATCCATGCAAGTACTCTCTCTGCTGTTGGTGGTGGTGGTAGCTGATCAGCGCTAACATCTCCCTTTTTCTCCTCAGACACTTTCTCTTTATTGTTGGAGAATGTATCAATGGAATGTGCCTCCATGTTTATTCTATCAAACCTCTCTACCAATATTTGAGTGATTTTTTCATACATAATCACGCTTGCATGTTTCAGTCTGTCGAACCACTAGTCATTTTCTTCACCCTCAAGGTGTAGCGCAACAATATGAATATCCTGTGCTTCTGCTATTGGGTGTAGTTGGAAGAAATCATATAACTTATACATCCAAGACTTTTCCATGATTTTGGATGAGCCATCGAATGTAGGTAGAAATAATATATTCTACATATTCCCTCTTCTTCTACTACTGCTGCGGGGTCTCCGGTGCTCTTTAATCTGGCAAAAATGTTGGAAAGTTAAATTCTCTTTGAATTCTCTAGATTGAGATCTGTAATCTGCAATATAATCACTCAGAGTCTCGTGCCATTCATTTCCTCCATCTCCATTCCATTCATTTCCTTATGCAAGGAAAGTGGGCATAGTAGGGTGTTGTGGAACTTTCTACAATGCCGATTACTTACAGTGTTGAAATGAAGTGCTCAGACTCTCTCCATTATGAAACCCTCTTGAGGTTTCCCTTTGTCTCTCTACTCCCATTTATTTGATCTCCATGGTGAGATCCTGCATAGCTTGGAAAAGTAGTTTGGAAAAACTAATTTCTTCTGCCATTGAAGACTTCTTCTTTTTTTCTTCTTATTCTTATTATTATTCTGATGTCATGAAATGCCCACAAGATGAGCAAAATTTCATGCTCTGATACCACTATAATATCCCAAAATGGGAAAGACAGGAATATAGAACATATGCATAATTCCAACTACGGTAAAATAAGAATAAAACATGTAGAACTGGAAAAATGCTGGAATAAATTAAGACATCATACATATTATCAGAAACAACTAAGCTATATCATTATAATCACAACAAATGAATATACACAGTGCTCTAAAAAGAATGCACTCAAGCCAAAATATTGATGTAATACACTATTGAAACCTAGCACTGGGAAGTATAAAATGATGTTGTTGGAAACTTCTGCTACTGGAAAGAAGATCTATGTGTGAGAGGCTTGTGGAGTTCTCAGAAAGATCCAGGATTTCAATGACATATTATACTCGAAAAATGCAAAAAAAAAACAGAAATGGTTTGGTTAGATTTTGAGTTTGGAATTTCGTCCCTTTTTGGGTTGCACCTTGCACCCCTGTTGGCTGAGTTACACACTCCCTGGATAGAGCCGTTGATATGGGGCTAAAAGAATTATCTATATTCTACAAAAACACCCACTCATCTCACTAACTAAAGGGTTGGTCCCTTCTCCCGATTCCCATGTTCAAAACTTGAGATCTAGCTCCTCCATTGAATATGCAATGGCTGCATGCACAACTGTTGGGAAATACTGCGCTATCTAGGAGGGATGATGATGTAGCCTACTGATATATAATAGAATGTTAATCCCAGGCTCTTGAAGTGATCCCCAGGATGAAGGATTAATCCCTCGCAGGATTCCAAGCTGAGTTGCTTGGGACTTCCTCTTCTCCTCAAACCCTCACTGTAGAATTACAAAATTCCTAAAGGAAATGTTGCTGCATAGGAGAATATATGGATGGCTTGATTCCATATATTTCAATAAAACTCTCAGAATACTATAATGGATCCACAGTGTGAAGGGTTGATCCCTGCGTAGGTTTCATAGCTAAAGTACTTAGAACAACCTCCCAACTCTCAAACCCAAGTTCAGGAATGCGTAATTCCTGTAACTGGAAGTGCATATGAAAGTGGTTGAAAGTGGCACTGATTTCTGAATGATTAATGTTGCCCAAGAAAACCTTCACAAAGTAGGCACTTGAATTCCCCCATGGATATGGGTGGGATTCCTGCTCGGGAACACCCGGTGCTAAACAACACAACAGACTTAGCTAAATAGTTGAAGTCTGTAAAGAAATGTCTTACAACACTCAACAATAAATATCGAGACTCCCATTCCTTTGCTACCCTCATATTCCTTTTATGGTTGTGAGCCTTCCCTAGCCTTGGCCCACCTCATAACCTCACTACACATGTGGCCACTAGCCTCCATAAAGAATGAGTTGTCCTCCATGATCTCCATCACTGCTACAATTATTCTCCACTTCCTCCATCATGTGTGCATTTAATGCACCACTTCCTCCATCCTCTCCACAATTCCTTCTCCACTATCTCCATCATCTTGAATTTATTCCTCCACTATCTCCATAATCTTCCTCATTAATGCTCTATGACCTCCACTCTTTCTTCACTAATATGCTTCTCCACTACTCCATAATGCTACTCCACTACTCAATTAACCCAAATTCATAGTATAGAAGTGGATTTTATTTATCTACTCAGCTTATGGGTCCCTCAACCATTTTATTTAATAAACTAAATAAGAAAATTAAGAACTCTAATATTTCAATTAGCTGATGGAAAATTTGAAATATTATATTCCTCCCTGTAAAAATGTTGCTTGTCCTCAAGAAACTGCAAAAGTGAATGCTGCAGAAATCCATCTCCCTCCTAAGTGACATCCTCATATGGAAGGTTTCCTCATTTTCTCTAATGTGTTATGGATTCCCAGCTCCATAGTTGCCTCTCTAGAATGGCCTCCAGCTGTGTAGCTAGATGCCTCTCCCCATCAATGAGTCCCCAGGTAGTAACCATTTGCTATATAAGAGCCTCTTCTCTGCATGCGATATGTGAAGTGTAGTGGTTTCTTCCCTTTGTTGAAAGTTCCAACTCATAAAATATCACTCCAACACATGCCATGTGGAGTAGACTATGTCTCTTCATGCTCCAATCCTTGTCCTTTGTGGCCTTGATTGCTCTAAGTATCATCTCAACACTATGAAAAGTAGGAAAGAGAGACATATGGATTGACATGTGAAATGTTGAACCGTACTCTCCCAATAGCAGCCACCGCAACAATTCCTCTTGGTGCCACACCACCTCATCATCATACCAAGTATGGTGGCAAAACTCTCCTAACATAAGAAAACGCAATAAATCTTCTCGTTGCCATCCCACATCATCATCATGCAAGGTATTGGAGAATGTCAATCCATATTCTCCCAAAAGTATCTAGCGCAACAATGACTCTTGCTGCCGTACCTCATCATTACTGTACAAGGTAGGAAACAATGATATACCAATGGAAATATAAAATGCAATGTCTTGGCCATACTCTCCTAAGAATAGTGAGCATAGACATGCTTCCTTTTGCCCCATGTCATAGATCTTCAAGTAGCTTTTTGGCCACATTCTCATCATCTCCATCCATCCATCAATCTATGGGTGATGACTCATATCATGCACCAGCTCGGTATCCAACCAATGGAGAAGATCCTGCCAAAATTTTTTCATACAATAACTATCTCTATCACTATCTATGGCCTTGGGAAGACCATGAAGCATGAAGACATCCCAGAAAGATAATTCGGTCACGGGTGAAGAGATGTAATTTGTGAAAATGTCGAAGCAATGTGCATACCCCGACGGCGGAATAATGTCGACAATACCATCCTCCACAGTATTATGAAAATATTTGCACTCCATGATATGTCAAAGTGAATCCTCCTTGAGGTCTTTCCATGAGAAGCTCTCTCTGATGGCTCGATAGAACCTATGAGGTTCTAAATATGTTTCATGCAGATACCTCTCTTTGAGCTTTGAGGTACTCATCAAGAAGGCTCTATCCTGATAATGGAAAATGTTACCCATTACATGATGTCTACCATATATCATATTCCCATCGAATGCTTCATAAGTGAATCGGTCATCATAATTCTCAAATAATAACTAGGCCCTCAAATCATCACTACTCCTCAGTGACAGCGTTGGTGATCTCCATGATAGTGCATTATCTGTCACATGGCCCTCTCCATACACAATGCTAAACTCATAGTCCTGCATTGTAATGATCCACCATTGCTTCCTCTTCTGTAGCCACTGCTCCTCCTCAACAAGATCCCAGAGACTATGGTGGTTGGGCTTTACCTGAAATCTACTGCCAATTAAAGACTTTTGGAATTTGACCAATAAATGCATAATGGCCAGTATCTCTTTGATGTAAATAGAATACATCAACTCATGCGACAGTAACTTCCGGTTCTCGAAATCTATTGTATAGATTCCTCACATTAGTACTATGGTAATCCCATCCTCAGAAACTCCACACTCCAATAAAAAGTGTTGTGTGCATCTCAACAATGTCAAACTTAGATAACTATACATGTTCTCCTTGAACTAGTCAAGGGTCCTCTGCATAGTGATAGTTTGCTGCTCCTAAACAGCAATGTTCTCTAACCCTTGGTCATGCAATTTCCTTGATGGGATGGCCCCAAAAATCTCAATCCAGTGTCCTAAAATAATATGGGGTAGAAATTTTTGCATCCCTTGTATTAGTTGATGCTTGGGAAAATCTTGCAAAGCTATAAGAGTTCCTCCAACTAGTGTAATTGATTCTCCAACTGTTAGTGATGGTGATGGTTACTCCTATACTACTGCATTAGCACTGGTATTTGCTTACTCTTCCTCATGCACCTCCTGAATCATGATTTGGACTCTCAATGTCGAAGTCTTGGGAACATCTTGCCATAATGCAAGGGCTCCTCCAATTCGTGCAAGTAATCTTTCTGGTGGTGGTGGTGGTGGTAGCTGATCAATGATGAAATCTCCCTTCTGCTCATCATAAACTTTCTCTTTATTGTCAGAGAATGTCACAATGGAATGTGCCTATGGGATTCTTCTATCAAACCAATCTACCAATATTTGAGTGAATTTTGCAAACGCAATCACTCTTGCATGTTTTAATCTACCAAACCACCAGTCATTTCCTTCAACCTCAAGGTCTAGCGCTGCAATATAAATAGCCTCTACTTCCACTACTAGGTGTAGCTCGAATAAACCATCTAAATTTTCCACCCAAGCCTTTGTCATTCTTTTGGATGACCCATTGAATGTAGGCAGAAAGAATCCATTTTTCATATTCCTTCTTCTTCTATTGCTATTGCAGGGTCTCTGCTTCTCTTTAATATGGAAAAACTACTAGAAATTTAGATTCTCTTTGAATGCTCTAGATTGAGATCTATAATCTGCAAGATAATCACTCAAAGTCTCATGCTCCAAATATCCTCCATCTCCATGCCATTAATTTCCTTATGCAAGGAAAGTGGGCATAGTAGGGCATTGTGGAACTTTCTATAATGCCGGTTGCTTATAATACCAATATGAAGTGGTGGGAATCTCTCCATTATGACACCCTCTTGAGGTTTCCCGTTGCCTCTCCACTCTCATTTCTTTGATCTCCATGGTGAGATCCTGCATAGTTTGGAAAAGTAGTTTAGAAAAACTAATTCCTATGTAGAATTGGAAAAATGTTGGAATATGTTAAGACATCATACATAGGATCACAAAAAACTGAGCCATATCATTATAATCATAGAAAATTAATATAAAAAGTGCTCTAAAAATAATTCACTCAAGCCACAAGACGACCGAAATACCCTACTGAAACTTAGCACTGGGAATTATAAACTGCTACTGCTGAGAAGAATATATATGTATGAGAGGCTGTTGGATTTCTAAGAAAGATATGATATTTTAACCACTGATTCTACGCGAAACACCCAGATAAAACCAAAAATGGTTTGGCCAGATTTTGAGTTTGGAATTTTGGCCCTTTTTGGGTTGAACCCTGCACTCCTGCTGGTTGAGTTACGCACTCTCTGGAGACAACTACTGATCTGGGGAAGAAATAATGATGTATCTGTAGCAACAACACCCACTTAGCTCACTAACTGAAGTTTTGATCCATTCTCTCGATTCCCAAGCTCAAAACTTGAGATCGAGCTCCTCCACTAAATATGCAACTACTGCATGCACAACTGTTAGGAAATACTGCGATGTCTAGGAGGATTGATGATGTAGCTTGCTGATAGATAATACTGCTATTGAAGTGGTCCCTAGAGTGAAGGATTAAACCGTCATAGGGTTCAAAGATGATTTTCTTGGAACTTTCTCTTCTCCTCAAACCCTCACTGCAGAATTACGCAATTCATGTAGGAAATGTTGTTGCATAGGAGAATAGATGGATGGCCCGATGCCAGACATGTCAATGAAACTGCCAGAAGACTGCAATGGATCCACAGTGTGAAGGGATTATCCCTCCACATGTTTCTCAATTGAAGTACTGAGAATAACCTCCCAACTCTCAAACCCAAGTTCAGGAATGCATAATTCATGTAGATGGAAGTGCAGAAGAGAGTGGCTGAAAGTGGAACTGATTTCTAGATGATGAATGCTACCCAAGAAAATGTTCCCAGAGTAGACACTCAAGGTCCCCCGTGGGAAGGGTGGGATACCCGCTCGGGAACAACCAGTGCTAAACAACACAACAGAGTTAGCTAAACAGCTGAAGCATGCAAATAAATGTCTTAAGAAACTCAAGAATAAAAATCCAGACTCCCCTTTTGTTGCTGCCCTCATCTTCATTTTATGGTTGTGAGCCTTCCCTAGCCTTGGCCCACCTCATAACTACACTGCACATGTGGCCACCAGCCTACATAAAGACTGCACTATCCTCCACGATCTCCATAACTACTGTAATTATTCTCCACTTCCTCCATCATGTGTGAATTTAATACACCACTTCCTCCATCATGTGTGAATTTAATACACCACTTCCTCCATCATCTCCGCAATTGCTTCTCCACTATCTCCATCATCTTCCTCATTAATTCCCTATGACCTCCACTCTTTGCTAATTATTATGCTGCTCCACTAATCCATAATGCTATTCCGCTACTCAATTAACCCACATTCACACTATAGAAGTGGATTTTATTCATCTACTGGGTTTATGGGGCCCTCCACCATTTTATTTACTTAACTAAACAATAAAAGTAAGAACTCTAATATTCCAATTAGATGATGGAAAATTTGGAATATTATAGTCCTCCCCGCCAAAATGTTGTTTGTCCTCAAGCAACTACAAAAGTGGATGCTGCAGAAATCGATCTCCCTCCCAAGTGGCATCCTCATATGGAAGGTCTCCCCATTTTCTCCAATGCGTTATGAATGCCCAGCTCCATATTTTCCTCTCTAAAATGTCTAAAATGGCCTCTAGTTGTGTAGCTAGATGCCTCTCCTCATCAATGAGTCCCCAAGTGGCAACCATCTGCTATCCAAGGGCCTCTTCTTTGCATGATATATGTGAAGTGTAGTGGTTTCTTCCCCAAGTGGAGAGTACCACCTCATAAACTATCTCTCCAACCCATGCTACATGGAGTAGGTTGTGACTCTCGATGCTCCAATTCTTGGCCCTTGTGGCCTTGATTTCTCTAAGCATCATCTCGACAATATGCAAAGTAGGAAATAGAGACATATTGATTGACATATGAAATTTTGAACCATACGCTCCTAATAGTAGCCACCACATCAAGGCATATTTCTTCCACACCACCTCGTCATCATATAAAGTATGGTGGCCATACTCTCCTAACAAAATCCAATGAAAAAAATCTTCATGTTTCCATCCCACATCATCACCATGAAAGGTATGGGAGAATGTCAATCCATATTGTCCCAAGAGTATCCAGCACAAAAATGACTCTTGCCTCCACACCTCATAACTACTGTATAAGGTAGGAAAGAGTGATATACCAATGGACATATAAAATTCAATGTTTTTTCCATACTCTCCCAAGAGTAGCCAACGTAACCATCCTTCCTGCTACCCCGTGTCATAGATCTGCAAGTATATTTTGAGTGACTTGCTCATCATCTCCATCCATCCATCCAGCTGTGTGTGATGAATGATATCATGCACCAGTTTGGTATCCACCCAATAGAGAAGCTCCTGCCAAAAAATACTCATACAATAACTATATCTATCACTATCTATGGCCTTGAGAAGACCATGAAGCATGAAGACATCCTAGAAAGATAATCTAGTCACGGGTGAAGAGATGTACTGTGTGAAAATGTCGAAGCAATGTGCATACCTCAACAGCAGATCAATGTCAAAAATACCATCCTCCACAATCTGATGACAACATTTGCACTCCATGATATGTCGAAGTGCATCCTCCTTGAGGTATCTCCATGAGAACCTCTCTCCGATGGCTTGGTAGAAGCTATGAGGTTCTAAATATGTTGCATGAAGAAAATTCTCTTTGAGTTGTGAGGTACTATTCAAGAAGGCTACCTCTTCAAATCAGAGATGTTCTTTATCACTGCAAATATCTGCTACCAGGATAAGTACACCTCATGAACGATACTCAGTGATCTGGTCATTGAAATACTCATCATAATTAGGCCCTCATATGTTACTTCTCTGTTTGTGTGTTTCCATTCTCATGATGTGTCTCAGTGCATCACAATTTGTCCCAGCCCTCTACCAATTTTGAGCTATGCACTCATGTTGCATATCATAGTCTGACCATTACCTCTTGCATCTGCTCCTCTATCTAAGGATGCTAATCTATGGTGTTGGTCTTCATGCATCTTCTACCATGCACATTGATTGACCAGTACCATGCTATATTAAAGCCTTCTCTCTCTTTATCTATAATAAATAAAGCGCTCTCTTGGCCCGATAACTTTGGTCTGAAAGCCCTACTGTACTCGCCCCTACATTAGGACTATGCTAATACCATCCTTATAAACTCCACACTCCAACACAAAGTGTTATGTGCATCTCAACAATGTCAAACTAGGATAGCTATACATCTTCTCCTTGAACCAGTCAAGGGTCCTCTGCGTAGTGATAGTCTACTACTCCAAATCAGAAATGTGCTCTAACCCTTGGTCATGCAATTTCCCTAATGGCATGACCCCACAAATATATTTCTGATGTGATGAGATGATATGGGGTGGAAATATTTTCATCCCTTGGATCAACTGATGCTTGGGAACATCTTGCAAAGCTACAAGAGTTCCTCCAACTGGTACAATTACTTCTCCAGCTACTTGTGATGGTGATGGCTTCTCCTCTACTGATGCACCAATGGTGGTATATTCTTAATCTTCCTCATGCAGCTCCTGAATCAGACCTTGGACTCTTAATGTAGAAGTCTTGGGAAAATATTACCAAAATGCAGGGGCTTCTCCAATCCGTGCAAGTAATATTTATGGTGGTGGTGGTGATAGCTGATCAGCGCTAACATATCCCTTCTGCTCGTCATACACTTTCTCTTTATTGTCGGAGAATGTCTCAATGGAATGTGCCACCGGATTTCTTCTATCAAACACCTCTACCAATCTTTGAGTGAATTTTGCATACACGGTCACTCTTGCCTGTTTCAATCTACCAAACCACCAGTCATTCGCTTCACCATTAAGGTGTACCACTATAATATGAATAGCCTTTACTTCCACTACTAGGAATATCTCGAAGAAATCATATAAATTCTCCACCCAATCCTTTGCCATGCTTTTGGATGACCCAATGGATGTAGGAAAAAATAATCTATTCTCCATATGCTCTCTTCTTCTATTGTTATTGTGGGGTCTCTGGTTCTCTTTAATCTAGAAGAAATGTTAGAAAGTCGGATTCTCTTTGAATGCTCTAGATTGAGATCTATACTTTGCAAGATAATGACTCAGAGTGTCATGCTTGAAATATCCTCTATCTCCATGCCATTCATTTCCCCCTCCAAGGAAAGTGGGCATAGTAGGGCATTGTGGAACTTTCTACACCGCCAGTTGCGTATACTATTGACATGAAGTTTTGGGACTCTCTCCATTCTGAAACCCTCTTGAAGTTTCCCTTTGCCTTTCTACTCTCATTTCTTTTATCTCCATGGTGAGATCCTGCATAGTTTGGAAAAGTAGGTTGGAATAACTAATTCCTTCTACCATGGCAGGCTTCTTCTTCTTCTTCTTCTTCTTCTTCTTCTTCTTATTCTTCTTCTTCTTCTGATGTCATGAAATGCCGATAATATGAGCAAAATATCATGCTCTGATACCACTATACTATCCCAAAATGGGGAAGACATGAATATAGAACAAATGCATAATTCCAACTATGGTAAAATAAGAATAAAACATGTAGAATAGGAAAAATGATGGAATATATTAAGACATAATATATAGGAGAAGAAAAAACTAAGCCATATCATTATACTCACAACAAATGAATATACACATTGCTCTAAAATTAATGCACTCAAGCCACAAGATGGCTGAAATACACTACTAAAACCTATCACTGGGAAGTATAAACTACTGCTCTTGGAAATAAGATATATGTGAGAGAGGCTGTTGGAGTGCTAAAAAATATCCATAATTTTTTCCAGGGATTCTACTCGAAACACCCAGAAAAACCCAGAAATATTTTGGCCATATTTTGAGTTTGGAATTTCAGCCCTTTTTTGGGTTACATATTGCACACCTGCTGGATGAGTTACACACTCCCTGGAGAAAACTACTGATGTGGGGCTGAAAGAATGATCTATATACTATAGCAACACCCACTCAACTCACTAATTGAAGGGTTGGTCCCTTCTCCCAATTCCCAAGTTCAAAAATTGAGATCAATCTCCTCTACTGAATATGCAATTACTGCATGCACAGCTGCTGGGAAATACTACGCTGTCTATGAGGGATGATGATGTAGCGTTCTGATAGATAATATAATGATAATTCCATGCTACTGAAGTGATCCCTGGAGTGAAGGATTAATCCCTCACAGGATTCCAAGTTGAGTTTCTTGGATCTCCCTCTTCTCCTCAAACCCTCACTACAGAATTACGTAATTCCTGCAGGAAATGTTGCTGCATAGGATAATATATGGATGGCCTGATTCTAGATATGTCAATGAAAATCCCAGAAGACTAAAACGTATCCATGGTGTGAAGTTCTAATCCCTCCAGAAGGTTCTCAGTTGAAGTACTGCAAACAACCTCCCAACTCTAAAACCCAATTCAGGAATGCGTAATTCTTGTAGCTCGAAGTGAAGATGAGAGTGGATGAAAGTGGAACTGATTGTCGGATGATGAATTACGCCCAAGAAAAAATTCCCATAGTAGGAATTCAAAGTCCTGCATGGGTAAGGGTGGGATTCCCACTCGGGAGCACCCAGTGCTAAACAACACAACATAATTAGCTAAACAACTGAAGCATGCAAAGAAATGTCTTACAACACTCAACAATAGAAATCCAGACTCCATTTCCTTTTTTTCCCTCATCTTCATTTTATGGTTGTGAGCCTTTCCTATCCTTGGCCCACCTCATAACTGTGTTGCACATGTGGTCACTAGCCTCCATAAAGACTGCATTGTCCTCCATGATCTCCATCATTTCTGC
The DNA here is from genome assembly GCA_034641835.2 of Pinus albicaulis. NCBI lineage: Eukaryota > Viridiplantae > Streptophyta > Pinopsida > Pinales > Pinaceae > Pinus > Pinus albicaulis. The sequence continues at coordinate 290,166,176 of CM076572.1, read as the reverse complement.
AATTATTATCCACTTCCTCCATCATGTGTGCATTTAATGCACCACTTCCTCCATCATCTATGCAATTGATTCTCCACTATATCCATCATCTTTCATTTATTCTTCCACTATCTCCATCATCTTCCTAATTAATGCTCTGTGACCTCCACTCTTTCTTCATTATTATGTTGCTCCACTACTGCATAATGCTACTTCACTACTCAATTAACCGACATTGACACTATAGAAGTGGATTTTATTCATCTACTGGGATTATGGGTCCCTCCACATTTTTATTTACTTAACTAAACAAGAAAAGTAAGAACTCTAATATTCCAATTAGCTGATGGGAAATTTGGAATATTACAGTTCTCCCTGCCAAAATTTTTCTTGTCCTCAAGCAACTGCAAAAGTGGGTACTGGAAAAATCCATCTGCCTCCCAAGTGGCATCCCCATACGGAAGGTTTCCCCATTTGCTCCAATGTGTTATGAATTCCTAGCTCCATAGTTGCCTCTCTAGAATGTCTATAATGGCCTCCATTTGTGTAGCTAGATGCCTCTCCTCATCAATGAGTCCCCAAGTGGCAACCATCCGCTATTCAAGAGCCTCTTCTCTGCATGAGATATGTGAAGTGTAGTGGTTTCTTCCCCAAGTGGAAATTCCCAACTCATAAACTATCTCTCCATCCCATGCTATATGGAGTAGGTTTTGTCTCTCCATACTCCAATTCTTGGCCCTTGTGGCCTTGCTTTCTTTAAGCATCATCTCAACAATATGCAAAGTAGGAAATATAGAAATATGGATTGACATGTGAAATGTTGAACCATAGTCTCCCGATAGAAGCCACTGCAACAATGTCTTTTTCTCCCACACTACCTCATCATCATAACAAGTATGGCGGCCATACTCTCCTAATAGAAGCCAACGTAGCCAAGCTTCTTGTTTCCATTGCACATCAACATCATGCAAGGTATGGTAGAATGTCAATCCATATTCTCTCAAGAGTATCCAATGAAAATATGCCTCTTGTTGCAGCACCTCATCAGTACTGTAAAAGGTAGGAAACATGGATATACCAATGGAAATATAAAATTCAATGTCTTGGCCATACTCTCCCAAGAGTAGCTAGCACAACCATGCTTCCTACTGCCCCATGTCATAGATCTGCAAGTAGCTTTTCAGCCACTTTCTCATCATCTCAATCCATTCATCCAACTGTGGGTGATGAATCATACCATGCACCATCTCGGTATCCACATAATGGAGAATGTCCTGCCAGAAAGTGGTCATACAATAACTATCTCCATCACTATCTATGGCCTTGGGAAGACCATGAAGCATGAATACATCATGGAAAGATAATCTGGTCATGGGTGAAGGTATGTACTGTGTGAAAATTTGGAAGAAATGTTCATACCTCGATAGCAGATCAATGTCGGCAATACCATCCTCCACAATCTAATGACAATATTTGCACTCCTTGATATGTCGAATTGCATCCTCCTTGAGGTATCTCCATGAGAGCCTCTCTCCAATGGATTGGTAGAGCCTATGAGGTTATGAATATGCTGCATGCAGAAACTTCTCTTTGAGCTATGCGGTACTCACCAAGAAGGCTCTATTGTGATAATGGAAGATGTTATCCATTACTTGACGTCTACCATATACCCTCTGCCCATCAAATGCTTCATAAGTGAAACGGTCATCAGATTTCTCAAATAATAACTGAGCCCTCAAATCATCACTACTCCTTAGTGACATTACTATTGATCTCCATGATAGTGCATCTGTTGTCACATGGCCCTCTCCATACACAATGCTAAACTCATAGTCCTACATGTACTGATCCACCATTGCTTCCTCTTCTGCATTTTTTTCTCCTCCTCAAAATGATGCCAGAGACTATGGTGGTTAGTCTTTACCTGAAATCTACTACCAATAAAAAACTGCCAGAATTTGACCATTGCATGCATAATGGCCAATATCTCTTTGTCGTAAATAGAATACGACATGTCATGCAACAATAATTTCTGGTTCTCAAAATATATTGTATAGCTTCCCTGCTTTAGGAATATGCTAATCCCATCTTCAAAAACTCCACACTCCAACAAAAAGTGTTGTGTGCAGCTCAAAAATCTCAAACTAGGATAGCTATACATATTTTCCTTGAACCAGTCAAGGGTCCTCTGTGCAGTGATAGTCTGTTGCTCGAAATCAGCAATGTGTTCTAACCATTGGTCACGCGATTTCACTGATGGCACGACCACAGAAATATCAATCTGATGTGATGAAATAATATGGGGTGGAAATGTTTGCATCCCTTGGATCAGTTGATGCTTTGGAACATCTTGCAAAGCTACAAGAGTTCCTCCAAACAGTGAAATTTCTTCTCCAACTACTGGTGATGGCGATGACTACACCTCTACTACTGTACCATCGCTTGTATCTTCTTACTCTTCCTCATGCACCTCCTAAATCATGCCTTGGAATCTCAATGTCAAAGTCTTGGGAACGTCTTGCCGAAATGCAAGGGCTCCTCCAATCCATGCAAGTACTCTTTGTGCTAATGGTGGTGGTGGTAGTTGTTCAACGCTGACATCTCCCTTCTACTCCTCATATACTTTCTCTTTATTTTGGGAGAATATATCAATGGAATGTCCCTCCGGGTTTCTTCTATCAAAGAACTCTACCAATATTTGAGTGAACTCTTCATACACAGTCACTCTTGCATGTTTCAATCTGTCGAACCACCAGCCATTTGATTCACCCTCAAGGTGTAGCACTGTAATCTGAATCGCCTCTGCTTACTCTACTGGGTGTAGCTAGAAGAAATCATCTAACTTATCCATCTAAGCCTTTTTCGTTCTTTTGGATGACCGATCATATGCAGGAATAAAAAATCTATTCTGAATATACCCTCTTCTTCTATTGCTGCTGCGGGGTCTCTGGTTCTCTTTAATCTGGAAAAACTGTTGGAAATTTAGATTCTATTAGATTTTACAGGGGATCTATATCGATCACTCAACCAATAATATTTCCTAGTATAGCGCAATGATCAAAAATTTTGTCTAATTATATTGCTCATGGAATCTACCATATAATAGTTAGAATTGAATCAAAACTCGTAGTACTACACTTGAACAATGATGATTTAGTATGAATTCCAACTATGTTATATATGTTTCTAATATTTCACCTTCTAGAAATACTTTTTTATTACATCCAATATCAACACATTCCTAGAAGTCTAAATACATTAGCTAATGCGTTAGCGAATTATGTTTTAGACAAATATTTGCAACATGTAAATCAATTTCAATTAACATCACACATTGAACAATATAATAAAGAAAATAAGAAACACCAATAGATAAATAATTGTATATAAAGTTTAGTTTTACAAAAAATTGTGTCTCAGACACATATGGCCACATGGCCTATCATATAAAAATTACATGTAGACAAAATTTGGCTCTAAATTTTCCTATTAGAATAGTCTAGATGGTGATCATGGTAACTAACAACCATGCAGGAAATGTTTCACAGTAGCTGGGTAATACACTCAAGTAGTCCAATGGTGTATCTTTGCAATCTCATTGATCCTAGTTTCTAGTATGCTATGGGTTAATCCCTGAATGTGGCGTTGAAAATCTGCAAGAGTATTAGCTGCATTCAGATCTTACATCTCCTCCTATACTCCTGCATCAAATCCAACCTATGATCCAATATGTGCAAGTAGAGACTCTCTTCGGCATTGAAGATAGGATGAGCTGACTGGTCAAACAGGTCCAATATCTACATGCGGAATTAATAGTTAGTCTCTGATGCATTAATAGCAACAAAAACTGTAAAACCCAAAAACTAAAAAAAAAAACATTCAAAATGATTTTGCTTTACCTATGTCACCCAATTTCCCGCCTTCCTAGTAGAACGAGCTCTCGGTCTCCTTAAAAAACAACTCCAACATATTGGTAGTCATCGATCATAATGAGATGAATTCATAGCTATCGAAAGAAGACTAGAGTGAAACTCATAAAAGAAGCACCCGCATGACGAGAAATAAGATCTATCCATTATCTCATCCATGCAGCCCTGGGATCTAGAAGCTCGAGTGTAATGTGTTGAGGATGAATTAGTGATATCCTCTCTAGAGAAAATTATATTAGGATGGAACCATATCCAAAATTATTCAAACATCCATCCTTCTCTTTGTTAAGTCGTTCCTTCAAATTTTCCAACACTCCCTTACACCAATTGAACAAATTAGGCTCTATGCATTCCAATGCATATTTCATTTGGCACTTGTTATCCAAATTCAAAGTATCACTACCATCCAATCTAGAAATGGTGAAAAGGATCATCATGAGAGGCCTTTGAACCACATACTTAATCTCTATCTTCCTATCCTTTTTTGGTTGAGAATGGGGTCCATAATGTGTAGTGATGTAATATTTGATAGTCTCACCACCCCTTATCATGCTAGATAAATAAATAGGAGCCCCTCTCCTTGAAAATATTGTCAAAAAAGAATTTTCCTTCACTTGTATACTGAGGGTATGTGATCCAAGCCCGAAGCATTGTGCCTGGATATCCCATGCCATGACAAGATACTCCAATAATGCAAGCTGGGCTCTCATCCCCGAAATCGAGAAGAACTTCAGAAGTAAAAAAATTCTTAAATCTTGAATAGCTGTCGGGTCATCGGCAACATCCAAATCATGGGATTCATGTTTTCTTTATCTCCAAATTAGAACCTTTTTTTCTCTAGTACATATCCCTATTACCATGAAAAGAACATTTAAAACAAATCTCATGTAAAAAAATGAGAGAAATTCAAGTGAAAAAAATGAATCCTTTTTTTGGATTGCACCCAACACACCTAACCTTAAGGAGAATGAGTGTTGCAACACACCCTCCCTTCCTTGGGAGGTGCACTGAAGCTCTCTTCTCAGTGTTAACCAGGCAGGCCCAATGCACCTTTCGATTCATAAAGGGTGTGTTGGACCTAGGGCATAAATATAAAGCCTAAATGCACTTAAAATTCTAAAAAAATTGCATGAAATGAAAAATAGAAACCATGAAAAGCGAGAGAAAAGTAATATCTCCTACCTGGAACTAATTACACTGGAAATGGTACACCAGATTGGTTGCAATCACCTGATGAAGATTAAGGGTAAAATGCAATCAGAACTCACTCATAAGAAGTAAAATGAAAATGGTAAAACCAATTTTACATTTTTCCTATTTATGGTTAATTTAACTATTATTTTGATACATTTTAATATATTTTGACCTAATTTTACCCTATTTCATGTATATTTTTAATATTTTTGTGATGTTATGAGTAGGTTAAAATATGATTGAAGGATTAATTGACAATTTCAAGCTGAAAATAGGTCATTTTGACATAAGAACATACTTTTGTCACTTTTTTCAGGCTCTATAAATCTACGAAAAAGGAACCCCCTTGAATCCTCTTTCATCTCTTTTTAGACTCCAAAAACATGCAAAGATCACCGAGTATCTGTACTTTGAAACTCATTAAAGTAAATGAAAATACATCTGCCTAGTATAATTTTAACCCTTTCTGGATTGGGATAGAATATATATGAAAAAGGAATACTTTAGTCAAACATTAATAAAAGGTTCTCATGGGTATTGTTTTACGCCTTTTCGGGCCAAAGAGACAAATTTACAAAAATGAACCTACGAAGTTTTATTTTTTCACCACTTTTTCAAACTCTCTAAACCTAGAAAGGAAGTCAAGTTATGCCTTTGTAGGACTTGTAAAATTATCAAACATCGATGTACTTATTAAACATGACGTGATTGAACCAATCATTCTCATGGTTCATTAAAAATACTTAGAAGGATTCATCTAAAGGATGAACTTATAGATCAAACATATGTTATCCTCCTCAAGCTTGTCAAAAATAAAGTAGGACTGACTAGAAATGGTTTGAGAAATTGGGAAAAAAGGGTCAACCTATTAATGGCAACAAGTCACTCTTGAACATGACACTCTTTCATCTCATTTATGTGATGATTGGGTTGGGAAATCTTCTTGCATATTTGGTTAATAACACCATATCAAAAGGCTTCATAATCGGTTTTGGGTAAATGCTACCAAATCAATATAGCGCCATCGATATGTTCTATGATACCCTTAAGCCTCATTTCATGTCTTCCGCTCCTGAACCAAATTTTCATCAACATATTTCTATCTCAAATATTGATACCCATTTTGTGTCATTGATGGGGGATACATCAAGGCCCTCCTATGATGGTTCACTTCCTGTCGACATCAGCTCATTATCCAATAAGTTGAATTATAAATTCACTTTAGTGCCTTGGAATTTTCATACCTCAAAGGAAATTTTCCTCACTTTTTGCGTAGGTTTAAAATTATGTGTTTTGTTTGACTTAAAATTATTCATTCACATCACGTAGATTGTATTACAGTACCTTGAGAGCCATTATCATTATCGGTGGTTTCTCTTGCATCTATTAATGAAATATGTAATTGGCTAGTAATCAAATGGTGTCTACCATGTTCGAATCCATCTCATTTAATCATATGGTTAGAATAGAACTATCGAGTGATAGAGGTAGAATAACCCATATCTAGTTCATCCTCTCGGGTTTCCTTTTTAGGATTCATACCAAGATCAAAAAGTATGATGGCTATGATTATTCAGACAATCATTCAACCATGGGTCTACACTTTGTGGTCAGTGGACGATACTTTTTGATCATTATACATGTAATATGGCTTAAATGCTGAGTATGGGTATGCATACCTCAACAATGATATCATGATAATAATATGTATTGTAACAAATGATGATATCAACCAATTGATTCTTGATCTAGACTTGTCACAAGGTAAAGCACTTCAGTCCTCTACCATTGCTTCTTACTTTGTACATTAGGGGGAAATATATTACAAGTTATTTTTTCACATGCACTCAAAAGATCTAAAAACCGAATCATTCAATAGCCTTAGACATTTTTTCATCATCCCTTCATAAAGCCCTAAGCACCACTACTCTAAAAAGTACGAGTTTCAGGGAAAATTAGCTAAAAAAAAATGTTTTTAGCCCCATTGCACCTTGCATGAATAAATACTTGTGTTGGGCACACATTTGCAACCTGAGCACAGGTGCTGGTCGACACATGTTTCTCCCTTATATAGGTGTGCTGATTCTAGATATTAGGGAAAAAAATAATTCCAAAGCTTCCTCTTCGAAGATCTTCCAAGGTATTTTTAACTATTTACGATGGATAGAGATATCGAATTCCTATATATATCCTACTCTAGTGGTAGTATATCTTATCCCTTGAGTTGATCCTCCCATTATATGTGGATCTGAAGCCTAGATTGGTAAATCCTAAAATACCTCTTTTACCCTATATATTTATTGCGTTCCCTAGCACTAGGGTTGGTTTTTGGAGATTTCTAGTGCCCTCATGTTGGTTCTTTGAGCCTAAGGAGTCATCATATTCATGCATTAAGGTTGATGATGAGGTGTGCTTTGTGACAAGGAAGGAAAAGTCAACTTGGGGGGACATATACAGTGTCAACTTTCTATTTATGGTTGTAACTCTCTGCTTTATTTATTAATAAAAAAATCATATTGTTTTCCTATACTTAGTCATGATATATGCTCATGTATTTCAATTCCATTTGACTCATTGATTAGATATATTAGATTATGCTATGTGAATGTTGTGGTTTCTTTATTGTTTTTAGTTATTCATGTAGGTTTTAACTATAACACTTGGAGCCAGAGTATGAACTTACAAGAAAGGAGGAGAGAAAGGATTAATACAGATTACATATAAGTCTCTTTCATATACTCTAATTTCTCTAAGGAAACATTTGATATTTTTCCCTTTTTGTTTCTAGATTAGGCCACTAGATCTAGGGAGTTCATTTTTGTCCACAAAAGTGAAATTTCCTTATAACACTCTTCATCCAAGTATAGAATTATATTTATTTTTTATTTATTTTCATGTATAAATTTTGGGCATAAGGACAGGGATTGCAAATCCTATGAAAAAAATGATTATAAAAGGAATAATCAAACCTTTAGAAGCAATTTTGCAGATAAATAAGATTCAAATGGACCAAATAACATAAAGTATACATCAATTTCTCGTCATTCAAGTATAATACAAAATTCTTTAAATTCTACAATTTTTGTCACATTTCATGAGAATGCAACATCAAGCGGCCACTTGGGCAAACCAGGGAAGAAAAGGTTTCTTCCACGCAAGGAGAAATAACATTATGGTTTGGAAAACAAAAAAATCAAGCAAAAAAATGGACATCATGAACTTGCCTTGAGTGCTTAGGGGATTAGTTTGAGTTTCTAATCAATTATGTTCTCTAAGGAAGAGACCATGATTCTAATATTTAAGGTTTTTCCTAATTAATATCATAATTAAATAATTTATATATTCAAATATGATTTTTTCAAAAGTTAAATGTACAATGTGCTTTGAAGAAGGATTACAAATGTTACATCCATGACTTAATAACAACAAGTTTTGAATGTGGTACTCCCTCGTAGAAGGACATAAACATTGATAAATGTGACAAGGAAAATTTCAAGGATGCTCCATATGTGGATAATGTGAAACATGAAGGAATCCAAAATATGGAGGAGGAGACATGAAGAGGCAATTTTAGATATGATATCCCAAATCTAGTCAAGTATTTGTGATAGATATGGAATTTTAGGAAGTAATAGGTATATTGGGAGAAATTATTAGTAAATGTAGTAAAACAAATGAGAAAAATTGAACACTTTAGTTGTCAAGGTTTCAAATAGAATTTTTGTAGGTGATATCTCAAACATGAAATACTTGATATTTCTTAGCCTACACACAGGGAGAGTATAATGTTAGTAGTGTGATAGAAGGTATGTACAGGTGGAAAGGTTATGTAGGTCCACCATTAGAACAAGTAACCTAATAGAAAGATAGTAGTGTAGGAATAAATGTCAGAGGAGTTGTTGAAAGAGGAAAATGAACATAGAAAGAAATGTTTGCAAGGAAAGAAGTTATAAGCAAGGGAAGATTCACATATCGGTAAGCATGGTCTCAAGGGAAGATTCCATTTACAATAGGTTCAGGTCCACGGGAACATTCAAGAACAATCATTGAGTATTGATAGGAAAACATGTATGTTTTTCCATTAGTTTCAAAGGGGAAGAGAATGTAGAGATTAAAAAGAAGGTATTAACATAGAAGGAGGAAGTAGGAAGGAAAGGAGAGAAGAAGTAGGATCAAGTACAAAGACGTTTTGCAACCAGTTAGGGGGATTCCATGGAAGCATGTTAGGGGGAGTTCAATCCATTATCATCAATGACTATTAATTTATGATGGTGTTACAATCAATAAAAAATGGGGATATTATTGCACATAGTGTTGACATTGACGATAACCAGTGTCATTGATGTCAAAGGGGATTCCTATGTGACAATGTCAATCATGAATCAAAGGAAGAGGTATGATAACTTGATCTCTTGCATGCCATCATCGAGTGAAGTCAAAGAGGTTAGAAGTTTACTAATTTTTTACTAAAGTTATGATATCCTAATGACTCTATGGTTGGATAGTCTTCTATGGGACCTTTCCAATGCTATGGCCACACTTGGGAAAAATCCTCCCATATGAGAAGTTATCATCATTTAAATTTGGCAGCTGCAATGAGGATACAAGCACCAAATTTATTGAAAATTAACACCAAATTTGTTAAACCATGAGCATATTTTGTGCAGATCTATGTTATTATGGTGAAATTGATAATGGATGTCACATAAATGTGCACATTGTTTAACCTATTAAAGATCATGCAAATTTTACATAATCTATCCATTGATATTTTAATGTCTGGTAGATGAAGTGTCAACTTTCCCGAGGTTTAATGAAGGTGGCCCCTATAGGCTGGCCTAGTCCCATAGTGATAGTGGACCCTTCAGTTAGATGCGACGTGGACCCTTTACAAAATCAATTGTGAGATGGTGGCCCTGACATTTAAAAAACACAAGTTTCATGTAATGAGTTTTGGTCATGACGATGTAGGATGATGTGGCTACTGATGATGACATGGCTAGAGGAAGATGATGTGTCATGTTGTCACAATGGCATATGGAAATGGCGATACGGGTATTTTAGCTTACTAATAAGCATAATTATGTATGATACATGGCCCACTTGGAATGATTCAAACGGAATGTATGACATCATGATGGAATTATCACTTGGGAACCTAATGAACCTTAGATCCTGGTAATTTGGCATGGTCCCATGGGTGTCTAAAGGTCGGATTGTTCCCTAGAATAAGGACTCCTAACATGTATATATCAATGCATGGCTTGTGATAAAGGACATAGTATGAGAAGGTTATGCATGAGGAAAAAATTTATAATTTGTGGCTAGTATGAGGTGATATGGTTTATCTCATCGCAAGATCAAAACATTAGAGGGTGCCAAGGGCATAGTTTTGACTAGCACATGTGGATATAGTTGTGGTGTTAGTACGATGACTTGGAGTGTGTTGAGGGAAATTTTTTTGAATGGCTCACACCTGTGATGTGGATAATAATGTGGTTTTAGTCCAAAGACTTACAGTGTGCCAAGGGATTAGTTTTGATTAGAACACACCTATGATATGGATACATTTGTGGTCTCATTCTAATGTCTTGGAGTGTGCCTAAGGCACAATTTTGATTGGCTTATATTTGTAACATGGATATAGTGTGGTATCAGTCTGATGAATTTGTGTTTGTTGAGGGAATAGTTTTGATTGGCTCAGAAATGTGACGTGGATACAACCATGGTATTATCCTGATGACTTAGATTGTGCCAAGGGAACATTCTTGATTGGAGAAAAGATCATGAAATGGTTAGATCGACCCTGGATAAAAAATAAAATCAATAAATCCAATTTGCATGAGGTATTCCATATCAAAATTGGTTGGTGTATGATTTGTCTTCCATGGCTTCAAGGGTTTGGACCCGATGAATGGTTGATTATTTTATTGTTTTCTTTCTATGGCAACGAAGGTCCATTTTTTTGAACCGTTAAGATACCGACGACATATCTTTTGTATAATTCCCTCTAAACCTTGTGCGATTTGTAAAATGTGCACATGGGAGAGATATTTTGTAGACCATTTAATGTTTCTAATATTTTGGGGGTCAAATTGAGTGAAAATGAATTTTGGAAAGGGAGTATTGATTGGATTATTTTTTAATTTAATAAATGAATATAGAAACATGTATTGATGTTAGGGAAGTCATTGTCAGAGATATGATCATGTGAATAGGTGTTTGACATTGTTAAACAATGCATATCAAATCACACACAAGGGGAAAGATAAGCATTGATTGCATTCTATTAACCATAGATGTGAATTTATAATACAATGTGGTGACCCTTGGATTTCGCATTCCAAGGTCACTTGGACTCCTTTTGTCCATTTGGCTTCCACACCTACCCATAGAGGATTAGGTGTCCAACGGTCCCCCCATTAATTCGAAGGGGTATGTGTGATTCCAAGAAGAGAGATGTAATTCAAATATCCAAATTATGCATGGCAACACTTAGGCTAAATGAGCTCTCTGAGATGTTCGCATAAAGAGGTGGTTTAAGGATGACCACCAACACTGGAATGCTTAGTGTAGTTACCAGAACTCTTCCAAATTTGGCAAGAAGTTGAGGTCTTATACTAGAGGAAGTGTCCCTCATATTTGAAGAGGGAGACCTTCAACCTAGAAGAAGGGAGGCCTACAACCTGCGATGGTTTAAGGATAACCACCAACTCTGGAATGCTTGATGCATTTCCTAGAAATTTTCCAAAACTGGAAAGAAGCTGAAGTCTTCTACTAGAGGAAGTGTTCTGAATTCTTTGAAGAGTAAGAATATCAACCTCGGATAGATGGTTTAAGGATGTCCATAAACCAAGGGCATGCTCATGGGAATTCGTGTTTTTGGCTACAATTCTGAATCTGGAATGACAGGTTGTGGCTCAGGCTCACTTGAACTGCTATGTCTCTGGCTACAACTCTGAATCTGGAATGAGATATTGTAGCTCAGGCTCACTTGATGTGGCTTCAAAGCTTGTAGATGACCACCAATTTCCCCCCTGTCAGGTACAAGGTTGGATGATGGCAAAAAATCAACTGCAAGATTGTTCAATACTCTATAACACGTTCTGACATATGACTTAAACATGTTCTTGGCTGTTGATGCCCATTGCCAAGAAGCGATCCATCCAAGATAAATCTTTGTTCTTGCAAGAGGCTTGTTTCTGAAGCATATGTGTGAAGAATGGGTGTGTCGACCACAATGATTGCATGGGTGAATATTGAAACAATGATCTTTCATATGGCCAATTTGATCACAATGTTGGAATTTTACAATATGTTGTTGTTGTTGTGGAAGAGGAGTAGAATCTGGAACAACTGAAGGTGAGCTATCATGAAGAAATTTGGCACTCTGAAATTTTATGGGCTTGGAGAAGTTCGAAATATGAACAGACAACTCCTTTTCATATCCAAGACCTGTTCTGTGCTTATTATGTACAAGATCTTCCCAAGGTCTGATGATGGGCTTAGGAAGTGCAGGCTGGATTTTTGCTTCTGCATTCAAATCTAGTCTTGTATTGGACTGAGTGAGATGACGCGAGTTTGTCTCAATGTTATGAAAAAAAAAAAGTTCGGAATGACAACTCTTCTGTTGAAGCTCATATTGCTGTAGCTATGACTCAAGTTACAAAAAATTGATCTTTTCTTGTGCATCTCGTAAACATGTTTGAATATCAGAAATGGTGTACTTGTTTATTCTAATTGTACTTTCAATGGTAGACGCCATTATAGTTCTCAATAACTCTAATAAATGATCAATATTATCCATTTTATCAACCACTTAAGTTTAGAAAAAAAGATTCAAAATATTGGATGCTTTACTACCAATGGTTCTTACCAAGGTGGTAAAAAACTATGAGTAAATTCTCTTGATCTAGCTATATTTCCTCACAATATAGACCAAGGGAAATTTCAAAAACCAAGCTTTGTGTGGCCAAAATATGAATAAATCTATGATGCCACTTCTGTTATGAAAATGGCGACGAAATGTTTTTTCACCATTTACCTTCACAATGTCAATATGCGGAGATTTGTGGCCGATATATTTAGGAGGATCGCAACCCCAAAAATAGCTTTCTTCGTCTTCTGGTTCTTCCTGCTTCAATTTCCAGCAATATTCTTCTTCTTCGAAGGGGGACTAGTGACAGAATTGGAAGCAGCATGAGGCATTTTAGTGGTGGCCTGGAAGGCCTTCACTAGGGAAGACTTCTTGAGCTCCTCAGTGAGCTTGAAAGAGCCCTTTACTTGCATGAGCTTGCTCTTTTCAGTCAAAATTCTCAGTTTGTTAGTCAACAAATTCTTTAAATTCGATGGTAGGTCACTCTTGTAGTGCGCTTCAATGTACTTCGTAATGGCCTGGCTACATGAACCCATGCGCTCTCTTAGAGAGGCAATGACTAACAACTTTTCTTCATCTTCTAATGCTAGGAAGTGATATCTAAGGGGGTATCCTTCCTCCCCGCTCACCCTCAAGACTATCAATCCCAAGGTTTTGAAATGTGAATATGCAGTGCGTGGAGAAATTGTTGCACATGCCCAGAGGCTACAAGAGGAATAACAATCTTCACTTCCAAATTGCAGAGATTTCACCAATTCAGTCAATTTCAAAATGAGAAGAGAAGGTGCTTGATCGAGTTAAACCAAATCCAATGGATTTTTTTTTCCTCCTTTGACATCAGATTATGTTCCTGATGGAGCAATTGTTCTACATCAAATTGAACCTCTGGCTTCTTCCTCCTTGAGTGAATTGAGCAGGTGGCCTCGTGGCCTAAAAACGCAGGGCCTTTATTTATTGTTGTACCTCATCCCAACTGAACATCTAATTTTCCTCTGTGAAGCTCTAGAATGAGGAAATCCATGTTGAGTTGCGAGGGAATGGGTGACCTGATGATAGTTATAGCGGTGTCAGGTAGCGTGGTGGTACTGTTGGCTTTGGGGTGTTAGAAATTGTTGGATAATTGTGCTCATTCGCTTGCAGGCTGGAAAATGAGGCTGCCAAGTCTCATGGACTCGGCTACCTCTGTTTTGTGTAATCAGAAAATGATTGTGTTGAATGGTATTAATTCAGAATGGGCAAGGGGCAAGGGGAGGGGAGTTCGCGGGGAGAGAGGGGTGAGAGGGGATGGAGTGGGAGGAGGGAAGTTGGAGGGGATGGCAGCGTAAAGGGTCATGTGGAGGATTCTGACAGAGGGATGAGGGATTCAACGGAGGGATAAGGCCACGGGAAGCCTAGGAGAGCCATGGGAAGAGCGCAGGTAAGTTGGCAGCATGAGGGAGAAGTTATGTAATGGAGCGACAGAGCCTAGAAGGCCAAGTGTAACCAACACTTGACAATAGAGAAGTGCAGGTTTGAATTGTGCTATGGAAACCTCTAACACTTATGAAAATGATGAAGTCTCTTATGCAAAGACATACATTGACATAATGTGTTTAGAAACACGAGGGTTCTATCTCCAAAGAATATCATAATCCACTTTCCAAATTGGTGCACTAACATTTAGATAGGGGACAGACGAGCACGTCTCTCCGGTGCTTTTCCAAATGTTCCCCATAATGTTGTATGAACTACGAGAAAATAATGAATTGATTCATGGATATCCTACTCAAAAAAAGGCCCTGAACACAACACTAACAACCAAGATTATTAATCCATGTAATAGAAAGGGATTATACCAATGGAGAGTCAGGTTTGAAGGCCTTGTATGAGGGTAATGGTGAGGCCGATTGTGCAAAAATTTTGATATTACAGTTGATGGTGCTTTGGAGAACCACAAATGGTGGTTTCCACTTCAAGATATGACTATCAGGAAATATTTGTCGTGATTTCAACAGCCTACATGAGAAGTAGGTGTTTGTTGCCCATCGGGTGTGGAAGGTGGAGGGACACGGAGCCAAGAGTTGTATGATTGTGTCTTAATAGTTTGGGTGGAACGCGATGGTACCACCAACAAAATCTCCACGAGGTTATACCACAATGCCAATGAGGTAGTGTATCAATGTGCAGGGAGGTAGTGTATTAATTCCAGAGCCAAAGACAGAAGCTAGAAGGGGTAAGGGGACAAGAGGACAAAGCATTACTCTTACAGCCTTTCAAAATTAGCAAGGACATGATTGAATGGAAGAGGAGAGGAATAGAATTTCTGTTAGTTAGTAAATTAATGTAGGGTTATGGACACTGAGTAGAAATCACATAAATGATATAAATGACATGTATAGAGAGGCCACTGAACGAATGGCTTTGATACCATGTTAAACAATGCACGTTAAAGAACACATAAGGGGAAATATAAGCATTGATTGCATCCTATTAACCATAGATGTGCTTTTATAATACAATGTTGTGACCCTTGGATTCCACATTCCAAGGTCACTTGGCCTCCTTTTTTCCATTTGATTTCCACAACTACCCATAGAGGATTAGGTGTCCAACAGACATATGAAAAAAAAGTAGGTTCATTTAATTTTTATTTGAGGTTATGATCTAGTCTAAAATATTGTGAAAAGTGGTCAACATTAGGTTGAAGAAGAAGGTGGGTACCTCCAATGAGGTCGATTACTCAACCAGGTTGAATCCTCAACTAGGTTGAATCCTATAACAAGTCAAATCTTGCACATTATTTAAGGTTGGGGGACTCAACCAGTTTATGAGCTATTGTAAGTAGGTTCTTGTACACTATTCGAAGATAGTTCCTCAATTAGGTTGTATCCTATTGTAAGTGGGTGCTTGCACATTTTTGGGGTTAGTGACTCCAACAGGTTGGTGCCTACAAATATATGTAAACAAATTGAAGAAGAAGATGAAATAATTTGTGGTCATCCCCCTCAAGGGTTTCCACATAAAGACTAGTGTTCTCATGTGTTGATGTGTTGATGGTTTGTTAATGCATAGTTTTATTCATTGTATAATGTACTTTATTTTCTGATACAATGCAACATAATCAATTATTGATGAAATATTTTGAAATGATAAATTTTCCATCACAATGATTCACTGCCCCCTCTCTTAGTGTGATGTTTGGTCTAACAAAGTCTCACAACAACCATTTTTGGAAAGTGATGAGCTAAATCCTCCTATCAATTGAGGTTTTTTTTTGGCTTGCAATTGTTCTATCGCAAATACCTGAGCACAAGCACATGAGCCTCATGTGAGGCCCTTTCTCACATGAGGTTTAAGTGCATTGACCTTGTTTTTATTTATTTATAATGTTATTTATGTCACTTTTTTTATTTATATATATTAATAAAATCAATTTTTTTTAATTATAAGTATAATAATTAATAAATTTTGATTATTATATCAATTAATTGAACATTAGTCTTAATTAAATTAGAGTTTGATTAATTAATATTAAATAATTAACCATAATTTATTAAATTTAATTTAATTAGGCTTCTTAACGTAATTCGATTAGTAAATAAATTAATGTTCATAATATTACTTAAGGGTTATAAAAGGGAATTTGATACTAGAAATATTGCTAATGGTAGTTGGCAAGTTTTCCATAGTGCTAGCTTAGCTAACGTTGGGAGAGGATTTAGTAGATTCATGAGGATCTCCTCAGTATCAATATTGACCATTTATGAGCCTAGTAAAGGAAAAACTACACCTCTCATTTTATATATGTATGTCATGATCCATGTAAGATTTGACAATGTCCTAAGCTACACTAATAAACCTTGTGTGTCATGCATATATTTGACTAGATCATAATTATGAGGATGTGAAGGAATTAAGGTCGAGGAGGGTCATCAGAAGGAACACCTCCACCAAAACCTCCACTACCATTGATAGAGTTGGCTCTCATCTTGAATTCCCTAGAGGGAAATAATGAAACTTTAAGAGAATGCCAAATATCTGAGGTGGAAGTAGAGCACCCTCTTTCAGGGGTAGGAAAACCAAAAGGATCAAGGGAACCTAATAAAGGACCTCCAATTGAGGGAACTACTAGGGAATTTCATTTATTAAGTTCTTACATTTCACTGGAGTCCATGATATTGAACGTGTAGAGGCTTAACTGGAAGGAATGATTAAGTGTTTCACATTAAGAGAGCATACTTTCAATTCAAAGGCTAAGATAATAATATTTTAGCTAAAAAATAGTTCCTTGAATTAAGGGAATAGCTGATAGCAAGAACTACGCCTCACTCCTAATAGTGTCACCTGGGAGTTATTTAAGGAAATTTTTAGGAAAAGTACCTACCAAATTATTACAAAGAAAAACAAGTAGGAGCCTTCCATACTTTTGTGTATGCAAATTACATTGTAGAATAATATGAGGCCGAATTTATGGAATTGGTTAAGTACATCTCCTATATGGACACTGATTAACACTAGGTAAATAATTGTATCTACATATTAAACCCTAAGATTAGGGAAATGGTTCAAATGTAGAAACCATCCTCAGTTGTGGAAGTTATTGAAAATTCTCACTATATAGAAGATAAATTAGACTTGAAAGGGGGGAAAGAGCCATTTTTTCCAGAAAAAACCAAGGTTTGTGGGGAAACCCCCTTGAACCTTCTCCAGGGGAGGAATTTCAAGGCCACTTCAATATGGAAACAATGTTTTACCTAGTACAATGGAATTCAAGATTTATATGGCTGTTAGTGTAGCTTTGCCAATAACTTCCAAAACATATGTATGTCAATGAAAGATGCATGGAGTTGAAATAAGATGTGATGGTTCCAAGGGAAGAATATCATTCCACAGGGCTCTACATCATTCCATTCAAAATATATCGTGCACCACCTTGTTTGGAATGTATGAGACCTCATTACTAGCATGATTTCCCTTAGTCACAACCTAGCACCACCCATAGGGACGGGAAGGGGAATAAATCACCATTATATTTATACAGTGATTGATAACCACCAATATGAACACTAGTTCATCATAGTAGAAAAATTAGCTGTCATAAATAGTGTGAATGTAAAATTGTTGTCTAATTCTAGTGCTAAAGATAATTTCATTTCACCATTTTCATTATAAAAATTAGGGTTATAAAGCTATGAATGTGATGAATTTAAAAAAATTTAGAGGTATTGTAGGGTAATAAAATCAATAATACCTAGTATTGAGCAATGTTGGTTAAAACTATGGTGTGTAAACATCATATTTTTCCAACCCAAGTCGAGATGAATTTTAGGGTAAGACAAGTAATATGGCCTACTGTTGATCAATGTTAGGTGAACCTTAGGGTGTGTACACATCAGTTAAATGCATAATTCACTACGAAGGGGACATATGATGTAATCATCATAATGGATTTACTAGAAGCTCATCAAGCTTTGGCACACTCTTTTAAAAAGAAACTGATATCTTTAGATGATAGAGGTAGATCAATTGAGATTTGTGGTTTCAAGAGAGAAGTATCCTTTTAATTCATATTAATGATCAAGGTAAAAATTTTACTTAGGAAGGATGTAATTATATGTGGTTGAAGTTGTAAGTGACAAGAAGGGATCTTGCCTAGATTAACACCTAGTTCTATCAGAATTTGATGATGTTTTCCACAAATAGTTGCTAGAATTACCCCTAGAGAGAGATTCATTTCATAGTCAATGTTAAAAATAGTGTGAAGCCAACATCTAAGAAAACCTATAAGATGACGACTATACAACTTTTTGAATTTAAAATACCTCTAAACGATATATTATATTTGGGAATTATTAGATCCCCCTGGGGTGCACCAATGAATTTTTTCAAGAAGAAAGATGGATCCTTAAAATTGTGCAAAGGTTACATGGACTTGAATCGATACACAATAAATTATATTGTCATCTGATTCTCTGATCTTCATATAATTACTTTAACTCATCTGAAGGAAAATTTCCTCCTCTATCAAAACTCAAGAACTTAATATTTAGATCATTTTGTTTTAAAATTGTGCTTTGAACACCTTAAACTTTCTAAGGAATTTTAAATTTTCTCTAAGTAGCATGATACACGTTTCCTTGGTATACTCATAAATGAAAAGCACAAAGTTTCTTTGTCCTCTTAAAGTTTGAGTTTTTTTAGGGCTGCATATATCTCTATGGACTAGCTACAATGGTCTAATTGTTGAATATTATTTTATCTTGAAGTGCACTCTTGTCTGTTTCCCAAACTGACAAGGATTTCATATGGAGTTATTTTGCTCTAATATCTTTGGCATGACCCTTAATTCTTTTGTCTTACTATTTTTTTGCAAGATTTTTGAAGCTAATATGTCTCATTCTTCTATGCCATAGGAAATTTTCAACCACATTGCATATGCAATATTTTTCTTTCGCTCCATCAAAGACATATTCATTGCTAGGAGTTCTAATTTCTTTGACTATCAATTTTCCTAATTTTGATTTCCTTGTTGATATCCCTTAGAATAAAATGCAAATTCGTAACTTTAGTCACACATTTTTCTTACACTTAAAATATTGTGCTTTGAACCACTAAAATATAATATATTTTCAAGTTTATACGTTTCATTTAGATTGATTATCCCGTTACCTCTCATATTGGTTGTTGCATCATTTCCAAAGGTGAAATTTCTTCCTTTTTGGAGAGATACTTTCTCTTGTCCACTATATAATTAAATATAACACTTTAACTTCTTACATATATATATATATATATATATATATATATATATATATATATATAGGCTCTGGAATCTATGGGCTTATAACCAAAGTTATGACATGGAATACCTTTCCATAAAAGAGATTTGGGTACTTTAAACTGTATAACCTTCATGGAGGAGTGACCCTTATGAATTCTTTCTCTTTCTCTTGTTGTTTCCTTGGATATTTTGAGTGTATTTTGTGAATCTAATAGGATCATTTCTTTGATGGTTCTTCCTTTTGTACGTTCCTCCATTTTTTCTGTTAGTCCTTCCTTTAATCACATTTACATAGCTGATGACTCTCGTTTTTCTGGGGACTTTGCAACTTGATTATCCTTTCAAGATCTCAAGATGTTATTTATAAGCTATACTGGTATTGATTACTGTTAATATTTGATTACTAAGGATGTTATAGAGGGCTTCAAATCCATTTATAAATCGCAATTTTAGATCCATTTGAGCATTATATTTTTTGATATTTTTTCTTAAGGAGACTACCCTTTCTTCAAGCCTCTCAAAATTTATCTCCCATTATGTCAACCGATTTGAAAACATTTCCTCTCTTCTCTCTACTTCCTTAAGTTGCATGTTCAGATGGATGATTACTTCTTTGTTTGAATTCGGTTCTCTCTCTTCAAGTTTCGTTGATATTTCCCATTTTATGAATTCAATTTCATATTCCAATCTTTCACAAATCTTTTTTTCATATTTTAGTTGTCTTATTAGTGTTTCTTTAGTTGTTTTATCTTCTTTTAGTTGAACCTTTTGTAGATTTATTGATTCTTTATCAGGAAAATGATTTTCTCTTTTTTCATTTAGTAGTTGTTCTTTTAATTTCAATTTAATTCTTTTGGTCTTCCTTAGTTCATCAAAGAACTAATTAGTTCTCCTTCAATGTCGACTCCACATTTTACTTCTTCTTCAAATTCTAACTCATCTTAGTAGATATGTTCAATTTATATGGCCATAAATAAGGATTCATATAACTCTTCTTCATATGTCCATTCATCATTTTCTTCTGATGATAAATTATCTTCTTTGGAATAAAACATTTTCTTCTTCTGACATTTTCCATTCTTATATTTTTTAGATTTACTTTTATTCTCATACTCTTTGTCCTTCTCTTAATCTTATACTTTGAATAAATACATTTTGAAATAAAGTATGTTATTATACCAAATTCAAAGCATTTGAGAGGAAACTTACCTTTATACTTTCCAAATCTCCTTTTCAAATTTCTGTTGAATTGGGCTACCTATGGATCTGACTCATGACTTGGGAATTCCTAAGGATCCTTTTCCTTCTCTGATACTTTGAAGGAAAGCTCATTTGTTTCCAACCTTTATTTTCTAATCCTCATTTCATAGGTTGTAATAATTCCATGTAATTCTTCCATTGTAAATTTTTATAGTTCCTTCATCTCCTCAATGGTTGATATATTTGCATTAAATCTCATAAGAAGATGTCTTAATACCTTTTGAACAATAGTTTCTTCATAATTTCTTTCATTTGGTCCCATAATGGTATTTATCACTTCATCAACTCTAAGAAACAATAGTTTCAATATATTCATCCTCATTAAAACCTCATTCAGTGAGTTTGAAGTTTGGCCTTCTTTACCTTTCCATCTCCTTTGTATATGCTCTAGCATTGGGGAAATTTAGAGGTATAAAATGATCCTATTATGGAAAATAATAAAATAATAGTTAAAATAATAAATAAGAGATGAGATTCTCAAGGAAAATAAATAAAACTAATTTTTATTTTATTTTTGGCTTATCTCCTTGTAGGTTTACTCAAACATCAAGTGTAGAAACCCATTGAATGCAAAATTAAATTTCACATCCAACGAATACTCACTCTAGATAGATTTAAGTAGACCCACATTGAAAAAAATGTAAAATACATGAATCAAGCATGTTCAACATGCTTTTTCATATATTTTCATTTTTTCCAATATGGATCTACTCAATACTATGTAAGGTGGATAATTTTTGGACATGGAATTTAATTACACATCCAAGGGATGTCTATACTTTTAGTAAACCTATAAGGAGATAAGACAAAAAATAATTAAAAGAAGTAGTTTTCTTCTTTTCCCTCCAAAATATTCTCCCATGTGGATGTCATCGTCATCTTTAATCCTATTGGTTCTTTTAAAGTTAATTTTGTTCGTATATTTTTTGTTTGGACACATACTTTTTGGCTCAAAATTCCCCTAATGAGGCCATCCAGATATCCTTGGGAAATTTATAGTTCATTAATTTCATGAACTTTTATTCGAAAAGACCACATATGATTGTGTTCATTTCTTTTGCATTGCTTGTAAACAATATTCTTCCATCTAGATCTACGGGAGGTGTATCTAAATTTTTATATACATCTTAAATAGACACCCAAAAATTAAATAATAAACCATTCATACTTTCTAGAAAGTATAATTTTTCCTACCAAAGAGTGGAAATATGCTTGAGATGGATCTATCTCGACTAGTGATTTTTTAGGCACCAACCTAAAATTGTAAATTTTGAAGGAACTAACCTACATGAGACACCAATCCCCTCAAATTTATAAGAAACAAGTTTCTGGAGGCACCAACCTACTTGGATTTGCAAGTATCAACTTGTTGGAGACACCAATCCCCTAATATTTGCAAGTACATGGTTGCTAGAGGATCCAACCTGCTATGTATTTGTTGATCAAATTTATTCTACCTTCTAGATCCTTGTTTCATCACATTTTCAAACTAGATCCTAAGGCATATTCTTCAATTTTGACAAAGACTTTAACTTTGACCCCCTTCCTATATTTTCTTTCACAACAACAATCTTCTCTTTATAATTCAATAATAGTCTACTCCCATTTTGCGTAATTCCACACTCTATTCTATACAATAATTATGAGCTCTAATCTCATACTTCTGTGCATCGTGTACTTTTTTTACACATGTTAACTTAGATCTACCACCACACCATTGTTGAGATTTATTTTTGTCACATAAGATATAAAATATCTATAGATCTTCTATCTCTTCACACGACTTGAACATTCACTTCACCTTTTCCCTCACAACACGCACATTGATTTCTTATGTGTGTGCCTCCCTCATTCACAATTTATGATGGAGTATATGCTATGATCACCACACCACCAAAAAAATTATATTTTAACAACATGTTTCTATTTATAGCTTTTCCATGCTCAATTTAGTTTCATCTTCGTGCCTTTTCCTACCTATGTGGTTTCTTTTCTTTTAATCCTACATAATTATTTCTTGTAACTAAATATCTAATGAAACCATAAAATTTTAGAGTCATGACCTTTCTCAACAATTGCCTCAACATTTAATTCCATAAAAGTAATGCACTAACAACTTTTGACCAACACTACTTTGTTGTGGAACCTAGAGAAACTATAAATTTGCTAGCCAACACTATATTGGGAGTGAAATCCAGAAACCAGTAAAAAAAAATGATGTCTAACTATTTCATTGCTTTGAGAATTTTCCTTTTCATATGATTCATTGCCTTTCACTTCACCATTTAATGCTCCATTTTCCCGAGACCTGATGTGGGACCTAAGAGTACTATGACTATTTTTGTTGCATTATCTTCATATCAATAATAAACATGTCAAGGTTCTTTAACACATATTTTTTTTACCAAGCATAGTGCTAACATCAATTAGCTCCCTTGATTCTATTACATCTTGCCATCATAGAACTGATCACTAGGTGCTACATTGCATTTGACATCATCATTTCCACCTGGTTGGTTTGGCCCCCTCTTTGTGTGGAGCAATGGAACATATAATTACCACAACATAATTTTTTCCTTCGTATAGAATTTTCCTCTACGCAAACATTACTTCCACATAGAATCTTTTTCCACACAAGTTTTGCTTTCTTCTTGAACTTGCTTTCCTCTCCCTTCTTGGCCTTAACATCCTTGGCATCAATGATAAGACTATTAATATATATTTAGCCGTGGGATAAAAGAGAACTCCTCATTGATACTTGTTGAGTCTCAAATCTGCATCTTTTCCATACCTTTTTCACTCACCTAAACCTCCCAAGTTATCAATATCATGTGCAAAAGAGCATCTAACATGGTTTTTAATTATATTTTTGTGTTTGCTATTTGATTTAGATTTTGTTCATTCAGCTGCGGAATGCACACTTTCCTTGTTCCTTTGCAACTTTCCGCGGCTATTTGTGGGCGCTATATGCTACGAGTGTCTACCAAGGAAAAGCGAGCCACATGGGCGGAGTCGGGAATGGCCGTGGACATGGTTCGTGTCCTATTAGTTGACAAACTCATCCAAGAGACGCGGTCAAAGGCGTCCACATGGAAGTCAACCATGGAGTCTCATGTCGGCAGGACTCTGTTTCGTGTCACATGAAGATTCATACGGCCGTTTCTAAGCCTGCGGAGGATAAATCGACATCTGTACAGGGCTCCTTAGTCGAATTCAAGCATCCATCTCTCGTAGATTTACTTTCCAACATGACCATGATCCTAGATTCGTGGACGAAGTGGTCTACGTGCTCTCCACCAGCATGAACTTTAGGAGACAGTTATATTTCTTTTGTTATATATAATGCGTTTGCATACGCACATGCATATAAGGTTAGTTTGATGTGGTAGTCTGTTATCTTTATTAGTCACTGCAGCAGCTTGATGCAATTCTGTGCACTTGTCTTGGCTAACATCACAATCTCTTGTATGTCTTTTAATATAAGAAGACTCTGTTTTCCAACTTAATTCATATTTGAGGACCGTTACCAAGGCTGGTGTAGAGGGCCCCTGCTCAGCTAAGGTTTTGTGCATTAGTGTATAATTTTAATTTCGTTTCTTTAGAAATCATTGTGTCATAATCCATTCATATGTTCATACATTGCACTTGTTTCATTTTTGTTTATACACTTCCATAATTTCCATTTCATTTCTGTCTTTCATGCTTTATGATTGTTAATCACTGATCAGTGTTCTTGTTTCAGGTTATAGATAGGCAGCCCGGGCATTTTCATAGCTTTTTGACTAATGACATGGAACTAACATTGTTCTGCTGCTAATTTTCTTTTCATAGCTTTTGTTTAATTTCAGTATTGCTTTGTTCATTTCAGTTTTGCTTATTTGCTTCAATAGTTAAATTTAGATATATTAAGCTGCTCATAGCATCTTCAGTTGCCTCCGAAAGCCACAGCTGGACTGATGGTGAGGGATTGTATTATGAAATGTGTAGTTTAGTATTAGTTTCTTTTCTGCAAATTTAGATATATTAAGCTGCTCATAGCATCTTCAGTTACCTCCGAAAGCCACAGCTGGACTGATGGTGAGGGATTGTATTATGAAATGTGTAGTTTAGTATTAGTTTCTTTTCTGAAAATCTAGATATATTAAGCTGCTCATAGCATCTTCAGTTACCTCCGAAAGCCACAGCTAGACTGATGGTGAGGGATTGTATTATGAAATGTGTAGCTTAGTATTAGTTTCTTTTCTGCAAATTTAGATATATTAAATCATGCATGACATCTTTAGTTGCCTCCGAAAGCCACAGCTGGACTGATGGTGAGGGATTGAATCATGAGTGTATGGTTTAGTATTAGTTTACTTTCTGCAAATTAAATATCAGTTACTCAAGTTGTTTATGATTACTTCTGAAAATCATAGCTGGACTAATGATGAAGGGTCAGAAGATAAATTGATGTAATCTGATTTAGATTTATTTTGTTGCAATTTTGAATTTCCTTAAACATAGTTTCTTTTGTGTTTAGTTGGCAGCAAGAATAGTTTGGTTTGCATGCTCACTAGTTCACTGTTTTTGATTTATTAGATTAGCAGCACCTTTTCATTTCAGCAGTACATTTTCATTTTCTTTCAAGTCTTGTCATTGTAAATTTCAAATTTCTTTTTAAAGTTTCAAGTTGGTAAATCATTATAGGGAAGATCATTTCCTTGAACAAACATAACCAAACTTGTTTTCATCTTAGAATTTCCATTTCACCTTAGAAAACCAAAAACGACAAAAAGTTAAGAAATAGGTTATCTTGCACATATAGTGCGCCGCACTTCATCGGCTTACGATTCCCGGATTGACAAATTAAATGCAGCAATTTAGGACACACTAAATTGACCAAACATTTTGGCGCCGTTGCCGGGGAAGTGTAACTAGGTAGCCAATTTCTTAAAAAAAAAACACATAAAATCATAAAAGAAGGGAAAACTTGATAACTTCTTGAAGTATGCTCTCCTCTTGCACCTAGTGTGATCTAGAGGACCAGAAAAGAGAGTTATTGGTTTAGTAATTTCTTAAGTATGCTCTCTTCTTGCACCTAGTGTGATCTGGAAGATCAGAAAGAGAATTATTAGCCCAACTTTTTAAAAAATAAAAAAAATGACATGCATAGAGCAAGAGATTCTGGGGAAGGTTTATAGCTAAAGCCAAGAGTTCGATTTTCATAACTCCATCTTCTTCAAGGCATAGACCAGATTCACCACCATCTACCCCTAGCCTTAAGATTTTTGGAAGCCAAAGAACAGCTGAATTAGAGGATTCTCCTGTACCACCTACTAAAACCCACTTAGAAAACAAAGAGACTTTCTCTCATCCTTCCTTGGTAGAAGAACTAGAGGACTATAAGGACTCTAAAGAAACTATCATGGCAGAGGAAGTAATAAATAGAGGTGGAGGTAGAAGAGGAGGAAACAATGGAGACAACAATGGTGAAGGAAATAATGGTAGAAATAGGGAAGGAGACAATTTGTTTGGATTCCCTATAATTGATGAGGAAACTCATGCAACAATGAAAAATATCTCACCATCTGTTCTCCCTAACTTTTATGGATTGCGAAGTGAGGATCCTGAAACATTTCTGTTTGAGTTTGAAGTTGTGTGCTGAACTTATGACTATATGGAAGACTCTCAAAAACTCAAACTGTTTCCTTCAACTTTGAAGGGAGCTGCTTTGAAATGGTTCATGGGATTAGCCACTCAATCTATTAGGACTTGGAATGATATGAAACAAACATTTTTGGATAGATACTTGGACTATTGTATGCCCATCAATCACAAGGATGAGGTATTCAAAATGATGCAAAAAGAAGATGAAAATTTGGAAGACTTAATTGAAAGATTTCAATACAACTTGAAAAGAGCAAAAAGAGCAAAAATGAGCAACTTAGATGAAGAAACTTTGAAAGCCCTCATATTAAAAGCCATTAGAGATGAATGGATAGATATTTTAAACATGATGGGAAAAGGAGACATTTCTCAACTTCCACTTCGTGATATAACAGAACTATGTGTCCATCTCTCAAGGGGAAAATCTAAAACAGGAAAAGGGCCTAGGGATCCTTCTCTTATTAGGGCTAACAAATCTGCAACTGGATCAGTAAGTAGGGCAGAGATTGGTAACATGCTTGATGAGTTTAAAACTGATATTTTAGGGAACCTTAGTGAACAACTAGACACCCTTAAAATCCAAAATAAGCAGAAACCAGAAACAGATGCTTTAGCCATCTTTTGTCCGAAATGTAGGAAGAAACATGCTTTAAGGGAATGTCCCTTGGATGCAAAAGTTGTAGAAACATGTATGATTTGCTCAGAAAATCATGAGATCAAGGAATGTCCTTCAATTCCTGGACTCAAAGCTATTTTTCAAGAAGACCCAAATTCAGTAGAATCTCTCTGTTTTGTCGCAAGGAGACCTTGGCAGGGACAACAAACTCAAGGGTTTAACAACCCTATGAATTATCAAACCCAACCAAATTGGAATCCTTGGCAACAACCTTGGCCCCAACATCAAAATTCAAATCAGCCATGGGTACAAGGGATGCAAAATCCTTATGGGAGATTTGCTCAATTTTATCAATATCCTCCATCTTTTCAAAATCAACAAGCTCCACAATTTCCAAACCCAAATCCACAACTTTCATTGCCATTTCCACAACAACAACCTTTTCAACAAAATCCAAATCCTCAACTCATGCTCCCATACCAACAAAAGACAAATCAACTTCCAGCTCAGCCATTGCCAAATCCTAACAATAAAAATCCTCAGAATACCTACATGGTAGAAGGACAACAATTTCCTACCTATATGATTGTTCCTCTCAATGATGTACAACTCAGATCTGGTAGAGTTTTAGAAAAACCTTCTATAGATATTCAAGAGCAAGATACCTCTGAGGAGGACTCTCTTCAAGTCAATAAGGGTTCTGAGGAAGAATCTCTTCAAAATCCAAGCATGCAAAAAGAAAAAGAAAATTTAACACCCACAACTCCTATAGTTGAGCAACCAACATTTTCATCTACACCTCCTTTTCCTGAAAGACTACAAATTGACCAGGGGGTGGAAAAAAAATTCTTGTTGCCTAACTATGACTTTCTAGATGAATTGAAGAATGTTTGTATCAAGATTCCCTTGCTACAAGCCATTCGAGAAATTCCTATTCTAGCAAAAACCATAAAGGAGTTGAGTTTCAAAAGACCGGGAAGGAAACTAAAAGACACAAGAAAAATCCACCTGGTAGGAAAGATTGCAGATATTATGATGGGAAAAATTACCATGCAGAAGTATGTAGATCCAGAAAGTCCAATTGTCAAGACACATATAAATGGGATAGAAATTCCAAACACATTGATTGACTTAGGGGCTGCTATCAACATTATGAGTAGACAGACTATGGAACAGTTAAAACTTCCTAACCTTCTCTTTACACCTACTTTACTGCAACTTGCAGATCGATCGGTTATTAAACCAGATGGTGTATTAGAAGATATTTCAGTCTCCTTAGATTCTTGGGAATATCCAGTAGATTTTATGATTTTGACTCCCAAGAGTAATCTAGGAGGGCACCCACTTATCTTAGGAAGACCTTGGCTAGCCACAGCCGATGCTTTTATTAGTTGTAGATCTGGGGATATGTACATTTCTAATGGTAATTCGACAAAGAAATTCAATTTGTATCCTCCAGCAAAAGCAATCACAGAAGTAGGAGACAATGAATGGGTTGATGATGAGGATATTATACAACCTGTCTTTACCATTTCTGAAATCAGTGAGGATAGTCAAATTATGAACACATTAGAAAATTTTGAGACATCTTCAGAATATGACCCCACACAATTTCAGTTGGAATCTGACATAGAATATTTATCATCAAGACAAATATCTCTTTACTCTATGGAAGAGTTTGGTAGTTCTACCATTGAGATTTTTCCAGAAAAAACATTGAATATCAACAAACATTTGGAAGAGTCACAACAAAAGAACTAATAAAAATCTTGCAAAAACATTCTACTGCATTTGCATGGGAGTATACTGACATGAAAGGTATTGATCCTAAGACTTGCATCCATCATATCTATATTGAGGAAAACAGTAGACCAATCAGATAACCTCAAAGAAGGATGAATCCAAATCTTAGGGAGATAGTGAAAGAAGAGCTCCAAAAACTTCTCAATGTAAACTTCATTTATCCAATTTCAGATAGCCGATGGGTTCCTCCTTTGGTTATAGTACCTAAAAAGAATGGTAAATGGAGAGTATGCATTGATTACAGGGAGTTGAACAAAGCAACTTTGAAGGATCACTTTCCTTTGCCTTTTATTTATCAGGTATTAGATACATTAGCAGGTAAAAAGTACTTTTCATTTTTGGATGGTTTTAGTGGCTATAATCAAATTCAGGTGGCACCTGAAGATCAAGATAAGACCACATTTACTTGTCCATGGGGAACTTTTGCCTACCGAGTGCTTCCTTTTGGGTTATGTAATGCACCAGCAACATTCCAAAGAGCAGTACTAGGAATTTTTTCTCATCTAATCCATGATTGTGTAGAGGTTTATATGGATGATTTTACAGTTTATGGTAATTCATTTGAAGAGGCATTAGAAAATTTGGAAAAAGTTCTCATAAGATGTAAAGAAACAAACCTTTCATTAAGCCATGAAGAATGCTTTATGATGTTTACTGAAGGGATTGTTTTAGGACATCATATTTCAGGAGATGGGATTAAGGTTGATAGATCAAAAGTTGAAGACATCTCCAAGTTGCCTATTCCAAATTTTCAAAGAGATGTTAGAAGTTTTCTAGGATTTATTGGTTACTATAGAAGGTTTATAGAAAACTTCACTAAAATAGCATCTCCACTCTTCAAATTGCTTACAAAAGACTGTGAATTTAAATGGGATCCTGATTGTCAATTAGCTTTTGAAACTTTGAAAACAAGAATATCTGAAGCACCTATCTTGAGAGGATCAAATTGGAAACTCCCTTTTCATATTTCTACAGATGCTTCAGATACAGCTCTAGGAGCTGTGTTGGGTCAAAAAGATTTAATACCTTATGCCATTTATTACACCAGTAAAAATTTGACTCCCACAGAGTTGAACTATACTATGACTGAAAAAGAGTTTTTAGCTGTTGTTCATGCAATTAATAAGTTTAGACATTACATAACAGGCTATGAAACTTTTATTCATACTGATCATTCTGCAATTAGATATTTAATGAACAAACCTGTTACTAATGGCAGAGTGACAAGATGGCTTTTACTTTTGCAAGAATTCAATATTACTGTGTTGGATAGACCAGGAAAACAGAATACAGTAGCTGATTTCTTGTCTAGGATTCAGAATACTAAAGAATATTCTCCTGTAGAAGATAAATTTCCTGATGAATACTTTTTTGCAGTAACTATTAAGACCCCTGGTATGCAGATATTGCTAACTATTTGGTTACAGGGAAACTACCTTCACATTTATTTCCAAGAGAAAAACGAAAAATTATTCAGGAGAGTTCAAAATATTCATGGATTTCTAACGAATTGTTTAAAACAGGGCCAGATCTTGTGATCAGAAGATGTGTCAGGGAAGATGAAATGCCCGATATTCTTAAGGCATGTCATGATGAACCATGCAGCGGACACTTTACAGACAAAAGGACGGCCTATAAAATCCTCTCTTTAGGATATTATTGGCCTTCCCTCTTCAAAGATGCAAAACAATATGTCAAAAGGTGTGACAGCTGCCAAAGAGTAGGGAAACCTACTCTTTCAAATGAAATGCCATTGCAAACACAGGTACTCATTGAACCCTTTGAAAAATGGGCTTTAGATTTCATTGGACCTATTAATCCACCATCCAAGCAAAATAAGTATATATTGGTTTGTACTGATTATGTTACTAAATGGGTAGAATCCAAAGCATTAGTATCTGCTACTGAAAATTCAGTTGTTCATTTTCTTTATGAGGATATTTTTACTCGCTTTGGTGTTCCAAGAGAAATTGTGACAGATCAGGGGAGCCAATTCACATCCAATTTGGTGGAAAAGTTGATGGAAGAATAAAAAATCAAGCACAGAAGATCTACTCCTTACCATCCACAAGCAAATGGTCAAGTGGAGTCCACAAACAAAGTTCTTGAAAGTATCATCACCAAAACTGTTCATCTACATAGAAGAGATTGGCCAGAAAGGCTTCCAGAAGCCTTGTGGGCCTACAGAACTACATGGAGGAATACAACAGGACATTCTCCCTATGAACTTGTTTATGGGAAAGAAGTCTTGCTCCCCATTGAGTTCCAAGTCAAGATCTTCAAGATAGCAGTTCAGTTGGGGATGGACTTATCAGAAGCCCAAAAGCATAGAATGGAGCAGTTGAATGAGCTAGATGAGATCAGACAAGAAGCAATTCTAAGAACTGATCTAGTTCAATATCAAAGAGCTAAATAGCATGACAAGTATATCAAAGAGAAGAAGTTTCAAGAAGGAGATTGGGCATTGTTATTTGATTCCAAGTTTAAAGATTTTCAAGGAAAATTTCAGACTCATTGGCTTGGGCCATATGAGATTGACAAGATCTTTAGCAATGGAGCTGTAAGAATCAAGACTATTGATGAGTTTCAAACTCCTCTTATTGTGAATGGCCATAGATTGAAAGTTTATCATAATCCACTCTCAAAAGAGGATTTTGTCAAAATGTTTCAAGAAAGTTCTGCAATCAGGCTGGTACAGAAGAATTCTTCTTCTCCACCAACCTAGCTTTTGTTCTTTTCAGTTAAAAAAAAAAAAAAAAAAAAAATATGGTATAAGCCTGAAAACCAATCATTGATTGGCAGTCTTATGCAGAAAATATAGGGTGAAAATCAGGAACACCTGACACTCTATATTTTCCAAAAAAAAAAATCTCTCTTTCATTCCACAAGCTTCACCACCCACTCCATTTCATTCCACTTCATTCCATTTCATTTCATTTCCATTTCACTTCATTCCACTTCATTTTATCCATTTCATTCCATTCCATCAATAAAAATCTTTTTCATGACCATTTCTATTTGGTCATTTGTCATTTGATCATTTCCATTCATCCAAGTAATAGCTGTGTCAGTTTCCGCAGCTGACTCCAGTTTCCGCAGCCAGAAGCAGATTCCGCAGCTACTAATCTGTTTTCAAAGAGAATGTACAGTCAGATGTTATTTCCATAATTATGAAATAAAATGCAGGTGAGAGGATCAAAAATGAAGACATGGAGCATTCAAGACACCAATGGAGATCAATTAGTTGAAGACTAAGGGAAAAGGCAAAGATTCCAAAGGTATGAATAAAATTTATTTCAAATAGCATTGAAAAACACATTTTTATATAGTTTTGAACCATGAGCTCTATCCATTACGCGCAATGATTATATTGACAGTTCCGTAACCTTTCACGATCTCCATATTATCCTCTTGCATTCATTCACAAACGGTTTCATCATTAAAATTCTGATTTTCACTCATGTTCCAATATCCCACCGGAGACAATGAGACGTATTTGATTTGACCAAGGACTCTTACAGCCGCATAAATCCATAACCGTTGTTAAAACGTGCTCATACTTATTGCGCAACCACCAAAATTCAAAACGCTGTCGAATGTCGTGTCTCTTCCGTGTTTATGAAACCCCACTCTATTCTGTCTCATTCCATTTCGTTCCTTGTGCTCATTCTCACTCCCGGATATCTACCCACAGTCTCACTCCATTCCATTTATGGTACTCATTCCCATTTTATGATACATTCCCACAGTCATTGTGCTCGATCCTGTGCATTCAATCGTTCTATTTCCATTTGAACCCTCACGCAGGCAAAGTTGTGAAGAGCAGAAAAGAGAAATGGGTAAATTGCTAAGAGCAGAGCCGGAAGGACCTAAGTTTATAGAGGGATATCCACAAGTAAAGGAGATATTGAAGAAAGCAAATTGGCTGCGTTTTATCCAGAAATTCAGGGGTTATCACAAAGAAGTTACGAAAGCATTTGCAAGGTCATTTAATGGTTTAGAAGCAGAGATTGGAGACCTCAAGTTTGCGGTCAATGAAGCATCTATAGCAACAGCCACGGAACTTCTTCAGGAGGGTGAGCGTTGGTTTAAAAATAAAAGCATCAGTGATGAGGCATCGAGAACAATCCTACGAAACCAAGGTATGGACATAACTGTTTTTAAAAGAGGAATTCCTGTGCATGCATTGAAAGAGGAATGGGCTACTTTACTACTAGTTGTTCAGAAATTCATTACATGTGAAGGCCGTTTTGGGTCCATGTATATGTACCATACCAGGCTATTGATGAATTTTCTAGAAAATCAAACTCTCAATCTCCCATATTTTCTATTCAATAGCTTGAAGAAAATGGCTGTGACTGTTCAGAAACACTTAGGAGATGTAGAGCCCCATCTATATCACCACGGCCTTGTAAAAATTCTGATTGAAAAGGAGTTAAAGGAAAAGAAATATACATGGGAACAATTTCTGGTTAGAAATTTCTTTGAGGAACCTCAGGAAATTCCTGAAGGTAGTTCAACAAGAAGGAGTAGAAGAAAAAGAATAAATGTTGAAACCCAAATTACTCCTACTCAGGAAATTCCTGCAGCTAGCACAGCAAGAAGAAGTAGGAGGAAAAGAACAATTGATGAAACCCAAAATACTCCTACTACTACTATGGAAAGAACTGATAGGGAAGAGAGACTGGTAAAAAGGAAGAAGAAGGAAATCAAGGGTAAGAAGCCAATAACACCAAAAGAAAGAGAAACTATTGAGGCTGTATATAAAACTCCTTCTTCTGAAGAAGAAGATCATCAAATGCTATCTGAAAGATTAGTTTATCTTAAAAAACAGTCATCTATACCCAAGAAGGCAGAAAAAGGAAAACAAAAACAAAAGGATAGTGTACCACAGCATGTGAGGAGAAGCAGCAGACTTAAGGGAAAATTGAGGAAAACACAAATTAAGGGTCCTCATTTCATTGATTTGGGTGAGGAGACATCTGAACAGTCCCCAACTGACCATAGTCCATCTCATTCAGTTAGTGAACCTGGTTCATTTCATTCCCAATCAGACATTGAACATACTCCATCCTATTCTCAGCAAGATATTGATGTAAGCCCTCCTCAGCCAGATTTTGAAAATAACTCTCCTTCACAGCATTTTGGGGACAACCCAATAAAAATGACACCTGAAATAGACCCCAAGCAGCAGGTTGTATATGACTATATAGAATCTTTGGAAAAGGCAGCCACAGGTCCAAGTACTTCTTCCATTCAGCCTCATACATTGCAGGATGATTTGGTCCAATCACTAAAACAAGAAATTTTTGAGCTAGAGCTTTTAAATAAGCACATCAAAAATGAAAATGAGACATTGAAAGAACAAGGCAAACTGGACAAGATCATCCATGATAATACTATGTTACATTTGGGAATATGGAAGAAGAAGAATAAGAAATTAAAAAGGAAATGCCAGAAATTGAGCAGAGCACTTGTAAATATCAAATTTAGGTGCTTAATGAAGAAACCCAGAATGTTGGCAGTACCAAGAAAGAAGAGGAGAGGATTGGATGTGCTGGCTGAAGTGTCAAGGCACATGAACTGAAGAAAGAGTATCAAAATTTTGGTTGCATGAGGACATGCAACACCTTCACAGTGGGGGTATGTTGAGTCTCAAATCTGCATCTTTTCCATACGCTTTTCCATACCTTTTTCACTCACCTAAACCTCCCAAGTTGTCAATATCATGTGCAAAAGAGCATCTAACATGGTTTTTAATTATATTTTTGTGTTTGCTATTTGATTTAGATTTTGTTCATTCAGCTGCGGAATCTTGCCACTTTCCGCAGCTGCTGCAACTTTCCGCAGCTATTTTGTGAAACTATATGCTACAGGTGTCTACAAGGAAAACGAGCCACATGGGCAAGTCAAGAATGACATGGACATGGTTCGTGTCCTATTGGTTCAAGCAAACTCATCCAAAGAGGCCGCGGTCAAAGGCGTCCACATGGAAGTCAACCATGGAGTCTCATGTCGGCAGGACTCTGTTTCGTGTCACATGAAGATTCATACGGCCGTTTCTAAGCTTGCGGAGGATAAATCGACATCTGTACAAGGTTCCTTAGTCGAATTCAAGCATCCACCTCTCGTAGATTTACTTTCCAACACGGCCATGATCCTAGATTCATGGACGTAGTGGTCTACGTGCTCTCCACCAGCATGAACTTTAGGAGACAGTTATATTTCTTCTGTTATATATGATGCGTTTGCATACGCATATAGAGTTAGTTGATGTTAGTCTCTGTTATCTTTTATTAGTCTGCTCTGTAGTTGGATTACGCTGCACTTGTGCCGTAACATCACCATTCTGTAATGACTTCTTTTTAATATAAGAAGACTCTGTTTTCCAACTTAATTCGCATTTGAGGACCGTTGCCAAGGCTGGTGTAGAGGGCCCCTGCTCAGCTAAGGTTTTGTGCATTAGTGTATAATTTTCATTTCGTTTCTTTAGAAATCATTGTGTCATAATCCATTCATATGTTCATACATTGCACTTGTTTCATTTCTATTTATACACTTCCATAATTTCCATTTTATTTCTGTCTTTCATGCTTTATGATTGTTAATCACTGATCAGTGTTCTTGTTTCAGGTTATAGATAGGCAGCCCGGGCATTTTCATAGCTTTTTGACTAATGACATGGAACTAACATTGTTTTGCTGCTAGTTTGCTTTTCATAGCTTTTGTTTAATTTCAGTATTGCTTATCTGCTTCAGTAGTTAAATTTAGATATATTAAGCTGCTCATAGCATCTTCAGTTGCCTCCGAAAGCCACAGCTGGACTAATGGTGAGGGATTGTATTATGAAATGTGTAGTTTAGTATTAGTTTCTTTTCTGCAAATTTAGATATATTAAGCTGCTCATAACATCTTCAGTTGCCTCCGAAAGCCACAGCTGGACTGATGGTGAGGGATTGTATTATGAAATGTGTGGTTTAGTATTAGTTTCTTTTCTGCAAATTTAGATATATTAAGCTGCTCATAGCATCTTCAGTTGCCTCCGAAAGCCACAGCTGGACTGATGGTGAGGGATTGTATTATGAAATGTGTAGTTTAATATTAGTTTCTTTTCCGCAAATTTAGATATATTAAATCATGCATGACATCTTTAGTTGCCTCCGAAAGCCACAGCTGGACTGATGGTGAGGGATTGAATCATGAATGTATGGTTTGATATTAGTTTACTTTCTGCAAGTTAAATATCAGTTACTCGTTGTTTATGATTACTTCCGAAAATCATAGCTGGACTAATGATGAAGGATCAGAAGATAAATTGATGTAATCTGATTTAGATTTATTTTGTTGCAATTTTGAATTTCCTTAAGCATAGTTCTTTTGTATTTAGTTGGCAGCAAGAATAGTTTAGTTTTCATGCTCACTAGTTTACTGTTTTGATTTATTAGATTAGCGGCACCTTTTCATTTTAGCAGCACATTTTCATTTTCCTTTTTTAAGTCTTGTCATTGTAAATTTCAAATTGCTTTTTAAAGTTTCAAGTTGGTAAATCATTATAGGGGATATCATTTTCTTGAACAAACATAACCAAACTTGTTTTCATCTTAGAATTTCCATTTCACCTTAGAAAACCAAAAACGACAAAAAGTTAAGAAATAGGTTATCTTGCACATATAGTGCGCCGCACTTCATCAGCTTACGATTCCCGGATTGACAAATTAAATGCAGCAATTTAGGATACACTAAATTGACCAAACAATACTCTTGATACTCTTGTTATCCTATACAATTGTAAGTTTGGGGATGTAGTATCTTTAAATAATACTGGAGAAAAATAGAGCACAACGATTCTTTTTTATATAAATTATAATATTAGTACTAAAGGAAATATAACCTATCCTATCACTTACCCACATTGAGAACATGGAAATGGTTAGTAATTTATGTACAAGAAAAATATAAACAACACGGATTACAAGAGGATCCTCAAAATGTATTCAAGATCTAGGAAACACCACCAATGGTTCAAGCAAGATGGTGTCAAGATGCCAAACCTTAGATAAATCATGGGGAACATAGGAAGATGTCATTTTATGAGATATTATACTAATACAAACATTATTACATCTAAAGTTAAACCTAATCCATGGTGTGATAAATAATTAGAAGATAAAAGAAAGTTAAGATATGAGGAAGTTTCCAACCATAATCTAAAAGATCAAAAGCATCTCATTAGCCCAGAGAAGAAAAATAACATTTCTGAACTATAAACAAACTCCTATAAGATACATAATAAAACTAACTATTGACCAATTCCTAAAAATAGTGGGATGAAAGAATATGTAAGGACTTTCTAATGGAATCATTTGCATATACCCAAATTAGATTCCAATTTCAAAATAGAGTGTCATGTGCATACAGAAATTTGATCTCAATTTCAAAATAAAGTCCCATGTGGATACTAAAATTTGATCTCAATTTCAAAAAATAGATTGCGTTGAGTTAACCAAAATTAGATCTCAATTTCAAAATATAAAGTGCCATGTATTCCCAAATTAAATCACAATTTCAAAATATAAAATGCCCATGTATGTTTTTTTAACATCCTAATCAACTTATGGTAATTTAGCAATATTTCTAGTAATACTTTTTTAGCACAAAGATAAGATTTTAAAGATGTCAATAATATCTTCCCATTTTTAAAGCTATGATAGACTTATTCTAGTCTCAATAAACATTATTCATCATCCTCATCATCACCACATCACACTCCCTCCCACTAGAATTACCAATCAAAACATCATCTCACTAAGATTTGCTAAACCTCTCTTTTCTCTTAGAACAATTTATAACGGCATAAAAATTCCTACCACATAAATTACTTCAATTAAAATTATGTTATTTTGATGTGATAATGTGATCCTTTATTTCCTTATCTGGAAACTATATAAATAGCAACAAAACTATTTTTTCTGCAGCGAGCACACTTTGACAGCAATAACCCATGGTACTTCTAAGCAAAATATTCAACAAACACGGTACTTCTAAGCAAAATATGCAACCTTGTGGCAGTGCCAAGGATAGGTAGGAAACCCATGGTACTTCTAAGAAAAATATGCAACCATGTTACAGTGTGAAGGACAGGTACGTATAGCTTTTGCTGGTCATAATTCATAGTAAGCATTCTGTTAGATTGATTGTGCTGTGCATGGCAAGGTTGGATGTGCCATGATTCTCGACGTTCGATCGAAGGGACTCAAAGGTAGATTTAACACATTAATTTTCTATATATTTAGATCATAGTTTTTTTTTTGTTTTTTTATCGCACTTATGTTATCATAGATGCAT
Source organism: Pinus albicaulis (assembly GCA_034641835.2). NCBI lineage: Eukaryota > Viridiplantae > Streptophyta > Pinopsida > Pinales > Pinaceae > Pinus > Pinus albicaulis. Next base: position 290,127,768 of record CM076572.1, on the reverse strand, counting down.
GTTTCCATTATATTAATCAGTATTTTGAATATCCAATTTTTTTATCTAATTTTTTTATAATTTCATTTAAAAAATATCTTAATATTAAGATTAATTCCCATTAATTCTGGGATATATTTGAAATTTAAATATGTTTATTATACTTCAACCATGTTACCCTCTTACACAACTCTGGAAAGATAACTGACAATGCTTGCCTTCGGCACAGAGCTTGTGCTCATATATCCTACAAAGAGAACGGTAGTGGGTGGGTGATATACAAATCAATTGAGTTATATGAATTGTTATATGAATTGTTTAATATTCAATGACACAGTGTGTTATATGAATGGTTTAATTTAAAAAAGGTAGTGGGTGATATACAAATCATTAAATTTGATAACTGAAATGAGTTGTATACAGACTGTTAGATTTGAAACACTATTGATTTCAACAACCTGGATACCATCCATTGCACTGCAGCATAAGCTAATGGACAAAAAGGAACTGAAATTATTGCGTGGGGATCCATTGCGAATAATACAGTTTGGAGAGTGAAAGCTTTGTACCAATCGTTTGTCTGCGCTCCATCTGGCTTAACCTGCCAACCTACCAGATTTAAAAATAAAAAGATTTATGATAACAAAATTTAAATAAAAATTAAAGTAAAAATTAGTTAATTATTCTTTAAATTTATTTTAATTATATATTTATTAAATTTAATTTTAATTCAATAGAAATTTTAAAATTAAAATAATTACAACTTTGATTTTTCTATCTCCTATATTATTAAAATTAATCATCTTATAAAAAACTAGAAATTCCTAACCTTAATTATTAAACAAACTTTATTTATTTTTTCAATATTGTAATGTATCAAACTTATCAAGATCATACGTTGTCCACAAAATTGATAACGACCCATATAAATACGTGAAAGTAAAAGCTCTTAGAAAAAATATCATATCATTGTCCGAATCTTCACACAGCAAACGGACAAACTTTAAAATCCATGGCCAGCATTTTAAAGTTTAAATGGTCATGTTAATGGCTACATTCCACGAATCTGGTGGTGAGCACTATCATCCTTAGACATAACAACCCACAAAGTTGTTAAATAAATTATGTTATATTAATCTAAACTTTACAAATTATATTATTTGAAAGTCTAATTCTTTCATAGTAAATGGAATTGAGAAGTAAGGGACATGTTTATATATATATATAGTTAAAAGATATTTATAAAAGAGGCAATTTAAAAAGAAAACAGGTTGGGAAGCAATATTTTGTAGTTTGTTATTATAATTAAACTATGTTATTTGTTAGTGTAATTACTGCGATAATAGTATTAATTATTAAATTTATTTTTATTTTAGAAATCAGGGTGTAAGGAAATGTCTTTTAGGGTTTTTTCCACAAATTAGTTCATTCTTTTTCTTTGTCCTATGTTATGATAAGATAAAGTTTTTTTTGACATTGATTCGATTATATTATGTGCGAGTTGAATCGTCATGCCTATATTTAGGTATTATTATTTCATATTCCTCATTAATCTAAGAAAACACACTTTTGATTTCTAACACACCTTAATAGATGACATCAAATTTATCTTACTATAAAACAATTATGGTAAGATGTTTTGTTGTGGTATGTTGCATTCATATTAGACTTGAGCTATCATTGTGTTGACCGTCCATTAAATTTCTATAATATGGAAGAGGTTCTTCTCTAGAGCCATAGATAAACCCGAGCCTTGAATCCATCCCTCCATTTATTCTTTAGTTTGTTCTTCATATACATTTCTCCACTTCATTTTAACTTTACTATTAAATTTTTCCATTTTGGCCACTATTGAATGAAAGAGCCTTGGGTTGATGAACACCTCCACTGCCAAGGCTTCCCTTCTAGCTCTTATAAAATGCTAAGTGTATTTAAGGGGATAAAATTTCTTAGAATAGACCATGTTCCCATTACTTTTACCTCCCCCATTCCATTCATTTGATTTTGGAATTATGCTACTTTGTAGGTTTTGATAAAAAGAAGATAGAGGCATTGGATTATATGTTCTTCGAAGTATCTTCCATAGTGGTCATTTGCAATGATGGTCAACCTTAGAGTATGGGTTGATGCCATCCATGGCTATGCTACGTCATAGACTTCATACATCATCCTTGAATTTTTTGGGCCATGTATCCTATATATGGTTCATGGCTATTGAATCTGTTTGGATTTACATAAATCCCAACTCACTTATGTGTGAGGCATGCCATCCCTGCAACATAGCTAATTCTTTGCAAAGAAAGATGATCCAGGTGGATATCAGTGGCCACCCACCTATTCCATTTGGACCCGCACCATCAATTCTTGCAGCTTTTCACTTCCAACAACTTACTATTTTTAGCATGTTTTATGGTCCTGCACACCCGTAGCCGTTTCGGTGCATTAATGATCCAGGTGGATATTGGTGGCCACCCACCTATTCCATTTGAACACCCACCCTCAGTTCTTTCAGTTTTCAAGTTGCAACAAAACTTACTATATTTAGCAGTTTTTCGGGTCCTAAACTTTTGGAGCCATTTTGAGGCCCTAAACAACATTTTTTGGGAAAACCGAGAGAAACATGGGTCCATGGATCGATGTTACCCATACCAAAAGTTGTAGTCCTTGGAGAGATATTTATAACAAGATATTGAGCGTTTCAAACAGAGATAACACCAATTTACCCAAATGGGGCCCACAATTTTGACACTTCATCTCCCGGGGTTAGGTTTTTGGATATTTCAGGTTTTACATTGTTTCTCAATAATAAATAGGCCTTCGAGCCTCATTGTAACATAGTTCAGGGGCTTGTAGCTGTCACATATCTTCTCAGGGATACACTGCCAGTACCCTAGCTCATCTATTTCCATTATGTCTGTAATAGGCCTTGGAGCCTCATTGTAACTTAGTGGAGAGGCCTAGAGTAATCACATCTATTCTCAGGGATACGCTACCAGTGCCCTTGCCTGCTCATTTCTATTACTCATGTAAGCATTTTTCAGTCATTTGTTTTGTAATACAGTTCAGAGGCCTGTAGCTGCCACGTCTCTTCTCTGAGATAAGCCTACTAGTGCCCTAGTTGTTTATTTACATTATGTCTGTAAGCAAATTTTAGTAATTGATTTTAATAAAAGGAAGCATTATTTCCGCTATATTTATGTGCTTATGGTTGTATGTGTATTTTGTTGCATTCCTGCATAAAATCTAAATCAGTGGTATTAGAGCATGTCTGCTCTTTCTCTTTTTTTCTTTGCATGTCCCCAACGTGGTCAGGGTATAAAGATTTTGGGCTGGATATTGTTGCACCCTTGCAAACCTCGATAAACCCCCATGGTGGAAGGAAAGAAAGACGAGGGAGCAGGAGATCTGAACAAAATCTTGATCGAGGAGGCCCTCAAGAAACAGAGGAATGCGATGATGGATAAATTTTCCCAAATCCTTCAACGTATATACACCAGCTGCACATCTACATCCAGCATGTCCACCAATAGGCCCACAACATCCTGGATAAATCCAATACCAAGTTCAACAGAATCCCCCCCCAACCCCCCCCCCCCAAACCAAGGAACTTAATGCAATGAAGACCATTGCTTCCTAAGGAGGGAGGAATTATCTAGGTGGATATCAGTGACCACCCACCTATTCCATTTGGACCCACACCATGAATTCTTGCAGCTTTTCACTTCCAGCAGCTTACTATTTTTAGCAGGTTTTTGGGTCTTGCACACCCAGAGCCAGTTCGGGACATTAATGATCTAGGTGGATATTGATGGGCACCCACCTATCCTATTTGAACCCCCACCATCAGTTCTTTCATTTTTCAAGTTGCAGCACAACTTACTATATTTAGCAGTTTTTTGTGTCCTGAACTTCTCGAGCCATTTTTAGGCCCTAAACGATGTTTTTTGGGAAAACTGGGAGCAACATGGTTCCAATATAGAATGATGTTGCTCACACCAAAAGTTGTATTCCTCAGGAAGATATTTCTAACAAGATATTGAGCATGTCAAATGGAGATCAGATACCAAAGTTATGTCCCAGGGAGGTTGAAACACCAATTTACCCAAACGGGGGCCACATTTTTGGCACTTCATATCCTAGGTTAGGTTTTTGGACGTTTCAAGTTTTACATTATTTCCCAACAATAAATAGGCCTTCGAGCCTCATTGTAACACAGTTCATAGGCATGTAGCTGTCACATCTCTTCTCAGGGATACACTACGAGTACCCTAGCTCATCTATTTCCATTATATATGTAATAGGACTTGGAGCCTCATTGTAACTTAGTGGAGAGGCCTGCAGTCATCACATCTCTTCTAAGAGATACACTACCAGTGCCCTCACCCACTCATTTCTATTACTCATGTAAGCATGTTTCAGTCATTTTTTTTGTAACACAGTTCAGAGGCTTGTAGTTGCCACATCTCTTCTCAGAGATAAGCCTACCAGCGCCCTAGCTGTTTATTTACATTATGTCTATAAGAACATTTTAATCATTTTATTTTAATAAAAGGAAGCATTATTTCCACTACATATCTGTGCTTATGGTTATATGTGTATTCTGTTGCGTTCCTGCATAAAATATGGATCAAAAAAGCCTTTGAATCCTTTGGATTATAGGCATGTGCCTCAATATCTTAAATAGAGGACCACACAATTTACCCTTATTTTTTGATTTATCATACTTTTCATGCCCACATTTTAGACATATTTTTATGTTTGCATATCCTTCTCTATATAGAATAGAATCATTTGGACATGCATGATATGATATGTACCCAACACCTAACATTTTCAACAATTTATGTACCTCTTCCCAGCTACCGGGAAAGAAATTATCACTTGGAAGAACCTTAACTTTGAATAACCTATAGTTGGTCATGGAAAATATTAAATGTACAATAATGCCAATAATTATTAACGTTGATAACATTGACCATTTGTAATGTTAATTATGTGACAATATTTCTCAAAATATAAGGGACTTGATGGTCAATTACCTAAAAATTTCAGAGAAGCATGCATTCGACAAGCCAAATGTTGCTTTAAAGTTGTAAAGTAACATCATTTTTCCCAACTGGGTAGAATTTGACTGACCACCAGGTCCAAAGAGAGGGGTGGTGAAAGAAAATTTAAGGATTTCGAAAAAGGTATAAGTGATATGAGAATCATCCCCTAGGTGATCATCGTTCTGGAATGCATATAACAACATTGTTTCCATGGCAGACATATCCCTTAAGTAGACATCCATACAAACCTTTATTTGATTGCCTCCATTGCGAGCTTATGAAGAACTACTATTGTTGTAGTCATTCCTAATTGGTGAATCTCGACATAGTGGGAATTGAAAAGATGGTTGATTCAACCATTCTTGGTATCGTTCCTCTCCAATTTTTTATCGTAATTTATTATTCTACCGATTTGACATTATCGTGGGGTGCAAGGGAAGATGGTAGGTAGGTCAGTCATCATCACTAGAATCATAATACTTTCAAAATATATATTTGAACATGATTAGTAAAAAATCGATGATATCAATTAGTAAGCACGTCAATGCATGATTAATTGGCTTGGCATTGAAATAATTACATTATACCAAGCAATTATTATTACCATCATTGTACAAGGATTGTGGCTAGAAGATGGCATTACAATTGGCAAGATGAAGCAGTTTTCTATTCCCATCTACCAACCGTGCCTTGCGGTATGCTGCTCCTGATAAGAGCTTCCAATGTTTTGGAACTATTATAATATTTTGTTCATCTAAACTCGATTCTAAATCTGCATGAACCTGCAAATTTGTATACATTAATTTTATTCAGCTGATTGACATGGATAAAAAATAAATTCAATTAGATAATGAAAATATAAATTAAATATGAAGTAATTATGTCTTGAAATGGACAGGGAGAACTCCGCGATGGAATTTGAGAAATATTAAGGAATGAGATGGATTTTGAAGAATTTTCAATTTGATATAATTATGAGATTTTTTCCCTACATTTGAGCAAAATCAACAACAAATTCTCGTGTACACACCTAAAAGTAATTTTGGTGCCTTAAAAAATGATTTATTGTTATTCGTGTTATTGTAGTGTTAACTGCACCAGTATGACTTTATTACTGGGCACAATGGTCCTGTTAGTTAACAAACACACTGAATATTGGGGAAAAAAAGTGCAACTTTATTTTTTTGAAGTGAAAAAAAAGAGGTAAATTGAAAAATGAGTGGAAAATGTTTTTCGGAAATCTAATTTCATAAAAATTTATTTAAATAGTAAAATCTATTCAGTATTTCATTATTTTTACAATGATGGTTAACCTTACAAAGGAGAAAATATGTAGCGGTTCCTTAATTCCACTTCCTAAAATGGATGCTAGATCTTTAATACTCCAACCAGAATTACTAGAAACCAATACCCTCCTAAGAATACCCAACTAGAATTCAACTTAAGATCAAGTTGGCTAATCACTAGTTTTCCCTCTTAGAATCAACAAATTCATGAGAGCAAGCATCAAGTAAAAATCCTAGACCAAACAAAAATGGTTTCCATTCCTAGAGATATGCAAGGTTATTATTCCTCCTTTGTCATCACATAGGGCCCCTATTTCATTATCCACTATGTAATATGTAAGCTACAATGACTTCATATGTTCCAGCCAAAAACAATAATTGAACCTCTCATAACACCATAACCTTGTTTTTTTATTATTCATCATTCTCGAAAGAGGGTTAATTCTCGTAGTGCACTAATACGGTTCAACAATTTATCATCATCTCCTTGATGCCATCCTCTCCTAACACCCTAGCATCCTATTAATGTATGATTTAGGTGACTTTGTATTTAGCTTAGATACCATTACCTCTAGTAACAACCTTCTCTTTAGTTCTCCTATCTATCACATTGATTAACATCATATATATATCTATATCTATATATATATATAGATAGATCACATTGATTAACATCATAATTCCACATGACTTAGTAATAGAATACGTGAGAGTATCATGTCTCCAACTCTTACCATCCCATTTAAGAAATAATTAAAAAAACCATTTTTAAGAAATAATTTCTAACAAAATGGAGATAAATTTAATTCAAAAAAACCATTTTATAAATAATATAAACTTTTAATTTTGGTATAAATATATATATATATATATACTTGTTTTACTCAAGCACACTTATTAATGTTGATGATAAAGGGTTTTTTTAACATTTGCCATATCTATTTTCTCTACTTTGCCAATTTGTTAAGTAGATAGTTGTGTTTATTTTGAAGTAAAGTTTTCATAAATTTAATACATTTATCAATAATAACTAAGTAGATAATAGAAATTTATGTTTCATAAAATATCCACATTTTTTTAAATTGTAATCATTACAAAATAGGTGTATTTATTTTGGAATAAAGATTTCACAAATTTGATTCAACTATCAATAACAATTAAGTGACCACTAAGAATTTCCATAGAATATCTACAAAATATTTTTAGTGGTAGTTATGAGAGAAGTGGGACCATTATCTATAGTGATATCATTTTTAATTTTCAATTTAATTACAAAAATATCATGTTCACAAGTATATTGAATTTTATTAATTATTATTGCCATATATATATATATATATATATATATATATATATATATATATATTCTTAATAATAGACAATAATAGACAATAATAGTTTAAAATAAAGTTATAATTTAGTTAAATTTTGTGATTTTTTTTAATTTTATCAATATAAAATGTACTATAAAATAAATGTCTTTGTTTCTCTCAATATTTACTAATCTTTTAATTTATAGATATATGTTTTATTAATAATAATAAATTGAAAAAATGTTCTGAAAAATACACAATTGAATACCATGACTATCCATATTTACCTCAATACCAAAATATAAAAAAAAAAAAACTCTTCTTAAAAACCTCCTCTGAATCTTCAACATTTCACTTTTTTAAGTCTATAGAGAATAGAAGCCAACCTATATAAACGGGGAATTGAACCAGCACTAAACTATTATATTTTTACAAACAATTCATTCATTTTATCATCATAAAAAGCACCCAACCTCGGCACTGAATATCTTCAGCCAATTTGTTTGGCTAAAGGGTTTGGTTATATGTATATATTTTTGTATATATTTTTCATGCTAAGATTTTACTTTGTTTTGAAATTCTCTTTCAATAACATATTATTATTTTAAATAAATATCTTTGCAATAAATAATCATTATATTTATTTATTTTTATTTGTTTTATAAAATCTAATTTGTTTTATAAAATCTACATGATATTAAAATATATAATTTAATATATTTTATTTAATGTAAATAAATAATTAGTATTTATAAAATAAAATAAATTATTAAAATTATTAAATATATTTTATAATTTAAAATATGATTTTTAAGAGAAAAATTATGCTATTAATTAAAAAAAGGTATATATATTATTGAGTTATTGTAACGCTCATTTATTATCAATTTATAAAGTAGAAAAAATTATAATTTTGAAAATAAAAAATAAGACATATTATATTATTCTAATTAAAAGGAAAATAAATTATATTTTTAGAAATTATTTTCATAATTAAAATTAACTTTAAAAAAATTTAGAATTTGTTACTAAATAAATTAAGATAGCTAATATTTTAATATAAATTTAAAATTGAAAATACATCTAAACATCCTTAGAACTCACTAATATATGAGCTAAACATGTAAGGGTATAGGGTATTGTTGGAAAGGCTAAACATGTAAGGGTGTAGGGTATTGATGCAAAGACACCCTCTTGTCAACAATCCATATTAGGGAGGGAGGAAGAGGCTTTGAGTTTTCTTACTCACGATCAACTTTAATGGACATGCGCTCACATTAGTGATCCACCAAACACTACCATATGGCATTCAATCAAGAAATTTCTCCATGCAAGATGGTGGTATTGAGTGGCCTTCCTCCTTTGTTTGTTTTTTCCTATCATAGGAGAAGGGAGTGCCGAAATTATTGGAACTATGGACACTTTAGGATTTGGAGAATTCGCTGGTCTCATGATTATGCTTTCAGTGGATGCATGTTCTTTCTCGGACCTGGTCGATGAGAAAATAAGCCTTGTGTTTTTAGGTTTCTCCCTCATTACTCTGGTTCATACTCATTATCTATTATTTAGCTTCAAGTATATTATATTTCTATATATCTCGACACATTTTTTAAATATAAAATGTAGGTTCTATTTGGACTCTAGTTTATATAGAGACTATAGCATTAGGAATGTAGTATATAATATTTATTTTGGAGAAAAAATACATTTATTCAACCACATGTGTAAGAATAAACATGTAATATCCCAAAATGAGAAAAACACGAATATAGAACATATTCCTATCTCATTCACTATCTTTTCATTTTCCTCCTCTAACCAATTCATTTCTCTATACTGCTACCATGGTCCTCAACTGTTTCTCTCCTTATTTCTATTAATACTTCTCCCCCCCTCTTTTCATTCATTCACATCCCCTTAATTATCTAATCTATTATTCTCATTTAATATCATTCATATTAATTAATAATTATCAATCTTAATTCAAAATAAACCTTTCTACATAAATTCTTAAATTCTCACCATTAATTAAAAAATTATTTAATTTGTTTTTAGTCATCATTAATTTTGAATACTATTAACCCGATTATCCAAAAAAATTAAAATTTATTATATTTACCTACATCTCTAATAATTATTAAACTTGTATTGGAATTTAAGTATCATTATTAAACCATAAAAATATAGATAATACAATCAATATTGTTTAATAATTATTATTTTAAATTAAAAATTATTAACAACAAAAACATTTATCTCAATCCTAATTTACATAAATTAAAATAGTTAATAACAATTTTTAAACAACCATCAATAAGTAACAAACTATCTTACATTGATATATATAGATAATTATTATTAATTAAAACAATATTACTGAATACAATTATGAATATAAATAATTTATTAATTTTTAGATAATAATTATTTATTTAAATTAAAAAGATATTAATTAATTAATAATATTACTTCAATAATTAAAATTAACTAATAAATTTAGAGTCATTAATTAAAAAGATATTAGTTAATTATATAATATTTCTTTAATATTTTCCTTTCCTTCCATCATTAAAGGTCGGCCTCCCATTTTCCATCTGTTAATTTTCATTCTTCTTCATTTATACCTGATGATGAGATCTGACAAAACTCATTGATCTATCCTGATGATGAACCAAAGAGGATTGGTTCGAAATGTCGATTCTAAGAAAAATGGATGTGATAAATCCAGAAGATTCTACACGCAACAGAAGTCACAGAAGCCTCAAATCAACAGCATATGCATAATTCCAACTACGGTAAAATAAGAATAAAACGTGTAGAACTGAAAAAATGCAGGAATACATTAAGACATCATACATAGGAGTAGAAAAAATTGAGCCATATAATTATACTCACAACAAATGAATGTACAGTACAACGCTCTAAAAAGAATGCCCTTGAAAGCCACAAGATGCCTGAAATGCATTACTGAAACCTAGCACTGGGAAGTATAAACTGCTCCTACTGGAAACTGTTGATGCTGAGAAGAAGATATATGTGTGAGAGATTTATAAAGTGTTAAAAAAAATATGGGATTTTACCATGGATTCTACTCACAAAACCCAGAAAAATCCAGAAATGGTTTGGACAGATTTTGAGTTTGGAATTTCGACCATTTTTTGGTTGCACCGTGCACCCGTGCTGGCTGAGTTACGCACTACCTCGAGACAATTGCTGATATGGGGCTGAAATAATGATGTATATGCTACAAAAAAACCCACTTAGCTCACTAACTAAGGGGTTGGTCCCTCTTCCCAATTCCCAAGCTCAAAACTTGAGATCTAGCTCCTCCAATCAATATGCAATTGCTGCATGCACAACCGCTGGGAAATATTGTGTTGTCTAGGAGGGCTTATCATGTAGGCTGCTGATAGACAATACAATGCTAATTCTAGGATGCTGAATTGATCCCCGAAGTGAAGGACTAATCCCTCAAAAGATTCCAAGCTGAGTTTCTTGGAAATTCCTCTTCTCCTCAAACCCTCACTCCAGGATTACACAATTCCTGCATAAAATGTTGCTGTATAGGAGAATGGATGGATGGCCTAATGCCATATATGTTAATGAAACTCCCAGAAGACTATAATGGATTGACAGTGTGGAGGGCTAATCCCTCCATAGGTTTATTAGCAGCACTACTAAGAACAACCTCCCAACTCTCAAACCCAATTTCACGAATGTGTAATTCCTATAGCTGGAAGTGCATATGAGAGTGGCCGAATGTGGCACTAATTTTTGGATGATGAATGCTTCCGAAGAAAACCTTCCTAGAGTAGGCACTGGAAGTCCCCCATGGGTAAGGGTAGGATTATCGCTCGGGAACACCCAATGCTAAACAACACAGGAGATTTAGCTAAATAGCGGAAGCAAGCAAACAAATGTCTTACGACACTCAACACTAAAAATCCAAACTCACCTTTCTTTGCTGCCGACATCTCCCTTTTATGCTTGTGAGCCTTCCTAGCCTTGGCCCACCTCATAACTGCACTGCACATGTCGCCACTAGCCTCCATAAATACTGTGCTATCCTTCATGATCTCCATCACTACTGCAATTACTCTCCACTTCCTCCATCATATGTGCATTTAATGCACCACTTCCTCCATCATCTCTGCAATTTCTTCTCCACTATCTCCGTCATCTTGCATTTATTCCTCCATTATCTCCATCATATTCCTCATTAATGCTCCATGACCTCCACTCTTTCATCATTATTATGCAACTCCACTACTCCATAATGCTACTCCCCTACTCAATTAACCCACATTCACACTATAGAAGTGGATTTTATTCATCTACTGGGTTTATCAGTCCCTCCACTCTTTAATTTACTTAACTAAATAAGAAAAGAAAGAACTATAATATTCAAATTAGCTGATGGTGAATTTGGAATATTACAGTCCTCCCCGCTAAATTTTTTCTTGTCTTCAAGCAACTGCAAAAGTGGATGCTGCAGAAATCCATCTCCCTCCCAAATGGCATCCTCATATGGAAGGTTTCCCCATCTACTCCAATGTGTTATGAATTCCAAGCTCCATAGTTGCCTCTCTAGAATGTCTAGAATGGTCTCTAGCTGTGTAAAATGCCTCTCCTCATCAATGAGTCCCCAAATGGAAACTATATTCTATCCAAGAGCCTCTTCTTTGCATGAGATATGTGAAGTGTAGTGGTTTCTTCCCCAAGTGGAAAGTCCCAACTCATAAAATATTTCTCCAACCCATGCTACATGGGGTAGGTTGTGTCTCTCCATGATCCAATCCTTTTCCCTTGTTTCCATGCTTTCTTTAAGCATCATCTCAACACTGTGAAAAATAGGAAATAGAGACATATGGATTGACATGTGAAATCGAGCCGTACTCTCCCAATAGAATTCACCGCAACAATTTCTCTTTCTGCCACACCATCTCATCATCATACCAAGTGTGGTGGCCATAATCGCCTAACAGAAGCCAACGCAGCAAAGCCTCTTGTTTCCATCCCACATCATCATCATGCAAGGTATGGGAGAATGCCAATCCATATTCTCCCAAGAGTAACCACCGTAACAGTGACTCTTGCTATTGCACCTCATCACTAGTGTACAATGTAGGAAAAAATGATATATCAATAGATATATAAAATGAAATGTCTTGGACTTACTCTCCCAAGAGTAGCCAGGGAAGCCATGATTCCTACTGCCCTGTGTCATAGTTCTGCAAGTAGATTTTCAGCCACTTGCTCATCATCTACATCCATCCACCCAACTGTGGCTAATGACTCATATCATGCACCAGCTCGGTATCCACCCAATGGAGAAGATCCTACCAAAAAATGAACATAAAAATACTGTCTCCATCACTATATATGGCATTTCAAATACCATGAAACATGAAGACATCTTGGAAAGATAATCCTGTTACGGGTGAAGAGATAAACTGTGTTAAAATGTCGAATCAATGTGCATGCCACGATAGTGAATCAATGTCAACAATAACATCCTCCACAATCTGATGACAACCTTTGCACTCCATGATATGTCGAAGTGCATTCTCCTTGAGGTCTCTCCATGAGAACCTCTCTCCGATGGCCTGGTTGAAGCTATGAGGTTTTGAATATGCTACATGCAGAAACTTCTCTTTGAGCTGTGAGGTATTCATTAAGAAGGCTCTGTCATGATAACGGAAGATGTTATCCATTACATGATCTCTACCATCTAACATTTTCCCATCAAATACTTCATAATTGAAGCGGTCATCAGAATGCTTAAATAATAACTGGGCCATCAAATAATCACCTCTCCTTAGTGACAACACTGCTAATCTCCATGAAAGTGCATTTTCTATCACATGGCCCTCTCCATACAAAATGTTGAACTCATAGTCTTGCATTGTAATGATCCACTATTGCTGCCTCTTCTGTAGCTGCTGCTCGTCCTCAAAAGCATGCTAAAGACTATGGTGGTTTGTCTTTACCTGGAATCTACTACCACTAAAAAACTGTCAAAATTTGACCAATGCATGCATAATGGCCAATATCTCTTTGTCGTAAATAGAATACGACAACTCATGCGATAATAAATTTCGGTTCTCGAAAGATATTGTATAGCTTCCCTGCATTTGGACTATGCTAATCCCATCCTTAGAAACTCCACATTCCAACACAAAGTGTTGTGTGCAACTCAACAATGTCCAAATGGGATAGCTATACATCTTCTCTTCTAATTAGTCAAGGGTCCTCTGCGTAATGATAGACTACTTCTCTAAATCAACAATGTGCTCTAACCCTTGGTCATGCAATTGCCCTGATGGCATGAACCTACAAATCTAAATCTGAAGTGTCGAGATAATATGGGGTGGAAATGTTTTCATCCCTTGGATCAGTTCATGCTTGGGAACATCTTGCAAAGTTACAAGAGTTCCTCCAACCAGTGCAATTTCTTCTCCAACTGCTGGTGATGGTGATGGCTGCTCCTCTACTGCTGGACCAATGCTGGTATCTTCTTACTCTTTCTCATGTCCTGCTGAATCATGCCTTGGAATGTCAATGTCAAAGTCTTGGGAACATCTTTCCAAAATTCAAGGACTCCACCAATCCATGCAAGCTCTTTCTACTGTTGGTGGTGGTGGTAGCAGATCAGTGCTAACATCTCCCTTTTTCTCCTCAGACACTTTCTATTTATTGTCAGAGAATGTATCAATGGAATGTGCCTCCAGGTTTATTCTATCAAACCTCTCTAACAATATTTGAGTGAATTTTTCATACGTAGTCACTCTTGCATGTTTCAATATCTCAAACCACCGGTCATTTGCTTGACCCTCAAGGTGTATTGTGACAATCTGAATATCCTGTGCTTCCACTACTGGGTGTAGTTGGAAGAAATCATATAACTTCTCCATCCAATCCTTTTCCATGATTTTGGATGAGCCATCGAATTTAGGGAGAAAGAATCTATTCTGCATATGCCCTTTTCTTCTATTGCTGCTGCGGGGTCTTTGGTGCTCTTTAATCTAGAAAAAATGTTGGAAAGTCAGATTCTCTTTGAATTCTCTAGATTGAGATAAGTAATCTGTAAGATAGTCACTCAGAGTCTCGTGCTCCAAATATCCTCCATCTCCATTCCATTCATTTCCTTATGCAAGGAAAGTAGGCATAGTAGGGCATTATGGAACTTTCTACAACACCGATTGCTTATAATTTTGAAATGAAGTGCTCGGAATCTCTCAATTATGAAACCCTCTTGAGGTTTCCCTTTGCCTCTCTACTCTCATTTCTTTGATCTCCATGGTGAGATCCTGCATAGCTTGGAAAATTAGTTTGGAAAAACTAATTCCTTCTGCCATTGAAGACTTCTTATTTTTTTCTGCTTCTTCTTCTTATTCTTTTGATGTCATGAAATGCCCACAATATGAGCCAAAGATCATGCTCTGATACCACTATAATATCCCAAAATGTGAAAGACATGAATATAGAACATATGCATAATTCCAAGTATGGTAAAATAAGAATAAAACATGTAGAACTGGAAAAATGATGGAATACATTAAGACATCATACATAGTAGCAAGAAAAACTGAGCCATATCATTATAATCACAACAAATGAATATACACACTGCTCTAAAAATAATGCACTCAAGCCAAAATATTGTTGTAATACACTATTGAAACCTAGCAATGGGAAGTATAAACTGATACTGTTGGAAAATTCTCCTACTGGGAAGAAGAAATATGCGCGAGAGGATTTTGAAGTGCTTAGAAAGATCCAATATTTCGATGATGGATTCTACTCGAAAAACATAGAAAAGAAACTAGAAATGGTTTGGTCAGACTTTGAGTTTGGAATTTTGACCTTTTTTGGGTTGCATCCTGCACCCCTGCTGGCTGAGTTACACACTCCATGGATAGAACTATTGATATAAGGCTAAAATAATGATCTATTTGCTACAACAACACCCAATAATATGAATAACTGAAGGGTTGGTCCCTTCTCCCAATACCCAAGTTCAAAACTTGAGATCTAGCTCCTCCACTGAATATGCAGTGGTTGCATGCACAATTGCTTGGAAATACTATGTTATCTACGAGGGATGATGATGTAGCCTACTGATAGATAATAGAATGTTGATTCCAAGCTCCTGAAGTGATCCCTGGAATGAAGGACTAATCCCTCACAAGATTCCAAGATGGGTTGCTTGGGACTTCCTCTTCTCCTCAAACCCTCACTGCATAATTACAGAATTCCTACAGGAAATTTTATTTCATAGGAGAATATATGGATGGATTTATGCCATATATGTCAATGAAACTCCAATAATATTGTAATGGATCCATAGTGTGAAGGGTTGATACCTCTGTAGGTTTCGCAGCTGAAGTACTTAGAACAACCTCCCAACTCTCAAACCCAAGTTCAAGAATGCATAATTCCTGTAGCTGGAAGTGCATATGAAAGTGGTTGAAAGTGTCACTGACTTCTGGATGATTAATTTTTCCCAAGAAAACCTTTCCAAAGTAGGCACTTGAATTCCCCCATGGGTAAGAGTGGGATTCCCACTCGAGAACACCTGATACTAAATAGCACAACAGACTTAGCTAAATAGCTGAAGTGTGAAAAGAAATGTCTTACAACACTCAACAATAAATATCGAGACTCCCATTCCTTTGCTGCCCTCATATTCATTTTATGGTTGTGAGCCTTCCCTAGCCTTGTCCCACCTCATAACTGTGCTACACATGTGGCCACTAGCCTCCATAAAGTCTGCGTTGTCCTCCATGATCTCCATCACTGCTACGATTATTCTCCACTTCCTCCATAATGTGTAAATTTAATGCACCACTTCCTCTATCATCTCTACAATTTCTTCTCCACTATCTCCATCATCTTACATTTATTCCTCCACTATCTCCATCATCTTCCTCATTAATGCTCTATGACATCCACTCTTTCTTCACTAATATGCTTCTCCACTACTCCATAATGCTACTCCACTACTCAATTAACCCACATTCACACTACAAAAGTGGATTTTATTCATCTACTCGAATTATGGGTCCCTCCACCATTTTATTTACTTAACTAAATATGAAAAGTAAGAACCCTAATATTCCAATTAGCTGATGGAAAATATGAAATATTATAGTCCTCCCTGCCAAAATGTTGCTTGTCCTCAAGCAACTGAAAAAGTGGATGCTGCAGAAATCCATCTCCCTCCCAAGTGACATCCTCATATGGAAGGTTTCCTCATTTTCTCTAATGCGTTATGAATTCCCAGCTCCATAGCTTCCTCTCTAGAATGGCCTCCAACTGTGTAGCTATATGCCTCTCCCCTTCAATGAGTCCCCAAGTGGTAACCATCTGCTATATAAGAGCCTCTTCTCTGCATGAGATATGTGAAGTGTAGTGGTTTCTTCCCCATTTTGAAAGTTACAACTCATAAAATATCACTCCAACACATGCTACGTGTAGTAGGCTATCTCTCTCCATGCTCCAATCCTTGTCCTTTGTGGCCTTGCTTGCTCTAAGTATCATATCAACACTGAAAAAAGTAGGAAAGAGAGACATATGAATTGAAATGTGAAATATCGAACCATACTCTCCCAATAGCATCCACCGCAACAATTCCTCTTGCTTCCACACCACCTCATCATCATACCAAGTATGGTGGCCAAACTCTACTTACAAAAGCAAACACAACAAAGCTTCCCGTTGCCATACCACATCATCATCATGCAAGGTATGGGAGAATGTCAATCCATATTCTCCCAAAATTATCCAATGCAACAATGACTCTTGTTGCCACTCCTCATCACTATGGTACAAGGTAGGGAACAGTGATATACCAATGGACATATAAAATGCAATGTCCTGGCCATAATCTCCCAAAAGTAGCGAGCGTAGACATGCTTTCTACTGTCCCATGTCATAGATTTGCAAGTAGCTTTTTAGCCACTTTCTCATAATCTCCATCCATCCATCCAACTATGGGTGATGACTCATATCATGCACCAGCTTGGTATCCAACCGATGGAGAAGATCCCAGTAAAAAATTCTCATACAATAACTTTCTCCATCACTATCTAAGGCCTTGGGAAGACCATGAAGCATGAAGACATCCCAAAAGGATAATCCAGTCACAGGTGAAGAGATGTACTATGTGAAAATGTCGAAGCAATGTGCATGCTTGGATAGTGGATCAATTTTGACAAACCATCCTCCACAGTATTATGAAAATATTTGCACTCCATGATATGTCGAAGTGAATCCTCCTTGAGGTTTTTCCATGAGAAGCTCTCTTTGATGGCCCGATAGAACCTATGAGGTTCTGATTATGTTACATGCAGAAACTTCTCTTTGAGCTCTGATGTACTCATTAAGAAGGCTCTGTCTTGATAATGGAATATTTTATCCATTACATGATGTCTACCATCTACCATATTCTCATCAAATGCTTCATAAGTGAAGTGGTCATTAGAATTCTCAATTAATAATTGGGCCCTAAAATCATCACTACTCCTCACTGACAGCGTTGGTGATCTCCATGATAGTGCATTGTCTATCACATGGCCCTATCCATACACAATGTTGAACTCATAGTCCTGCATTATAATGATCCACCGTTGCTTCCTCTTTTGTAGCCACTCCTCCTCCTCAAAAGGATCTCGGAGACTATGGTGGTTGGTATTTACCTCAAATCTACTGCCAATCAAAGACTGTGGGAATTTGAACAATGCATGAATAATGGCCAATATCTCTTTGTCATAAATAGAATACGACAACTCATGTGACAGTAAATTTTGGTTCTCGCAAGCTACTGTATAGCTTCCCTACATTAGGATTATGGTAATCCCATCCTCAGAAACTCAACACTCCAACACAAAGTGTTGTGTGCAGCTCAACAATGTCAAACTAGGATAGTTATACATCTTCTGCTTGAACTAGTCAAGGGTCCACTTTGCAGTGATAGTCTGCTACTCCTAATCAGTAATGTGCTCTAACCCTTGGTCATGTAATTTCTCTGACGGCATGACCCCACAAATCTCAATCTGGTGTGCTGAAATAATATGGGGTGGAAATTTTTTCATCCCTTGTATTAGCTGATGCTTGGAAACATCTTGCAAAGCTATAAGAGTTCCTCCAACTAGTGAAATTGCTTCTCTAATTGTTGGTGATGCTGATGGTTTCTCCTCTACTACTGCACTAGCGCTGGTATCTTCTTAATCTTCCTCATGCACCTCCTGAATCATGATTTGCACTCTCAATGTCGAAGTCTTGGGAACATCTTTCGATAATGCAAGGGCTCCTCCAATCTGTGAAAGTAATCTTTTTGGTGGTGACAGTTGATCAGTGCTGAAATATCCCTTCCTCTCCTCATATTCTTTCTCTTTATTGTCGGATAATGTCTCAATGGAATTTTCCTACGAGATTCTTCTATTAAACCACTCTACCAATATTTGAGTGAATTCTGCATACGCAGTCACTCTTGCATGTTTCAATCTGCCGAACCACCAGTCATTTCCTTCACCCTCAAGGTCTAGCACTGTAATCTGAATAGCCTCTGCTTCCGCTACTGGGTGTAGCTCAAATAAATCATCTAAATTTTCCATCCAAGCCTTTTCCGTTCTTTTTGATGACCCATCGAATGTAGGCAGAAAGAATATATTTTGCATATGCATTCGTCTTTATTGTTGCTACAGGGTCTTCGGTTCTCTTTAATCTGGAAAAAATACTAGAAAGTCAGATTCTCTTTGAATGCTCTAGATTGAGATTTGTAATCTGCAATATAATCACTCAGAGTCTCATGCTCCAAATATCCTCCATCTCCATGCCATTAATTTCCATATGCAAGGAAAGTGGGCATAGTAGGGTGTTGTGGAACTTTCTGCAATGCCGATTGCTTATAATACTGATATGAAGTGGTGGGGCTCTCTCCATTCTGACACCCTCTTGAGGTTTCCCTTTGCCTCTCCACTCTCATTTCTTTGATCTCTGTGGTGAGATCCTGCATAGTTTGGAAAAGTAGTTTAGCAAAACTAATTCCTATGTAGAATTGGAAAAATGTTGGAATACATTAAGACATCATACATAGGATCAGAAATAGTTGAGCCATATCACTATAATCATAGAAAATTAATATACAATGTGCTCTAAAAATAATTCACTCAAGCCACAAGACCACTGAAATACACTGCTGAAAATTAGAACTGGGAATTATAAACTGTTGCTGCTGGAAACTGTTGCTACTGAGAAGAATATCAATGTATGAGAGGATGTTGGAGTGCTAAAAAAGATACAATATTTTAACCATGGATGCTACTATAAACACCCAGATAAACCTAAAAATGGTTTGGCCAGATTTTGAGTTTGGAATTTTGGCCCTTTTTAGGTGGCACCCTACACCCCTGTTGGTTGAGTTACGCACTCCCTGGAGAAAAATACTGATCTGGGGCTGAAAGAACGATGTATATGAAACAAAAATACCCACTTATCTCACTAACTAAAGAGTTTATCCCTTCTCACAATTCCCAAGATCAAAACTGGAGATCGAGCTCCTCCACTAAATATGCAATTGTTGCATGCACAACTGTTAGGATATACTGCGATGTCTTGGAGGGCTGATGATGTAGCCTACTGATAGATAATACAATGCTGATCCTAATCTGCTGAAGTGATCCCTGGAGCGAAGGATTAAACCATCGTAGGGTTCAAAGCTGAGTTTCTTGGAACTTCCTCTTCTCCTCAAACCCTCAGTGCAGAATTACGTAATTCATTTAGGAAATGTTGTTGCATAGGAGAATAGATGGATGGCCTGATTTCGGACATGTCAATGAAACTGACAAAAGACTCCAATGGATCCAAATTGTGAAGGGATTATCCCTCCACATGTTTCTCAACTGAAGTACTGAGAATAACCTCCCAACTCTCAAACCCAAGTTTAGGAATGCGTAATTCATGTAGATGGAAGTGCAGATGAGAGTGGATGAAAGTGGCACTGATTTCCAGATGATGAATGTTTCCCAAGAAGATGTTCCCAGAGTAGTCACTCGAGGTCCCCCGTCGGAAGGGTGGGATACCCGCTCAGGAACACCCAATGCTAAACAACACAACAGACTTAACTAAACATCTAAAGCATGCAAAGAAATGTCTTACGACACTCAATAATAAAAATCCAAAATCCCCTTCCCTTGCTGCCATCATATTCATTTTATGGTTGTGAGCCTTCCTTAGCCTTGGCCCACCTCATAACTGCACTGCACATGTGGCCACTAGGCTCCATAAATATTTCACTTTCCTCCACAATCTCCATCACTGCTGCAATTATTCTCCACTTCCTCCAGCAAGTGTGAATTTAATGCACAACTTCCTCCATCATCTCCGCAATTTCTTCTCCACTATCTCCATCATCTTGCATTTATTCCTCAACTATCTCCATCATCTTCCTCATTAATGCCCTATTACCTCCACTCTTTGTTTATTATTATGCTTATCCACTAATCCATAATGCTACTCCACTACTCAATTAACCCACATTAACACTATAGAAGTGTATTTTATTAATCTACTAGGTTTATGGGGCCCTCCACTATTTTATTTACTTAACTAAATAATAAAACTAAGAACTCTAATATTTCAATTAAATGATAGAAAATTTGGAATATTATAGTCCTCCCCGCCAAAATGTTGCTTGTCCTCAAGCAACTACAAATGTGGACGTTGCAAAAATCCATCTCCCTCCCAAGTGGCATCCTCATATGGAAGGTTTCCCCATTTTATCCAATGCATTATGAATGCCCATATCCATAGCTGCCTCTCTGAAATTTCTAGAATGGCCTCCAATTGTGTAGCTAGATTCCTCTCCTCATTAATGAGTCCCCAAGTGGAAACCATATGCTATCCAAGAGCCTCTTCTCTACATGATATATGTGAAGTGTAGTGGTTTCTTCCCTAAGTGGAAAGTCCCAACTCATAAAATATATCTCCAATGCATGCTACATGGAGTAGGTTGTGTCTCTCCATGCTCCAATTCTTGGCCCTTGTGGCCTTGATTTCTCTAAGAATCATCTCAGCACTATGCAAATTAGGAAATAGAGACATATGGATTGACATGTGAAATGTCGAACCATACTCTCCTAATAGCAGCCACCACATCAAGGCATCTTGCTTCCACACCACCTCATCATCATACAAAGTATGGTGGCCATACTTTCCTAAAAAACGCCAACACGAAGAATCTTCTTGTTGCCATCCCACACCATCACCATGAAAGGTATGGGAGAATGTCAATCCATATTGTCCCAAGAGTATCCAGTGCAACAATGACTCTTGCTTCCGCACCTCATCACTATTGTGTAAGTTAGGAAACAATGATATACCAATGGACATATAAAATTCAATGTCTTGTCCATACTCTCGCAAGAGTAGCCAACGCAACCATCCTTCCTGTTGCCTTGTGTCATAGATCCGCTAGTATCTTTTCAGCGACTTGCTCATCATCTCCATCCATCCATCCAACTGTGGGTGATGAATGATATCATGCACCAACTCGGTATCCACCCAATAGAGAAGCTCCTGCAAAAAAATACTCATACAATAACTCTCTCCATCACTATCTATGGCCTTAGGAAGACCATAAAGCATGAAGACAACCCATAAAGATAATCCGGTCATGGGTGAAGAGATGTACTGTGTGAAAATGTCGAAGCAATGTGCATACCTCGACATCGGATCAATGTCAACAATACCATCCTCCACAATATGATGACAATATTTTCACTCCACGATATGTTGAAGTGCATCCTCCTTGAGGTCTCTCCATGAGAACCTCTCTCTGATGGCTTGCTAGAAGCTATGAGGTTCTGAATATGTTGCATGTAGAAACTTATCTTTGAGTTGTGAGGTACTATTTAGGAAGGTGATGTCTTGATACTGGAAGATGTTATCCATTACATGATGTATACCATTTGCCATTTTCTCATCAAATGATTCATAAGTGAATCGGTCATTAGAATACTCAAATAATAACTGAGCCCTCAAATCATCACTTCTCCTTAGTGATAGCACTGCTGATCTCCATGATAGTGCATCTGTTGTCACATGGCCCTCTCCATACATAATGCTGAACTCATAGTCCTGCATGTATTGATCCACTGTTTTTTCCTCTTCTGCAGCTATTGCTCCTGCTCAAAAGGATTCCGAAGACTATGGTGGTTGGTCTTAACCAAAAATCTACTGCCAATAAAAAACTGTTGGAATTTGACCAATGCATGCATAATGGCCAATATCTCTTTGTCGTAAACAAAATATGACAACTCATGTGATAGTAACTTCTAGTTCCTGAAAGCTATTGTATAACTTCCCTGCATTAGGACTATGCTAATCCCATCCTCAAAAACTCCACACTCCAACACAAAGTATTGTGTGTAGCTCAACAATGTCAAACTAGGATAGCTATACATCTTCTCCTTGAACCAGTAAAGGGTCCTCTGCGCAATGATAATCTGCTGCTCCAAATCAACAAAGTGTTCTAACCCTTGGTCATGAAATTGACCTGATGGCATGACCCCAAAAATCTTAATTTGATGTGATGAGATGAAATGGGCTGGAAATATTTTCATCCCTTGGATCAACTGATGCTTGGGAACATCTTGCGAAGCTACAAGAGTTCCTCCAACTGGTACAATTGCTTCTCCAACTGCTAGTGATGGTGATGGATGCTCCTATACTACTGCATCAACGATGGTATATGCCTACTCTTCCTCATGGACCTCCTGAATCAAGCCTTGGAATATCAATGTCGAAGTCTTGGGAACATTTTTCCAAAATGCAGGGGCTACTCCAATCTGTGCAAGTAATATTTTTAGTGGTGGTGGTGGTGGTGATAGTTGATCAGTGCTAACATCTCCCTTCTGCTCCTCATACACTTTCTCTTTATTGTCAAAAAATTTCTCAATGGAATGTGCCTCCGTATTTCTTCTATCAAACCTCTCTACCAATATTTGAGTGAATTCTGCATACACAATCACTCTTGCATGTTTCAATCTGCCGAACCACCAGTCATTCTCTTCACCATTAAGGTGTAGCACTGCAATATGAATAGCCTTTACTTCCATTACTAGGAGTAGCTAGAAGAAATAATCTAAATTATCCACCCAAGCATTTGTCGTGCTTTTGGATGACCTAATCGATGTAGATAGAAATAATATATTCTCCATATGCCCTCTTCTTCTATTGCTGCTGTAGGGTCTCCAGTTCTCTTTAATCTGGAAGAACTGATAGAAATTCAAATTCTCTTTGAATGCTCTAGATTGAGATCTGTACTTTTCAAGATAATGACTCAGAGTATCCTGCTCAAAATATCCTCAATCTCCATGCCATTCATTTCCTTCTCCAAGGAAAGTGGGCATAGTAGGGCATTGTGGAACTTTCTACACCACTATTTCTTTATACTGCTGATATGAAGTTCTGGGACTCTCTCCATTCTGAAACCCTCTTGAGGTTTCCCTTTGCCTCTCTAATCTCATTTTTTTTATCTCCATGGTGAGATCCTGCATAGTTTGGAAAAGTAGGTTGGAAAACCCAATTCCTTCCACCATTGAAGAATTATTTTTTTCATACTTATTCTCATGTCATGAAATTCCCACAATATGAGCCAAAGATCATGCTCTGATACCACTGTAATATCCCAAAATGGGAAGACAAGAATATAGAACAAATGCATAATTCCAATTACGGTAAAATAAGAATAAAACATGTAGAATACGAAAAATGATAGAATACATTAAGAAATCATACATAGGAGCAGAAAAAAATAATTCATATCATTTTACTCACAACAAATGAATATACACATTGCTCTAAAAATAATGCACTCAAGCCAGAAGATGGTTGAAATACACTACTAAAACCTATCACTGGGAAGTATAAACTACTGCTACTATAAATAAGGTATATGTGAGAGAGGCTGCTGGAGTGCTAAAAAATATCCAAAATTTTATCCTGGGATTCTACTCAAAACACCCAAAAAACCCAAAAATAGTTTGGCCATATTTTGAGTTTCGAATTTCAGCCCTTTTTAGGTTCAACATTGCACCCCTGCTGGCTGAGTTACACACTCCTTGGAGACAACTACTGATTTGGGGATGAAAGAATGATATATATACTGTAGAAACACCCACTCATCTCACTATTGAATGGCTCATCCCTTCTCCCGAATCCCAAGATGAAAAATTGAGATTGATCTCCTCCACTGAATATGCAATTGCTGCATGCACAATTGCTGGGAAATACTACGTTGTATAGGGGGGCTGATGATGTAGCTTGGTGATAGATAATACAATGATGATCCCACGCTGCTGAAGTGATCACCAGAGTGAGGGATTAATCCCTCACAGGATTCCAAGCTGAGTTTCTTGGATCTCCCTCTTCTCCTCAAACCATCACTGCAGAATTATGCAATTCCTACAGGAAATGTTGTTGCATAGGATAATACATGGATGGCATGAGTCTAGATATTTGAATGAAACTACCAGAAGATTAAAACATATCCACAGTCCCTCCATAGGTTTCTTAGTTGAAGTACTGAGAACAACCTCCCAACTCTCAAACCCAAGTTCAGGAATGCGTATTTCCTATAGCTCAAAGTGCAGATGAGAGTGGATGAAAGTGGCACTAATTTCTGAATGATGAATTATGCCCAAGAAAAACTTCCCATAGTAGGAACTCAAAATCCTGCATGGGTAAGGGTGGGATTCCTGCTCGGGAACACTTGGTGCTAGACAACACAACATACTTAGCTAAACAGCTGAAGTGTGCAAAGAAATGTCTTACGACACTCAACAATAGAAATCCAGACTCCATTTCCTTTACTACCCTCATCTTCCTTTTATGGTTTTGAGCCTTCCCTAGTCTTGGCCCACCTCATAACTGTGCTGCACATGTCGTCACTAGCCTCCATAAAGATTGTGTTGTCCTCCATGATATCCATCATTGCTGCAATTATTCTCCACTTCCTCCATCATGTGTGCATTTAATGCACCACTTCCTCCATCATATATGCAATTTATTCTCCACTATATCCATCATCCTACATTTATTCCTCCAATATCTCCATCATATTCCTCATTAATGCTCTGTGACCTCCACTCTGTCTTCATTATTATGCTGCCCCACTACTGCATAATGCTACTCCACTACTCAATTAGCCCACATTAACACTATATAAGTGGATTTTATTCATCTACTGGGTTTATGGGTCCCTCCACCATTTTATTTACTTAACTAAATAAGAAAAGTAAAAACTCTAATATTCCAATTAGCTGATGGAAAATTGGAATATTACAGTCCTCCTCGCCAAAATGTTTCTTGTCCTCAAGCAATTGCAAAAGTGGGTGCTAGAGAAATCCATCTCCCTCCCTAGTGGCATCCTCATATCGAAGGTTTCCCCATTTTCTCTAATGTGTTATGAATTCCCAGCTCCATAGATGCCTCTCTAGAATGTCTCGAATGGCCTGCATCTATGTAGCTAGATGCCTCTCCTCTTCAATGAGTCCCCAAGTGGCAACCATCCGCTATTAAAGAGCCTCTTGTCTACATGAGATATGTGAAGTATAATGGTTTCTTCCCCAAGTGGAAAGTCCCAACTCATAAACTATATCTCCATCCCATGCTATATGGAGTAGGTTGTGTCTCTCCATGCTCCAATTCTTGGCCCTTGTGGCCTTTCTTTCTATAAGCATCATATCAACACTATGCAAAGTAGGAAATAGAGAAATATGGATTGACATGTGAAATGTCAAACCATAGTCTCCCAATAGTAGCCACCGCAACAATGTCTCTTTCTCCCACACTACCTCATCATCATACCAATTATGGAAGCCATACCCTCCTAACAGAAGCCAACGTAGCAAAGCTTCTTGTTTCCATCGCACATCATCATCATGCAAGGTATGGTAGAATGTTAATCCATATTCTCTCAAGAGTATCCAACGCAACAATGAATCTTGTTTCCGCACCTCATCAGTACTATACAAGGTAGGAAACATGGATATACCAATGGAAACATAAAATTCAATGTCTTGGCTTTACTCTCCCAAGATTTGCCAACGCAACCATGCTTCCTGCTGCCCCATGTCATATATTTTCAAGTAGCTTTTCAGCCACTTTCTCATCATCTCAATCCATCCATCAAACTGTGGGTGATGAATCATACCATGCACCATCTCGGTATCCACCCAATGGAGAAGTTCCCACCAAAAAATGCTCATACAATAACTGTCTCCATCACTATCTATGGCCTTTGGAATATCATGAAGCATTAAGACATCCTGGAAATATAATCCAGTCATGGGTGAAGAGATGTACTGTGTGAAAATGTGGAAGCAACATTCATACCTCGACAATGGATCAATGTTGACAATACCATCCTCCACAATCTGATGACAATATTTGCACTCCATGATATGTCGAAGTGAATCCTCCTTGAGGTGTCTCCATGATAGCCTCTCTCTAATGGCCCCATAGAGCCTATGAGGTTCTGAATATGCTGCATGCAGAAACTTCTCTTTGAGCTGTGCAGTACTCATGAAGAAGTCCCCTTTGTGATAATGGAAAATGTTATCCATTACGTGATGTCTAACATCTACCCTCTGCCCATCGAACGCTTCATAAGTGAAACAGTCATCGAAATTCTCAAATAATAATTGAGCCCTCAAATCATCACTTCTCCTCAGTGACACTACTGTCGATCTCCATGATAGTGCATCTACTGTCACATGGCCCTCTCCATACACAATGCTAAACTCATAGTCCTGCATGTACTGATCCATCGTTGTTGCCTCTTTTGCATCTGTTGCTCCTCCTCAAAAAAATGCCAGATACTATGGTGGTTAGTCTTTACCCGAAATATAATACCAATAAAAAACTGTCGGAATTTCACCATTGCATGCATAATGGAAAATATCTCTTTGTTGTAAATAGAATATGACATTTTATGCGACAGTAACTTTTGGTTCTCAAAATATATTGTGTAGCTTCCCTACATTAGGAATATGCAAATCCCATCCTAAGAAACTCCACACTCCAACAAAAAGTGTTTTATGCAGCTCAACAATGTCAAACTAGGATAGCTATACATATTTTCCTTCAACCAGTCAAGGGTCCTTTGCACAGTGATAGCCTGTTACTTGAAATTAGCAATGTGCTCTAACCCTTGGTCATACAATTTCCATGATGGCATAACCACACAATATCAATTTGATGTGATGAAATAATA
The DNA here is from genome assembly GCA_034641835.2 of Pinus albicaulis. Taxonomy (NCBI): domain Eukaryota; kingdom Viridiplantae; phylum Streptophyta; class Pinopsida; order Pinales; family Pinaceae; genus Pinus; species Pinus albicaulis. The sequence continues at coordinate 290,099,861 of CM076572.1, read as the reverse complement.
TGGGGTGGAAATTTTTGCATCCCTTGGATCAACTAATTCTTTGGAACATCTTGCAAAGCTAAAAGAGTTCCTCCAAATGGTGCAATTTATTCTCTAACTGCTGGTGATGGCGATGACTACTCCTCTACTATCGTACCAGGGCTTGTATCTACTTACTCTTCCCCATGCACCTCCTAAATCATGATTTGGATTCTCAATGTCGAAGTCTTGGGAAAATATTGCCAAAATGCAAGGGCTCCTCTAGTCCGTGGAGGTACTCTTGCTGCTGGTGGTGGTGGCGATAGCTGTTAAAAGCTAACATCTCCCTTCTGCTCCTCATAATTTATCTTTATTTTCGGAGAATATATCAATGGATTGTCCCTCCAGGTTTCTTCTATCAAACCACTCTACCAATATTTGAGTGAACTTTGCATACAGAGTTAGTCATGCATGTTTCAATCTATTGAACCACAAGTCATTTTCTTCACCCTCAAGGTGTAGTGCTATAATCTGAATAGCCTTTGCTTCCTCTACTGGGTGTAGCTAGAAGAAATAATCTAACTTCTCCATCCAAGCCTTTTTCGTGCTTTTGGATGACCCATCAAATGTAGACACAAAAAATCTATTCTACATATGCCCTATTCTTCCATTGCTGCTACGGGGTCTCTGGTTCTCTTTAATCTGGAAAAAATGCTGGAATGTCAGATTCTCTTTGAATGCTCTAGATTGAGATCTGTACTCTACAAGATAATCACTCAGAGTCTCATGCTCCAAATATCTTCCATCTCCATGCCATTCATTTCATTTTGCAAGGAAAGTGGAATTGTAGGGCATTGTGGAACTTTCTGCACCACCAGTTGCTTATATTGCTGATATGAAGTGCTGAGACTCTCTCCATTTTGAAACCCTCTTGAGGTTTCCCTTTTCCTCTCTACTCTCATTTTTTTTATCTCCATGATGAGATCTTGGATAGTTTGGAAAAGTAGTTTGACAAAACTAATTCCTTCCACCATTGAAGAAATATATATATATTTTTTATTCTGATTCTTCTTGTTATTATTTTGATGTCATGAAATTCCCACTAGCTGAGCCAAATATCATGCTCCTATATGACTCTAATATCCCAAAATGGGAAAGACAGGAATATAGAACATATACAAAATTCGAACTATAGTAAAATAAGAATAAAACATGTAGAAGAGGAAAAATGCTGGAATACATTATGAAATCATACATAGGAACATAAAAAACTAAGCCATATCATTATAATCAGAGAAAATGAATATACACAGTCCTCTAAGAAGAATTCATTAAAGCCACAAGATGGCTGAAATACACTATTGAAACCTAACACTAGGAAGTAGAAACTACTGCTGCTAGAAACTAATACTGCTAGGAAGAAGATATATTTTTGAGAGGCTGGTGAAGTGCTCTGAAAGATCTGAGATTTTAACCATGGACTCTATTCAAAAAACCTAGAAAAACCCATAAATGATTTGGCTAGATTTTGAGTTTGGAATTTCGACCCTTTTTGGGTTGCACCCTGCATCCCTGCTGGCTGAGTTACAAACTTCTTGGAGAAAATTATAGATATGGGGCTGAAAGAATGATCTATCTGCTGCAAAAACATCCACTCATCTCACTGATTGAAGGGCTGGTCCCTTCTCTAGATTCCCAAGTTCAAAACATGAGATCTAGCTCCTCTACTGAATATGCAGCGACTGCATGCACAACTGTTGGGAAATACTGCACTATATAGGAGGGATGATGAAATAGCCTACTGATATATAATACAATTATGATCGTAGGCTGCTGAAGTGATCCCCAGAGTGATGGATAAATCCCTCATAGGATTCCAAGCTAATTTTCTTGGAACTTCCTATTCTCCTCAAATCCTCATTGCAAAATTACACAATTCCTCGAGGAAATGTTGATATGATGGAGAATATATGGATGCCCTAATGTCAGATATGTCAATAAAACTATCGAAATGTTGCAATGGACCCATAGTGTGAAGAGATGATCCCTCCACAAGTTTCTCAATTGAAGTATTGAGAACAATCTCCCAACTCTCAAACCCAAGTTCACGAATGCGTAATTCCTGTAGCTCGAAGTGCAGATGAGAGTGGTTGAAAGTGGAAATGATTTCCAGATGATGAATGCTGCCCAAGAAAGCCTTCCCAGAGTATGCGCTCGAAGTCCCCATAGGAAGGGGTATGATTCCCGCTCGGGAAGACCCGATGTTGAACAACATAATAGACTTAGCTAAACAATTGAAGTGTGCAAAGAAATTTCTTATGATAGTCAACAATAAAAATCCAAACTCCCCTTCCTTTGCTGCCCTCATCTTCCTTTTATGGTTGTGAGCCTTCCCTATCTTTGGCCCGCCTCATAACTGCACTGCAAATGTGTCCACTAGACTCCATAAAGATTGCGATGTCCTCCATGATCTCTATCACTACTGCAATTATTCTCCACTTCCTCCATGATGTGTGCATTTAATGAACCACTTCCTCCATCATCTCTGCAATTGATTATCCACTATCTCCATCATCTTGCATTTATTCTTCCACTACCTCCATCATATTCCTCATTAATTCTCTATGACTTCCACTCTTTCTTCATTATTATGTTGCTCCACTACTCCATAATGCCACTCAACTACTCAATTAACCCACATTCACACTATAGAAGTGGATTTTATTCATATACAGGGTTTATGGGTCCCTCCACCCTTTTATTTACTTAACTAAATAAGAAAAATAAGAACTCTAATATTCCAATTAGCTGATGGAAAATTCAGAATATTACAGCCCTCCCTACCAAAATGTTGCTTCTCCTCAATCAACTACAAAAGTGGATGTTGCAGAAATCCATCTCCCTCCCAAGTGGCATCCTCATAAGGAAGGTTTCCCCATTTGATCCAATTTGTTATGAATGCCCAAATCCATATTTTCCTCTCTAGAATGGCCTCCAGTTGTGTAGCTATATGCCTCTCCCCATCAATGAGTCCCCAAGTGGAAACCATCTGTTATCGAAGAGCCTCTTCTCTGGATTAGATATGTGAAGTGTAGTGGTTTCTTCCCCAAGTGGAAAGTCTCAACTCATAACATATATCTCCAGACCATGCTACATGGAGTAGGTTCTGCCTCTCCATGCTCCAATCCTTGGCCCTTATGGCCTTGCTTGCTCTAAGCATCATCTCAACTTTGTGAAAAGTAGGAAATAGAGACATATGGATTGACATGTGAAATGTCGAACCATACTCTCCCAATAGCAGCCATCGCAACAATTCCTCTTGTTGCCACACCACCTCATCCTCATACCAGGTATGGTGGCCAAAATCTCCTAACAGAATCCAACACAACAAAGCTTCCTTTTTCCATCCCACATCATCATCATTCAAGGTATGGGAGAATGTCAATCCATATTATCCCAAGATTAACTGGCGCAAAAATGACTCTTGCTGCCACACCTCATCACTAATGTACAAGGTAGGAAACACTGATATACCAATGGAAATATAAAATACAATGTCTTGGCCATACTCTCCGAAGAGTAGCCAGTGCAACAATGCTTCCTTCTACCTCATGTCATAGATCTGTAAGTAGCTTTTCAGCCACTTTCTCATCATCTCCATCCATCCATCCAACTGTGGGTGATGACTCATATCATGCACCAGCTCGTTATCCACCCAATGGAGAAGCTCCCGCCAAAAACCTCTCATACAATAACTGTCTCCATCACTATCTATGGCCTTGGGAAGACCATGAAGCATGAAGACATCTTGGAAAGATAATCCAGTCACGGGTGAAGAGATGTACTGTGTGAAATGGTCGAAGAAATGTGCATACCTCGACAACGGATCAATGCTGATAGTACCATCCTTGCACTATGATGACAATATTTGCACTGCATCATATGTCGAAGTGCATCCTCCTTGAGCTCTCTCCCGGGAAACCTCTCTCCGTTGGCCTAGTAGAACCTATGAGGTTCTGAATATGCTGCATGCATAAAATTCTCTTTGAGCTGTGAGGTACCCATCAAGAAGGCTTTGTCATGATAATGGAAGTTGTTATCCATTACATGATGTCTAGCATCTACCATCTTTCCATAGAATTCTTCATAAGTCAAGCGGTCATCAGAAAGCTCAAATAATAATTGGGCCATCAAATCATCACTGCCCCTCAGTGACAGCGCTGCTGATCTCCATGATAGTGCATTTGTTGTCACATGGCCCTCTCCATACACAATGTCGAACTCATAGTCCTACATTGTACTGATCCATCATTGCTACCTCTTCTACAACTGCTGCTCCTCCTCAAAAGGATGCTAGAGACTATGGTGGTTAGTCTTAACCCGAAATCTACAACCAATCAAAGACTTCCTGAATTTGACCAATTCATGCATAATGGCCTATATATCTTTGTCGTAAATAGAATACGACAACTCATGTGACAATAACTTATGTTTCTGGAAATCTATTGTATAGCTTCCCTGCATTAGGAATATGCTAATCACATCCTCAAAAACTCCACACTCCAACACAAAGTGTTGTGTGCAGCTAACAATGTCAAATTGTGATAGCTATACATCTTCTCCTTGAACCAGACAAGGGTCCTCTATGCAGTGATAGTCTGCTGCTCCAAATCAGCTATGTGCTCTAACCCTTGGTCATTGAATTGCCCTGATACCCCACAAATCTCAATCTGATGTGATGAAATATTATGGGGTGGAACTGTTTGCATCCCTTGGATCAGCTGATGCTTGGGAACCTCTTGCAAAGCTACAAGAGTTCCTCCAACCAGTGCAATTTCTTCTCCAACTGCTGGTGATGGTGATGGTTGCTACTCTACTGTTGCACCAGCTCTAGTATCTGCTTCCTCTTCCTCATGCACCTCCTGAAACATGCCTTGGACTCTCAATGTTAAATTCTTGGGAACATCTTTCCAAAATGTAAGGGCTACTCCAATCTATGCAAGTACTCTTTCTGGTGGTGGTGGTGGTTGTAGTTGATCATCTATGAGATCTCCCTTATGCTCCAAATATCCTCCATCTCGATGTCATTCATTTCCTTCTACAAGGAAAGTGGGCATAGTAGGGCGTTGTGGAACTTTGTCCACCGCTGGTTGCTTATACTGCTAATATGAAGTGTTGGGATTCTCCCCATTCTAAAACCCTCTTGAGGTTTCCCTTTGCCTCTCTACTCTCATTTCTTTGATCTCCATGGTCAGATCCTGCATAGTTTGGAAAAGTAGTTTGGAAAAACTAATTCCTTTCGCCATTGAAGAATTTGTTTTTCCTACGTATTCTGATGTCATGAAATTCCCACAATCTGAGAGAAATATAATGCTCTGATACCATTGTAATATCCTAAAATGGGAAAGACAAGAATATAGAACATATGCATAATTCCAACTACGGTAAATTAAGAATAAAACATGTAGAACTAGAAAAATGTTGGAATACATTAACAAATCATAGATAGGAGCATAAATAGCTAATCCATATCATTATAATCATAGAAAATGAATATACACAATGCTCTAAAAGGAATGCACTCAAGCCAGAAGATCGCTGAAATACACTATTGAAACCTAACACTGGGAAGTATAAACTACTGCTACTGGGAAGAAGAGATTTGTGAGAGAGGCTTCTGGAGTGCTAAAAAAGATGTACAATTTTAACCATGTATTCTGCTGGAAAAACTCAAAAAAACCCAGAAATGGTTTGGCCAGATTTTGAGTTTGGAATTTTAGTGGTTTTTGGGTTGCACCCTACACCCCTGTTGGCTAAGTTACACACTCCCTGGAGACAACTACTGACATAGGGCTAAAAGAATGATTTATTTGCTGCAAAAACACCCACTCAGCTCACTAAATGAACAGTTGGTCCCTTCTCTCGATTCCCAAGCTCAAAACTTGGGATCTAGCTCCTCCACTAAATATGCAACTGCTCCATGCACAACTACTAGGAAATACTCTGTTGTCTAGGAGGGATGATGATGTAGCCTAATGATAGATAATGCAATGATAATCCTAGGCTACTAAAGTGATTCCTAGAGTGAAGGATTAATCCCTCACAAGGTTCCAAGCTGAGTTTATTGGAACATCCTCTTCTCCTCAAAATCTCACTGCATAATTATGTAATACATGCAGAAAATGATGCTACATAGGTGAATAGATGGATGGCATGATGCCGGATATGTAAATGAAACTCTTGGAAGACTGAAATGGATCCAAAATGTGAAGGGTTGATCCCTCCACAAGTTTCTCAACTGAAGTACTAAGAATAACCTCCCAACTCTCAAACCCAAGTTCAGGAATGTATAATTCCTGTAGCTAGAAGTGCAGATGAGAGTTGCTGAAAGTCGCACTGATTGTTGGATGATGAATGTTTCCCAAGAAAAAATTCCCAGAGTAGGGACTCGAAGTCCCCCGTGGGTATTAGTGGGATTCCTGCTCGGGAACACCAGGTGCTAAACAACACAATATACTTAGCTAAACAATTGAAGCATGCAAAGAAATTTCTTACAACACTCAACAATAAAAATACAGACTCCCCTTCCTTTGCCTCCCTTATCTTATTTTTATGGTTGTGAGCCTTCCCTAGGCTTAGCCCACCTCATAAATTTTCTACACATGTGGCCACTAGCCTCCATAAAGTCTGCACTGTCCTCCATGATCTCCATCACTACTGCAATTATTCTCCACTTCCTCCATCATGTGTGCATTTAATGCACCACTTCCTCCATCATCTCTGCAATTTCTTCTCTACTATCTCCATCATCTTCCTCATTAATGCTCTATGCCCTCCACTCTTTCTTCATTATTATGCTACTCCACTACTCCATAATGCTACTCCACTACTCAATTAACCCACATTCATACTATATAAGTGAATTTTATTCATCTACTTGATTTATGGGTCCATCCACCCTTTTATTTACCTAACTAAATAAAAAAGTAAGAACTCTAATATTCCAATTAGTTGATGGCAAATTTGGAATATTGCAAAACATTTTAACACTTTATATAAGTTATGTAAATGATATTTAATTTATAATTATTATATAATATTATAAATTATTCTATTAATATTATTTCGTGTTAAATTATAACATTTTAATCTTATTAGGAATATATGTTTATATTATTTTATATATATAGTATTGGTATTTATAGATATCTTTGTTATGTATTTGGGATGAGGATAGTGTCCAACATTTTGGGTAGACACTCCACCAATCCTAGAAGGCACTATCCTCATTCCACAAACACATCAATGATATTCAGAAATATCAATATTAGATAGTGAAATGTAGAAACCTACATTCTCTTATTTTGTATATATTTTCACAATTTATTATAAATATATTTAAATACTATTTTTACAATTTATAAGTATATGTTTATATTATTTTATATATAGTCTTGGTATTTATAGATATCCTTGCTATGTATTTGGGATGATAATAGTGTCCAACATTTTGGGTAGACACTCCACCTATCCTAGAGGACCCTATCCTCATTCCACATACACATTAATGATATTCAGAAATATCAATATTAGAGAGTCAAATGTAGAAACCTACATTCTCTTATTCTATATATATTTTCACAATTTATTATAGATATATTTAAATACTATTTTTACAATTTATTATATTGAAAAATAAACTTTTAGAAAATATCATTTTTATATTTTTAAATAAAAATTCTATGATTTCTTAATTTATTAATTTCTTAAAAATACTTCCACTTCAAAATTTATTACCTTACCTCACGACTCCTTTTGTATATTCATCCTCCATACATGGAAACTTATAGAAAAAGAATTCAAGATTTTAATAACACATAATTTTATTCATCAAAAAAGAAATTACATTTTGTATAGGTTAAAACACATTTCAAAGATATAGATTCAGAAGATATAGATTGAGAAGATAAATAATACTATTAGGAAAAATCCAAAAGAGCACCATGAAGACTTTAAAAAAAAAAATTGATACACTTTGTAGACAAACATTTAAACCGTAAGGTCTGCACAAGGAAAAAAAACCCTAGCACTCAGAAAAAAGAAACCTTTCAAAGCAGAAACTATAGGGCCAAAACTCTTATATACATACAGACTAGGAACCTTCAAAAAAAAATAAGAAAGGTGGTGTAAAGGCCCACAAACAACTCAACGTCCACATCTAAGCACACATCTGCATGAAACGTCAACGCAGGCTGACTAGAGACACCACGATAAGATGCATCATAACACTACCAAATAACACTACCAAAGCCCCTAGACAACATGCATGCGGACCATGCGGACGTGAAGAGACATGATACTGAAATAGGTAAAACGCCACCGAATAACACCACGAAAGCAGAGGCAACAAATGGGACGGGGCATGGAACATCCACTCTAGTGACGGCTAGGAGTGAGAAACATATACAACAGTTGCCAAATGGTAAATAGTAGGCCAACAAGGGTAGTGGCAAGAACGAGGCCACAGGGAAATAATAGCATGAAAAAAGAGGCATCGGTGGCTATTGTTTCTAGTTTAATGATACTTTAAGTTTAAATATAAATATATTTATGTTAGTGCAATAAATATAAAATAACAATTCATAATATTTGTTTAATTGAATCCACACCTCCTATTGGTTTCATGCAAAATTTTAAAGTAACACGTTATTAAAAATACTTAAACTTTTATATATCATTAAATTTCACATTGAAATTAAAATATTATTTTTTATTATAAGTTTTTGAATTTTATTATTAATTTTTTTTTGTTTATTTGAATTAGGGTGGAGGGGAAATATAATATAAAAATTATTAAATTTGAAAGTAAGGTTAGATAGCACATGGGTATGTAATATACGATAATGGGATGTATTATTAAGGAACTTTGTAATGTGAAGGTTATTAGTTGGAAATTTCATGGGAAAAATTGAGCCATGTTAAGGGTTAGTATAGGCTAGATTAGGTGCAATCCCTAGGTGATTTTGAGGTTTTTGATGCATGTGGTTTGTTGTTTTTCAAGCCAAAGGTTAAGCGTCCAGTCATCTCATTACTCAGACAACTTAGCAAACAAAGAAGAAAGAAAGTAAGGCTAGATAAATATTACAAAAAAATAAAAACCGAGAGCTTTGGGTTAGTGGATGAAAGACTCCACACCCAAAAATATATTACAATAAATTATTAAGATTTTTTTGAATATTCCTCCTCCCTTATTTCAATATGAAAAATCTAAATTTATAATTTAATATTGAATGAACTAAATTCCCTTTTTTTAAAGTTAAATTATATTGCCTAATATTTTCAAATTACAAAGCTCAAAGAATTTATAATTTAGGAGTCCCACATTCCATAAAGGGAATCTAAGGTGGGATGGTATAAACCATATTCCTGAGTTTAATAGAATAAAATACATAATGACCATCATTCGACATCATGACTATCATTCTAGATCGACCATAACATAACAGAACACATGGGTCATCCTTGCACATCCAAAACTTCTCTCGCCGCACCATGACCATTCCTCTCAACAATGAGAGGAGAAGGAAATGTGGTTCAAATACATGTGCTATAGCAGAGAAAGATGCATTTACCAAATATTAGTATCGCATGAGTGAATTACCCAGGAATCAATGTATACCCCTTAACTCCATCCACCCACGATTAACTTCCACCATCACATGTTGTCTTGTACATAAATGAGTATGTTTGTCCCCATAGTATAGAGAAATAATATTATGAGTCAAAATAAATCCAAATATACTTGGTATAGGGGAGTCACCTTAAATTTTTCAAAGGAAGGAGGAGAAAGGATTTACACTTACAACATGGGTAGAAACTAGTCTCCTCAAAATTGAGTGCTACCTCACCATCCACCTAATTTTTTTGCTTCCACACTATATGATAGAACTAGTATTGCCAGTTTTCATTTATCTACTAAACTTGTCAAATGAGAAAGCCAATACCTTTCCCAAGCCTATACCTTTCCCTGTTCAGGTTGGGAAGAACATGATCCCCTGGACTTAAAATATGTGAATGGAAAAAGCCTCCCTTAATCAAACTAGGGGGAAGTGCAACATATCCCCCCCCACTATAGATACCCTTTGTGATGATAGGTTGGATGGATATGTTCCCAATGCCTTCTGTAACCTCTACATGCAGCGCTATCTATGAGTGCAGTCCTTCTCCAAAACATAATGTAATGAGTCATACTAGTAAAAATTTGTAGCCTCTTCTAAGGCCAAATTAAAGTCTTCTTGTTGATTTTGGAAACCTACATTTTCTCGAATATCAACAACCTTATTGCCCATTCTTATAGTGTTATAGGAAAATATGTAAGGAGAATAGTCGATTAAGGAGATAATATAAGAGAGAAAAAACCTCCATTGGACAAATTTTAGATATCTTTTATGTTTGGGTACCATTAATAACTTTTTAAACTAAGTAATCAACAATTAGAATTCCCATTCAATTTGTAGGATTCCCCTTCAATTTGGATTTTATGGATGACCAATTACTTAGCTATCCCCAAGAAATTTTATAATCCAAGGAGTTCTTCCATGTTGTTATTGGTGTGTCCTACACGACCTTCAAATATTCAAAGGACATGACCCTGGTCATCACGAAAAATACATTCATATCCTACTAGGCCAAGACTACCATTTGAATCTTGATCAAAACATAATTTAACAATACCATCTAAGGGAAGAGTAAAAATTAGGGAACCAAAACCTCCCTACTGAGGTGACTCTGAATTTCACAAGAAATAATTGAGGGAGACACCTCTAACTGTGAAAGGATATGGGCCTCTTAAGGAGTTTCTTTTGAGTCATCCTAGTGCCACAACTCACTTAGAATAGTCTCCTTAATATTTTTTCTAATTTTTCTACATATTACTTCACTTTTAGAGTAAGTTTGGGTGAATATCCTTCAATTCATTTATTTCCACAAGACCCATAGAAGGAAGCTAGAAGATAGTACCTAGACTCAGTTAACTATTGTATTTGATAAATAGTCCCATCTCCATTGTTCCAGGGTAGATGTTATATTGTCCTTCATCCAATGCATGGCACTAAAGGTTCCCTAGAGTTGCACGCAAACTGTGTTCCTCTTAACAAGAATCTAATAGATGTTATGTATTTTCCTGTTCTTTCCAACAAAATTGAGAGAGGAAAGGGACCTCACACCCTTTATTCCTGATTTAGTCCCATATCATCAGGTGATGACTGTGCACAAGCCAAGTGAACACATGTCACTTTTGGCCATAGGCGATTAGTTAGTATTTCTCTTTATTTAAAGTCCTTAGGAAGGTATGTAAATCTAGCAACGATACTGTACCCTTGTTTTATAATATACATACCTTGAAGGAAATGATCCCATCAATGTTTATATAGGTATAGAGAGACATGGATCTTTAGAATTTGCAAAGAATTCGATAGAGTGCCCCAAGATCTCAACGCTCGGTGGGGAACCCAATATTTTTGATAGAGATGGAACATATGCTTAGCACTGAACAAAATTTTCTCTGCATAGACATTGCTTCCACACAAACTCTCCTCTCGCACAAGGTTTTATTCCTCCTTCAACTTTCTTCTCTCTTCCTTCTTGGCATTAACATCCTTAGCATCAATGAAAACACTATCAACAGATATTTGGCCATGGGATAAGAGAAAACTCCTCTTTGATACTTTTTCTTCTCTTGTTATCCTTTACAATTGTAAGTTTGAGGATGTAGTATTTTTAAATTATCCTAGAGAAATATAGAGCATATTGAAAATAATTTTATAACTTATAATAATATTACTAAAGGAAATACACCCTATCCTATCCTTTATACCCATTTAGTTCATGAATATGGTTAGGAAAGTTATGTACAAGAAAATTTAAAAAACTTGGATGAAAAGAAGTTCCTCGAAATTGCTTCAGACTCTAAGAAACACCTCCAATGGCTCAACCAAAATGGTGTCAAAATGCTAAGTCGTAGTTAAATCATGGGGAGTATAGGAAGATGTCATTTTAGGAGATATTATACTAATAAAAATATTATATCTAAACATAAAGAAAATTCAAGATGTGATAAATAATTATAAGATAAAAGGAAGCTAAGATATGAGCAAGTCTTCAACCATACTATAGAAGATTAAAAGTATCTCCTTGTTCTCAATAAGGCCAAAGAAGTAAATTAATATTTCTAAACTATAGAATGACTTCCATAAGCTACATAATGAAACTAACCATGGATCAATTCCTAAAACATAGTGAGATGCAATAACCTACATGCATAGTCTAATAGAGTGCTTTTCATATGCCCAAATTAGATTTCAATTTCAAAATAGAGTGCTGTGTGTATACCAAAATTTGATCTCAATTTCAAAATAGAGTGCTATGTGTGTACCTAAATTTGATCTCAATTCCAAAATATTGATCTAGATTCCAAAATATAGATTGCCTTCTGTTTACCCAAATTAGATCTCAATTTCAAAATATAAAGTGGCATGTATACCCAAATCAAATTCCAATTTCAAAATATAGAATACCCCATGTATGTCCTAATTAAAATTATGGTGACTTAACAATGTTTCTCTCAATACTTTTAGCACAAGCTCAAAATATAGAATGCTCATGTATGTCCTAATTAAAATTATGGTGACTTAACAATGTTTCTCTTAATACTTTTAGCACAAAATAGATCTCAATTTCAAAGTGCCATGTATACCCAAATCAAATTCCAATTTCAAAATATAGAATGCCCCAAGTATGTCCTAATTAAAATTATGGTGAATTAACAATGTTTTTCTCAATACTTTTAGCACAATTTCAAAATATAGAATGCCCCATGTATGTCCTAATTAAAATTATGGTGACTTAACAATGTTTCTCTTAATACTTTTAGCACAAATTAGATCTCAATTTAAAAATATCAGGTGCCATGTATACCCAATTTAAATCCCATTTCAAAATATAGAATGCATCATTTATCCTTTTTTAACATCCTAATCAAAATTATGATGATACATGCAATATTTCTCTTAATACTTTTTTAGCACAGAGATAAGATTTAAAAAAAAATTCATTAATCTCTTCCCCTTTATAAAAGTATAATAGATCAATTTTAATCTCAATAAACATTATTCATCATCAATATCTCAAACACTCACTCACTAGAGTTAACAATCAAAACATCACCTCACTAAGTTTAAGGATACCGGTTTGTTGAGCCTTGCTATCCTTTTTCTTAAAATAGTTTATATCATTATAAAATTTAGTAACACAAAAATTACTTAGTAAAATAATTTCTATCTAATAATAAGATCTTTGAAAGAAAAAAAAAAAAAAATTTATTAGATAAAAAGATGTTTACATAATCATACTTATAGGATATGGTTTCACAATAAAAACTCCATTGATCAAAATACTAGAAAAAATCTCACAATATAAATCTTTGTTTACTTATGCGAAAGCTATACCACCAAAACTATTTTTTCTGTGCCAAGTACACTTTACACAATAACCCCATGGAACTTCTAGGCAGACTATGCAACCTTGTTGTAGTGTCAAGGATACATAGGTATAGCTTCTGCTGGTCATAATTATATGGTAAGTTGTAGTGGTAGGACCGATAATGGGTGATATACAAATCATTGAGTAATATACATATCATCAAATTTAACCAGATTTAAGCTGCAGATAGCATACCTGCCGAAATTATATTTAAATTATTTTTATACTTGTCAAAGTACAATATTGAAATTGTAAGAGCAATGATTTTTTAGTTTTTGAAAAAGAGTTCTTAGTTTATTGTTGAGGAAGAAACTAACCTTCCACCATGAAATAAGTGGCCGCATAACAATGAATTGGAGAGAACTAAATATATTTGAGTTGTTTGTTTATTGCTAAGGGAAAAATAACCTTCGACCATGAAATTAGTGGCCCCATAACAATGAATTGGAAAGAACTAAATATATCTGCAAATGAAAGAAAAATTGAAATTTTACTTTGCTAGATTTTACTCATAATTACTCATATAATTGTCATTGAAATAACAGTATTCGCAATTACAGGATTCGATTGAAATTACAGGATTAGCATTTACAGGATTAGATTGAGAATAGTGATCAGTACCAATTAAGCAATGCTATATAAAAAAATATCAAAACCCTTTCCACATCATTATTATATTTTCACTCTACTCAAAATTTAGAAATCTACGTTAATTAAAAGATGATTATTCTAATTTATTTTTCATTCTGAAATACACCTATAAGATGTTGAATTTGTTGTTATTTATAATTTTTTATATAATTTTAGATAAGTAGAATATATATGTTTTGCTAGACTTAACAATGAAATAGTTATGAGAAAAAACCAACTTACTTATAGAAATTATATTTAATATTCAATTTTTAATTATCAAAAATTCAAAATTATCTTTGATTTTTTAATTTTGAAACCTATTCAAATATTGTCACTTACTTACTGATCCCTATGAAACATATCAATCATATTGACATTATAATGTATGCAATGTATTAAAGGATCAACACATGAACATCCATGAAGATCACCGTTGATTTTTTAATTTTGAAACTTATTCAAATCTTGTCACTTACTTACTGATGCCTATGAATCATATTGACATTATAAGGTATGCAATGTATTAAAGAATCAACACATAGACATCCATGCAGATCACCGTTGATCGAGCATCCATGCAAAGCACCGTTGAGACAAGTGGTCTGCTCGAAAATTAGGAAAGAGAAACATAAGCAACCATGTTTTTTGTGCCATAGTTGCTGCATCATCAGCCATAATCCCTACATCATTAATCAGTAGTTGTGTTTATAAAGGGCAGATATGTATACACAGAGGCTTGAAAAAAGGAAATGGACAGAATGGAATTTGCAAGAGAGGTTGGAAAAAAAGGAGGCATAGTTAAATGCGTAGAAGAATAGGTAGCACCTGGAACAGGAAGCCCATGAGCAGATAAAAGGAGCTTTAGACCTGAAAGAGAGGCTTAGGCATAAACTGAAATAGGCTTTTGAAAAAACATTGATATACATACTAGGAACCTGCATATCTTTAAGACCTGGTCCAAAGGCATAAGATCATTCAATGATTCACATAAGATCACTGATACCTATACTTTGTAGTCTATCGAGATGTTGGATGAGGCAACGGTCTATAAGAAGAGGCCAAGGTAGCACTAAAAGATTGAAATGTGAAGAAGGAAATGAAAGGGAAAAATGGCTGAGGTTGCCTAGGCTAGAGAGCTTCTGAACAATTGACAAGCTTTTAAATTTACTTGACTGCTTTTAACTCCTACTTGACCTGAGAAAGGGTTCTGAAATATTGTGTTAAATCCCACTTGACCTGACAAATGGCTCTGAAATATTTTGAGAGAATGAGATGAAAGAAAAAAAAAAAAAGTAGAAAGGCTACGCCATATCCTTCAATGGCACAAGAAAGATTCCTTCCTCCTTAAGCAATAGAAAAAAAGAAATGAAGAGATATATCCTTGAAGATTTCAGTATGAGATAAGTCGAAGAGAGTCTTCGAAGCTTCCAGTATGAGATAATGAAGAGATATATCCTTGAAGCTTCCAGTATAAGATAAGTCGAGGAGAATCTTTGAAGCTTCCAGTATGAGATAATTCGAAGAGAATCTATAATTAGAAGAGAATCTAGCTGAGAAATCATAGGCACATATGTTTTTTTCATATAATCTAGTAGAGATAGTATATCCAACTAACTATATCTGGTAAGGGAAAACAACCTAGAATTTTTCAATGTTTTCTTGCTTTATAGTTGTATTCGAATTTGAAAATTTCGATGTTTTCTCGCTTTAAAGTTGTATTCTAATTTGAAACTTTAATTGTTTTAAGATTAAGCCTAGAATCATAAGAATTAAGCAAAGAATAATTCCATAAGAATTAAGAAAAGAATAATTCCATAAGAATTAAGCAAAGAATTAGAGGAAAAAACGTTTGTATCTCAAAAAATTATTAACAATTAAAATTAACTTTTTTTTTTTTTTTTTGTAAAAGTTAAGCAGATTTATATTAATTTTTTGGATAAAAAATATAGAGTTTCGCGGGAGTCAATGTGACCTCCCTGAGTTGGCTTTGCAGCATTTCCTTGGCATAGCATCCAATGGATGTGTTGGCTGAAGATGGATGGCGCTGGCCAATAGAATCTCTCCTGGAAAGCTCGAGGTGATTTGGCGCGCCTAGAAAGTCAAGTCAACACAGAAATGGGCGTGTTGCACTGCCTGTAGAGAATGAGCGAATAGTTCTTCGATGCTGCTTGAGTTTTCAGAGACGGGTGTGCAGGGATGTGGCGTAGACAGTGATTGCCCGAGCCTATTGGCAAAGTTCTCCCCTGGACGTGTCCTGCTCGTGTTCGATCCTGCAAGGGCTGAGTTTGACATACCCTTCCTGTGGCAGAAACCATCGAGTGCCTTGTGGCGGAGGCCTATGTTTGCAGGTCCGACTGCTGGATTTTTTTGCAGTTTGCTTTGAGTTCTCCCTTCGCAAAATCTTGCCAAAGGCTGTGATACTCCGTCAACATGGAATCGATCCCTGCATTTGCCAAGGCATCGGCCAACTTATTTTCTTTTCTGCGAACTGCTTGGAATGTGATCCCTTGCATGTTGCAGAGTTGGCCTTGGAGGTCCTTCAGTATTGCCGATAGTCTTTAGTTTGGGGTCACTTTGTGCACCTGTGCGCCCATTTGGAGTTTCGTTATCAGCCTTATTATGATCTCCGAGTCGCCTTCCACTACCAGAGGTAGAAGTATGTAGCGACCAGCAAGAGTGAGGCCATGGATGAGAGCGATTAGTTTTGCAGCGTTATTGGTGTTCACTCCGAGATTACCATGATAGATGAGATGAATTGTGCCTGTGTGATCCCTTATTGCTCCCCCATAGCCTGCCATTCCTGGGTTTTGCTTTGATGCCCTGTCGAAATTGAGTTTGAATGTGTTAAAAGGGGGCAGAGTCCATTTGTCCTGCGTTGTTCCTGTTGAGGCCTGGTTCCTTCCAGCAGGGTTGGTCATGGTTTGAAGGTTCAGGATCTGTATAATTCTTGCATTATTCGGAGATGTGTTGCTCTCTATCTGCTGTATGCCCATGGCATTGATCGTCTCTGTGATAAGCTGTCGCACTTTCCCTGTCAACACGTTTACTGCCATCGCTGAGTTTTTGAATATTCTTGCATTTCGCTCTTTCCACAGGATCCAAGCTATTGCTCCCGGAATTAGATTCCATGCGCTGTTGACCAAGGGATTGGAGGATATGGAAGATCTCCACTTGCTTAGTGAGAGTTGGATGGAGTTTCTGTCTCTGTCAGATTGTCTGAAGACCATGGCCATGCCATCCCATAGAGAGAAAGTTGTGGGACATGTATTGAGTATGTGATTGAGCATTTCTGGACCATTCTCGCAAAGCATACATTGTGAAGGGCCTACGAAGCCTCGTTTCTGAAGATTGTCCCGAAGATTGTCCCATGTGAGTGCCTTGTTATGCATGACCAGCCAGGAGAACAGTGTGATTTTTGGCCATGTTCCTCTGTTCCAAAGGGTTTGCCATTTGTGGTCTGGTTGCGGATCCAAGGAGGCAACCAAGATCTCATATGCTTCTTTGAGGTTGAACGTGCCTTTGGGGTTTCTTCCCCATCTCAGGATGTCCTCTTTGTTTTATTTTAGGATTCTTCTTTTGTCCAAGTCTTGTAGAAGATGGTCTACATTCCTTGGGCCTGCTTGGGTGTGCCATTATTATCTAGATAGCCATTTTTTCCATGTGGTTGCCTTGCTTGCAGGTTGCCAGTAGTCTGCTACCGTGAACTTGCCTTCCTCCTGCATAGCTTCTTTAAGAGTGTTCCAATCTGGGTGTTCTAGGGGTGGAAGCTGCTGTTGTTCTGCGTTGTTCGAAATTAAGCTTAACCTTTCCCAGACAAATTTATCATGTATGATAGCTATAAATTAGGATAACGTGATACCTCTCCTCTGATAGCTTCAGAAACTCCACTGACACTGGAAATGGCGTTGGAGTTAGAAGCGACTGTGCAAGGTTTGCGTCCTGAAGTGGCCCAACTAATTCCTCTGCCTTCCATAACTGCTACTGCTGGATCTCGGTAAACTAGATGATTGCTCAGGGTATGGATCATCATCTGGTTTTTGTTTCTGTTTTCTGATTTGATCAACAATAGCCTCCCTGACAGAGAGATCAATTCTGGTGTGTTTGAGCGGGGCCACTTGTGGGGCATGCTTTCAGATACAGTGTGATGAAGTTTGAGACTAAGTGAAACACGGCACATAATTCACAACTCTTTTTTGAATCTGTTGATACTCTGCCCCTACAGACCAGAATCCATCTCCTGGTCTCACTATTGGATTTTCTACCGCCCCTACTGGAGCAAGAGGTATGGGATTTTGTGAAGGGTGGTGGTATAATGGACATTGTGCCTGCTGCTTTGGAGCCGAGGCCTGAAGATTATTCACACTACTGGTTTTTCAGGGGAGGTAGGGTGAATCCAGTGACTAGACTTTTCAAATTTTTCGGGGTGAGAGGACACTCAGATAGCGGGATCGGGTATCGTCGATATAATACACTTGATCATTTGAGTGTTGGTGCGTGAGGCGGAAGAGACGGTCCCTTAAAAACGCTTCGCATCATGTGTGGAGTTAAGGTGATCGAGGTGTACACACCTTTACTGTTTGGCATACTGTAGCCTTACCCTCCCGGACTACGTCTTCTATTGATTTTTGACGGCCCTGGGATTTTCCCATTTATGGATTTTAATCTAGGTTGGTGAAGGTGTTTCCATCAAGACTGTCTGTTACTTCTCTAAGCCCATATGGTGACAGGTGGCCACGTTGATTTACCTGAGTTAGAATTGATATATGATGATTTTTTGAATGCTATTGAGCTCGCTGAATCTACAACTCTCAACTCCATCCCTCAATGCCCACTTGTGCCACTCGAACCACACATCACTTCTGTTCTACCGAAGGACCAATCCTCGGGACTAGACTGTGCAGACTTGCACAATTTTTCCTCTTCGAAGGTGGTCTACGATCTGTTTGATGATCCTGGCATCCAGGTGAATGCGGGCTTGGTTGAGGTGCAACATGGTAAGACGGGGGCGATATCACCAACTGGTCGGAAGACACTAAACACCCAACGTCCATTGAAACCATTCAAGCAATTTCTTGGGCGGCAGACTCTCAGCTTTGGGAGTGACATTTTATGGGAGTGGGCTGAGAGTCTTCTCTCTCGAGCGCTGGTGGGGCAGATGGGAATTTGCCTCACACGACTCTGTTGATCTACAGACCTAGTTAATAGGGGCCTGGCAGTTGATCATTGGCTATGAGCCGCGTATCAGCCAACTTCCGAACGACTGGTACTGCTTTCACTTCTTAAGGGAGGAAGATATCCCAGAAATACTTCTTCGGACTTGGGTACATGGTAGGTCTTTCCTTCCATTATATAGGTGGACCATGGACTTTCACCCCACACAGAATGCTACGAAATCTCATATCCTATGGGTGAAATTATTGGGACTCCCGATACAGTTCTGGTCACAGACGGTGCTCTAGACCATTGGAAATAGTATAGGAGTCTGTCGATTCATGGACCTAAAGTGTAATTGGACTTATGATAAGCATATAGCGTGGATTCTGGTGGAGGTGTCTTTTTCCGGGGGCTTGCCTGCAGAGGTTAGCTTTTCTGGGATGGGAAGCACTATAGGCAGCCTATTGACTACTGGAACACCCTGTTCCGCTGTCACATCTACCACGAGACCAGACACTTGATGAGGTCCTCCTCACGCTGGAAAGAGAGAACGGCCAGGATAGCTGCTAACGGTCCATGAAACCGGGATTTTCTCTGCGAGAGGAATCCGGGAGCTATGCGTTCGAGGACGAGACCATCTTACATGGGTAAGTCCTTCGAGTTTAACCTTTTGCATCTAGATGTTGATTGCAATAGGGAGCCTTTTCAGTGCTTGTCGGGTCGTGAGGACTTGGACCCTGGGTCGAAAGGGGTGGGTGGTCCACCGACTAGTGGGAAACCCTCTTTGGGGAGGGGGGTTGCTCTGACCTGTCTTCGGGTTTATCTCAGCCTAATAATCTTCTCTGGGATACTGGCCGCCTGTGGACTTCATTAAATACTGATCACCTTTCCTCTGGTCCGGTGACATTGGAGGCGGCAGACAATTCGGGTGATATGGGCCCCTGGTTATTGACAAGGGGATCCCATAACAAACCTTCTCTGGTTATTCCCCATAAGAATTCACTATCTGTACAACTTTCGTCACCTCAATTTTTTCCGGTGGATCCTCCCAACGGCGCTACCTCCCCTCTTCTATCCTCGTCCCCAACTTTAATTATGTTAGTTTCGCCCCTGGCGAACAAGGGGAGTCCGACCAGGTCCACACAGAACTCTGTTGGTAGTGACCTTGAACTTTTATTATTGGACCTAGATGTTAATCTTGTTGCTTTGACAGTCGAAAAAGGAAAATCGCCATCTCGTCCTCTGATCATTAGTCGATCCTCCCCCTTGAACGTCACTATCAGGCGAGGTAGGGGTCGACCGAGGATGAGAAAGAAATCTATTTCTTCATATTCACTGGGTGGGACTGCGGTCAAAGGGGACTTCCGGGACATTCCTGTAACTATGGCATTTGAACGGGTACTTAGAGCACTTGACCCGCCCAGTGTTAACCCATGATTAAGTTGATCTTTGTTAACGTCAGGGGATTGGGGGGACGAGCCAAGTTTTTGTCCATGGGACATTTTTTTCAGAAATATGCTCCCATCATTATTTTTTTACAGGAGACCATGATTCCCGCTGACAGGGCTGTATTTTTTTTCGTAAAATGTATTCAGCTTGGCATATTGCGGCCAGGGGTGCCGTGGGACTGTCCGAAGGGGAGCTGGTTATGTGGGATCCTAAACTTGCTACTTTCAAGGCATTCTGTTTCTATGGCAGCATTATTCTCTCGGGTTATTTCAGAGGATTCAAACACATGATTCACATTATTAACCTCTATGATCCCTATCTGAACAGGTCTGCGTTCTGGGCCAGAATGGCAAACAACGACATATTTTTATTAATAAATTTGATTATTGCAGGGGACTTTAATCTCACTTTGAATGAGAAGGAGATTTGGGGTGCTTAGGTGAGAAGGGATCCAATGGCACCCTCCCTATCCAAGATCTTCAACTCGACCTATCTCATTGACCTGCAGATGTTGAATCACGGCCCCACTTGGTTGAAAGGGAGAAAAGGAATGACTTCCATCTGTAAAAATATTGACCGATTTATGGTGAACTCCTCTCTTCTGGCCAACATGGGAGATTGGTCGGCCTACATTGGAGATACCATGATATTGGACCACAAACCTATTACACTTGAATGGCATTTCGATACCAAAAAGGATGGGTTTCCTTTTAAGTTCAACCATGTGTGGTTGAACAACGCCGGCTTTAACAAATTGGTGGTGGATTATATGGAAAAATTTAGATGGGATGGAGTTTCTTCAGCCACTGATTTCTTGATGGACACACTCAGGGGGCTTAGAAAAGAAGTTAAAAGTTGGGAAAGGGGGGAAAAATTAGAATTGAAGGTCCGTTATAAGGAATTTGACAGGGAGACCACACTCCTTATTAAAGAGTTGGAATCTGCAAACTTTAAGGATGGCACTTGGGAAATACTAAAGGAGGTTGAGCGAAAGAAACGGAATATCCTCCACATTGAAGAGTAGACATGGCGTCTTAAGAGTAGAGCAATCTGGCTATAGGATGGTGACAAAAACACTAATTTATTCCATTCTTTTGCTAATGGGAGGAGAGACAACAATTCCAACTGGCTGATAGAGGAGGATGGCTCATCTAAATACACTACGGAAGATATCCAGGACGGTGTAGTTAAATATTTTCAAGAACTTTTCAAAACCAGAGGGTCGGAACACTACAGGGAGCAACTATGGGCTGTGGAGGAATTTCCCCTCATGTATGAGGATAGTGATCGAACCGATTTCTATAAGAAGACCGCCCAGACAAAGATCATGTTAGTACTAAACTCCTTTTCGGTGGACAAGAGTCCAGGGCCGGATGGCTGGACCCCGGATTTCTTTCTCCACTTTAAGGAAATATTCATTGACTATATTGTGCAGATGGTGGAAGAGGCATGGAGGAAAGGAAAGATAAATGGAGCACTCAATTCAACTTTCATTGTACTGATCCCAAAGAAGGGTTGTCCTAAGAAGTTTGAGGACTATAGGCCGATTTCTCTTTTCAACACTCTATACAATATCATCTCGAAGGCCATTGCGGGCAGACTTAAGCAAGTACTGTCGAGGTACATTACTCCAGAACAATTAGGGTTCTTGCATAACAAGAGCATCCATGGTGCAGTTGCTTTCACTCAGGAAGTCATTCACTGTATACACCAAAAGAAGATACCTGCTATGGTTATGAAAATTGACCTCAGCAAGGCTTTTGACCGGGTCAATTGGGGGCTACTGAGGATGATTCTCTATAAGATAGGCCTTGACAGGGCCTCAGTTAACTGGATCATGGGTTGTGTGACCAATACTTCTTTCGCTGTTATCATTAATGGCTTGGCTTCGAGATTTTTCAAACCTGGGTGAGAATTGCAACAAGGCTGTGCAATGTCACCTGTACTTTTCATATTGGTAATGGATTTGATGAGTCTGAAAATCAACAAGGAAGTGAGATCTGGGAATATAAGGGGCGTTAAGCTATCACATGTCCGTGATATTAGTCATAACCTCTTTGTCGATGATGTGCTACTTATTGGTATGCTTATAAGATCTGTCTGGCTGGAATTTCATGAGATTTTTCAAAACTTTGGGCTAGCATCGGGTATGGTGGGCAACATTGGAAAATCCTGCATTTTCCACGAGGAGGAGGGGAGAAATGTTGCTAATGACATTGCCAATATCTTCATCTTTAGTAAAGCACCACTCAGTATGGGTTTCAGATATCTGGGATTTTATATGAAGCCAAGTAATTATCAAATTAAAGACTGGAATTGGCTAGTGGAGAAGGTCCAAAAGAAGATCAGAGGATGGACAACTAGATGGCTGTCATATGGAGGGAGATATATTCTAATACAAGCAGTCATACAAAACATCATGATATATTGGGCACATCTATATGCCATCCCGAAGAAGATACTTCTAGATATCAGAAAGGTCTTCATGAATTTTCTGTGGAATGGTAGAAAGGATAAGGGCAAATACCATTCGGCAAGATGGGATCTTATCATGAAACCAAAGATATGTGGGGGCTAGGGTTTAAAATATTTGTTCCTATTTGGCAGAGCCCTGCTCATGAAATCGCTATGGAGAGCATTGAGGTCTACTGGGATCTGGTGCGAACTCTTAAAGTATAACTACCCAGAACTGGAGAATGTGGAGAAATCATTCTGTCTAGGCTGGAGTAATCATAAAGGTGGTTCTGCAATCTGCAATGGGTTCAAAAACTGCTGGCCTGATTTCTCTTCATTTCTGCCGTGGAAATTTGGTAATGGAGGGAAGATTCAGATTGGTAGCTCGGTAATTTTTGGTGATGTGGCGACTTATCAGTGCAGTAATACATTGAGGAAATACTTAAATGGAAGGGGTATTTTTTTCATGAGTCAAATCATCAAAGGAGTCGAAAGGGGTATTCCAACCTGAAAGACGGATTTGGAGATGGGGTTGCCAGGACACTTAACAAGTGAGTGGGTTGTCTACATTGAAAATTTAAGAAGCATTGGCCTCATTAAGAATACTAGAGGTGACAGAGTGGTCTGGAATGGCCAAACGAAGAAGGGAATGTTGGAGCTGAATACAACATACAAAGAACTACACACGCACAATATACAGATTTTCAATCACATGACATACCAAGGGATTTGGGAGAACTCGGCTCCTCTGAAAATGAAAATTTTCCTTTGGCTGGTTTTTATGGATAAAAACTTAACTTGGGAAAACCTGAAAAGGAAAGGCCTGATTGGTCCTAGTATCTTCAAGCTGTGCATGATGGAGAATGAAGATAATATTCATTTGTTTTATATGTGTGGCTTTGCGAGGGAAGTGCTGACGCTGATATGTGAGTCTTTCAATATGCAGGGGTCTCATTTTGCTTGCACAAAAGAGTTTATACTTTGGTGGCATAGTAAAAGCATTAACTTTAGAAACATACCAGCACTGTTTCACAGGACCATTTGGGGAGATAGGAACAAATGGATTTTCGAGGAGGTTAGGTGCTACCCTATGTGGACTGCCCAGAAGATATTGCAACATTGGACACAGCTTAAAATTGTTCAGAAACCCCCGGGAATGAGACCGTTTGAAATAAACTGTCCACCGGGTTCTTCGACGGAGCCTCACAGCGATCAAAGTGTGGCTTTGGAGCCTGGCTGTTACTTTCTCTTCACTGTCACTACAAGATCCACCGGCACGGCAGTTTAGGTACTAACATGAGAGCAAAGATCTTGGCATTATGGGGATTGTTATGGTTCGCGTCACAACTGTGCATTGAGGACGTCTGGGTGTTTGGAGACTCGAAAATTCTCATTGACTATCTTAATCGAAATAACAAGCTCTCTCCCACACATCTGGTGAATTGGCTGGATCGTATTGATGTATTAAAAAATACTTTCAACTCTGTTCTTTTTAAACACATATCCCGTGAAAAAAATTCACAGGCAAACAGGCTTTCCAAAAAAAGGTTTAAAAGGGGTCTTCGGTCAAATGCATTATGAGTTTCAAAACGTGGAAGGAGAAGGTGCAGTCGGCATGGTACAGTTCACATAAGCTCCCACTGATTTCCCGAGGAAACATCACAGTTTCGATCTCCTGCTATCTGGGATCCTCCGAGGTGACATTGACAACAGACATATTGTTCTGGGCTTATAGTTTCATTTTCTGTTACAAACAGTAGAGCTAAGCCTCTCACCTGATACCCGGTTGCTGGGTATATTTTTTGATAGAAGTTCTACACGGCAAAACAGAAAGCTTTGCAGTTTTTTTGTTGTAAGTATTTTGTTTTAAGATAACAGTGACAGTTTTTTTATTATAGGTTTAAGAAAGAACAGGTTTTGATTTTTGGAATTGTGCTGATCTCAAAATTTTTTGTACTGGTGCCATATACATACCAGCTTTTTTTCTTCCCAAAAAAAAACTTAGAATAACGCTCTAAACTTAATACACTGCTCAAAGGTAATTAAAGCCAAGCTGCAATAAAAGGTTCATTTGCTTTCCCAATTAAACCCAAGGAAACTTTGTTTAAAATTTACCATCTTTCCGACATTCCTCAATCGCATGAAATACTTCGGTTAAATGAATAATATAAAAAACAATTCAATACAATTAATATGCAGTCAACCCCATAGCGATTGCTATATATACCTAACTCGGCATGTATAATAATAACGGTAAATAGTTGTCTACACACGGTTACATTTGAAATACTTTTAACTTCAACAAACTGTATAGCAACCACTACACTGCAGCATCAGCTATTGGACAAAAACGAACTGAATGTACTGAATGAGATCCATGCGGAATAATTTTAAAAGTGGTATGTGTTAATTTAATTTTAAAAGTTTCAAGTGTCAATTTTAAGTTGAGCACGCATTAAATTACACATTTCTTATTTATATTGAGTTGTAGAATAAGTTTTTAAACACAATTTATTTATAAATCAATAAAATTACAATTTTATTTATAATTTTGGCTTTGCAAGCAATATTCAATGGCATATAAATTGTTTAATCTAAGAATTGCAGTGGGTAATATAAAAATCATTGAGTGATATACATATCATCAAATTTGATAACGGGAATTAGTTCTATACAGACGGTCAGATTTGAAATACTGGTAAACAACCTGTATTGCAACCACCACACTGCAGCATGAGCTAATGGAAAAAATCAAGCTGAAATTACTGCGTGGGGATCCATGCGGAATAATACAGCCCGGAGAGTGAACGCTTTATACCAATTGTCTCTCCTCGCTCCATCTGCCTAACCTGCCATCCTATCAGATATACTGTCAAATCCAAAAACATTTTCACTCTCAGAAAGCTTGAGCAATATATACCACTTAATCTTATGATTGGCAAATTCCACTACAGAAACAACAAAGTTTGCAAGTTGGAATCCTTGAAGTGTTTTATCGTTTGGAGTTATTTTAAATACAAAAACAACAAATTTTGCAAGTCGGAATCCTTCAAGTCTTCTAGTTTGTGGAACTTTATATATATATATATTACCAATGGTCTCTCCTCACTCCATCTGGCTAACCTCACATCCTATTCTCTCTCAGAAAGCTTGAGCAATATATACCACTTAATCTTATGATTGGCAAATTCCACTACAGAAACATTAAAGTTTGCAAGTTGGTATTCCTTGAAGTGTTTTATTGTTTGGAGTTATTTTAATTTTATATACACAAACAACCAATTTTGCAAGTTGGAATCCTTGAAGTCTTTAAGTTTGTGGAAATATATATATATTATTTTATTTGACTAATTTTAATTGTATATGAATGTAAAATTTAATTTTTTATGAGGATAAATTTTATTTTATGAATGCAAAAGTTTATGTACATTTAAATTAGTTTTATTGAAATTATTTAATTTTTTTTTTAAAATTTAATTTTAATTTAATATAAATTTTAAAA
The DNA here is from genome assembly GCA_034641835.2 of Pinus albicaulis. Classification (NCBI taxonomy): domain Eukaryota; kingdom Viridiplantae; phylum Streptophyta; class Pinopsida; order Pinales; family Pinaceae; genus Pinus; species Pinus albicaulis. Next base: position 290,073,172 of record CM076572.1, on the reverse strand, counting down.
TTATAATAATTTAAATATTTCAATGTTTTTTATTTTATTTTATTTCAATAAATGTATCTATTATTATTCTGTTAAGAAAGTGAAAAATAACTATCTTATTAACTGCCAGCAATTATAGATGAATAGATGGACCTAGTTACTTAAGATCAAATCTCACAGTTGTGGTTGTGCCTTGTCTTAGGGGAGGAGATATGCTAAAAAACCAAGTCATTTTAAGGTTGGTGTGGCCTAAGGAGAGTACGATCCCTAGTGTACGATTCCCCAGTGACTTTGATGAATTAAATATTCGTGAGTGAGCACTTCTCAAACCACAAATCAAATCTCAAAAATCACATCACAGACAACTTGACCAAAAGAAACTTAACAACTAACCTTAATCATTAAATAAAAATTTATTTATATTTTTAATATTACTATATCAAACCCTATCAAATATATTAATATATTAATCATACATTGTCCCACCAAGTTAACAACCAACACTGTAAATTCCAAACAATAACTCAATATAATTATGGTATCAACAATATTATATGATGCACGAGCATTAAAGTAAAGCCAACAATGTGACAAGTTGGTCACATGTCGTGGCTTGGAAAGAGGACTAGGAGTCCTAAGAACCTGGAGACTTTGTTATTTAAAAAAAAAAAATGTTTAATTTAACTTGGGCTAACTCAACCATTGTAATTTGCAGAATAAAAGAATGGTTAATTTAGGATTAGTTTAGAATTTAGTTAAATAAGTTGAATAAGCTGTTTTGGAAACTAAATGACAATTTCTCAACCTTATGGGGATTTTGGGGAAAGACATAAAAACAAACCAAATCCACCATTGTGAGGTTCTGCCATCCAGAGCGAGAAAGGAGAGAATAGAGAAGCTGAAGTAAATGTAAAGGCCAACCATCTAATGGGCTTGGCTCTAAATATTTCCATTTCCAAATTATTTCCAAGTGTTTTGTGTTTGATCAGAATCTCTGTCTTAGAACAATATTTTTATTTCCAATATTAATCCAAGTGTTTTGTGCTTTGATCAGGCTCCCTAATTTTAAATTAACTAGTTGAATCTCTGTTGAAATCGTATTTGAGACATAAAACAAGAATACTAATCATATTTGCCAACACAACAACTCTATAGACTCCACGTATTATTTATTAAACTAAGTATCATGTTAGCCACAGATTAAACCCAATCGGACTTGGAGGCTTGACGAGGACCGTCAATATGAAACCAATCAACGGTGACAAACGCTCATCGCCACTGAATGATTATCGCATATCGAAAAGAATAGGAGACAAAGTTAAGATTTCACAAGTTAAATATCTTAAGTTGCGACGCGAACTGGTACAGAGGAGAAATTGCGCAGACCGTCAGATCCAAAACTCTCCAATTATGATGTCAGATTATCCGCAGAAGCTTTGTTGAACTATATAGGTGAGTTGGATAAATACTTGGAATATGAAGAAATTAGTGAGGACTGGAAAATCAAGTTTGTTGTCACTAAGTTGAAAGGACACTTTGCACTGTGGTGGGACAGTGTGCAGGCAGAAAGGAGAAGACTAAATAAGCCCTTGATCAGGAGTTGGAACATGATGGTTGCCAAGATGAAAAGCCAGTTCCTGCCTAAATATTATCAAATTTCCCTTTACATACAAGTGCAGAACCTGAGACATAGAGTAATGACTGTAAAGGAATATACAAAAGAGTTCTATAAATTGAACTCGAGGGCTGGGTATGTTGAAAATACCCCTGAGAATAAGACCAGATTTGTGAATGGTCTACGCATGGAAATATTGGATGAGATTAGTATTCTTTCCCCAAAAACTATAGAGGAAGCATACGAGTGTGCTTTGAAGTCAAAAGAAAAGATTTCCATGAAGCAGAATGCAAGAAGAGGACGTGGATCGGGAAGAGGAAGAGGACAATCCTTTGGCAGAGGTAGCACTGCCAACAGTAATGAAGAAGGCAACAGTTCGAAGACGTCAGGACAGACTGAGAAGGAAGGTAACACTAAAGGTGGAAGGCCATACTAGCGAGGAAGAGGTAATGGCAGAGGTAGGGGAAATATCTACCAATGTTACAAGTGTCAAAAATGGGGACACAGGTCTTTTGAATGTCCTGAAAATGAACTCGCTGGACAGAGGGGAGCGTATGTTGCTTAACCTGATGAAACAGAGGTAGCGCCACAAGAGGTGGAGAATGTGCCTAAAACATGAGAAGCCTTGGTGTTGAACAAGGTATTGCTAAAACCAGCGAAGGAGGTGGCTGATCTAACACAGAGGAAAGAATTGTTTAGGACTGTCTGTAAGTAACATGGAAAATGCATTGATTATAGATAGTGGAAGCACAGATAACCTGATAGCCGCTGAGATGGTGGAAACATTGGGTTTGAAAAAGTCAAAGCATCTGACTCCATATAAGGTAACTTGATTGCAGAAAGGACACCCACTGTTGGTTGATGAGAAGTGCGAGGTGGAGTTTCACATTGGCAAGTATAAGGAAAAGATAACTTGTGATATTATGCATATGGACATGTGCCATATATTGCTGGGAAGACCATGGCAGTATGATAGAAAGGTCTTCCCTGATGGGGAGAAGAATTGTTACATATTCGTGAAGGATGGGATAAAGCATACGCTAGTGCCCATGAAAGAAGAAGAGACTACAGAAACTAGTGGTACTAAAACAGTGCTGATATGCGGGAAGGAGTTTCTGTGACAGATTGAGGAGAATGAGGTGAATTATGTAGTTGTGCGGAGGCCAAGAGAAATTTTGATGCATACGGAAATCACTGATTTTCCTGTGGAAATACAGGACATGCTACAAGAGTTTACTGATATTGTGGTGGATGATCTGCTAGATAAATTATCACCAAAGTGGAGCATTAGTAACCATATTGATTTTATTCCAAGAGCCAGTTTGCCAAACAAGGTTGCTTATTGGATGAGTTCGAAAGATAATGAGGAGATCAGGAAGCACGTACAGGAATTGTTGAACAAAGGACTGGTTCGAGAGAGTTTGAGCCCTTGTGCTATTCCGACTGTTTTAGCTCCCAAGAAAGGAGGTGAATGGCATATGTGCACTGATTCTCGGGCGATAAACAAGATCACAATCATGTATGGGTTTCATTTACCTCAGATGGATGATATGATGCATTGTCTGAGTGGAGCAGTGTACTTTTCAAAGATAGATCTGAAAAGCGGCTATCACCAGTTCAGGATTAGAGAAGTTGATGAATGGAAGGAAACTTTCAAGACCAATGAAGGCTTGTATGAATGGTTGGTCATGCCTTTTGGGTTGAGCAATGCACCCAACACATTCATGCTTTTGATGAATGAAATGTTGAAAGAATTCATTGGTAAGTTTGTGATTTTATATCTGGATGATATACTTATTTTCAACAAGATGAAGAAAGAACATTTATGGCATGTCAGGTATGTGCTAGAAAAATTGCAGCAAAATAAATTTTTAATGAATTTGAAAAAATGTTCTTTTTACAAGAAATAATTGATTTATATAGGCTTTGTAATTTTTGAGAATGAATTGAAGATGGATCCAGAGAAGGTTTCAGCCATAGTTAGCTGGCCGTCTCCCAAGAGTTTATTTGAGGTAAAATGTTTTCATGGATTGGAAAGTTTCTATCGGAAGTTTATTAAAAAATTGAGTGGTATTTGTACACCTATGTTGGATGCCATTAAGAAGGAAAATAAACCTTTTCATTAGATAGAATATGCTGCGAAGAATTTTCAGTTTTTGAAGAAGAAGATCACGAAAAAACCAATCCTAATGTTGCCAGACTTCAACAAAAATTTCCAAGTTCGTTGTGATGCCAGTGGGACACCCATTGGTGTGATACTCAACCAAGAATATAAACCAATAACATATTTCAGTGAGAATTTAAATGAGAGTAGGTAGAAGTATACATCTTATGACAAAGAATTTTATGTAGTCGTCCAAGCATTGAAGCATTAGAGACATTATTTTCTGGCTAATTAATTTGTCTTGTTTTTAGACAATTCTGTGTTACAATATATTATGCAGCAGCACAAGCTGAATCATAAACACGTGAAGTGGGTGGAGTAATTGCAGAGTTTTACATTTTTTTTGAAACACATCAGTGGTCAGGTCAACAAAGTGGAAGATGCATTGAGCAAGAGGAGTTTGATATTTCAAGAAAGTGTAGTGCAAGTGTTGGGATTTGAGCATCTGAAATACTTGTACGAAGTGGATGCAGATTTTAAGGTCGCTTATGAAGCTTGCCAAAAACCACTGTTGAAATACAATAGTCCATGGTTGGAATATAACATGCAGGAGGGGTTGTTGTTCAAAGGAGGACCGTTATGTATTATAGAATGTTCTATGTGAGAGAACTTAATCCAGGAAAAACACAGTGGAGGTCTAAAGGAACATTTTGGCATAGATAAGACTTTTGATCAGTTGAGCCACTTTTATTATTGGCCGAGAATTCAAAGGGATGTACAGAGATTCGTGATCAGGTGCAAAGTGTGTCAACATGCAAAGGGGCACAACCAGAATGTAGGGTTATATACACCCTTACCCATTCCAAATAGACCATGGGACTCAGTCAACTTGGAATTTGTCTTAGGTCTACCGAAGACATAGCGGGGATTCGACTCCATCATGGTGGTGGTGGATCGATTCACCAAAATGACACATTTGATTCCATGCAAAAAGACAAGTGATGCCACACATGTAGCACATTTCTTCTTTACAGAGATAGTCAGATTACATGGCTTGCCGAAGTCCATCATCTCGGATAGGGACGTAAAGTTCACACGTCATTTCTAGAAAACATTATGGAAGAAGTTAGACACCAAAAAAAATTTCAGTTCTGCTTATCATCAATAGTCAGATGGGAAAACTGAAGTTGTGAAAAAGAGTCTAGGAAATCTATTGAGGAGTTTGGTTGGTGAAAATTCCAGAGAGTGGGATCGTGTGCTTGCACAAGTGAAGTTTGCTTACAATGACTCACCCAACAGAAGCACAGACATCAGTTCTTTCCAAATCCTATATAGAATGCACCCACGTGGAGTATTTGAGTTGCGAGACTTGGGTTAGTTAGAATGCAGGAGTGCTGATGGCGAAGATTTCGCGACAACAATCAACGATCTACATGAACAGGTCAAATTGAAACTACAAGACAACACCCGAAGATATAAACATCGAGCATATTTGAAAATGCGGGAGGTACAATTCGAAGTAGGAGACTTGTTACTGGCACATTTGCATAAGGAGAGGTTTCCTAAAGGCGAATACAAAAAATTGAAGATGAAAAATATCGGGCCTTGTAGAATTCTTCGGAAGTTTTCTACAAATTCTTATGAGTTGTAGTTACCTCCAGATGTAGGAATCTCGCCCATCTTTAATGTTGTAGATATTTATCCATACACTGTTGTTGGTGAAGGAGAAAGTTTAGAGAGATGAACACGGGACACCAAGGATGAAGAGAGAGCATGGATCAAACAAATGCCTCTATCACGGCCTTTGGAGATTGAACAAATTTTGGACACACAGGTGGAAAAGAGGACACGAAGCAAAGAATAACTAAAGTATCTGGTCAAATGGAAGGACCGTCCTCTGGAGGATTTTTCTTGGTTGGATGCTACCCAAATTCAAAGCGCAACCTACTCTCTTGAAGAACTCATGGATAGGAGCCATGAATTTAATTCACTCTGGGAGTCTGATGCAGGAGCATTTAAGTAGAGCCAACAATGTGACAAGTTGGTCACATGTTGTGGCTTGGAAAGAGGACTAACACTCCTAAGAATCCAGAGACTTTGTTATTTTCTTAAAAAATATTTTTGTTTAAGTTAACTTGGGCTAACTCAGCCATTGTAATTTTTATAATAAAAGAATGGTTAATTTATGATTAGTTTAGAATTTAGTTGAATAAGTTGAATAAATTGTTTTGGATACTGAATGACAATTTCTCAACCATATGGGTATTTTGGGGAAAGGCATAAAAACGAACCAAATCCATCATTGTGAGGTTCTGCCATCCAGAGCGAGAAAGGAGAGAATAGAGAAGCTGAAGTAAATTAACTAGTGAATCTCTGTTGAAATCGTATTTGAGACATACAGCAAGAATACTAATCGGATTTCTCGGCACGACGGGTCTATAGACTCTATGTATTCTTTATTAAACTAAGTATAGTGTTAGCCACAGATTAAACCCAATCGAACTTGGAGGCTTGAAGAGGATCGTCGATACGAAACCAATCAACGGTGAAAAACACTCATCGAAACCGAACGATTATCGCATATCACAAAGAATAGGAGACAAAGTTAAGATTTTGCAAGTTAAAGATCTTAACTTGTGATGCGAGCTGGTACAGAGGAGAAATTGCACAGACCGTCGGATCCAGAGTAAATCAACTGTGGAGATCGCAGCAGCCCGAAAGCGATTTCGCAAATCGCATCATTTACGATTTAACGTTGAGGACATCGCAAGTTAAAGAGTTTTGTGATGTGAAGTGCAGGAAGACACGTGTCAACACAACACAACATCACACCAAGGAAAAAATAGGTTTTAAGTCTTAAGGTTACGTTTTAAGAATTGCGAAGTGCGTTTGACTGTGATTGGTTAGCACTGTGTGGGACCCTCCCGTAAGGAATCCCATGAAGTTGTGTTTGTTTTGGTTGTTGTATAGTCTATATATATGTTATGCAATTCCGATGTTGACTCACGCAAGTATGTATGTTGAATATTTCTAAGGATTGAATTCTACTGTGAAGTAAAGGTGTTTTGAAACAAGTTATAAAAACTCCAGTCCGCAGCGCAATTCTGATAGTTTGCAGCTAGTCAACATCATTATATCATTATCCGAATATTGCTAAAGTGAATGAAATGATAAGTTATGGTTTTAATATATATATATATATATATATATGTTATGACTTTATTATAAGTAAGAAAATATTTTTTAATTTAACAACCAACACTGTAAATTACTGAAACAATAACTCAATATAATTGTGGTATGAACAATATTATATCATTGTCCAAATATTTTTAAAGTGAATGAAATTATAAGTTATGGCTTTAATATATATCTATATATATGTTATGAATTTATATTATAGGTAAGAAAATATTTTTTTTTTTAACTGAGAAATATTATGTAATTTATTAATTATAATTAAATTATTTTGTTATTAACATTATTGATATAACAAAATTAAGTATCAAATTTAAATAAAAAAATATAGATTATGGATAAAATATCAATTTCATTTTAGAAAAAGGTATTACGACTCTGTCTTTTAAAATTCCTTCCATTACTTGGTTGACTCTTTTTCTTTGTCATATGTTCTAGCTAAAGGATATAGGTCTTCATCAAAATAGAATTTCATTATTATGTGGGCTAATTGAGTCATCGCCATCTAATTGAGGTACCATTATGCCATCTTCCTCTTTAACCTAAGAAAACATAATTTTTATCCCAATCACACCCTAAGAGACAACTCCAAAATTACGTTACAATAAAATAATTTGCGCAATATGTCTTATTGTGGTATGTTGCATTCCTCTAGGACTCGAGTTATCAATGCTTTCACCATCCAATAAATTTATATAATGGCCTATAAGAGCTTAATATATAGAACCCTAGAGACCCATGTCTTGAACCCACTCATTCATTTCTTCTTAAATGTATTCTATGTACAACTTTCTCCATTTCTCTTTTAAAATTACTATCCAATTCTTCCATTTTGGCATCTATTGAATTAAAGGATCCTTGGGTGGATGAAAACCTCTACTACCAAGGCAACATCCCTTTCAGCTTTCATAAAATATTTGGATTTTTTTAGGATATAAGTCTTCCTAGAAGAGGCCTTGTTCCTATTACTTTGACATTCGTCCCACCGTTCATTTCATTTTGGAATTATGATGCTCTGTAGATTTTGGTAAGTAAACAATAGAGGCATTGGTTTCCAATTTTTACAAACTATCTTTCAGAATGGCCATCTTAGATTATGGTCAACATTTCAAATATTTATCTATATTCATCCTTCAGACCAAACCAAGGAATAAAGTAGGTCTGATTTATTGATTCTACTTCCTAAAACAGAAGATGAGTCACTAATATTTCAACCTAAATTCCTTGGTACCAATACCCTACCAATAATACCTATCTAGAAGTCAACTCGGGGTCAAGATGGATAGTTACCAATTTTCCCTCTCAGACTAAATAACTTGAGAGAAAACATCAAATAAAAATCCTAGACCAAACAAAAATATTTTCAATTATTGGAGCTATCCAAACTGGTTATTCCTCCTTGTATTTCCATAGGACTCCTATTTCATTCTCTACTATGTAATAGGTATGCCACAATGACCTTCTACGTTATATCCCAAAGAAATATTTGAAACTTTCATCACACCCTACCCTTTTGTGCTATCATTCATCAAACCCAGAAGAGGTTTAGATCTCTTAATACACCAGTAGGGTTCAATAATTTATCACGATATCCTCAATGCCATCATCTCTCAACAACCTAGTACCCTATCACTTTGTGATTTTGGTGAGCTTGTATTTAGCCCAGATACCATTACCTTTGGTCACATCCTTTCCTTTAATGCCCCTATCTATAACATTGAGTAACATCACGATGACACATAACTTGGTGGTTGGATGATACAAGTGGTGTCATGTCCCCAACTCTCACCACCCTATTTGAAGAACAATTTCCTTATAATAATTTTGTTGTCAATTGATTTTTATGTCAACAATTTTTCCAATTTCTATATAGTAAAATTTTATGTAAACTTATATATAGATGTAAAGTGCAGTATATAAAATTAAATAAACAATGAATGTGAATTTAACAAAGAACCCCACTTTATAGATAATGTAAAATATTAATTTTTCTTGTTTATATTCATGTTAATATTTCAATTATTATTTGTATGATTTATATTTATTAATAATATTCTATATTTTCCCTTTTAATTTTAATTAAAAAATAAAAATAAAAATAATTATATATATAGATGTATAATTTTGAATTTTAATTTTAAAATATAATATCAATTTTAAATATATATATATATATATATATATATATATATTTTTCCAGTCAAATTATAGATTATATTATCACATAAGAAAAAAAATTTATAGTAGGAGTTAACATGGTTGTATTACATTCAGGCAACCTAGAAGGCATGCAGTGCCTAGAAGGACTTGGGTGCTTTCCAAGGAATTCAAAGCTCTTGGTTATTTTCTGCACAAAATTACAAAATAAACATATCGGAATTGCCATCATAGGGGAGAGTGTATGGGACCAAGCGGAGGAGCCGTGAAGAGACGATCCTGATTGTGCATATGGTAGCTGATATGATCCACTTGGGTCTCTAGAGCTCAGAGGTGGTCTTCAGAGCGCCTTAGTAAACCACGCAGACTCTTCAGAGCTTCGAGGGTATTCCTCTGAGGGTTTTGAACATCATTGATGGAGGCCACTAATTCATTACGATCATCATACCTTTGTTCACGGAGGGTGTCCTGGTTGAGCTAGATTTGCTGGAGCTGAGAGAAAATGGCTTCAAGGGTGGTCGGATCCTCAATCTGGCCTTGTGATTGGGGCAAAGAAACTGCCATGGCCACTACCGATCGCTGGCTCTTACTAGACTCCGAGTGGGAGCTCAAGTTTCCCTAGCAGTTGTCAATGTCGCGTCAGAGACCACCATGCCATGGCTGACCTCGTTCGCACAACATGCAATCCCCACCACTCCCTCTCGCTGTGTTCGGCTGTAGTGCTAAGTCGCTTCAGGTCCCACAACCCCTAAAACCCACGCTTCGTCCCTACACCCTCGGCCAAGTTTGTCACTGACCGTGTCCCAAGCATCGTAGAGAAGAGAGACATGTCCACCACCAATATCCACATCGCCCTCTGAGGAGAGCCTAAGTGCTCTGTAAGCTGAAGCCAGAACCACCCTAGGGCTTGGCCAATGAATAATTTCTTCTGTGAAGTCTGCAAACGTGTCCAATCACTGAGACAAGTGGGATGTGGGCAGTGAAGGCTCGCCCGACCCTAAGACACACGCACACTAACTCACTACCCTCCCATGCGCAAGCGGTAATGGGCCTCGGGGCAGGTGATCCTATGGCAAGTAAGCAGGTTGTTAAAGGAGGGATGGATGCCACACATGCCATTCGGTATCCCCAGGCGATGGTGAAAAGGTTGGTTCTCTAGAGATCACAGATGAGCAACCCCTGGCTCTCAAGCCTTGGCTTGAGCTCCACCGGCTTGAGACAAGGAGGGTGATAGCTCCGTGAGGTAGTAGTGGTGAGATTTTGGTAGCCAGGAGGCATCCTAGCAATGCCACGAGCACGCTGCGCTTGGAGGTGGATGAAGGTGGTGGAGGTGAATTCAGTGTGGAGGGAGTGTCTCTAGATGGGTTGTCCTGTTGTTCAGCTCGGGCGCTCAAATATTCATTTTAAATATTATGCCCTATTCCTACCTTTCAATCTTCATAACAAGTTTTAGGCTAATTTCAAAGTAAAATTTGATATCAACATTGATGGCCAAGTTTCTTTAACATTCACCATATATGTTTTTATACACAAAAATATTTATTTATTTTGGAAATTTTAGAAAGTGTAAAATAATTATTAATATTAATTATGTGAATGATAGAAATTTAATCTTGACATAATTTCAATAAAATATTTTTGGTGATAGTCACTAATTAGATAAATGTGTTTATTTTGGAATAAGACTTTCACAATTTTAATTTAATTAGTGGATGATGGGAATTTAACCTTCACTAAATATCTACAAAATATACTTAGTGGTAGTCAAGATAGAGAAATGATATTTCTCTCAAAGATAGTTATGCCCTCTTTTCTTTTCAATTTAATTGAAAAAAATGTCATGTCCACAATGTCATTAAAATGTTATTAATTATTATTACTTTACAATGTTTACATGTTCTTCTAAATATATAAATATATGTGTTTACATTATATATTAATTTGTTTTATAATTAATAATAAAATTTTAAAATAAAATTATAATTTAGTTAATTTTTATTATATTTTTTAATTATATTAATATAAACTGTATTATAAAATATATATGTTAATTTCTATCCACATTTACTAGCCATATGCTACTATACATTCAAATACCCTATGCTCTTAATATTTATAGCAAAACATGCTATTTGAATTGAGATTTTGCTTATATATATATATATATATATATATATATATATATATATATATATATATATATATATATATATATATATATATATATATATATGTTTATTTATTATAATAATTCACTTGTTTTAAATAATATATTTAAATAATTTATAACTTAAATAACTATCTTAGCTTTCAGATAATAAAATTGAAATCTTGTTTACTTCCTATCACAACAAGTCAAATAAGTTGTTTGATAAAATCATCATGTATAAACATATCATCTCTGCTTAGCTCAAAACACAATCATCATAATCAAAATCATATATTACATATAACCATCATAAATCATAATCATAGATCACATGTAACCATCATAATTTTGAATCATAAATGACATGCATAATAAAGATGAAATAAAATAATGATACTTATCCTTCATCATTCCTTACTACTGCCTTTGTTCTTATGTACCCAAACTGGATCAGTTGCCACGCCCGGAAAGCACCCAATGCCTTTTCTTCTCTTCAATCATGTACAAATACACATAGTGTACATTAAACACATACACTGACATATGACCTACAACACTATACAATACACACACCCACACCGGCATATAACACATACACCTACACTTGGTGTACAATACAACAAAATAATTATTCCCACACCTACATGCTAAACATACACCTACACTCGGTGTAAAATTCAACAAAATAAATTAATCTACATACAGTGTACAACACAACACATTACATATCCATATACAAAGTACAACACAACGAATACACATGTCACGATACCATGACTACACGATGCACATACTTAGTACTGCATGCCCGCAAAAAACATGAACACAATACCATATGTATACCAATATCATATGCATAACATGTACACAATACCATCTATACACAAAAATACCTACACAATGTGTGCACAACATCACATGTACACAACACCACCTACACAACGTGTACACAATGCCAAATGTACACAACACCACCTTTACAATTTGTACACAATACCACATATAAACAACACCATATGCACGACATGTATAAGAAACCACATGTACACAACACCACATGCATGATATGTACACGACACCACCTGCACACAACACCACATGTAAAACATGTACATAAAACCACATGCACACAACACCATATGTACATAAAACCATATTGTAAAACACTCACAACACCATATGTACATAGAACTGTATATACAACATGTACATAACACCATACATACACAACAACACATATCCAACATGCCCACAATCACCACATGCACACAACACTACATATTAAACATGAGCACAATACAATATGTACACAACACCGAATATCCATCATGTACATAGCACCATCTATACCTAGCATTGCATATGAAATATACACACAACACCATATATACAACACACATACAACATCATATGTACACAATCCTACATATGTTACATGAACACATCACCATAGGTACACACTGAATATACAACATGCGCAACATATACACAACAATAATCTTTCACATCCATAGACCACACACTGACCCCACAAGCAACCTTGCTTCTAGTTTCGTTCCACTATCCATGCATATCCTAGCATGCCACAGATCATAGTAACTTCACTTTGCTGATGGACGCCTTAGCATTACCTGTCCATAGCACAAACATATGCATAGTACAAGAATATATCATTAAATCATATCCACATGATACTGACCTCATAGATCTGTCAAAGTTACTCTTCCCACATGATTCCTTAGAAGACCAAGAATATCTTTATGCCATTCACTTGCATGAGAAATCATTCCTCCACAAAATGGTCCTTGAAACTCCTGTCATACAGTGACATAAATACATATATTCATACATATATATTATAGTTTACATAAACAAATCATGATCTTGTCAGAAAATGATACACACACACACACACACACACACACACACACATATATATAAACAATGACATTAACCAATCAGGACCCAAGACGACCCTGTTAGAATGACATACATGCATACATACATGTACACATCTATATATATCAACACAATAATGATCACAACACAATTTATAGATATCATAAGGTCTAGGTTAAGAGAAATTCCCTTATTCATGCACATCATGCACAATGTTGAGAGAAAAATTTCCCAACATAGCCAAGGCATCTAGCACCTCAGATCCATTCACTTTACCTTTTGTGTTACCTTTCGTGTGGTTGTTCTACCACCACCCGTTTGCTTCAATGGACCCAACCAATGCAACCAATTGTCATATTTTTACCTTCCGATGTGCTTAATGATGCACTGATCTCCATTAAGTTTCCTCTTCCCCAAACTAATTCCCAAGAATATCAAACACAAACCGCAAGAACAAAACAAACAAGAAGAATACCATGAAAACCATGGAAATACGACACCGCAACAAAGTGGCATGGCCATGCACTAGTCGTAATCAAGACCGGGAATCAAGTGCACCAAAACACAAGAGACAAAAAGCACAAGATTGGCAGCAAACACCATGAAATAATCCCCATGGATTCAAATAATTTCGAAGGAAATATCAACCTGATGCTTCTTCAATATTTCATGGCAGTCTCTTTGCCATGCAATCCCTGCATCATACTTCCATCAACACATAACTATTAGTGCATAACTAAATATAACAATATACCAATTATATTACCTTATTGTGCGAGACATGATGACCTGCATCTGAACACATATGTCAACCATATGTAGCAAACATCAATACAACATATCGATCAATTCGAAATCAAATTTTACCAAGACTTGAAAGCATGTCATAGTCAACAATAAAATCACATTCATCGCTCAAAATACATAATGATACAACTATCACCTACTTATACTCAAGTACATATCAACTATCTCAATCACATATTACATTAACCATGTTAAGAGAAAATCACTTCTTCATGCGATCTTATAGACACATACTCATATCATGAGATTAATCAAACATTCAAACAAACTATAAATGTACCATGTTAGATAAATCTATTAGATGACATAATCAAACAATCAAGCATCAAGTACATGACATAAGAAAAATTATACCTTAATGTATCTCAGGGGAGGCTATCTTGTCTCCACAATCAATATAGATTATCATGATAAAACTTCACAATATATAACTCAAACATAAATTAGATAATGATATCTATAATAGTAACTAATTAACATGATCACATCATAAGCTCATAAACAAATGTTATTTATGCATAACAATCACTGTTACACCGTTTTTTGGTCATCTAACCTATTATCATTAGATGGACCCAAGTACACCATGTAAGACCAGTTTTACCCTAAGTAAAACTGCTTTCACTATGTTAAAACAGGAAACCCCAAAAGGAAATATTAAACAAACCCATATTTGTTTGATTTTCCTCATGGAATAATTAATTAAACCATAATTTAATTATTATTCCCAGTCACGTTTAACCCAAAATCAAAGAAATTAATTAGATAAACCTTTATTTATCTTATTATTTTCTAGGAATAATTATTTAAACCTTATTTAGATAATATTCCTTGTTAAATATGACCAAATCACCCACAAATAATTAAATAAATCACTATTTATTTAATTATATTTCAACCACTTCCTTAAATAATTAAATAAATCAATATTTATTTGATTATCTTCTAACCGATTCCTTAAAAAGATAAATAAATAATTTATTTATTTATTTTTGACAAATTAAGGGATTTGACCCAAGTCAAATACCTTTTCCCTCCAACAAATATAATAAAATATTCCATAAAAAGTGGATCTAGATCTGGTTAACCCATGGACCAAGATCTAGAATGACCCAATATTTTGTTATAAATAGGAGGGTTTTTCCTACCATTCTTCACCTTTTGTTGCCTATTAGATCACTCTGGATCTATACACTTGGTCACCATTTTCTGCCATTTTGCTCCCTTTGAGCTCTACTCTTTTGCATTGGGTTTTCTACATCAACTAGAGAGAAGAATCTTAGATCTGAAGTGCCGAGGACTTCCAAGAACCCATCCCACTGAGGGGAATTGGATACTCCTTCTGGTTTTCCTCACAGGTGCCCCATTAATACAAAAATTCTTTCAAAAATTGTTCTTGTCTTGTCTATTGGTATATGGAGCAAACCCTTGTTTTTACTGCTTAATGTCTTTCCATACATAGATCTGGTATTTTGCAGCTATTTTCTTGTCTAACTAATCGCAGACCTGAAGATATTGGCAGCCAATTTTGTTGTTAGGGCTATTAGTTATGCGTAGCTAAAGTGGTCCTTTTTCGTACACTTCGACAAAGGATTCATACTAACAAATGGCGACTCCACACGGGTTTTAAATTACAACCGTTGTCGTTTTTCATATTCCTGCATATCCAGCTACTTCAGACCCTAGGGTTTCTTTTCAGCTGTTTATTTTTCCTATTTTTATGTTTTTTTTCTCACATAAAACCCTAAAACATCAAAATTTCTAACTTCCGTGTGTTTCTGGCCCTATTGCGCAGGTAAGCGACACCAGCCGCAACTGAGACGACAACTTTTCTGAAAATCTGCCGCCGAGACAACCGGAATGGGGGGTCGTACTTTTTGGCCCTAAACCTGCGACCTGGACCTCCAGGTCGCACTTTTAAGCCTGTTTCCTGCGACCTGTACTGAAATCAGGTCAGAAACTGCGACCTGCCATTTTTCAGTGATTTTTCTGCAATTTTTTTGGGTTTTGCTGTAGCTTCTGTCAGGGTCTTCCAGCCTCTGTCTCAGCCCGTTTTGACCAAGTTCTGATCTGTTTTTACTCATCTAAGTGGGAACCGAGCCCCCTAGGGCTTTAGTACCCTCCACTTTTTGTGGAAGAGTTTTAGCTGTTTCAGCCGTCTGTTTTTCAGAGCTTCAGCCTCCTTTTTTCCAGATCTGTTACCTCCCTTTCAGATCCATTGTAATCAGCTCTTCTACCTCTCAAATCACCTCCTGAAGATTTGTTTGGATCTACTTTTAGGGCCTCCTCCTTGCCCCCTCCGCTTTTTGTTGATTTCCTTCCTTTTTCCAGCCACCTTGCCTCTGTCTTTTGGCTGTGATCTGCACCTCTTTTCAGTAGCTTTATCCTCTAGATCCCTGTCCCTGTTGACCCTAGATCTATTGGCCTCTTTTTATGTGTGTTTTGACTAGATTTTTGCCCTCTTTTGGAGTAGTTTTGAGAGACCCGCCTTTTTGGGTTAGATTGATGCACGGTTAGCTGTTAAATATTCTGTTATTTTAGCTTTATATACTGTTCTCTGCAGATTTCTTTTCAGTTACGCAGCACACTTTTTCTTGATCTCAAAACGAAAAGGGTTTAATAATTAAAATTAACGCACATCACACACTGACCCTAAGTGAAGAAGCGCCTGGTTAACACCGCCTGGCAAAGACTCTAAAATCAATTGTCACTGCACCTTGTCTGCCCTTGACCTCACTTGATTTTGTCCCTTTCTGCCCTTGTCGGTTTCCTTCTTCCTGTCATCATTGCGCCCCCAAGGCGCCTTTCCCGGAGACTTCTTGGCCTTCACCCTCAGTTTCCGGTTGATCGACCTACTCCGCCCCGCCGTCGTCGAGCCAGTCCTCCTTCGAGTCCGCACTCCGACTCCTATCCTGATTCATCGGGTTCTCTTTCCCCTCCTGGTTCTCCCCCTGCCACCTTCACTATGTCTGGTCCAGGGCCTAACGCTAGTGGTTCTCCCGGCCCCAATGCCGGCCCTACTACTAGCGGAACTGCCACAGGAACTACCCCGGCCACCCCCGTATTTCCGTACATTGTAGGCCTCAGCCTCCCCGATTTCAATCAGTTGATCAATGACCCTATCCACCACAATGCTAATTGGCCTGCTATGCCAACCAAGCTCCCTTCCGACATCCCAAAGTTCGAAGGCCAAGCTGGAGAAGATCCAACCAATCACGTCCGATCTTTTCACATGTGGTGTTCCTCCAATTCCATTACCGATGACTCCATTTTTCTTCGTTTGTTCCAACGCACGCTTACCGGCGAAGCTTCTAAATGGTATGTTGAACAAGCCACCTCTTCCCATACCACCTTTGAGACCCTTGCCCAAGCCTTTTTGTCTTATTTCCAGCTCCCTCTCCGATACGACACTGGCACGGAGCTCTTGACTTCATTTAAGCAATCCTCTTCAACCCGCCTTTCTGCCCATGTCTAGGAATGGAGAAGAAGACAGAGCTTATGTCGAGCCCCTCCCTTTGAAGATCGGGTTTATATGGACTGGTTCCTTCGCACCCTTCCAGCTCCCATCGGCAAGGATGTCGCCTCCCATTTTCCTCAAACCGAAGAAGCTGCCCTTCAAATAGCCTTGAAATATGACCTGATCTACGCTCAATCTGGTTATGTTTATACCGTTCTTCCTGACCTCCCCAGGCCCGGTGGCGCTAACGCCCCGGGGGCATCTCATTCCGCCGATGGTATCGTTGGAGCCCTTTCCCATCCATACGCTCAACCTCCTATAGGTTATGGTCTCCCTCAGGGAGGGGCCAGCTCCTCCAGCACTCCCCCCCCTCCTGGTAGCATGTATCCAGGATACGGCATGCCTCCTCCTTTTGCCCAACCTCCTGCTTACCTCAATGTTGCCCAACCTACCCATTACCCTTATCCGTAGCCTGGTGCGCCAGCTCCTCTAGCATATGCGTTTCCTCCTCCTTTGCCTCCTCAAACCCAGCACCAGCACTTCCAGCCCCCTCCAGGGCAAGTATTTGCACAGCAGGGCACGACTAATCCCCCTTCTTCTCAAAGAAGGCGGAGAGGCAATCCAAACCCATTTTCCCCTGGTACCCGTGGACCCAATCCTAGTGTGGACCCTAACACTGCCAACCAGCAACAGGGCACTCAGCCCAAGCCGGACAGGCCGCTTCGCACAAGTAAGCCTTGTTCGTGTTGCGGTGTTTATGGTCATTACACCCACGATTGTCCCCTATTACCCCAGATGCGGCAGATGTGGGAGTCTCAAGCCACTTTGCGCGGATAGCACGCCTCCCCTCATGCTCCTCCTAATGTGGCCACTACCCAGCCAGCTGTGTTTACTGATCCTTTCCCTCAGCAAGGATTCGTGGCTACCCAACCGCCCGACAGCCAGGTAGCCAACCCCCCTTCCCTTTCTGGTTCCTCTGATTACCAGATCCTTATGATGCACTCTGATCCTAACCCATCCGTCGATCTTCACCTTAAAACTCGGTCTTGTCAGTACCCCAAGCCTCCTGCTCAGTCTGCCCCCGAGCCTCCCTCTTCAGGTTCTACAGAGCCTCTTTCGACATCCAGTGGCCCCTTACATATCCCTCAACCAAAAGTTGAGGTCCATACCAAGATTCCTAAGGGACCATTACGTCGAAATGTTGCTTCTGGTCGAGCTGCTCATTCATATAGCATAGTAGATGATCTGGCGCAATCTCCTGCTGCCATTTCCACACTGGAACTCCTCCAGTCGTGCCCTTCCCAAAAGAAGGCTCTATTATCTGCCGTGGGCGCTGTAGATCCTGCTGATGACCAAATGATTGTTTTCGACGCCACTCAATCGGACCATCCTCCCCTTCCTCCTTCCTTCGCTTTCCAAATCCCAGTCAAAATCCGGAACGCCAACGTGTCCCGGTGTATAATTGATGAGCGGGCATCCACATGCGTGATGTCCGCTTCGGTTTGGAAGCAAATCGGATCTCCTGAGCTGGCCCCTTCCACGATCACCCTTCGAGCGTGGGACGGTCATGCCTCCCAGCCCATTGGCCTGTTTCGTAACTGCCCTATTACCCTCGCTGGTAAGACCGTTTGCGTTGACGTCGAAGTCATTGATGCCCCAGCTATCTTATCATGAGCCGCCATCTCAGACCTCACCTGAGACGACCATCTCTTCTGTAGCCAATAAGCAAACCGTCGATTCTTTGACCAGTGTCTCCCCCGGCGTTTACAAAGATTCCTCCCTCCTTGGAACTTTCCCTAACCTTCCCCCTCCTCCTATCACTGATCCCAGCTTATCGAATGTTTGCATGATGCAATCGTCCCAGGCTGCCCGTAAGCGGCCTGCCTCGGCTAGTCAGCAACCTCCCCCCCGCCCTTCGCAACCCGCTCCTAGCCATTCATCTCAGCCAGCCGGACCTCCTCCTTCTGGCCCTCCCCCTACAGCTGGTATCCCTGAACCCCTTTATCCCCCTGGATCGGTTCCTCCTGGCCTTAACCATCTCGAAGCCGTCCCTCCTGGTCATTACCCTGCCGGGCAGATCCCTTTCCTAGCTCCCCCTCCTAGAGTATAGTATTTCCCCATCATGGCCACCCTCTCTCTCCCTAACCTGACCGTGGGCATACCGGTCTGGTACCTTGATCCCCCAGCCGCCACCCCTCCCAGTCACCCTAAACCCTACATGGCTTTGACACCGGTTCAACCGGTCCCCCTCGATTCCTCCGTTGCCACTATGCCCCCAGCACCCTCACAGGACCCTTCTCTTGTCGTGATGGCTCCCGGGAAGAAAGGCAAAGCCCGCAAGGGGGCACCTAAAGACAAGACCACCACAACTGACCCGGCCCCTCCCCTGCCTGCGAAGCCTTGTGCCTTATGTGATGTCACCGGTCATGCCACCCATGCTTGTCCCGAGTTACCCCGTATTCAACCCATGGTTAAAGTCGCGTTCCCCGAGTCTACGGTCCCTGAAGCCTCAATTCCTTCTTCATTCATAACCAAGAACCCCAAGACTCTCCGCACCAACAAACCCTGTGCTTTGTGCGGCGTTCATGGCCATTACTCCCACCATTGTCCCCACCTGACGCATTACCGCGCCTCTTTAGAGGTGATCCGAGAGTATGAGGTTGAACAAAATCAATCCACCTCTCCCATCCTCGCGCAGTATGCTTCAGGTCAGCCTGAGGATCCCCCCGCTACCATCAACATTCCCCCCCCTGATGTTCAGATGACAGAGTCTACTGTCACCATTCTTTACCTATCCTCCTCTGCGAGACACTTGGAGCCTAGCCCCCCTGCACCCTCCCCTGTTGTGTCACCTGACCACCCCTTTTCCACCCATACACGAGATCACTCCACCCATGTCTCTGTTGACCTCCGCAGCCCGAGTCCCCTCCATACTTCCAATAGCCCTCATATACCACCCTCCAGTTTGTATATGAGTCACAGTCATCATGCTCCTTACACTCCCTCCCACAGTTTCCGCCTGATGTCTTCTGTGCACTCACGCTGCCGTCATTGCCTCTCTTCCCCTCATTTGTTGTCTTGTAACACCATTCCGCAAGACCCCCCATCCACACCCTTTATCGGTTACGCCGATGGTGCAAGTCATTACTCCCGGAATCTAGCCTCGGCAGGTTGGGCCATTTTCACCCCCTTGCATGCCCTTGTTCTCTCTAACGGGGTCTGCATTGGTTCTGCCACCAATAATTAGGCCGAATATGATGCAGTGCGTGGTCTCTTAGCCGATGCCCTCTTTCATCGCATCCTCCATCTGCACGTTCGTTTGGATTCCCTACTTCTTGTAATGCAACTAAATGGTGTTTATCGTGTGCATAACCCTGTGCTGTTTAGACACTATTTACGAGTAAAACTCTTGATACGTGCATTTGAAACCATAACTTTCAACCATGTACCTCGAGACCAGAATCACTATGTAGATAGTATTGCAAACCATGTTCTAGATTGGCATTTATCACACGCATTTCACACAAGACAATAAAATTTATAATCATTAAAAAATGATGCATATCCATAATATGTGTCGCAAATACATGTGTTTAGAGTCCATCTACTCTGATACATATGACATGCCCATAGCATGTTACAAAAAACTCAAAACTGGGGGCACCACTTGCCCCTACATACACACTAGGGGGCACCACATGCCCCACACCTAATCACTATCTGGCAGATCTCGAGCCAATGGCTCTGCCCTTGCAGCCCGTAGATCACGTATGCCTTGACCGGCCATCGCCATGCGCCGCATGACCCCTCGCCATTCTGAGGGCAGAACAATGCACGCCTCCACGTACTGGTCCTCTAAGTCTTGCCACTCGCGCTCTGAAACTCCGGTCAGCAACGTCTCACATCTACGGCGGATGTCCTCCAAGAGGGCGGTTGCATCCTCATTGTGCGCTGCTCTCGACCCACTAGGACCTGCAGCTCCAGCTGCTGCCGGTCGTCCCATATATTCGGCTGGTTTTACCGGTGCTATATCTGCATACCAACAGTACATGAATCAGTACCCTAACTTACGATTCAAACAATTGTAAACATGCTCATACAAGAATAGTAATCTGACACTTACCATCGGGCCCCCAGACTCGACTAGGAGGAAGTGGCAGGTCCGAATCTCCACAATAACTCATCCCACTATAGGGATAGTCGTCTATGTACAATGGCATCTGATCCCAATGGGAAAAAAACTCAGGTCGAAACACTCGCCCGACCGCCCCTCCTCCTCCCCTGCACAGTAGCCGTCCCCAACGGCGCATCCTGGGCTCTCTCGGGCCCCCATCTGGAAGCTGTACACGAGGCCTCAAGGTCAGGATCTTCTCAAAGAAGAAGGCGCACAAAAAAGTCCCATATGAGCAATCATGGTTCACCTGCCGCCTGCATAGCGACAACTGTCGCTTTAGCGCCACCAACATCATTTGTGCCCACCCATAGTAGGTCCCGCCCAACACACTCTCCACTAGCATCATCTGCCCCCCAGTGATGTGATGGAACACTTGGTTGCCCAGGATCCGTAGCACAGCTGCGGCCATTGCACGGGTTTCTAGCCTCTCTAGATCCCCGATCGGTATTCGAGTCCCCTTGACTTGGAGACCCGGTCGACAATGGCGCTCCACAAACTCCATGATATGCCGCCCCCGCGGCAATACTGGCTGTGTGTTCCCCACCATCCCCAGTGGCGGGAGACCAGCCAGGAAATACACGTCCTGGACCGTCAGTTCGATCCTGTGCCCCTGCACTACGAAGACCTCCTGATATGGATCCCAGTAACTGATAACCCGGGCCAATAATGGTTCTCCTGCTCTCATCAAAGGGTTCTCCAAGAACTTGAGAACCCCAAACCTGGTGAATATACGACGGACGCCCTGGTCTGCCTGGATCTCTGCCCATAGCGTCCCCATGTCTCTTTCTCTCCAATTAACCCGTAAATCTGCCATACCTGCACAAACACATCATTTTTGTCAGCTTACAGATCGGGAATCCCATAACCAAACACAACAACCCAGCTCTCAGCCATCAAACAACACCAAACCCCCCTCATCTCCCAGGTCGCAGTTTTCTGCTCTTTTCTCGACCAGGTCGCGCTTTTTGCCCTGATACCTGCGTCCTAGGTCGCACTTTTTTCCCCAAAAAGTGCGACCCGGCCGTAGAGATGAAGGAGGGGCTGTTTCTGGGATTCTGGGCCCTAAACTGAAAATATAATCCATCAAAATGCAAGAGAAAGGTTAGACCTCCTACCTGCAACTGACGGATCGCAATTCCAACGGTCGGTTTGTCCGCTACGTTCGCCGCAAGATTTAGGGCCTTCTCTCCTCTCTGCATTCACCACAGCAACAATAGCAAATGAGTGGTTTTGGAGGGAAAACCGCCTTATTAAAAGAGAACCCCTAGTTCTTCTTTCGCCCGCCGTGACCACACCGTAGCCCCGTTTGATGAACCGTCTGCACCGTTGGAAAGCTCTCCCCGAGCTCTCAAATGGGTATCTGTTAGTTTTTTGATTCAATACTCACTAACATTTTTATCCAAGAAGGGTCACTTCACCTCTCCTTAAAATCGAATTTCCTCACTTACGACACTCACTTTGGGACCATCTTGCCTCTCCTTACTTGTCTTTGTTTCGTGTCGATTTTCGCTACAGAGTTCCCATCTTGTACCACAGCCTACTCGTCCTCTATTGGGCTTTGATCATAGAGCAAGACCATCGAGTCGCCCTTGTTTAGAGCATCCAAGTTGAGTCATCATTTCCTCCATGGGGTCTATACCGAGTCCCTTTGTACCCCACTATAGCCCTCCATCCTTCATTGCTTGGTCTCTCTCTTGTGTCGCACATTATGACCTCTAGTCCCACTGTCCCCTGTCCCATTTGATATCGTGTCAGTCGCTGCCATGTCATTCATGCCCTTTATGCTCTAACAAGGGAAGTCGTCCATTAGCTACTTAGTCCTTTCCACTTCACTATCATCATTAGTGTCAGTCTGTCCGTCACTATACTCTTTTCTCTCGTGCCTTAGTTGAGGGCCTCTCATTACCTCACCTATGGTGGACCTCCTTCTGTCGACATCAGCTCATTCATTCCAGAAGCCAGGTCTAGAGGGCGGTGTACCTTGGTTCCAAATTTCTTCCACCTTGTTTCGTTTCTGATCGCAGTGCGGGATATCTCTTTCCTTTTGACTTGACTTTCCGTTTCTCTATCTCCTTTCCGCATGACTTCCAGACGTACACTTGATGGTCCGTTGATCCAAAGAACTATCGATGATTCCCATATGTGTGAGATGTTTCAAACCTTCATGAGGGTGGCTCGTAGGCAGTCTCCTTGCCACGGCCCTAGATGACCCTCATGCCCCCGTGCCTTCCGCATACCAGCGATGTCGTAGCGTACTGGCACGCTTTAGACTTGCATGTATCATTTTATTTGTAGAGCCCCTTGTGGGGACGACAGGGGGTATTTGGGTTGTATTTGTATCTCATGTACTCAGATATTATTGTATCAGTCCTGGCTGTTATCCCAGGCACAACATGTATGTGGGATTCTCATTGTATTTTTATCTGGCTCATGATTATGCCGGCTGTACTTTATGGTTCGGTCCCTTGTTTACTGGACACACTATTCTTTTGTACTTTGTCTCGGCGGGCATAGGTATGCCTCCCCCGCCGCCTTCAGCACATGTACCTTCTCATAAAAAGAGACTTGTTGCACCTGCGAGTCTCGTCTCCTCAGGGTCTAGTTCTTCAGCACACTATCTACCTTACATTTCTCTCTCTGACTTCCCTTTTGTTGTCTGGTGATTGAGTTCTTACAATGTACTTCGGTCATACGATTTGCTCCTGACACTCGCACGCTGGGGGGCAATCTGTTACACCATTTTTTGGTCATCTAACCTATTATCATTAGATGGACCCAAGCACACCATGTAAGACCAATTTTACCCTAAGTAAAATTTCTTTCACTATGTTAAAACAGGAAACCCTAAAAGGAAATATTAAACAAACCTATATTTGTTTGATTTTCCTCATGGAATAATTAATTAAACCATAATTTAATTATTATTCCCAGTCATGTTTAACCCAAAATCAAAGAAATTAATTAGATAAACCTTTATTTATTTTATTATTTTCTAGGAATAATTATTTAAACCTCATTTAGATAATATTTCTTGTTAAATATGACCAAATCACCCACAAATAATTAAATAAATCATTATTTATTTAATTATCTTTCAACTACTTCCTTAAATAATTAAATAAATCATTATTTATTTGATTATCTTCTAACTGCTTCCTTAAAAAGATAAATAAATCATTTATTTATTTATTTTTGACAAATTAAGGGATTTGACCCAAGTCAAATACCTTTTCCCTCCAACAAATATAATAAAATATTCCATGAAAAGTGGATCTAGACCTGGTTAACCCATGCACCAAGATCTAGAATGACCCAATATTTTGTTATAAATAGGAGGGTTTTTCCTACCATTCTTCACCTTTTGTTGCCTATTAGATCACTCTGGATCTATACACTTGGTCACATATTTCCATCATTTGCTCCCATTGAGCTCTACTCTTTGCATTGGGTTTTCTACATCAACTAGAGAGAGAAATCTTAGATCTGAAGTGCTGAGGACTTCCAAGAACCCATCCCACCGAGGGGAATTGGATACTCCTTCTAGTTTTCCTCACAGGTGCCCCATTAATACAAAAATTCTTTCAAAAAATTGTTCTTGTCTTGTCTATTGGTATATGGAGCAAACTGTGTTTACCGGCCATCGTCTTTCCAGCCCCAGATTCTGGTAAGCCTGCGGAGGTCTGCCTAACCAATTCCAGGATTCCAAGATATCAGCAAACATTTTTGTCAGTAGAAACATGCTGAAATAGTTGGGGGTGCTCCCTTTTCGTGCACTTCTATTGCATGATTCATACTAACAATCACAGATGCACAATCAACCTAGATGAGTATGACATACTATAAAAAAATAAGTCTACACATACCTGAATGTCATGACCCTAGCCATAAAGTTAACTAACGTATAACAACAATAAGTTAACATGTAACATTCTCATCAACAACATATAACATAATCATCAAGCTAACTACAAGTTCACATATAACATATTCATCAACAACATATAACATAGTCATCAAGTTAATACCATGCTTGACTAACCAACACATGTGCATATGATCACACTAGTTAACCAAAGTCTACCATGTACATGACCATAAAAGAAATAGAATGAAAGGAATATACATAACCATAATTCATATGACTACATTGATCAACCAACATTTATCATATATGTAACCATAATAATAGTAGAATGAAAAACATATAAGTAACCCTATTGCTTACAACAACCATGAACCACATACCTGCATGCCAAACATACAAACTTGTATGACAATCCTCTCTCACTCCAAAGTCTATTGGTTCAAATTAACTTTAATGATCTTCATCTCATGCTCTATCTCATCCAACACATTCGCATCCTAACATACCAATATCATCATGATTACCTAATTGCATAGAGCGACCTTATGCACAACAACCTGAATCAAATCAATGAAAACTTGACCATATGCACCCACTTGACATGTATAACCAATCATGAATGACCAATGCATGTTTAACATATGACATCACACAAGCAAGCACACATGGATAACACTGAAGCATGGTAAATATGTAGCCCTAGCATAAGAAATAAATGCATGTACAATATGTAACAATATGTAAGCAAGCATGCATGAACAATACAAAAGCATGATAAACACATAACTAGTCATACACTGATGAAAACATGTTGAAAACAAAACCATCAACACTTCTATCATGACACCACTACCACCATGGCCAACACAACACAGATGAAACAAGGAAATATAGACCAAACATATACTAAACACATATTAAATCAACAAAAATGCATCATGAACAGACCACCCATCCGTTCTGAGAGTTGAACCATGCTCTGATATCACTCTGTAACACCCTCTTCCCACATCTACCCGAGTAACCATCCAACTGGGGTAAGCATGTGACGAGAGGCTACTAATACAAGATACAAAATCCTAGGTGATGTTAAGGAAGTGGAACTAATACAAACATGATAAAGAAACCTTGTACACCATAAATGACACCCCCAAGGGCTCACCCAAACTTTAAGGCCTCTTACCCTTGGGTCACACTAACCTTTTGGCCTTTTTGAGACATAATCGTAGAAATAACATTGCATGCCAGTGGCTCGAAGGCTATAGCCGTAGGCTTGAAACTTTATTCTAGTGGCTAGGTCCGAAAATGCTCAGTTGTGTACCCACAGATCCGAGATTTGAGCCCCTTTTCAGACCCAGTTCCCAGGTCACTACCCAGAACGTCATGAAAATTTTAGACATGATAAATAACAACATGAAACTGATGTAGAAGAAATCATATCATCAATGAATTAGCCAGACCCATGATAGCCATGACATACATTTTTTCACACATGTCACAAACATTGAATCTACAGGGGTAAACAATAGATTTAAGCATAGGGGTCTCATACTTATCTGAGAATTGTGAAGAAGCATTACTCCTTTACATTATTAGCTACAATGCAATCTATTTCACCATAGATACATTGTGCATTCATTTACAAATAAAAACATGGATATAACCATACATCATCACTGATAAAATACATGCTTATAACAAGCATAATAACAATAGAAATATAGTGGGCACAACTACAATAGAATATACATAAGGACCAATACATTTTCATACCAAATACCAAAGGAATGAAATCTTCATTATTGAATGTAAAATCAAACCAGAGATGGGTATTCCACGTTACACCCAACCATAGATTGGCTGAGCCAAGTCCCACTTTAGCCAATCAACCCCGTGCCATATTCCAAGCATGAATGTGGGATATCATCAAACACATCAATCATAATCAACCCAGGACTTATAGGGGCCAAACGACCTCAACCCTCAACCAATGATTCCACCTCATGGTTAGACATCACAACAATCAAAGATTGGTATCTATCAAAGTTGGTCTAGGGCTCTAGTGTGTTTGTTCCAACTAGCGCTTTCAGGACTAGTAACTCAACCCCAACTGTTACTGGGCTTCTAGATATTTTGTCCAACCATGACTTCGAGGACTAGTAAATTAACCCACCTAGAGCTACCAGAGTGTTTTTCCAGCCAAGGCTTCCAGGACTAGTAACTCAATCCACAGTTCTCCATCAGTATTCCAAAGCGTTTTTCCAACCAAGGCTTCTAGGAACTAATATCTCAACCCACAACTAAAGGAATTGTGAGAACCACCCAGAAAAAATTTATGGAATAAAACCACAATAACATGACTATCCAAGAAATGGAAAGGCTAGGAAAATCCACATGCATGCCACAACTGACGAGGAAAACAAACATGCAACTCGGTACGTGCAATCAAAACCCATTATAGTTGATGATCCCGATGACCGCTTATGTTTTCTTGCCCTTCATTTTCCTTCTTGCTCCAAATATCCAACTATTCCACTCTCTCGAAGTATGCTCCAAGAAAACTCTAAGTATCAAAGAGAGAGAGAGAGAGAGAGAGAGAGAGAGAGAGAGAGAGTAATGAGAGAGCTCAAAAAATGCACTGACAAAAGGTTGAGCCAAAAGCTTACCAAATGACCTTAATATACCTTTTTATTAATGGGGCCTCTATTTTCTTCATTTTCCATTATTTTCCTTTATTTTTTTCCTCAAATGAAACCTGTGACCTTTCATCTCCTTTTTCTCCCAATTTCCTTTATTTTCAAAAATAAAATTCCAATTAATGCCTCATTCCTTTCTGAATCCTTTGCCATTGCCTTTGCCAATTTCCTTTAGCCATAATAACTGAAATGAAGACCCACTAGGATGTTTTCACACCATTCAACTTGGAATACGTGTCTCATTAACTGTTGTATTATATATTTTTACATGGATTTTTCACTAGGCTTGTTACAGAACCCTCCCCGTTGGGGGAACACCATCCTCGGTGTTTTTGAATTCCCCATGGAGCTTTATAACACGACTTGTTGTAGTATTTACAATGATCACTGCTGAAACATGACAAACATGCCATGTACTGGAGCTTTATAACATAGTTGATTACATATTTACAATAAAAAGCACATTTTATTCAACCAACAAATAATCATAATGTCCATGGAGATTTATAAATCCATATCGTTATTATATTTAGAATAAGATACACATATACACACACACGTTTTCTCAACAAAAAAATAAAA
The DNA here is from genome assembly GCA_034641835.2 of Pinus albicaulis. NCBI lineage: Eukaryota > Viridiplantae > Streptophyta > Pinopsida > Pinales > Pinaceae > Pinus > Pinus albicaulis. Next base: position 290,044,490 of record CM076572.1, on the reverse strand, counting down.
GGATACGATGTCTATATTAGCAATAATAGAATCCAAAGGCTCACACCTCCACCCTCAAAGTAATACCAGGATTCACCTCCTTCCAAGGAAGTCAAAAATCCACTCCCAAAGTCAAGGTCTCCACCCAATCTCCAGGGCTACAAGCTTGCGATATTGTACCCATGGTGAACAGTTACCGACTCCTTGTTCCAAGGCACACTCCCAATGTGCACTTGATTCCATATAGCAATGGTAATGATAAAAAAAAATCCAACCCTGACCTTCCCTTCTCGTCTACACAGTCCCTATGAAAATTCAGTCACCCCCTTCTATGCAATCACTCACCTTCCAAGTTCCATTGGCACCTACATCTCAGGCATTCCATCCCTTGGCAAGGCTTCCTTGAATCAGAATATTCAAAAACCAAGGCATATCTCTACCTCAAAACCATCATATAGCTCATATAATTCTCATGGTAATCATTGGCAATTATTGGGTACTAGTGTCCCACAATATCCCTACTCCTGAAGTGCTTTACCAACATAGTGATGCATCTTCCAATTTATTATCACTATTGCTACTAATTCTTGAAATTAATTTCAATCACCTAACTAGGCATTTATGTTATTCCTGTACCAAGAACATGACTGCCATAAGATTCAAAATAAATTGAAATAAATTCACATCATACCTCATTGGTATCTTGTCAATAAGGTACAATTCCAATCTAGTTTACTTCTTCTCACAACAAATGAAACTACATGTTTGATCAAATCATAATGTATAAAAAAAACCATCATAATCAAAACAAAACCATGATAATCAAAATCATATATTACATATAACCATCATAAACCATAATCATAGATCACATGTAACCATCATAAGTTAGAATCATAAATCACATGCATAATAAAGATGAAATAAAATATTGATACTTTTCATTCGTCGTTCCTTACTACTTCATTTGTTCTTTTTTACCCATGCTGGATCGATTTCCACACCCGGAAAGCAGCCAATGCCTTTTATTATCTTCAATCATGTACACATACACATAGTTTACATCACAACACGTACACCCACATATGACATACAACACCATACAATATACGCACCCACACTGTCATATGACACATATACCTACACCCGTTGTACAATACAACATAATACATATGACCACACTGGCATACAATACATTCACCTACACACGGAGTTCAATTCAACACAATACATACACCTACATCTGGTGTACAACACAACACATTACATATACATAAGAGTACAACACAGCGAATAGACATGTCACGATACCACGACTACACATGCACATACATAGTACAACATGACCACAACACAACATGTACGACATGCAGACAATACCACATGTATACCTATACCATATGCATAACATGTACATAATACCATTTGTACACAACACTACCTGCACAACATGTGCACAACATCACATGTACACAATACCACCTCCACAACGTGTACACAATGAAAAATGTACACTGTATCACCTGTACAATGTGTACACAATACCACATGTACACATCACCACATGCACAACATATAATAGAAACCACATGTACACAGTGCTACTTGCACGAAATGTACACAAAACCACATGCACACAACACCACATGTACAACATGTACACAACACCACATGGAAAATCATGCACACAACACTATATGTATATAGCACCATATGTACAACACACACACACACAATAAAATATGTATATAGCACCATACATACACAAAATCGCATATCCAACATGCACATAATCACCATATTCAGACAACACTACATATACAACACTCACATAGTACAATATGTACATAACACCACATATACAACATGTACATAACACCATCTATAGCTAGAACTGCATATGAAATACAAAAAAAATCCATATGTACAACAAGAATACAACATCATACGTACACAATACTACCTATGTTACATGCACACGTCACCATAGGTACAATCACTGAATATACAACATGTGCAACATATACTCAACAATAGTACTGCACATCCATAGAACACACACTGACCCCACAAGAAACCTTGCTTCTAGTGTATTTCCATTATCCATGCATATCCTAGCATGCCGCAGATCACACTAACTTCACTTCGCTGATGTACCCATCAACATTACCTATCCATAACATAAACATGGGCATAGTACAAGAATATATCATTAAATAATATCCACATGATACTGAACTCATAGACCTATCAAAGTTACTGTTCCCACTGGATTCCTCATAAGACTAAGAATATCTTCATGTGATTCACCTGCATGAGGAATCATTCCTCCACAAGAATTATCCTTGAAAACCCTATCATACAGTGACATAGATACATAAATACATACATACATACATATAATCATTATCATAAGTAAATCATGATCCTGTAAAAAAAAATATGCATACACACATATATACATATAAACATTAGCATTAAACAATCATGATCTATGACGACCCTGTCAGAAATGACATACATGCATACATACATGTAAACATATATAAAATTCAACATAATAATGATCACAACACAATTTCTAGATATCATAAGGTCTAGGTTAAGAGAACTTCCCTTATTCATGCTCATCATGCACAACTTTGAGAGAAACAATTTCCAGCATAGCGAAATAATCTAACGCTTCATATCCATTCACTTTACCTTTCGTGTTACCTTTCACGTGATTTTTATGCCACCATCCATTTACCTTAATGGACACACCCATTCCAACCAAATATCATAATATTACCTTCCACTATGATTTCTCATGCACTCAGCTCGATTAACTTTCCTCTTTCCCAAACAAATTCCCAAGACTCTCAAACATAAACTGCAAGAATAAAACGAACAAGAAGAAGACCATGACAACCAAGTCAATACGACACCGCAACAAAGTGTCATGGACATGGACTAGATGTAGTCAATACCACAAATAGAATGAAACAAACCACAAGTTATCAAAAGCACAAGACTGGAAAAAAACAACATGACTCAATCCATGTAGAGCGATTTAATTGTATGTTAAATCCTTGTCATTTTAATATGTCAACTCGGGGGTTTCATAAACTTAGAAGAAAACCAAAATATATGAGACATCAGAAAAAAATATTGTAGAAGGTTTTTTTAGGGTGGAAATAAAGAAAGGAAATGCATATTACAAGTATAAAATCTGCAAAATAAATCACATGTAAGAAAACTGAATTAGATTCTAAGGGTGGAATTAATGAATGCCATGGCCTTTCTAAAAAATTATAAACTAATCTTTGAACAACTATAATAAGAAAACTATGATAATCTAGAAAGCGGGTAAACCTAAAACAACTATTGATTTAGTTATCAAGAAAGCAAGCTATGAGAACTAGTAAGCAAGAAATTTAATGATAACTAAAGTGAAAATCTATTAGAAGCAAACTATGATAATATAGAAAGTAGTAAATAACAACTAGTGATTTAGTTGTCAATCAAGAAAACTATGATATCTAGTAAGAAAGTAGTTTAATGACAATAAAATCAAATATAGGAAATGAATTCACACTTGGGGAAAGTAAATCACACTTGCAGAAAGTAAATCACACTTGCAGAAAATAAAGCACACTTGCACAAAATAAAGCACACTTGCATGCAATGAAATAAATCAAACTATGTCACAGATGTATGCAAATTGTGGTTGATGGGGATCCATATATTCCTCAATGAGCACACATGAACACATGTCACATCTTTAGAATAAAAATACACTCATAAATCATGATTTGGAGAAAATGATATTACTTATGTTGAATGAACAATCATAAATCTGATGCTAATGAATTATTGATAACTTGTTAGCTTTCTTCGAAGGATGATCCTCTTATTTATACATGAATTAGGGATATATTCTCAATAAATTTAAATCCCTTAAATATCTACTAGATCCATACTTGTCTCAACCTATCCCTAAATACTAGATATAAATCCCCTGACACATCAAGATCTCCATGATCTTTCTCCTTGGAATATGGTCCACCTCTTGAGTTGAAATCCGAATTTGTGCTTGGGAGGGCAAGTAAGACCCTTCTAGAACCTCAAAATAAGCCTACACATGTCACAAAACTCATAACACACATATACGTATATGAAACCATGTTAATTTCCTAGTTTTTAATCATAAATTCACTTAAAAATACTTAAAATAAATAATTTTGGAAAGTGATTATTCTAACCCATATGATCATGAAGATGGTTACTTGATGCAGGGTTTCAGGCTAGATAGTTATGAAATGAGGGCTAAATGGTTATGAAATGATGGAAATATGGATGAATATGGAAGACAATTTTGAGACTCAACATACCTCCCAACTGAAGTTGTTGTATGTCCTCATGCAACTATTGCATTAATTCATTTGTCTATAAGTTTATCTTCTTGAAATGATTTTCTTCTTTATGAGATTTTGACTTGTATTGATTTTCTTCAAACTTTGAGTCATCATAGTCCCTGTTGAAAAGGGTAGTAAATTTGATTGCAACATTTATTTTTGATGGTTGGTTCTTGTATGACAACCAAAATTTTTGAGCATTGGTTCTTGTGTACAATACTTTTATTTTTGTTGCATCTAAGTACATGAAAACATTGAGAGTTTTCTTTTCAAGTCCTATAATAGCTATCAATGAATTGATAATTTGGAAAGCATATAATATTTTAGAATCATACTGCAAAAATAGTTGATTGGGAAGAATATGCGAGTTGGAATGAAATGAAAATGTGTGATGATGTATAACATGTGAATATGAATTGGTGTCCCTTCCCCCCAACTAAAGGTGTTTTTCAGTTTATGACATTATGAGAAAGATATTATAGAGGTGGTGAGGGATTTTCCAAAATAAAAAGTTTAGTATTTTAAGGAATTGCACGAATAAAAATTAGAAAACAACATACCTTTACTTACCTTCAATGTGGATGAGTTGTGTTTACTGAAGAGTGTGGCTGCTGATGTTGGATCGTGGAGTATGTAGAGATAGTAATTTCATATGCTTCTTTGTTCTCTTTGTGTTGATGACAAGATTGGGATCTTTATTGTTGTTGTTACAAATTGATTCCTGCTGAAGACTGCTCAAATGGTGTATTCTTCAATCATTACAAAACCCAATGGTACAATTATAGTCATGCGAATAAATGTGTTGATGTCGAGCATGAAGAGAAGTCATTGGATTACCTCCCATTAATCAATGTTGTTAACCAATGCGAGGAAAACTCATCATTAATGTCAATGAGTGCGAAGGTACCTAAGTACACCTTGTGAAGTGCAAATAGATAAGCTGATGTCAAGCCACTTGCAAGATCCAAGGGTGAAGGGAGATTGGTGTATTTCCATGATTTTCAGTGAGAGAACTTGTCATTAGGGAATACAAGCCTTAAGTTACTTGAAATATAAATCTAGCCTTGAACCTAGATAATGTGCTGATGTCGATAGGCAAAGAATTGTTAGAAGGGAGGATTTAATGAATCCTCCATCATCTAACACGAGCATAAAAAAATAATTTTGAAGGACTATGAATGATTTTTCTTGTAGTGGATCAGGGTTTATTTCAAAAAATGAAAAGGAAATGAAATGAACCAGCTTTGTAAGGGAGCTGGATGGTTTTATTGTTGGGTTACAGGTTAGTCAAAGTGTGGGAGGAAAATGATTGTGAAGGAAAATGAGATGAAGATTTTATTGACTGAATAATTAGGAATGCAATGGTAAGACTAGTATATGAGAGGTTTTCAAATAGTGTGATGGATCTGATTTAGCATTATTTATCCAAAATCATGTGCTCATGCTTTGGATATTTGATCTTTGATGTTTCCTTGATCATGTTCTTAAGAAATGTGGTCTTTGAGAGACATTGTTTGCTTATGGGCATTTGTTTGTCTTCTTGGAAACTGCAAAAAAATCGTACTTTTTATACAATGAAATGTAATATTATAAAAATCAAGAGGTGATCAATCTCTCTATTTATGAAATTTACAAAAAAAAACTTAGAATTAGTACTAATAAAAAAATTTCACGAAAGAAAATCAAATGAATTTTTACCCGTTTCGAAACTAGTGCCTTAGTTTACCCATCATGTCTTGTTGACAATTTATTCATTATTTTGTTGTTTCAAATGCTAATTAATATTCTCTCATATCGTATATTTTGTCGAGATATTTCCAATGACGTTTAAATCGCATCAAATGGATACCGTATGAGAAATTTATTTTCATTTGAAGTTTTAGCAAAATAGAGAAATTGGGTTATATGGGTACCACGTGGTAGCGCTGGGGAATGCAACATGGAATCATTGGAAGGTGCCACATGGCACATAAACTATTTTGGATGTTGATCTGGCAGAGTGAAGTGGATTGCTGACTAGACAAGGTGACGTGGCAGACAACTAGGTGATGATTGTGCAATATTGGTTAATGGTACGTTGCCACATGGACCAATCGAATGTCGACATGTGGTAGGAAAACCCAAAAAAACAAAATTGAAGATTTTGAGAGAAGCTTCCAAGTGTCTAACTTCTCTAGGGCTCTTTTCAATCAATTTCATGACACCAAATATTTTATTTTTATTTGAACTCATCCTCTTGCCAAAAAAAAATGGATCTCACAACCAATTTTGTTTCTATAAAAATTGTGAAAATATTGATGCCAAAACTAAAATTATTTATTTTATTTTATTTCTTTTGTTGCAGGTTGGGAGCATGGAGAAAATTTTCTAACTTCTCTCTTTGCAAATTCTAGACTGATTTATTTTCTTTGAGGAAAATTTTTTAAACAAAGGTTTTTTTTTTTTTTAAATTTGGCCATCACAAAAATTTCTGAGAAAATAGCTGATTGTAAATCAACAATATCTTCGTCATCGAAACTCTGTTTTGACTGTTGTTTTTTTTAATTTGGGTGATGTTTCCCAAATAATTCAAATATGATTTTTTTTTGCAAAATTTTCACCAAAATTTTCATATCTAATCTGCAAACTCGCCTCCCAAAAATTATAAAACAAATATATTTAATAATTAGAGATCATTTTTTTTTTTAAATTTTAGAATCAATGGTAAATTTATATCTCTTATTCATGTTTATTGAATTTTTTTAAAACTAACTTGCTTCAATCTTATTTTATGATCTTCGAGATCACAGGGAGCGCAAGAAGAGAGCATACTCAGGAGTTTACTAATCTATTTTATTTTTATTTTTATTTTTTTAATTTGAATTCAGAAAATAAAATGAAAAGAATAATTATCACTTGCTCTTTAGTCTTCACTTGTTTTTATTTTTCACAATTGTTTGTTTTATTGCAATATTCCCGCCAGGGATAGTAAATAGGTGGTTCTTACTCTAGCACAAAATTGCAAATTTATCCTAAAAATCACAAAAACTTGTTTTTATTTGTTAGTCCTATTTTACTAAAGAAATGAAACAGTCTCTTAAGTATAAGAGAATTTCCAATGCATCCATTTGCGTAAAAAAATCATGAGTAAAATCATATCCAAGTTTGAAAAAATAAACCCTAGTGAATTCTTGGATATGATTATGAAGATTTGATGTTAAAAATTATAGCCTAATGACTAATTGAGACCAAATTTGAATGTGATCTTTAAGTTTTTGATCTTCTTCAATCGTCATAGTACAAAAATCTCCAGATCTTGTTTTTTCAATTGGATTTATTATTATTATTATTATTATTATTCTTATTATTATTTTAATTCTTATTTTTTAATGAATGGGGGTTTCTAATTTGTGGATATTTTATCTTATTTCTATGTTTTCTATATTAAAATTCAAAATAAACTTAAATGAAAATGCTTGAATGTAGTTAATCTTAAATGAAAATGAACCTAAATGAAAAATGCTTCCTAAAAAATCCTCCTAACTTCGTTACATCTAACTTTTCTTCCCCGACAACGACGCCAAAAATGTAGGGCGATTTAATTGTATGTTAAATCCCTGTGATTTTAATGTGTCAACCCGGGGGTTTTGTAAACTTAGAAGCAAACCAAAATATATGGGACTTCAGATGAAACTGTTGTAGAAGGTTTTTTTAGGATGGAAAGAAAGAAAGGAAATGCATATTACAAGTATAAAAACTACAAAATAAATCACATTTAAGAAAACTTAGTTAGATTTTAAGGGTGGAAGTTAGATTCTAAGGGTGGAATGAATGAATGCCATGGCCTTTTTAAAAACTTATAAAATAATCTTTGAACAACTATAAGAAGCAAACTATGATAATCTAGAAAGAGGGTAAACCTAGAACAACTATTAATTTAGTTATCAAGCAAGCAAACTATGAGAACTAGTAAGAAAGAAATATAATGATAACTAAAGAGAAAATCAATGAGAAGAAAACTATAACAATATACAAATAAGTAAAATAATCTGGAAAGTAGTAAATAGCAACTAGTGATTTAGTTGTCAAACAAGCAAACTAAGATAGCTAGTAAGTAAGTAGTTTAATGACAATCAAATCAAATCTAGGAAATGAAATCACAGTTGTGGAAAGCAAATCACACTTGCAGAAGGTAAAGCACACTTGAAAAAAAATAAAGCGCACTTGCATGTAAGGACAAAAATAAAACTATGTTACAGATGTATATGAATTGTGGTTGATGGGGATCCATCCATTCCTCATTGAGCACACATGAACAAATTTCACATCTTAAGAATCAAACAACACTCATAACTCATGATTTGGAGAAAATGATATTACTCATGCTGAATGAACAATCATAAATATGATGCTAATGAATAATTGAGAACTTGTTAGATTCCTTTGAAGGATGCTCCTCCTATTTATACATGAATTAGAGATATATTCTCAATAAATGTAAATACCTTAAATATATACTAGATCCATACTTGTCTCAACTTATCTCTAAATACTAGATACAAAATCTCATGACACATTAAGATATCCATGATCTTTCTCCTTGGAATATGGTCCACCTCTTGAGTTGAAATTCGAATTTGTGCTTGGGAGGCCAACTAAGACCCTTCTAGAACCTCCAAATAAGCCTACACATGTCACAAAACTCATAACACATATATATGTATATGAAACCATGTTAATTTCCTAGTTTTTAATCATAAATTCACTTAACAATACATAAAATAAATAACTTTGGAAAATGATTATTCTAACCCGTATGATAATGAATATGGTTACTTGATGTAGGGTTTTAGGCTAGATAGTTATGAAATTAGGGCTAAATGGTTATGAAATGATGGAAATATTGATGAAGATGGAAGACAATTTTGAGACTCAATAATCCCCATGGATCCCAACACTTCGAAAGGAAAGATTAACCTGAGCCTTCTTCAAGATTTCATGGCAGTCTCTTTGCCATGAAATCCCTGCATCATAGTTCCATAAACACATAAATATTAAGGTATCAATAAATATAACAATATAAGAGTTATCTTACCTTGATGTTCCAATCATGCTGACGTATAACTGAACACACATGTCAGCCATATGTACCGAACATGTAGACAACATACCTATCGATTCGAAATCAAATTTTACCAAGACAAACAACCATCTCATAATCAAAATACACTCACATTCATTGGTCGTAATACATAATTCTACATCTCTCACCTACTTATACTCAAGTACATATCAACTATCTCAATCAAATATTACGTTAACCATCTTAAGACCAAATAATTTCTTCATCCAATCTTATAGACACATACTCATATCATGTGATTAATCAAACATTCAAACAAACTATAAATGTACCATGTTAGATAAATCAAATAGATGACTTAATCAAACAAATAAGCATCGAGTACATGACATAAGAAAACTCATACCTTAATGTATCTCACGGGGGGCTATCTTGTATAAACTATCAATCTATATTAGTGTGATATAACTTCACAACATATCAATCAGACATAAATAAGATCATGATATCCATAATAGTAACTAACATGTTCACATCATAAGCTCATAAATAAATGTCATTCATGCATAACAATCATAGATGCATAGTCAACCTAGATTAGTATGAGATAATATCACAAATAAGTCTACTCATACCTGAATCTCATAACCCTAGCTGTCAAGTTAACTTACATATAACAACAATAAGTTAACATATAACATGCTCATCAACATCATATAACATAATAATTGAGCTAATTTCAAGTTAACATATAACATATTCATGAAAAAAATATAACATAGTCATCAAGTTAATACCATGCTTGACTAACCAACACATATACATTAGATCACACTAGTTAACTAACCTCTATCATGTATGTAACCATAAAATCAATAGAACAAAAGGCATACACATAACCATAATGCATATGAATACACTGATCAACTAAAATTTATCATATATGTAAGAATAATAATAGTAGAATGAAAAAAATATAAGTAACCCTAATTCTTACAACCACCATGAATCACATACCTGCATGCCAAAAATACAAACTTGTATGGTGATTTTCTCTCACTCCAAAGTCCATTGTTGCAACTTCAATTTAATTATATGCATCTCATGCTCTATCTAAACCAACACATTAGCATCCTAACATACCAGTATCATCATGATGACCTAATTGAATACAATGACCTTATGCACAACAAACTCAATCCAACTGATGGAAACTTGACCATATGCACCCACATGACATGTATAACCAATCATGAATTACCATTGCATGTTCAACATATGACATCACATAAGCAATAATACATGGATAATACCGAGGCATGACCAATATGTAATCATAGCATAAGGAAGCAATGCATGTACAATATGTAACAATATGTAAGAAAGTGTGCATGAACAATACACAAGCATGAGAAACACATAACCATTCATACACTAATGAAAAATGTTGACAAAAACACCATCAACAGTTCATAGTGACATCAATGCCACCATGGCCAATGAAACAAGAATGCAACAAGAACATATATACCACATAGATACTAAACACACATGCAATCAACATAAGTGCACGATCAACACACCAGCCATCCGGTTCGATAGTTGAACCATGCTATGATACCACTCTATAACACCCTCTTTCCACATCTACCCAAGTAACCAACCAACCGGGGTAAACATGGGATGAGAGGCTGCTAATATGAGATTCACCCTCCTAGGTGACCTTAAGTAAGTGGAATCGATGCAAGAAGATTAAAAATACCATGTACATCATCAATGACACACCCAAAAGCTCACCCAAACATTAAGGCCTCTTATCCCTAGGTCACACTGACCTTTTGGCCTGTTTGAGCCATAGCTGTAGGCATAACACTACATGCCAACGACTGGGAGGATATAGCTGCAGGCTTGACACTGCATTCCTGTGGTTAGGGCCCCAAATGCTGCATTTTTTGCATGTAGATATAGTATTTGTGCCACCTTTTCAAGCACAGAGCCAAAGTCACTGCCCAAAACTTCATGAAAAGTTTATACATGATAAATAACAACATGAAAATTATGTAGAAGAAAAAATATCATCAAGAACTCAACCATACCCTTGCTAGCCATGACATAAAGTTTGTCAAACATGTCACAAAAATTCAATATACAGGTATAAACAACAAATTTAAGAATTGGGGTCTCATACTTATCTGAGAATTACTAAGAAGAATTTATCCCTTACATCATTAGTTGCAATACAATCTGTTTGACCATAGATAAATTTTGTGTTCATTTACAAGTAAAAACATGGATAGAACCATACATCAGTGGTAAAATAGATGCTTATCAAAAACATAATAACAACAAAAATAAATCGGACACAAAAGCAATAGAATCCAAATAATAACGAGTACATTTTCATACTAATTACCAAATGAATGAGCTCTTCGTTACTGAATGTAAAAACCAACCATAGATGGACTTCCATGTTCCAGTCGACCATGATTGGCTTCGCCAAGTCTCACTTCAACCAATAACCCCTGTGTCATATTCTAAGTATGAATGTGGGATCTCATCAAACACATCAATCAAAATCAACGTATGGCTTCCAAAGGCCAAGCCACCTCAACCCTCAACCAGTAATTCCACCTCATTATTAGACATCACAACCATCATGGATTGGTCTCTATCCAAGTTTTTCCAGGGTTCTAGAGTGTTTTATCCAACCAAGCCTTCCAAGGCTAGTAACTCAACCCAAACTATTACATGGATTCCAGAGCATTTTTCCAACCAGGGATTTGAGGACTAGTAACTCAACCCACCTAGGGCTCCTAGAGTGTTTGTCCAAACAAGGCTTCAAGGACTAGTAACACAACCCACAATTTTCGACTGGGATTCTAGACTATTTTTCCAACCAATTCTTCCGGGAAGTAATAACTCAACCCAAAACTAAAGGAATACTCAGAACCAACAAAAAATAATCAATGGAAATAAACCCACAACACCATGGCGATCCAAGAAATGGAAAGGCTAGGAAAATCCACATTCGTACACCATGCATGCCACAAATAATGAGGAAAAAAAACATGCCACTCTGTACTTGTAATAAAAACCTGTTGTAGCTGCTGATCCCGACGATCGCTTGCATTTTCCTGACCTTGCTTTGCCTTCTTGCTCCAAATCTCCAAGTATGCCACAGTATCTAAGAGTGCTCCAAGAAAACTCTAAATATCCAAGAGTATGAGAGACAAAGAGAGATAATAATGAGAGAGGTCCAAAAATTCATTGACAAAAGGTTGAGCCAAAATATTACCAACTATTCCTCATAATCCTTTTTAATCAACGAGGCTTCTATTTTCTTCATATTTCATAATTTTAATTCATTTTCCTCATCACATGGAACCTGTGACCTTGTAGGTTTTAACCCTATACATAAATTATTTTCAAATGAACTCTTAAAACATAAAATAAGCAATAGCGAGAGCATAAAACATAAAACATATATACATAGAGATTTTCACCTGGATGAAAAAATTGGTATACCGGATTGATTTTTCGGTATATTCCTTTCAATATTACAACACATATATATACTTGCTGAACATTCATAAACCCCAATACATTAACCCTGGATTAAAACATAATCATAGTTCCCTTGATTAGATCTACAAAATACCATGGTCATAAAACCATCCTGCCCAAAACCACGTGATAAACCCATGCACAAAACCATAGGTAGGTCCACCCACCTAATATAGGGTCCAAAAGATACAACACACACCCAAAATTCTCGCACTTGTTGTTTTCTTTCCACAGGGGGCCACATGAGAGTAGTCATTGGTCCAACCCTTCTATGCCCATTGTTTCTCTACACGAAGAGAACTTCTTAGTGATCATATACTTCGTCAATGTATCTGCAACATTGTTGAAAGTGTCCACCTTTACCAGCACCACCTTTTTATCCTCATCCACATCTCTAAGAAAGTGATACTAAACATTAATGTGTTTTGTCTTTGAATGATAAGAGGGGTTGTTAGCCAAGAAAATTGCACTATGGCTATCACAGTATATCCTTATAGCTTGCTGTACCAACCCCATAATTGAACAAAATTTTTGCAACCAAACTTCTTCCTTGCTTCCATGAGTGGCTACCATGTATTCTTCCTCTGTAGTTGAAAGAGCCACTATAGAATGTCTTTTACTCATCCAACTAAATTCACCTCCAAATAGGATAAACACATACACACTTGTAGATCTTATTTTAACCAGATCTCCAACCCAATCTTCATCAACAAATCGATTCATGTCGAAAACTCTGTCCAATCTTGGTATTCCTTGGTAGCACATACCATAATAACTTGTGCCATGCAAATATTTGAAAACCCGCTTCACTGCTGTCGAATGTTCCTTGCCTGGTTTTTACATAAACTTTCTCAATACTTCCACTTCTTGTGCAATGTATGGTCTAGTAAAAACCATTTCATACATTAGGGTACCCCTTACACTTGCATATGAAACATAGGACATGTCCTCTTCTTCTTCTTATATCTTGGGACACTGTTCAGCAGATAAATTTACACCTATAGGAATAGGAACCTTCACTAGTTTACTATCATGCATACTGAACCTCTCCAATATTGTATCAACATACCTCTGGTTTAATCAGATTTTCCTCTTTGGCCGATCTCGTTTAATTTCCTTTTGAAAAATATAGTTTGCATCACCAAGATATAATTAATTTAAAAAAAACATAGTGATCAAATTTTCTTCTGGTGATTCCAAGTCCTTGTATATATGTATCAAATTTCTAATACGACATCCTTGGTGACTGTTTTAACCCACACATAGACTTTTGTAACCTACATACCAATAATATTAACATTCATTGCAAATACTTTAGGTTGCTTCCTATAGATCTCCTCTTCCAAATCCCTGTGAAGAATTTTTGTCTTCACATCCATCTGTTCTACCTCAAAATCAAATGCAGCAACAACAAATAAAAGTAATCTAATAGAAGTTACCTTGGAAACAGGAGGAAAATTATCACTAAAATCAATTTCCGGCATATGGGAATAACCTTTTTCTACTAACCGAGATTTGTATTTATCCACCTTGCCTTATGCTTTCAAATTCTTCTTAAACACCCATTTTCTCCCAATGGGTTTCCTTCCAGCCGACAACTACACTAGATCCCATCCTCATTTTTGTGCAAGGATGTCATTTCATCAACCATGGCCTCCTTCCAGATTTTTCCATCCTATGAATCCAATGCCTCCCTAACAGTTCTAGGATTATCATCAGTGATAGATAAACAAAAATTTGAAGAGAAATTATATGGACTATATCTTTCTAGCTGCCTTCTTTCTCGATCTAATATTCTCACAACTGGAGTTTGTGGCTCTTCTTCTTTTGAATATTGTTTGAATGTAGAGTCTGATTCTTCCTCCTTTAGCTCAAAATATATCTTCTAGGGTTCCCTTGATAGGAATTCATGTTTAACAACATATTTCACCTCTCAAAACACCACATCTCGGTTCTACACAACCTTCCTTATTTCTGGGTTCCAACACTTATAACCTTTTAAGCCATCCTTATACCCAATAATGATGCACCTTTTAGATTTACTATCCAACATGGTTCTTTTCTCCTTTGGAACATGTACATATGCATCACAACGAAATTCCCTTAGATGTGAAAGAGAGGGATTCTTACCAGTCCATACCTCATGTGGAGTCTTATCCTCCAACGTTGATGAAGGTGATATGTTAACCAGGTAGCATGCAGTCTCCACTACCTCTACCCAGAATTATTGTCTTAACCCGGTACCACTGAGCATGCTTCTTGCGTTTTCCATCAACTTCCTGTTTATTCTTTCTCCAACTCCATTTTTATGAGGTGTGTATGGAGTAGTCTTCTGCCATGCTATACCACACTTCTTACAGAACTCTTCAAATTCCTTCTTTAGAACTCTCCACCATCATCTTTCCTCAATACCTTTATCTTCTTCATTGTCTAATTTTCTACACGAGCCTTGAATTATTCAAACCTATCAAATAATTTAGATTTATTCATGAGGAAATATCTCGATGTATTCCTCGAGAAGTCATATATAAATGAAACATAGTACACAGACTCACCTAGTGATGGAATCTACAAAGGTCCAAACATATCACTGTGCACAAGCTCTAATATCTTGTTTAGAAATAGAAGGGGACCTGACTCGATTATGCTTCTCATATATACATTTCTCACAGAAATCAAAATCAAGAGAGAAATTATACATGCCTTCTACCATACCATTACCATATTTTATTCGAAGGCCCTTCTCTCCAGTATGTCCAAGCCTTTGATGCCATAGCATGGTCTTTTCTCCAGAGACCACTAGGCTTTTTGCTACACTTTTAGGAACCACACAGTTGTTGAAACCATCAATAAGAGTGCTACATAGAAGTTTGTATGGAGTTCCAATCTGAAATGCCCGCTTCAAGACAAGTGCTCCCCAAAACATCTTTCAGGTATCTTTCTCGAATGCTTTTTTACACCTGCATCATCCATATTTCTTACATAAATAAAATTTTGGGCGAATACAAGAATATACGAATCACTAGGAAGTATTATAATCCTTCCACCTTTCAAATTCAACTTGACTTTACCACGTCTGATGATTTTGGCCTTCCTATCATCCCTTAAGTATACATCACCGCCATCATACTTCTCATACTCACACAACCAGTCCTTATGCGGAGTGAAGTGAAATGATACACCTGAGTTAATCAACCCTGCCTCATGATATACATGTGTATTTGAAGAAGAGGAAAAGCACACATCCCCTCCTTCACCTGAGGTGGTTTTTTCCTCTATGGAAGGAGCATCATCATATCCCTTTCCTTTCTCAGGAGATTTACATCTATAGCCATTTTTGAAGTGCCCCTCCTTTCCGCATCTCCACCAAGCCTTTACAGGATTTCCTGGAGATTTAGATCTCCCTCTAGATTTAGATATCCCAGTCGAGAAATTATTTGTCTCTGTTCAAGGACTGTCCCCATACAGACAAGGCATCTCTATTCTAGTCCTCCATATTTTTCCATCTCATTTCCTCCGACAACGAAGCTAAGATAATTTCATCAAAATTCAAGGTAGTTGTATTGCTACCTATTGAAACAACCAGACTATCCCACGAATCTGGTATAGAACAAAACCAACTGATGCAATTATCTTCATCTAGGATTTTAATATAAACAAATAAAAAATGACCTACAACAATATTGAAGGCGTTCATATGCTCTGTCACTGGGTCTCCATCCTTCATCCTTAGGCTATATAGCTTTTTCCGTAGGAATTTTTTTTTCATTAGAGACTTATATTGATACAAATTCCCTAAATTGTCCCACAAAGCCTTTGTCGTAGCTTCCCCAGATATATTCAACGATATCGAATCTGAGATACACAACCGTATTGTTCTCTTTACTTTTCGATCCAAATTTGCTCAGTATTCATCTAATATTTCCATTGGTTTAGTACTCAGATATACCATGATCCACTAATATTTATCCACAACCAGATTCTCCATATTGAGATTTCACAACTCAAAACTCTAACCATTAAATTTCTTGATCTCTATCTGTACACTTCTCGTCATTTTTTTCACCACAATAGTCGATCCCATAGATCTCCCACTGAACAAGGTATACCACAGGCCCGAGCAAAAAAACCCTCAGCAGCAAATGTGTCCCCTTGAAGCCGAAATAAATATGATACCAAATGTAGGTTTTAACCCTATATAATAATTATCTGCAAACAAACTCTTAAAACGAAAAGTAAAAATAGCGAGAGCATAAAACATAAAACATATATACACAGACATTTTCCCCTAGATCCCAAAATCGGGACTACCAGATTGATTTTTCATTATATTCCTTTCAATGTTATAAAAAAAAATATATATACCTGCCGAAGCATTCATAAAATCCAATACATTAACCCTGGATTAGAGCATAACCGTAGTTCCCTTGAGCGAATCTACAAAATACCATGGAGATAAAACCATCATGCCCAAAACCACATGCTAAACCCATGCACAAAACCATAGGTAGGTCTGGCCTCCTAATATAGGGTCCAAAAAATATAACACACACCCAACAAACCTTTCATCTCCCTTTTCTCCTAATTTCCATTATTTTCATAAATAAAATGCCAATTAATGCCTCATGCCTTTCCAAAGCCTTTTCCATTGCCTTTTCTAATTTCCTTTAGAAATAATAACCAAAATGAACACTCGCTAGGATGTTTTTCCCATCATTCAACTTGGAATACATGTTCCATAAACCATGGTATTATATATTTTCACATGGATTTTTCACTAGGGTTGTTACATAAAACCCAAATGATTCTTCCGCTATTAGATTTCTTCAATTATTCAGCAGAGTATAGAGAGATAGAAATAGAATGATAATGAATAAAGTCATCAATATTTGATAAAGTTACAACTAAAGTGCTCTTTCTCTTTGCTTGAATATATCATCCTCTTGATTAGATCTTGTACTACACACTTGATCTAGCTCTTCCCTTGCTCTTACTCATCACTTCCTCTCACACTTCTCTTTCACACACTCAACTCTAGCTCTCCTTATTCACAATGAACATGTTACTTTCAACACTCATTTTCTCTTGCTTAATAGATGAGAAAGAAAAGGAGTTACAAAATTAATTAGAGGATTTACTAGAGGAGAAGTGTAGCTCATTCCAAGAATAGAGAGAGAGGTACACTTGTCTTGAGGAGTTACAATTCAAATTAAGGAGAAAGAGAGTTACACCTAGACACGAGAGAATATTTGGGGAGAGTTACAAGTCGAATTGAATGAGGGAGTTACACGTTCATTTAATGATAAGGAGTTAAATTTTTACCCTAAATTGAATTAGCGAGGGGGAGTTACATTCTCTTAATTGTGGAGCTACGGTTTTAGTCCAAGAGAGAGGTTAATTTTTCCAAGTAAGAGATTCTCAACTTAATTTACTTATTTCATTAGAGAGTTTGTTTTTGTTAATCCATTAAAGGTGAATGATGTTAGAATATTTTATAAATAATAGTATCATAATAATAATAATACTACTAGTAAGGATAACAATATTAATTATTGACTTGTATAATCATGATTTATTTGATTTTAAAGTGGAATCCATATGTCAAGATAATCCTTGATCATTTAGGCATGACCTTATATTTTTGGAAAGTCATTTCAAAATAGAGATGCAACTTACTATTTTTGGAAAGTCATATTAGAATTGTTAGAAATGAAATTTTATTATAGGTGGTTCAAACATAACTGAAAGATATGATTTCTTCTAGGAGAAGTTCATCCCTGAGCTGTCAAATTTTAACACTCCCTTTCATCCATGGAGGAATTTATTTCTACATCAAACATCTATGCTTCCTATGGTCTCTTTCATTCAACTCTGCTCAACTCAGCTTTATAACGTATGTAACAATGAAGTCACAATCTAAAGAAGAATCATCCTCTTAACACAAATTTGGAAAGGAAAGAACCATCACATGTCACATAGACAAGGATTATACTCAATCAATTTTCATCTCAAAAAATTAGGTGATAGAACACATACATCACATAGATAAGACTCAAACAATTCACACAGACAAGTATCCAACACAACCAAGAGTCAAGTTGTGGAGCACCTGCATCCAATATAAGTCACACATACAAGTCTCAATACACCTATTGATTAGATAGGTAGCTCTTCCCACGTCCCATATTATGGGTCAGATGCATACTGAGGCATACTCGTGTGGCACACACTACATAAGTGGTCCCTCACCCTTAGGATATTTATGACATCATTCCCTAGTCCTGTGAGCTATCATAGGGGAGAAATGCAACTCAGTTTCATCGATAAACTATTACCACCTTCTGGAAGGGTCACATCCATAAGTTCAAGTTTCTCTCTAGAAACCAATAACTTCCCTTTTGGTAAAGGCTTGATAAGAATATCAAATATTTTATCATTAATGGAGACGTGATGGAGCCTCACTTTTCCTCTTTGCACCATATCCCAAATATAATGATACTTGATCTCAATATGCTTGGAGTTGTCATGAAAAACAAGATTTTATGCTAGACGAATCTTGTTCTCATTGTCACAATATATAATTGTTGTGTCTATAAATTAGTCAAATAGTTCCCCAAAAATATTTCTCAGCCAAACTTCCTCAAAACTAGCCATGCTAGAAGCAATGTACTCAACTTCAATTTTACTTAGTGAAACTAACTTATCCTTTCTACTCATCCAAGAGATCATGGCATATCCCAAGCTAAAGAAACACCCAGAGCTTCTCTTTCTACAATGAGAGTTACCTACCGAATCAATATCAGTATATCCATGAATCTTACATTTTTAGCAGTATATTTCAATCCTAGATTTACAGTTCCATGCAAGCATTTGAGTACATGTTTTGCATCAATTGGTACGCCAATTTTTGGTCATCTAACCTGTTACTATTAGATGGACTTAAGTACACCATGTAAGACAAATTTTACCATAGTAAAATTTCTTTCACTATGAGAAATAATTTAATAACCCATAGTTTATTAAGTTATTTCTAGTCTAGACAGGAAACCCCATGAGGAATAAATAATAAATCCTTATTTGCTTGATTTTCCTCTAGGGATAATTAACTAAACCACTGTTTAATTAATATTCTTGGTCATATTTAACCCAAAATAGGAAAATTAATTAGATAAGTAATTATTTATCTTATTATTTTCTAGGAATAATTATTTAAATCAATATTTAATAATATTCCTTGTTAAATTTGACTAAATCATTATTTATTTAATTATTACTTAAACATATTCTTAAAATAATAAATAAATCATATATATATATATATATATATATATATATATATTTCTAAATAAAGGGATTCAACCAAATTCAAATTCCTCTTCTCTCCAACAAAAATAATAAAATATTTCATAAAAGTTGGATCTAGATTTGGTTAATAATATTTTAATTATGCACCAATATTTAGACTAACCCAATATTTTGTTATAAATAGAAGGGTTTTCCATTCATTCACTACCTTTTTTTCCTTGAGATCAGCTTTTGATATATACATTTGGTCTGAGTTTGATCCTCCATCATTGTCATATTTTTCTACCTTTTTCTTGTGAGCTACCTTTGAGTTCCATTTTGTCTAGGTTTTATGCACCATCAAGAGAGAGAGACCTTGGATATGAAGCAGTGAGGACATAAAAGGACCCATCCCATTGAGGGGGACTGGTAACATATTTCTATGTTCCCTTCCGAGGTGTTATAATAAAAAAAATTCTTTATAAATTCTTGCCTGGTCCATTGGATGTATGGAGAAAAATATTGCTTATTTTTTATGTTTAATGTATTTAACTGCATAGATCTAGATTTTTGTAGCATTCATTCTGATCACCTACTATAGATCTAAGGAAATTGGCAGCCACATTTGATGTTAGGGCTATTTGTTATGCACAACTAAAGTGAGCATTTTTCGTACACTTGCGATTATAATTCACACTAACGAATGGCGACCCCACAAGGGTTTTTAATTATGACCACTGTCATTGTTTATATCCCTACATTACCAGCTGCTTCAACAACTAGGGTTTTTCTTCAGCTTCTTATTTTACATTCCGTGATGTTTTTTTTAACCTTTTTTACCCTAAAACAATAAAAATTATAGCTTCCATGTGTTTCTGGGCCATTTGCGTAGGTAACAGGTATCAGCCATGAAAAATATGACTCTTTTTTCTGAAACCTACTCCCGAGACAGCCAGAAGTTCAGGTCGCACTTTTTGGCCCAAAACCTATGACCTCGGCTCTTAGGTAGTGTAATATCCCAAAATGGAATAATGCATTGATACACAAACACAATATTTGTAACACAAAATGTACATGTAAAAGTATGATAAACACAAATATACATAGAATAGATGAGCCATTTTATTATGTGGGGATGATTTAGTTACAACAGTGTACAAATATGAGACACTCAAGCCAAAGAGATGGCCTAGAATGACCTTGAAAGCATGCTACAACAAGCACTGAATAACTGGAGAGATTTAGGAAGTAATGCTACATTGTCCCTTCAGTAGATGATAAGCATGTGACTTCTGTATGAAAGAAAAATACAGATCTATGGAGCTTAGGAGCTTCGATGATGCCAAGATTCAAGATCTGACCAATGTGATGGACACCCAAGGTAACCCAGAAAGGAAATTCCAGACCTATGAGATTGGAAATTCACCCTCCTAGGGTTTGATCCCTTGATTATTGGGTTATGTAGATATGAAGCTAGATTTGATCAAAATATGGCTGCAATATGTTATAAAAATAGATCTAAGCTCTGATGGTTGATCCCTTGAGATCTTGTCTCTTCCTCCTCCTCCTCAAAGTGCAACAACTGAATATGGAACTGTTGGGAAAACTGTGTTTTACAAGAGAGAGAGACTCAATACTACTGAAATATGCTGCAAATAAGCTCCAGGATGATGGAAATAGTGACAGAAAGGTGAGGGGATGATCCGTCATAGGATTCCTAGTTGAAGTGCTACAAAATTCCTTCGTCCTATGGATATACAATGATGGACTGCACAATACTTGATGGGAGTGCTGCTGATAGGAGGTAAATAATATTTGGCCTGATGCCAGATCTGAAATGAGGCCCTGGGAATGCTGGTCTTGAAGTAAAACATGACAGGAATAATCCTTCACTGGTTCTCTAGCTGAAATACTGAAGAAAACCTTCTCCTCCGAAACCGATCTTCAAAAATGCGTAATTTCTGAATGTATGTGTTCTGCAGAGAGTGGAAACAGTGTGGCACCAATGCATGATGATGAATAGCAGCTCATAATACCTTCCTAGAGTAGGCACACAAGTCCCTCGTGGGTAAGGATGGGATTCTCGCTCTAGAAAATCCTGTGCTAAACAACACTACAGACTTAGCTAAACAGCTTAAGCATGCATGGAATTTCAAAAGACAACTACAGATCTAAAAAGATCACAAAATAATAAACTAAAGCATGCCTTCCATTCTGCCTTCACCTTCCTTATATATAAAGTGAGGCTTCCCAAGCCCTGGTCCACCTCTAAACTGCGTTGTACATGTGGACATAAGTCTCCATGATTGACTGCACTGTGTCTCCAAGTCCTCCATCATGTCTTCATGCAATGTGCACCGTCTCCATCATGTGTGCATTAAATGCACTACTTCCTCCATCACTTCATCATGAATTCTCTATGATCTTACATTATATGCCCTCCATGATCTCAGTTGACTGCTTCAACCTCCATGATCTATCTCATTAATCAGACATGATCTCCACTCCTTTCACATTAAGTAACAACTCCACTACTCCATTATGTAGATGTATGTCTAATATGTCCACATTCACATATAAAATGTGGATCTATTCATCTGTGAGGTTTATGGGTCCCTCCACCATTTTATTTACTTAATTAATTAATTTGATTAAGAACTCTAATATTCCAATAAACATGTGAAATTTTTGGAATATTACAGTCCTCCCTAGAAAAATGTTGCTTGTCCTCAAGCAACTCCAAAACTAGATGCAAAAGCCATCTATCACCGTCAAAATGGCATCCACATAAGTAAGGCTTCCCGATCTGTTGCAATGTGTTATGCATGTTTGGTTCCGAAGTTCTCTCTCAAGAATGCATAGAGTGACCTCCAACTGTGTATTTAGATGTCCCTCATTCTCCAAGAAGTACCAAGTGGAAACCATAAGCTATCCAAAAACATCATCAATACATGAGATACATATGTATAGTGGTTCTTCTCACAAAGGAAAATTCCCATTTCATGAAACATTTCTTCATCCCATGCCTTATGAAGTAGATTGAGCATTGGCTTTCCCTCATCCTTATCCCTGTTGGCCTTGTTGGATCCAAGCATCTTTCCAACATTGTGAAAAATAAGAAATAGAGACATATGGGTAGACAAAGATGTCAAACCATATTCTCCCAATAGAAACCATTGGAGTAAGGACTGTTACTGCCATACTCCATCTCCATTATGCAAGATGGTCAAGCCAAACTCTCCCAAAAGCAACCAAAGCAACAAGAGATCTTGCTGCCTCTTCACCTTCTCATGTGCATCATGGAGTAAAAACATACTGATAGACATGTGGAATGTCACATCATCCTAGTACAAGAAAACACCATCATTACACGTCATGAGAGTCCTATGGCAAGTTCTACATAATACAAAACACATAGACATAGGAGATGTCATGTGATGGCCAAACTCTCTCAACAACAACCAAAGTAACCATGCCTCATTCTTTTACATTCTTCTAGTGATATGTAAGGCATTAATCGGAAAAATATGAACCATTGGGTGGTAACCATACTCACCCAAAAGCAGCCAGTGTAGCCATACCTACTTCTTCATTATATGAGTGTTATTTAAGGCATGGATCAAAGAAATAAGAGCTTTTGGGTAGTAACCATACTCACCCAAGAGCAACCAGCGTAACCAAGATTCTTGCTGGCCCATGCCATATATCTTCAAGTGGTCATGCAACCCCTTGCTTATCATCCTCGCCAACTTGTCCCAATTTGAATGATGAATGATGTTTTGCAAAAACATGGTATCCTCCCATTGTAGAATACCATCCAACGTAAACTGATGAAGAAATTTTCACTCCATGATATGTTGAAGTGTGCCTCCAATGAGATCTATCCATGAGACCTTATTCTCATCAATGGCCCTCGAAAACCAATAAAGTTCTGGATCTGTTATAGTTAGAAGTTTTTCTCTGAGCTGTGAAATGCTCATTGAGAAAGATTCATCTTGAAAGGGGAAGAGATTTTCCATCTCAACATGTCTACCATCTATCATCTTCCTCTCCATTTCTTCATGAATGAAGATGCCATTTGATTTATCCCATAAGGAATGGGTCCTCTTTTTCTCACTGGTGCACATGCACAACATTGTAGATATGCAAGGGGATACATGTGTTGCCTCAAAGAAAGGCACAATGCGGAACTCATAACCAACCATTGTACATAGGATCATACTCATCCCATCTTCTAAAATTCCACATTTCAACTCAAAGGGTTGAATGTAGTTCATCAATGAAAAAATATGATGGTTCTTCATCTCTTCGTTGATTAAATCAAGGGTCCTCTATGTAGTGATATGATGCTGTTTCAAATTAGCATGTAACCCTTAGTCATGCAATAGCCCTGATGGCTTGTCCCCATAAGTTTAAATAAGAGGTACTAAAAGATTATGAGAGGAAATTGGTTGCATACCTTGGATTAAATGATGTGTGGGTACCTCTTGCAAGACCACAAGAGTTCCTCCAACCAGGACAATGGTGTCTCCAACTGTTGGTAGTGATGATGGCTGCATCTCTAAAACTATACCAATGCTGGTATCTGTCTCCTCCTCATCATGCATCTCAGGAATCATGCATGGGGCTCCAAATGTCAAGAATTCAAGACCATCTTGAAAACATGCAAGTGATCCTCCTCTTGATGTAAGCACATCTGCAACTGGTGGTGGTAGAGGCTCCTCCTCGTGATTGATAATGAGGACATCTTCCTTGGGCTCTTCATGTACTATCTCCTTGATGATTGGAGATGCCACTATGTGAGATGTTTCTGATTTCTTTCTACCATACTTCTTCTCCATTATTATAATGAAATCTGCATAAGAAGACACTTTCATGTGTGAAAAGTGACTGAACCACCAATCTCTTGCTTCACCATCTAGGTGCAGCGCTGCAAACTCCACAACCTCTATTTCTGATATAGGGTATTTCAGAAAGAAGGTAGAAAATTCTTCCCTCTAGGCATGCAATGTACCTGTGGCAGATCCATCAAATGTAGGCAAGAATAATATATTCCTATTTCTTCTATTGCTACTTCTGGATCTCCTCTCTTCATTGAATTGCAAAAACTGTTGGGGAGAGAGATTCTCCTTCAATTCTCTTTGTCGTGACTTGTATTAAGACATATATTTACTTAGGTTTTCATGCCACAAGTATTCTACATATTCAGACCAATCCTCTTTCTCATCAAAGAAATTTGACCTAGTGGAATAATGTGAAGCCCTTTTCTTCTACAGTCTTCTTTGTTGTTGATAAGAAGTACTGGGACCTTCTTCATCTTGAAACCTTCTTGAGGTTTCTCTTTGCCTTTCTCTTCTTTTTTCATTGGTATCTTTGGAGAGATCCTTCATAGCTCTAAAGAAAGATGAGGAAAAACTTGATCCCTCCATTATAGTAGATCTCTACTATCTTCTTTTCATATGTTGTCAATAATGTCCACAAGCTGAGCCAAAGATCATGCTCTGATACCACAATAATATCCCAAAATGGAATAATGCTTTTATACACAAAAAAATATTCGTAACACAAAAAATTTACAGGTAAAATTATGATCAACACATATATACACATAATATATGAGCCATTTTATTATGAGAATATTATTCAGTGACAACAGTGTAGAAATATGAGACACTCAAGCTAAAGAGATGGCCTAGAATGACCCTGAAAGCATGCTACAACAAGCACCGTGTAACTGGAGAGCTGCAGGAAGCAATACTGCGTTGTCCCTTCAGTAGATGATAAGCATGTGATTGCTGGCTGAAAGGAAAATGTAGATATATGGAGCTTAGGTGCTCTAATGATACTAAGATTCAAGATCTGGCCAATGTGATGGACACCCAAGGTAACCTAGAAAAGAAATTCTAGATCTATGAGATTGGAAATTCACCCTCCTAGGGTTTGATCCCTTGACTACTGGGTTATGCATACATGAAGCTAGATCTGATCCAAACATGGCTAAAATATGTTATACAAATAGATCTAAGCTCTGAGGGCTGATCCCTCCTTCAGATCTCCAAGCTAGAAGCTTGAGATCTTGTCTCTTCTTCCTCCTCCTCAAAATGCAGCAATGAAATATGCATCTATTTGGAAAAATGCGCTATAAAAGAGGAAGAGACTCAAGCCTGCTGAAATATGATACAAATAAGCTCCAGAATGATGGAAATAGTGATGGAAAGGTGAGGGGATGATCCCTCATAGGATCCCTCGCTGAAGTGCTAGAAACATTCTTCCTCCTTTGGATCTACAATGATGGACTCCACAATCTTTGATGGGAATGTTGTTGATAGGAGGTCAATAATATTTGGCCTGATGCCAGATCTAAAATGAGGCCCTAGGAATTCTAATCTTGAAGTCCAAGGTGATAGGAATAATCCTTCACCGGTCCTTCAGTTGAAATACCGAAGACAACATCCTCCTCCCAAATTGATATTCAGAAATGCATAATCTATGAATGTATGTGTTCTGCAGAGAGTGGAAATAGTGTGGCATGAATGCCTGATGATGAATAATAGCTCAAAATATCTTCCTAGAGTAGCCACACAAGTCCCCCTTGGGTAAGGGTGGGATTCCCGCTCGGGAACACCCCGTGCTAAACAACACTGTAGACTTAGCTAAACAGATTAAGCATGCATGGAATGTCAAAAGACAACTCCAGATCTAAACAGATCACAAAACAATAAAGTGAAGCCTGCCTTCAATTTTTCCTTCATCTTCATTATATAAAAAGTGAGCCTTCCCAAGCCACAACCCACCTCTAAACTGTGCTGTACATGTGTACATAAGTCTCCATGATTGACTGCGATGTCTCTCCAAGTCCTCCATCATGTCTTCATGCAATGTGCACCCTGTCCATCATGTGTGCATTAAATGCACTACTTCCTCCATCACTTCACCATAAATGATCTATGATATTACATTAGATGCCCTCCATGATCTCAGTTGACTACTTCAACCTCCATGATCTATCTCATTAATGAGACATGATCTCCACTCCTTTCACATTAAGTAGCTGCTCCACTACTCCATTATGTAGATATATGTCTAATTTGTCCACATTCACACATCAAAAGTGGATCTTATTCATATTTGAGGATTATGGGTCCCTCCACCCTTTTATTTACTTAATTAATTAAGTTTATTAAGAATTTTAATATTCCAATAAACATGTGAAAATTTTGGAATATTACAAGTAGCGGATAACTGCCCAAAAACTTCAAACTCAGCGCAAAAAGGTCAGAACCTGCGACCTGTAATTTTTGCGGGATTTTTTATGTGATTTTTTTGGGTTTGTATGGGGTAATGTTCAAGGTTGTCTAACCTCCATATTTACCCGTATTGGACTTTTAATTTCTTGGTTTTACGCTTCCACCTTTTTAGGCATAGTTTAGCTTAAGCAATTCTTCAGAGGTTTCAGTGTTTTTCAGCCATTTTTTCAGATCTGAACTTGCATTATCAGATCCTTTTTAGATCAGTTATTTATCCATCCAAAAAAACTCTTTTGAGTTGTCTTTGGTACTCCTTTAGGGTCCCCTCCATTTTCCTTTATGTTGTAGCCTTCGCCACCTAATTTTTAGCATTTTTTCCTCTAGTTTCTTGTTGTTTTATACACCTCTTTATATCCCTGTCCCTTTAGATCCCCGTCCCTCTTGACCTTAGATCCATTGGCCATTTTGTGTGTTTTGAGTAGATTTCTCCCACCCATAGACTAGTTGTTGGGAAGCCCTCCTCCTTGGGTTTAAATTTATGCATCTTTAGCTGTTTATTTTACTATCGCTTTCAGTTTCCTTTACTGTCGCTTTTAGTTTTATTTATAGTTATACAACATGTTTTTTATTTTTTCTCTACACACGTCTGGGCTTAATTAAAATTAACATACTTATCACACACACAAACACCTAAACATTGTAATCAATTGATCTGCATATCCTTACCCTTGTTTACCTCTCTTTCTTATTGGGTTTCATGTCTCTTCACCATGATTGCGCCCCCAAGACTTTTATCCCAGAGACTCCAAAGCCTTCATCCTCAGTTTTCGTTAGGAATACTTACCCCACCGCGTGGGCTTCTAGTTCGTCCTCTGCCGAGTCCCCATTTCGACTCTAATTCTGGTTCATCGGGTTCCCCTTTTGTTTCTATCCGTGACTCTCCTCCACCTTTCACCTTCATCATGTCTGGTTCAGGACCTAACACTGGTGGTGGCCCCAGCTCTAATGCTGGAAACGCTACTAGTGATGCTGCAATAGGAACTATTTCGGCTGCTCCCTTGCTTCCTTATATGAAACGCCTAAGCCTTCCTGATTTCGGCCAATTGATTAATGACCCCATACACCATGATCCATGTTGGCCTGCTATGCTAACCAAGCTTCCTTCAGACATCCCTAAGTTTGAAGGAAATGTTGAAGAGGATCCTACCAACCATGTTCGTTCTTTCCACATATGGTGTTCATCTAACTCTATCACTGATGACCCTATCCATCTTCGTTTATTCCAGCGTAAACTTTTTGGAGAAGATTCCAAGTGGTATGTCGATGATGCCTCTTCCTCTCATACTACATTTTTGACTCTTGCAAAGGCATTTATTTCCTACTTCTAGTTTCCCCTTCGCTATGACACTGGTACTGAACTTTTGACCTCTTTCCGCCAAACTTCTGCCACCCACCTATTTAACTATATTCAATAATGGCACAGAAGGAAGAGCCTATGTCGATCCCATGTTTTCGAAGACTGTGTCTAAATAGACTGGTTTCTCATATCCCTTTTTCCCGCTATTGGTAAAGATGTCGCATATCACGTTCCTCAGACCAAGGAAGAAACCCTCTAGATGACGTTAAAATATGACTTGATCTATGCACAATCCGGTTATGTTTATACCGTCTTACCTGATCTCCCTAGAATTGGTGGTGCCAATGCACCGTGGGAATCTCATGCCGCCGACGGTATCATTGGATTCCTTTCACATCTGTACACTCATCCTCCTATGGGTTATGGTTTCCCCCAGGGAGGAGCCAGCTCCTCTAGCATTTTTCCTCCTCCCGACATCATTTATCCAGGACACAGTGTGCCTCATGCCTTTGCCCAACTACATCCTCCGATGCCAAGGCCTGATTTTTCCCAACCTGCCTACCCCAATGTTGCTCCACCTCCTTACTATCTGTATCCATAGCCCGGTGCTCCAGCTCCTCCAACACAAGTACCCCTACCTCCCATGCCTTCTCAAGCTCTGTAACAGTAGCCACCCCCCCTCAGGCTCAAGTGTATGCACAACAGAGTGTGACTAGTCCTCCCACTTCCAAAAAGAAGAGGAAAGGAAACCAGAACCAACCTAATTTAGGTAATCCAAGAAAAAATCCCCAATGGAATACATCTAACACTGCAACCCAACAATAGAGCACTCAGCCCAAGCAGGCCAGGCCTCTTCACATGAATGAGCCTTGTTATTTTTGTGGTGTCCATGGTCACTATACCCATATGCGTAAAATGTGGGAAGCTGAAGCAACATCTCGAGGATAGAAATCCTTTTCTTTGGTTCCTCCTAATGTTGCACTGATCCAGTCGGCTTTGTTTACCAATCCTTTCCCCAGCAAGGATATGTGCCTGTCCAACCCCGTGAAGGTCAGGTAGCTGCCTAACCTCCTCCATATAGTACCTCTGATTACTAGATCCTCATGATGAGCTCTGACTAGGCCAATACAGCCTATATCAACCTTTAGACTCGGTCGTGCCAGTACACCAAGACCCCTGCTACGTCCGCAACTTATCCCCCGTCTTTAAGTCCCAAAAATCGAATTTCGACACCCAATGGTCCTTTACAGATCTGTCAACCTAAGGCAGAGGTAAATACCAAGATCCCCAAAGGACTGTTACACTGAAATGTTGCTTCCGATAAAGCCGCCCACACCTATAGTATAATAGATGACTTGGCGCAATCCCATGCCACCATGTCAACGCTGGAAGTCCTCCAGTCGTGCCCTTCATGAAGAAAATCTATACTAACTACTATGGGAATTATGGATCCTTCAGATGATCGTTTGGTTGTCTTCGATGTTTCCAAGTTAGAGCACCAACCCCTTCCTACATCCGTTGCCTTCTAAATACCTGTCAAGATCCCGAATGCCAACATCTCTCAATGTATCATTGACAAGGGGGAATCCACCTTCATGATGTCTGCTTTTGTTTTGAAACAGCTCAGATTTCCTAAGTTAGCCCCTTCCACTATCACCCTCCGTGCGTGGGATGGCCACTCTTTCCAACCCCTTGGCATGTTCCGCAACTATCTTGTCACTCTTGATGGAAAAAATGTTTGTGTTGACATTGAAGTCAATGATGCCCCCTTAGACTACAACATTCTAATGGGTCGTAGATACACTTATGAAATGTCTTCTATCCCATCTGCTATTCATCGTAAGATGGGATTTCCTTACAACTGAAATATCGTCACTATATATCAACATAAATATTACGAACCGAAGTCTCAGACCTGTCCAGAGTCCATTATTTCTTTGGTGGCC
Organism: Pinus albicaulis; assembly: GCA_034641835.2. Lineage (NCBI taxonomy): Eukaryota > Viridiplantae > Streptophyta > Pinopsida > Pinales > Pinaceae > Pinus > Pinus albicaulis. Next base: position 290,013,654 of record CM076572.1, on the reverse strand, counting down.
AATAAACAAGCAGTTGAACCTCCGACGAGTGTCTCACCCAGAGTCTATAAAGATTTCTCTTTGTTTGGTTCTTTCCTTGGTCTCCCCCCCTATCTCTGACCCTAGCTCATCAAATTTTTGCATGATGCAATCGTCTCGGTCTGACCTCAAACAGTCCTGTTCGACTAGTCAACAGTCTCGCCCTTCACAACCTGCTCATAGTAATTCAACTTAGCCTTCAGGACATCCTCCCCAAGGCCCTTCATCTATAGCTGGTGTCCCTGATCATATTTTTCCTCCTGGAATGGTTCCCCCTGGGCTTAACCATTTGGGAGCTATTATGCCTGGCCATTACCCCTCTGGTCAAATACTGTTTCTTGCTCCCCCTTAAGAAGTATTTTTGGTACATGTTATGGTTACCTTAACCCTTCCCAACATGACCCTAGGGATCCCAATCTGGTGCATTGATTCCCCAGCCAATACCCCACCTAGTTAGCCCAAAAATTACACTTCTTTAACCCTGGTCCAACCGATCGCCATGACCCCTTCCTTTGCTTCTTTGCCTCAGCTACCTTAACACGAACCTACTCCTGTTGTGAAAGCCTTGGGTGAGGGGGGAAAAGCCCGCAAAAAGGTACCTAAGGACAAGGCTGCAAAAACAACACCTGCTCTTCCTAAGCATCCAAATCATTCACCTCTGTTTACTTTGTGTATGTTGATGGTCATGCCACCCATAATTGTCCTCAATTTCCTCGTCAAAACCATGGTCAACATCGCGTCTTCTGTCTGATGTCCTAGAAGTCCATGTTACTTTATCAACTTCAGCTAAGAAACTTGAGACTTTGCGCACAAATCATCCTTGTGATTTTTGTGATTTCCATGGCCACTATACTCACCTTTGTCCCTGCCTCGAAGATTTCTGCACCTTTTCGGAAGCGTTTCGCCAATTCTAGGCCTAGCGCAATGAGTCCACCTCTCCCTTACTTACGAGTTTTTTTTTGGCAGAACTACAGGGCACCTCCACTCTCATAGACATCCCCACTCCTGATGTTGAGATGATAGAGCCTTCAGCCACTATCCTCTACGTGTCATCATCTATGAAATACGTGTTAAAAGACCCCTCTGGGACCTCCCCTTTTAATTCACCTAACGTCCCTCTAGCGATCATCTTGGGCTCAACATCGGTGGATTCATGATCTACTTGTTCTTCTATCACCCTCCGTCATGATGTGCATTTGAACATCATTTCTCATGATGATGAGTCAAGTAGATTTACTGAGTCACGTGGCCATCCTTCCACTAGTCACCCCATCTTCCATTCCGATGAAGACACTATGGAAACCATGACCACCCTTGGCTTTCCATGGGATGATATGCATGACTGTGCATACTTCCTCTGGTAGCAGTCCCATGACCAATCTGTTATGGAATCAAAATATTTCATTCGTGATGAAGTGGATTGGTTTAGAAATACCATTCCTACACCAGATTCTTTCGAGGAAGGAAATATGGCCAATATCTCTCCTACCATTATAATTAATATTTCTGACAAACCAGGGGTATAATAAAACATTACCTTGGGTGCCTAATGCACCCCGGAAGAAATTTAGGCTTACACTAAGCTATTCAAGGAATTTCGTGATGTTTTCGCCTGGTCATATTCAGAAATTCTCAAACTTAGTCCCACCATTATCAAACACCATATATATACATGGCTCGATGCCAATCCTATCCATAAAAATTTGATACCCATTAATCCTTCTAGACGAGAGTATGTCAAAGCCGAAATCGATAAGCTCAAGTAGGTTGGTTTTATATATCCTATCGAATACACCACTTGGGTGTCCAACGCGGTTCCCGTTCTCAAAAAACAAGGCACCATCCGTGTCTGCACTAACTTTCTCGACCTGAACAAATCTTGTCCCAAGACAACTTCCACAAACCGTTCTTTGACCAAATCATTGATGAGTGTGCGGGACATGAGGTTCTGTCCTTCATGGATGGTTTCTCCAGATACAGTATCCATCTTGCTGATCAGCTTGAAACTACATTCATTATTCCATGGGGAATCTTTGGTTATAGAGTCATGCTGTTCGGCGTTAAGAATGCCGGAGCCACTTTTCAGCAGGCCATATCATACTGTTTTCATGACCTCGTTCATATTATCCTTTCTCATTTAGATGATCTCACTGCATGTTCTAAACATCGGGTGCAACATCTCCATGATTTGCGTACCATCTTTCTCTGATGTCGCAAGGATAATATCTGCCTCAACCCACTCAAGTGCATCTTTTGTGTTCCTTTTGGTCATCTTCTAGGCTTCATAATGTCTAAATATGGTATAACACTTGATCCCTTGAAAGTTCAAGCTATTATTGAGCTTCCTATTCCTCATACCTTACACCAGTTACAAAGCCTCCCAAGAAAAATAACTTCCTTCGTTGGTTCGTACCTAACTCTACCACCACTGTGCATGGGTTCCTTAGACTCCTCAGATCTAAAATTATATTCGTATGGGATGACAATGCTCAAGAGTCTTTAGATGCCCTAAAACATGTTCTCACCTCCGCTCCCTTGATTAGTCCTCCTAACTTTGATAGGGATTTCATTCTGTACATCTCAGCCTCCACCCACTTGGTCGTTGGTGTCCCTATTCAGGAAGATGACAATGGAATCGAGCATGTTATCTATTATGTTAGTAAGAACCTTGTAGGCTCCCCAGTGTCCTGCTCACATAAAGAGAAATTTGCGCTGGATGTCATGTTCTCGGTCCAAAAACTTAGTCATTATATCCTCACGTGTTCCACCAAGGTCATGACTAATTCCATCCCTATGGCCTTCCTATTAAGTCGATGGATCATCGATGAGAAGTATGCCCATTGGATCGTTATCCTTTAGGAATTCGATCTTGAGTTTTCACACCAAAGAGTAAGAAAGGTTTTGCCCTTGCTGAAATCATTTCTGAATTACCTATCGGTATGCAGGATCCATCAATTAATGATTATTTTCTCGACGAACATTTGTTTGCCATTACTTCGGATGACCCTTGGTATGGTGACATCCTCACTTATCTGTAAACCCAAAATTTCACCCTCCATCTTGATCGTGATGCTCGATGACGTATTCGACACCAGGCCGTCTGCTACCTTCTCATTGGTGACGACCTCTATTGTCACGATGTAGATAATTTCCTTCGTTGTTGTCTCACGCAATTTGAAGCTAAGCAAGTCCTTAATTCCTTCCATAGATATGCTTGTGGTGGCCACCTCCCCGATCTCACTACTGCCCAAAAAATCATGCTCACTAGGTATATTTGGCCCTCTCTCTTTGGTGATTGCATTGAAGACGTCAAACACTGTTCCAATTGCCAACATTTTTCCCCAAAGGCTCGAGCCCCCCTGTCTCACCTCCATCTTATCATCTCAGCTGGTCCCTTCTATAAGTGGGCCATAGACTTTATGGAGTGTCAAACTCCATATGCTGGTAACCACAAGTATATCATTGTGGCGGTTGACCATTTAACAAACTGGGCTGAGGCCATGCAAACGTTTAATAACATGGTAGCTACCACAACCCTATTTTTCTTTAACCATGTTATCGATTGATTCAGAGTCCCGAAACAATTGGTCTCCAACCATGGTTGAAATTTTTAAGATGAGATATGGTGTGAGATATACTCTCCCTTGGGCTTTGAATACCAATATTCATCGTCTTATTACCCCCAAGGTAATGGCCAAGTTGAAGCAGTTAATAAAATCCTTAAAACAATGCTTCAATGGATGGTGAACAAGCACAAAACCAACTGACACCTTATGCTCTTCCCTGCTTTTTGGGCCTATAGAACTTCTGTTAAAACCTCCACCAGGTTTACTCCTTTCCACCTTGTTTTTGGCGAGGAGGTAGTCTTACCAATCAAGTGTGAAATCCCTTCCCTTCACCTAGCCGTCAAAATTTTCCCTAACACCCAACCATTAGAAAAATTACTTATCATGCTTTGGCGCACTTTCCGAAGACCTTCATGTTGCATTGGAAACCATCGAAGTGGTTAAGAGGTGTATGAAAGCTCAATATGACCGAAAAGTCCACCGTCATACTTTTCATGAAGGCAATATTGTTCTAGTGTATGACCACGTTCATGATGTCCTTGGTCACAGGATGTTTGACCGATTAGGTGAGGCCCTTACATCATTAGTAAGGATTTGGGTAAAGGGCCATACCTTCTAGAGGATTTCAAAGGCCACCCTCTTCCTAATCCTCATAATGCGCTCTACCTTAAGAAATTTTGCCCTTAGCATTTCCCTCTTGAAATGTGCATTTTATTTCTTTTAGGTAGCTAGCTTTTTTTTTGGTGATTTGATACTTCACTCGGAAGCCCTTTTTTTCCAAGAACAGTCACTTCACCACCTCTCAAAATTGAATTTATTCACTTGCGAAAATTGTACTTGGGGCACCAATTTGCCTTCATACTTGTCGATGCTCGTGTCTATTTTTGTCATGAGTAACCATCTTGTACTCATGTTTTTATGGTCCCCACTAGGCCTGTTCTGTGTGGCAGCATCATCCAGTCGTGCTTTCTTAGAGCATCCGAGTTGAGTCATCATTGCATCCATGGAGTCTGTCCCGAGTCCCTTCTGTCTCTCGCCATAGTCTTCCATCCTTAATTTCTTTTTACCTCTCTCCTGTCACACATTTGGCCCAGAGTCATACTATCCCCTATCCCCTATGGAGTCGATTCAGTAGCTGCCAGGTCATTCATGCCCTTTATGCTCTAACAAGGGAAGTTTTTCACCCTCTACTCAGTGCCCCCCACTCCATCATCATCCCTGATGTCAGTATATAAGTCACTCGAAGATTATCCCTTGTGCCTTAGTTGAGGATTCCTTATTGCCTCACTTATCGTGGACCTCCTTCTGTCGACATCAACCTATTCATTCCAAAAGACAATTATAGAGGGCGGTGTACCTTGGTTACAACTTCCACTGTTGTTCAGTACCTCGGATCAGGAAAAGGGATGCTTTATTTCCCTTTGAATTGCTTGTTTCTCAGTTCCAGCTCCTTATGGCATGATCGAGATCCGTATACTTGATGGTTCAGTGATGCAACAGATTGTACTAGTGATTCGCGAGTGTGTGTGAGATGTTTCATACCTCATGAGGGGGTGGCCCTTCAGGTAGCCCCCCCCACATGTCCAGATGACCTCTCTACTACATCCTTGGATGCAACTCCATAGATTTGATGGTTCCAGCCTTAGCCGCTTGCAGTGCCTTTTTAGTTTGCATGTATCATTTAGATTTTCAGAGCCCTTTCCTATTTTACATAGCCTCTTTGGTTGTACTTAAATTTCATGTACTAAGATATTATTGTATAATTCTTCGCTGTTGTCCCAGGCACAATATGTATGTGAGATCCATTATGTTTTTTATATGGTCCATGATTATGCCATGATGTACTATATAGTTAAATCCCATGTTTTTTGGGTGCACCATTATTCTTTGTACTTTGTGATCTTGGCGGGCATAGGTATGCCTCCCCCACCTCATTTGAGAATAGGTACTTACTCATAAAAGGGACTTGTCACACCTGTAAGTCTCGCCTCCTCAGGGTCTTGTCCTCTCTCTCTTCAGCCGACCTTACATTTCTCTCTCTCTGAATCCCCTTCGATGTCCACTGATTTTGTTCTTAAAACATACTTCAGTCATACAATTAGCTCCCAACGCTTGCACGTTGGGGGGGAATCTGTTACACCAATTTTTGGTCATCTAACTTGTTACTATTAGATGGACTAAATTACACCATGTAAGACAAATTTTACCATAGTAACATTTCTTTCACTATGATAAATAATTTAATAACTCATATTTTATTAAGTTATTGATGGTCTAAACATGAAACCCCATGAGGAATAATTAAACAAATCCCTATTTGTTTGATTTTCCTGTAGGGATAATTAACTAAACCACTATTTAATTAATATTCCTAGTCATATTTAATCCAAAACAGGAAAAATAATTAGATAAATCATTATTTATGTGATTATTTTCTAGGAATAATTATTTAAATCATTTTTTAATGATATTCCCTGTTAAATTCGACTAAATTGTTTATAAATAATTGAATAAATCATTATTTATTTAATTATTACTTAACCACATTCTTAAAATAAAAAATAAATCATTTATTTATTTATTATTTCTAAATAAAGGGATTTGACCAAATTGAAATTCCTTTTCCCTCCAACAAAAATAATAAAATATTCCATAAAAGTTGGATCTAGATTTGGTTAATAATATTCTAATTATGCACCAATATCTAGAATAACTCAATATTTTGTTATAATAGAAGGGTTTTCCATTCATTCACTAAATTTTGTTGCCTTGAGATGACCTTTTGATCTATACTTTTTGTTTGACATTGATCCTCCATCATTGTCATATTTTTCTACTTTTTTCTTGTGAGCTCCCTTTGAGTTCCATTTTTTCTGGGTTATCTGCACCATCAAGAGAGAGAGAACTTGGATCTAAAGCACTGAGGACATCCAAGAATCCATCTCATTGAGGGGGACCAGTAAAATCTTTCTATGTTCCCTTCCCAGGTGTCATAATACAAAAAATTCTTTATAAATTATTGTCTTGTCCATTGGATACATGGAGAAAAATCTTGCTTAATGTTGCTGTTTAATGTCTTTAACTGCATAGATCTGGATTTTTGTGTCATTTATTCTGATCACCTACTATAGATCTAAAGAAATTGGTAGCCACATTTGATGTTAGGGTTGTTTGTTATGCACAACTAAAGTGAGTTTTTTTCGTACGCTTGTGATTAGAATTCACACTAACAACAACCTAGTGGGCATGAAATGGATCAATCATATGGTGACTTAAAGTGTTTACAACAAAGAAATATAAGGCCTAGTGTTTACTAAAAACATCAAAGCATTAAGGATTTGTCTATACTCGGTGGGATTTGATAGACTATGTCCTACAACTTTTCCACATAATTTATTAAAGTTCATTTTCATAGGATTATGCATGGACTTACATTATACCATAGAAAATGTTTCAAGAATATTAAAAACATATTTTACTTGAGAGAGATAGGTTTCACGTTTTTTTTTAGACCTCTAGACCTAGAAAGTATTCCATCAAACCAAGGTCTTTCATTTCAAATTCAGAAGCTAACTCTCTCTTACGCTAGAGGATAAGAGGTTCTCCTCCTTCAAAGAATAAATCATCAACATACAATACCAAAATCAAAGGTATACCTTGGACTATATTAAAGTAGAGGTTTGGGTCTGCACTACTTCTTATGAAACCAAGATTTATCAATTAGCCATCAATGCAAGCATACCAAGATCTTGGATATTTTTTCAACCCATATAAGGTTTTATTCAGTCTACATACATGAGTTTCCCTGTCATGCTGTTCAAAGCATTGTGTTTTTTCCACAAATACCTCTTCCTTGAGGAAGTCATGTAATAAATATGATTTCACGTCCATTTGGTGAATAGTCTAATGTTGGCTAGTAGCTAAGGAAAAAAAAGATAAAATAGTAGTATATCAAGCTACATGTGAAAATTTTCATCATAATCTATTCCATATTTCCGAGAGAATAATATAGATACAAATCTAGCCTTATATTTTTCAATGCCACCATTTGCACCATGATTAATCTTAAAAAACCATTTGGAAGTGACAACAAATTTACCTTGACGTCTACGAACCACTTCCCAACATCCTTTTAGATGATGGAATCATATTCTTTAGTCATGGAATATTTACAAACTTATTCTTTTGAAGCTTCTTCAAAGGTGCATGGTTCTTCCTGAATTATGTTGCTCATGGCAACAAAGTACCCTTGAAACGACTTGGCTTCTTACCTTCTCTAAATGTTCCTCTTGGGGAAACATGTTGTTTAACATATTTCAAGGTATATTATAGTCATAATGGTCTCTTTCTAATAGGAGGATCATGTTGTTGAGGATCTAGAGGATCCATGGAACCCATTGGATTATCAATAAGCTCATTCTCAAGTTCTGGTTTAGACTCAGATGCAGGCTCTTTTTCATTAACAACTTGTCTTTCAGCAATGGTAGGAGGAGGAGAGTCTCTTGATTTTCTAAGAGCTTAATCTTCATCAAATTTGATGTCTCTGATAAAATCAATAGTTCTTTGACTAGGTAAATAGATTCTATAAGACTTTGAATTATCATAATAACCAACAAACCGCCTTTCTTACCATAAGATTCTAGTTTTTTCCTTTTCTCTTTCGACATGTGGAAGTACACAGGACATCCAAAGATTCTCAAGAGACTCATCTCATCCCTTTTACTAGTGAAAACTTATTCAGGAGCCTTAATTCCTAAGGCCTGATGAGGAGTTCTATTTTTCACATAAACAATAGTATTTGCAGCTTCTCCCCAAAGAAACTTCGTAATTTTTTATCATGCTGCATGGCTATGAATACTTCCATAATGATTCTATTCTTCCTTTCAACCATACCATTTTGTTGTATATTGTACACCACAATGGTTTATTTCTTTATTCCAACCTCTTTACAAATATCATTAAATTCATTGGATGTGAACTCTCCCCCATTATCATATCATAAATATTTGATCAAATTTCCCTGTTGATTTTTAATGAAATCCTTGAAATCCCTGAACATGTCAAATTCTTCCCCTTTATGTTTCAAAAATAATATCCATGTCTTGCGAGAAAAATAATCAACAAAAATCTTGAGATACAAGTAGCCACCAAGAGAAGTAACATGCATAGTTCCACATAAATCATAATGTATGAGCTAAAGTACCTGACTAGGTTTTGTTTTTCTTCAAGGGAATGGTCCCTTTATATGCTTTCCACTTGCACATCCTGGAAAAATTTCTTCATGATCCATTATGATATCAGGAATTCCAGAAACCATATTCCTTACATTAGGTAAGGATTTGTAGTGTAGGTGAGAAAATATTATGTGCCATAGCCCACATTGAATATCGGTATCATGGACCAATGCATGAATGGGTTTACCATTGAATTTGTAAACCCCTTGACATCTTGATCCAAGAGTGAAGGATTATCTCATACTTGAGTTCAGAGAAAAAGTGAGAACTTTTCCATTAATAAAATAAAATTTCATTCCTTTATCTTCTAGAGCAGATATGGATACAAGATTCTTTTTCAAACTAGGTACATACAAAAATTCTTGCAGAAAAGTAGATTTTCCATCATATAACTGAAATGAAACTGAACCATAACCTTTAGCTTGGTGAGTAGAATTATCTCCAAGGATAACATTGAAATTATTCACCCTCTCAAATAGATTAGAGAGTGCCTCTTTGTAACAAGTAAAATGTTTGGAACCACCACTATCAACGAACCAGTTATAAAAATGAATTTGTGGAAGATTAATTGGAAAAAGCAAGAACAAGAAGATATTGTGATTGAGTTTTTGTTGCATTATTTCAATATCTTAGATTTATGGTTTTCTTACAATGCCATTTTATTTGAATTTCAGAAGCATATTTTCTATAATCATATTTTTTTTTGAATCTAGGAGCTCTTCTTATTTACTTACAGTCACGAGCTAAATGACCATGTTTTTTACAGTTAAATAATCTAACTTTTAACATGTATGTATTCCCTTTATTTTATTTGAAAGAATATTTCTTTTTATTACCTTTCTTTCTCTTGTCATAAGCTGAAAATGCAATAGGTTCTCCTTCTTTATGATGTGAAATTCTCCCTATGTAGATCATTCTGGAGGTCATCAAATGTGGGAATATTTTCGATGTTGTTGATGGTGGTGATAAAAGTCTCCTAAACATGAGAAAGGCCTCCAAGCACAATGGACACCATTTATTTCTCGTGCACAACTTCACCAGCTATTGACATTTAATTCCAGATTTTAGTCATTCTTAGGCAGTATGCTTGAATCGTCTCTCCTCTATTCATATTGATGTCCTTCAACTGATTCTTCAAGGAAATAATCTAGTTCAAGATACTAATTACAAAAATTCCAATCAAATTTTCATACATTTGTTTATATTTTTTAATCGGAAACGTGAGTAATGAGATGATCACTAAGAGAATCAAGGATAATTTTTCTAGCTTTGATTTCACCCTTTTTATTTTTGGATTTGACAGTAACACTTGCATTCTCTAGTGGATAAGTTATTGTGTCATCAACATACTCCAGAACTTCATGTTCTTCAAGAGTGATATCTACCCTTGCTTTCCATTGACCAAAGTTTGAAGCATCATTAAACTTCTCATCTATCTTGAAGTAGGACGAAGTCATATTAATAATTTTTTTTTTGCAAAAAGTGGGGTCTCTTCAGGTTATCTTTGATCTCCTTCAACTTGTATTCACCAAGGCTCTTATACCATGTTAAAATCATAAATTTCTATACAGAAATTTAAAAATTCTTTGCAGAAACATGAAAGTTATATGCAGAAAACTAAATGTACTTGTAGAAAACTGAAGGTACGTTTCAGAAAAATGAATGGAATTGAATGTAATTTGTAGAAATATGAATGAACTTTGTAGAAAAATGAGTGTACTTTGCATGAATTTGAATTCACTCTGTACAAATTTGAATGTACTATGTATAAAACTGAATGTACTATGCAGAAAACTGAATGTACTATGATGTAACAATTACTTAGAATGCAAATATCTTCTTCACGGTTTTTCACACCAACAATTGTAGATAAAAAACAAACTTAAGGATTTTATGAATAAAACCAAGAAATAATATGTACAAATATGAGACACTGAGAGTTAGGTCCAATGACCAGGGAAAAAACCCATAAGGGGAAAACCCAAATGATTCTTTTTCTATTAGAGTTCTTCAATTGTTCAACAGAGTACAAAGAGAGAGAGAGAGAGAGAGAGAGAGAGAGAGAGAGAGAGAGAATGAAGAAAGTCACCAATGTTTAATCAACATGTAGCTGAAGTTCTCTTGCTCTTTACTAGAATATCTCCTCCTCCTGATTAGATACTGTCTTACATACTTGCCCCAAATCTTCCATTTCTCTTACTCTTCACTTTCTCTCACACTTCTCATGAACACACTCAACTCTAGTACCCCTTCTTCACAATGAACATGTTACTCTCAACACTCACTTTATCTTGCTTAAATAGATGAGAAACACAAGGAGTTACAAAATTAATTCATTCCTTGAGCCAATAATAGGAGAATTGAATTCCATGAAGGGAGGAGTTACTTTGAGGAGAAGTGAAACTCATTCCAAGAATATAGAGAGATGTACACTTGTCTTGAGGAGTTACAATTCAAATTAAGGAGAGAGAGTTACACTTAGACGTGGCATAATATTTGGTGAGAGTTATAAATCGAATTGCATGAGGGAGTTAAAAGTGAATTTAATGAGGTGGAGTTACACTTTTTCCATACATTGAATTAGTGAGGGCGAGTTACATTCTCTTAATTACGGAGTTACTATTTTATTCCAAGAGACATGTTCAATTGTCCAAGTAAGATATTATCAACTTAATTTACTTATTTCATGAGAGATTTGATTTTTATTAATCCATCAAAGGTGAATGTCTTTAGACTATTTAATAAATAATAATAATAATATTATTATTATTAATATTATTAAGGATAAAAATATTAGTTCTTGACTTGTATAATCACAATTGATTTGATTTTAAAGTGGATTCCATATGTCGCGATCATCCTTAATCATTTAGACATGATTTTATATTTTTGGAAAGTCACTTTCAAATTGAGATGTGGCTTACTATTTTTGGAAAGTAATACTAGAATTGTTAGAAATGAAATTTTATTATAGGTCTTTCAAACATAAATAAAAGATACGATTTATTCTAGGACAAATTCATCCCTAAGCTGTATAATTTTAACAAAATATAAGCTACAATTCTATTGGATGGTAACAATGTTTATCCCTAGGAAAAGAATTTGTGCTAGTGCGAGAAGAATCATAGTATTGTTGTATTTATTTTGACATGTTTTGATAATTATTTTCTTACAATTAGTTTATGATCAATGTTGTTATAATGAGAATGTTGTGACATTGTATTTACATTTCATGTATGCACATGAATATATGTTGAAGAATCACTATTAAATATTTATTATTGTCTGTTAATACTTTATGTAATTATGATATCAAAGTATGATAATGAAAGTAATGTCAGGAAAGGATTGTGACCTGTGAAAACGATATATTATCCTTAACATTGTGGTAGATAAAGAATTATTGGTCCATGAAAATGAGTGCAAGCTGCAGGATGGTTCACTAATGGAACAACTCAGCCACAAAGATATAAAGATTGAAGATTTGTGGGTAAATGGCATCATGATGATTGTAAGAGATTTTAACTCAATGTGTTCTATTTAATGATATCTATTTGTAATATTTTATGACAATGGTTAAGGGATGGAATCCTTTATAAAACATTGAGTGAGGGGTGAACACCCTCACAAGCATTTAATAATAAAATTAAACATTTGTTGACTTTCACCCTACAGAGTTTCCAGGGTAGATCGGTGTTCAATGATATGATTGTGTATTGTGTATGTTTTATGATATTTATTCCTTTCATGATGTGAGATATATAATATCGAGTATGTGATTAACTAATCTAGTTAAAGGAATCATGAAAATGATGCAAGGTTACATTAGGAAATTTATGCTAATATGGTACAATAGTGGTTGTTAATGGTTATGTAAATTACTATTTCTTTACTAAATTTACTATATGTAATGATGAAAATTCTATGTAATGGTTAATGAGGAATATGAAATAGTAATTTGGATAGTGTTGTAGCCGCTACAACACCACCCAAAATTTTGGGTATATTTAAAATTTTGGGTTCCCCCTCTGCTCGCTTAGGCGTTAAAGTCTTCCACCAGACCTACAATCAACTACATCCCAGCGACCTATCCCCAACCCCTCATGAGTTGTCTCGCCATCATGATCAAATGTCGCTGTTGCAATCACGCCATATGTGGGAAGGATCATCCAGCGTACGCCCGAACACTCTTGTCGCAGTCACGCCATGTGTAATGAGATTTCCATGCATACGTTTGAACGGAAACCTTTTGTGTATTGACGAATAAAAGCCTTCCCACTGTAGGTCATTAAGCTGTTGTTTGAATACTTCTCTTAGGCTTGTTAGTTTCATATGTTTTATCTGTGGTCACCATTATCAAAGAATAATTATGATGTCGTTATGTTCCACACAGGTCGACCCCACAGGTGACAAACTCCTCAGTCATGTGAGGACATCAAGGGTAATAAAATTGGATTCAACGACGAGGCCAAAGTTGCGGAACAGGAGCGGATCAGAAGCAAGTGATCAGTACTGTTAAAAGGAGGATGGTGTGATGCACATCGATCAGAAAATAACCTTTTACGTCACTGATGCAAAGGCCTCCTTCACTAGTGCGCACCAGATGCTTAAAGCACTCCGTTTGGAAATGTCTAGATCCTACATCATATCATCTGAATGTCGAGGGGTGCACGCAAAGGAACATATTTCTCCACTTAGATGAATCTAGCCTGAAGTATAGCCCGGTGAACAAAGCGAACTCAGAAGATTTCTCTAGACAATGACAATCTCATTCGAGGCATTCTCGCGTCGGGCAGCAGTGCGAAAAAAAAAAAACAGGTTGGTGTGGCAAGCCAACGACAGAGTTTCAAATATGTGAACGCTCCTTTCAAAAGCAACATTTATTAATCCTGAGCCACATAGTGTGGATTTATCGGTGATGCAAGGAGTACAATATGGAGAAATGAAAAGGCCTTAAAACCCTAGCCTTCTTTGCTCTTGATAGTTGTTTAAACGAGACCATAAGAAATGGGGAATTTCAAATTGAACCTACAAGGTCATGTTGAAATGCATACGCCTTTTGTAACCGAGTAGAAAAGGTCAATATGAAAAGGGCTATCAATGTGGCTTGAGAAGTATATTTCGACTTTCGATCTTTCAAAACGAGAAGCCTTCGTATCATGGGGATAAGTAATTGATCAAATTAAAACTAAGTTCGAAGCACATGGGTTTTAAAACCATAAGTTATCTTGGAGCAAAAATCAATGATAACATTATAAAGGGCGCAAGGTGATGTTGTATATATTAGTGCAAGGTGCAAGACCATGTAGGTTCCAAAATATATAAAATGGGAAACATTACATCGTAATTAATGGTCAAAAGTTCTTTTTAAAACATAGCACGTTGCATGGGCGCCAAGTTCGGTGGTTTCGAGCAAATACATACTTCTGGTCATTCAAAGTCGTGGTGCGGATTGCAGTATTCTTCAAACCATATAAGGTTAATAGAACTTCACGACTGTATAAGATTGCCGTGAAGACACGTATGAATGTTGCGTTACCATGAGTGCAAGCAGTTTCATTGTGTGGGTTCAATCCACGTAGGGCACGCATATGATGTTCAACATTACGTTTGGCGCACACAAGGAGTAGACACGTTGCATGGAGCCAACGTACATGTACATATATATGCATGGCGATCAACTTACCAACTTACCGTGAACGCTGGAGTGGGTATAGCACAACGGTCAAACGTATGATTGAACACGGATCACACCTATGGTCGAGTTTTATTCTTTGAAAACAGATATATAATGTTTGGTCGAAATTTGTGTTTCAACGTGGAGCCAACATAATACGTGGCAGTCAACTTTCAACTCAAGCATGGAGCAGAATGCCATGACTATCTCATGGGTACAAGTTAGACGGCGGAGCAGAGTATTGAGACATCTCAAGACAGGCGATTTACAGCTTCTGCATATGCAATGGGTTTTTGGTCCCTTCCGGAGGCTATGAATATCGACGCTTCTCCACGGCAGAAATCCATAACTAGGGAATTAAGCTGCACTTTGAAGATGTTCTTGATGGTCGGAAAATAACATGTTCTGAAAGTAACTTCTCGAAGGTTTTTCAAACTTGAATTCTCTCCGGACTCCGTCGATGATCAAATAGGAGGCAGGAGAGATACATTTTCTTTCTTTTTATCCTGACACGTTATAACCACGGTTTTAAACGATGCAAATCACGTAGGACTTCACAACTGTAGAAGATTGCCAAGCAAAGCACACGAGGCATGTTTACAAGGGCTCAAATATTTTATGCCAAAGTATTGGTCTATGCCAAAACTTGTGGAGTGGACGCCTGTATACAACGGTCTAAATTTACGTCCTACAGTGGCAACGTTGTATTATTGGTATGTTGACAATCAAAAACCGCAAGGTGGAATTTTCCACGTGGCTGTCCCAAAATTTATGCGGCAACATCACAAAAGAACCTTGCGTTTTAAGTAAGTATGAAAAGCATATCAATACTGAATGCGAATGCATTACAAATTGTAGTCGTGGGCCGAGAAGTCAGCACCATAAAAGGCATGCTGTGCTACACTTTCAGAGAGGCGGATAAGATCTGATTTTTGCAGCCTCGACATCAATATTCCAGGAGACAATCACGCTGCAAATCTACTATTAGTAACCTGCTGCGCTGGTCACATTTAGTAACAGTCCATTATCACTGGATCAGTGTTTCGGTGGAGGCGGCAGTGTCTGCCATTACCCAGCGTGAATTAAGTTGTGACAGCGTGGAAAGTGGCATGCAGTTCCATCCTGAATGCATGCACACGGATTCAGTTGTATTGGTTTTATTATTGCAGTAGGATGCAGATCCGCCAGGGAAGAGCGAAATGCTCCATCGAACTAATGCAGTAACGACTGTGGAACATTATTTCCAAAGTAAAAATCCCTCCATACAGTCGATGAGACATGTGCTATTACAGGATAAAAGTTCCGCCTTGAATGTTATATCGAAGATGTTGATTCGCTCCATACAGTAGATGAGACATGTGAAAAGTTCCACCTTGAAGGTTATATCGAAGATGCTGATTCGCTCCATACAGTAGATGAGACATGTGAAAAGTTCCGCCTTGAAGGTTATATCGAAGATGCTGATTCGATCCATACAGTAGATGAGACATGTGCTATTACAGGATAAAAGTTCCTCCTTGAAGATTATATCGAAGATGCTGATTCGAGGAGGTTTAGTGTTCAATGTGAAATCAGTATATTAGGAACAGCTGCAAGTTAAAAGATTTTTTTGACATGACAGGAACATGTTTCATACCCCTGCCTCCAAAGAGGGCGTGAAATAACTAACTCAATTCTCAATGCGTGTCCGGTAGATCGGCGTTATGGGATGTTCTTTGGAAGACTGTTTTGGTTAACATCGTGTGAATGGAGCATAGCAATGGTGCTAGTCTGCTTATGACCTGACTTGCCACCACGAAGGCAGAAGCTGTTTGAAGGGCAAGAGATTTGTCGGAGTGCGTTCCTTCCTGCAACTTCACTAAGGAGCAGCGCCCTCACCTTACTTGTCATGACAACATGCAGACTCATCAACCCCATTTTGAAGGGGCATTCCCTCAGTAAGATCTTGGCACAAACTTTCGAACATGATGAACGTATCATTGGAGCCCGTCATAGTTTTCGTTGTGGAGAACACAAGCAGCATGTTGCCCAAATCAACACTTCCGTTCCATTGGGTCTGCATTCCAAACTCGGCCCATAGCTACGCTAATTGGCATTACGGTAACTGAAGAAAGGATACAGAGAAAGATTACCCTAGCCATTCTCTCCGACGATTCAGTAGTTGACCACACAGGGGTCTAAGTTGCTATTTTCATTCTTACAATTGATTAAAATGCCCTTAGCATTATTTATGTGACCTGTGTTACTTTATTGCAGGAGGAACCACTCTGTTTGCACATAAGAGCCAAGGTTTTCCCCAGCAAACAAGGAGAGATTTTCAAAACAAGCAGATGTTGGCGAAACTCCAAAGAACTCGCAGATCTGGCGAGGTCGCAGGTCGTACGCTTGCCAAATTCGCGAGGTTGCAAAGCCCAGAAGGTCGCAGGTCGCAGATCTGGCGAGGTCGCAGGTCGCGTGTCTTTGATTTTTTCGCCTTTTGCGATCCTGCGACCCAGCGACCTAGTTGCAAGGTCGCAAGGTCGCACATCTCCAGTTTTTTTCCTTTTGCGACCCTGCGACCCAGCGACCTAGTCGCAAGGTCGCAAGGTCGCACATCTCCAGTTTTTCTTCTTTTGCGATCCTGCGACCCAGCGACCTAGTCGCAGGGTCGCAAGGTCGCACATCTTCGGTTTCTCCGCCTTTCGCGACGCAACGACCTAGTTGCAAGGTCGCAAGGTCGCATCTCTTCGGTTCTCCCGCCTTTTGCGACCTCGCGACCTAGCAACCTAGTCGCAAGGTTGCAAGGTCGCATTTATTCGGTTTTCCTCCTTTTGCGATCCCGCGACCCAGCAACCTAGTAGCAAGGTCGCGAGGTCGCATCTTGGCCATTTTCTTACAACCTGCGACCCCGCGACCCAGTCAGGTCGCAGGTCGCAACAACCCAGTCAGGTCGCAGGTCGCAACAACAGCTCAGGTCACAGATCGCAGAAAGGACTGGGTCGCAAGGCAGCCCAACTGTCAGGAAGATGAAAGGTCAATGAAACCCAAAGGGCAGGTTGTGTTTTATAAATACTCCTACGGGAGCTTGTAAAATGGGGGCTTTTTTCTTTTGGAGACTCAAGAGCTACATTGCATTGTATTGAGAGATCATATTCTTAGGCATATGAATACGAATACTTGTTAAAACCCCTTTGTCGGATGATGTGTTTTGCTGTGACAGCACTATGTGTATTTCTACAACAGTTTCAGAACATCCTATGATTAATGAAACTGCATTTTCAATAACATCATTTATGCATCATGTTTATCTATGCTTGTGTTAATGATGTTCAGTTTTTTATCGCTTTCTAAATGGATGTTAATACCTTTGTCTATTAGCATTTCGTTTTATCTTTCAGGAAGTAAAGGGGAATCTTGCCATTAAGAACTATTTCTTCTGTGGTCAGATACCTTACAAGCATAACCCCAAAGACGTGCCGTTAACTGCATCTCTTCGGGCGTATATGTTTTATTTATTCTCTTGCTACGCATAGTGTTGTGGACATGTTCAATGCATCAATCATGTATTTCGTATCCTATGAATAAGTGTGTGCCCGCAGGTTCAATCAGGTTCTTTTGAGACTGGAAGGGAAGGCGTCTTAAGCGGTAGCCGGACCCACACCCCGGACGGGATCCCTACTCCAAACGGTTCAAGGTCTAATTGGGACTTTCTACCGTGGAGATCCCCTACTGTTGGCCGGACATATTTTCTCGTCAACAGATTTGGCGCTAGAAGGAGGGCTTGAACCTCCGACCATATGTTTAACAAGAAGGGGTGCCAGATGACAAGCAGAGCCCTTAGAGCCTGCAGTAAATGTCATATCTGTAATGGCTCGTTCCCAAATCATTCTCCCGAGATGTTTGTCCATGTTTTATGATCCTGGATACTACATCTCCGATGAACTTATGTATCACTTGTCCCAGTTAAAATTTGATGGTTAAAATGGGGTGTCCATAACCCAACACTGTTCATATTTTTGTGACTTTGGTGAGTGCTATGAAATTGACAATGAGGGTTTGTTTTGTTTGCTTTTCTTCCTCACCCTCGAAGGTCGCGCTAAGCAATGGTGCTGCACTTTGCCGGAATCTTCCATCCATTCATTTGAACAACTCGCCAGTGAATTACAACAAGCTTTTCACAGGTATGATTTTCATAACGTTTTACTAAAGATAAATGACATCAGAATGGAACCTCAGGAATCTTTAGATGAGTTCTCTATCAGATTCATTCATTATTGTTTTGAGTTCCCTGAAAAGGATGTCGATTGGAGGTTGTTAAGAGAACAATTCGCGTATGCGATTCTCGTTTCCCTTGAACCATTTCAGTTAGCAACCCGACCTGAGCCTAGTGTTCCCTATGACAATCCGCAAGTCAACGGTTGTTCTAACTTTGAGTCTTTCACGTACCATGTCGAATCTGAACACCCCAGTGGCTCATTATCTCTTTTGGCTCATGAAACCTACCCCGAGCCCACTCGATGTCTCCCTGGACTTAGTTCTAAATCTGGCTCACATTCGGATTATGAATCTGGTTCACATTCGGATGATGAATCTAGTTCACATTTGGACTATGAATCTGGTTCATATTTGGATTATGAATCTGGTTCAGATTCAGATGATGAATCTGGTTCACATTCGGATTATGAATCTGGTTCACATTCGGACTATGAATCTAGTTCACATACGGATTACGAATCGACTCCTACCCCGCATAAAGTTGATTCCATTACAAGGTCTACCAGATCGTTGTGTCCTTTGAGTGCACATGTTGAAAAGCCTTGTAGGATTAACGCCCCTACGACTCAATCTTTTCGTTCATTGTTCCCTAGTTTGTTTCTTAATCCCGCCATACCAGTAAATTTGTCTAGACATTCAGAGTTTTCTTATACTGGTATTGGCGAAAATCATAAGCACGCAGGTGGTGTTTCACAATCACAGTCTAAAATCGATGAATCTTTTAAATCTGATCTGTCTCACTCGGAATCTTTAGACAACCATGGGAGTGATTTCCTATCTGGGCAACTTCAAGATGTCCCTTTTATCGATCCATCCCAGTTGGTAAACCCCAGGGAGCCTAACTTGCCAGGTACCGAACTTGACCAAATCGATGGTTGCAGCGATCACTCCTTATCTGAAAACATATTCAATCATACCGCTGACAACCGTCACTCAAATCTCTTTGCTGACCATACAAAGACACTTGAATTTGATGATTCGCATTCGGAAGATTCAAATACCCACTAGAAAATCGAAGCGCGTCAGCTTCCGCCGAACGTTTCTGAAATGAAAATTCCCCAATACCATGCTCCTTCCAGCATTAACGTGTCGAATTCACCCCATCCTGGCAAATCTGGAGAATCCGACATTTTGGATTATCAATCTATCAGTGCGCAAACATTCGACCAAATTGATACAAAGCCCACTGACATCTTTCAAATCACTACAATTGATGATCACGCCCATTCGCCTGTTAATCTCGCCAAGCAGTCAAAGTTGGAAAGCCCCTTGCTTGAAGGTCCAGAGTTTGTTCAAAGCAGTGAAGAATTTCAGGCTCCTTTAAATGTGGATTCAGATCCCCATACCCTTAACCAAACCCAGGAGCAACCCCGGACTAGGGTTTTCGAAACTAGAATTTCTACGCTTGGATGTGCATGCATCTATAATTCGCCTGGAATTTGCGTATTGTTTCCATTCCATAAAATTGATGGTCCCCAACACCATGATGAGATTGTCGTGCACGGATGATTTTGTGTCATTTATAAATAATGTTGAGTTTCAAGAACAGATTGAGGTATATCAAGATGAGAGTGGGATTCAGCCTGCACAATCTGTTCTGGCATGTTCTTTGGTAGGTATCTATGATCGTCTTGCCGTTGCACCTGCTCCTCAGGTAAATTTTGTTGCTACTGCACTTTTTTGGATACTGGCTCTGATCTTGATCATTTTTGTCATTGCAGGATAAAAATTAATGCGGTGGCTACACTGGAAAACTTATTTTACATAACCCGACCGCATCATTGGTTAAAATAGGGTTTAGGTGTAGGCTAGCTAGGACCTGCAATAAAATTTCTTTTTTTTAGTGCAAAGTTAATTAGGTTTACTTACCGAATTTTACTTCATAGTTTAAAAGTGTGTTTGCTGTTTTTTTTTTTGTTTACGATTAATATCTTAGGCAACATCATGTTACGAGTATTTTCTTTCATCTCCTTTTCAGTTGCTTGTTGCTGCATAAATAATCATTGCTTGTATTGCACCTCTTTTCCACCTACAACTGGTTGATCGTTCTCGCACATGGCGTTGCATTGCACCTTGAGCCTCGCTTATTACATTGCGTTGTACTCTCTCTCCCTCACATCATTTTTGTCATATCGCCTGCCACTTCATGAGCCCTCATTGCAACCCTATCACCTTGCAGTCTTGTTTTGCCCCGATTGCTGAAATAGCAAACCCATTGTTTTGTGTGAGGTTGCGGTGGCTACCTCAAGAGGCTGCTTTCTCGTAGGACCAGTCATCGAAGTCGCATTATCAACAAGATGCCTATGAGTCTAAACTTATTATCTAGGGAGATAAGAGTCAGTTGTCTGTGGGAGACTTGATGAGTTGGAATGACCCCTGCCCGTAGCCTAAGCCTTGTGCCTAGCATAGTCTTGGACATCTTAATGATCTGTTTTGCACGCTTCACCTATTGTGGTAGATGGGATGTGAAGGTTCGGCACAAGGGCAAACCCAAATCAGGATATCTTTCAGTTTCTGTAACACAAGAAACAACCTCTCTTGCTCGTAAAATAAGTCGGGATCCCTCATCCGCACATGAAAATAAGTGCCACGAGCACATGAAAATAAGTGTTGTAAGCACATGAAAAAAATAAGGGTAAAGGATCGAGAAAGGCTTCCTGCGCAGAGAGGTAATGCAACGACTCCGCCGGGGTACTGACCAGGCTCGCTGGCAGCGGAGCAACGTTTGTGATTTCTTGAAGTGACTCCACCAGGGTACTATCCAGGCCTGCTGGCAGCGGAGCAACACCAGAAGCTTACTTTAAAAATCCTGAGAATAATAAACCCAGTGCCTTGCTCTTCACATCATCAACAAGCTACTGGCATCTGTGAGCTTTCTCTTTGATGTGTTTCTGATTAGCGGGACTTAGTTGAGGCACAAGGATTAGGAATACCTGTAAAGGGCCAAAGTAATACAAAGGGTACCCACGGAACTGGTTCAATATTCCCTTGCATCATTATCTAGACTCAGACTATTGTGGTGATATTGACAGAGATGCTAGATTCTACCAGTGGTTCGCCATTTGTTGTAGCCGCTACAACAACACCCAAAATTTTGGGTATATTTAAAATTTCGGGTTCCCCCTCTGCTTGCTTAGGCATTAAAGTCTTCCACCCGACCTGCAATCAACTACATCCCAGCGACCTATCCCCAAACCCTCATGAGTTGTCTCTCCATCATGATCAAATGTCGCTGTTGCAATCACGCCATATGTGGGAAGGATCATCCAGCGTACGCCCGAACACTCTTGTCACAGTCGCGCCATGTGTAATGAGATTTCCCTGCATACGTTTGAATGGAAACCTTTTGTGTATTGATGAATAAAATCCTTCCCACTGTAGGTCATTAAGCTGTTGTTTGAATACTTCTCTTAGGCTTGTTAGTTTCATATGTTTTATCTGTGGTCACCATTATCAAAGAATAATTATGATGTCGTTATGTTCCACACAGGTCGACCCCACAGGTGACAAACTCCTCAGTCATGTGAGGACATCAAGGGTAATAAAATTGGATTCAACGACGAGGCCAAAGTTGCGGAACAGGAGCGGATCAGAAGCAAGTGATCAGTACTGTTAAAAGGAGGATGGTGTGATGCACATCGATCAGAAAATAACCTTTTACGTCACTGATGCAAAGGCCTCCTTCACTAGTGCGCACCAGATGCTTAAAGCACTCCGTTTGGAAATGTCTAGATCCTACATCATATCATCTGAATGTCGAGGGGTGCACGCAAAGGAACATATTTCTCCACTTCGATGAATCTAGCCTGAAGTATAGCCCGGTGAACAAAGCGAACTCAGAAGATTTCTCTAGACAATGACAATCTCATTCGAGGCATTCTCGCGCCGGGCAACAGTGCGAAAAAAAAAAAACAGGTTGGTGTGGCAAGCCAACGACAGAGTTTCAAATATGTGAACTCTCCTTTCAAAAGCAACATTTATTAATCCTGAGCCACATAGTGTGGATTTATCGGTGATGCAAGGAGTACAATATGGAGAAATGAAAAGGCCTTAAAACCCTAGCCTTCTTTGCCCTTGATAGTTGTTTAAACGAGACCATAAGAAATGGGGAATTTCAAATTGAACCTACAAGGTCATGTTGAAATGCATACGCCTTTGGTAACCGGGTAGAAAAGGTCAATATGAAAAGGGCTATCAATGTGGCTTGAGAAGTATATTTCGACTTTCGATCTTTCAAAACGAGAAGCCTTCGTATCATGGGGATAAGTAATTGATCAAATTAAAACTAAGTTCGAAGCACATGGGTTTTAAAACCATAAGTTATCTTGGAGCAAAACTCAATGATAACATTATAAAGGGCGCAAGGTGATGTTGTATATATTAATGCAAGGTGCAAGACCATGTAGGTTCCAAAATATATAAAATGGGAAACATTACATCGTAATTAATGGTCAAAAGTTCTTTTTAAAACATAGCATGTTGCATGGGCGCCAAGTTCGGTGGTTTCGAGAAAATACATACTTCTGGTCATTCAAAGTCGTGGTGCGGATTGCAGTATTCTTCAAACCATATAAGGTTAATAGAAATTCACGACTGTATAAGATTGCCGAGCAGACAAGTATGAATGTTGCGTTACCATGAGTGCAAGCAGTTTCATTGTGCGGGTTCGATCCACGTAGGGCACGCATATGATGGTCAACATTACATTTGGCGCACACAAGGAGTAGACACGTTGCATGGAGCCAACGTACATGTACATATATATGCATGGTGATCAACTTACCAACTTACCGTGAACGCTGGAGTGGGTATAGCACAACGGTCAAATGTATGATTGAACACGGATCACACCTATGGTCGAGTTTTATTCTTTGAAAATAGATATATAATGTTTGGTCGAAATTTGCGTTTCAACGTGGAGCCAACATAATACGTGGCAGTCGACTTTCAACTCAAGCATGGAGCGGAATGCCATGACTATCTCATGGGTACAAGTTAGACGGCGGAGCAGAGTATTGAGACATCTCAAGACAGGCGATTTACAGCTTCTGCATACGCAATGGGTTTTTGGTCCCTTCCGGAGGCTACGAAGATTGGCGCTTCTCCATGGCAGAAATCCATAACTAGGGAATTAAGCTGCACTTTGAAGATGTTCTTGATGGTCGGAAAATAACATGTTCTGAAAGTAACTTCTCGAAGGTTTTTCAAACTTGAATTCTCTCCGGACTCCGTCGATGATCAAATAGGAGGCAGGAGAGATACATTTTCTTTCCTTTTATCCTGACACGTTATAACCACGGTTTTAAACGATGCAAATCACATAGGACTTCACAACTGTAGAAGATTGCCAAGCAAAGCACACGAGGCATGTTTCCAAGGGCTCAAATATTTTACGCCAAAGTATTGGTCTATGCCAAAACTTGTGGAGCGGACGCATGTATACAATGGTCTAAATTACGTCCTACAGTGGCAACGTTGTAGTATTGGTATGTTGACAATCAAAAACTGCAAGGTGGAGTTTTCCACGTGGCTGTCCCAAAATTTATGCGGCAACATCACAAAAGAACCTCGCGTTTTAAGTAAGTATGAAAAGCATATCAATACTGAAGGCGAATGCATTACAAATTGTAGTCGTGGGCCGAGAAGTCAGCGCCATAAAAGGCATGCTGCGCTACACTTTCAGAGAGGCGGATAAGATCTGATTTTTGCAGCCTCGACAACAATATTCCAGGAGACAATCACGCTGCAAATCTACTATTAGTAACCTGCTGCGCTGGTCACATTTAGAAACAGTCCATTATCACTGGATCAGTGTTTCGGTGGAGGTGGCAGTGTCTGCCATTACCCAACGTGAATTAAGCTGCGACAGCGTGGAAAGTGGCATGTAGTTCCATTCTGAATGCATGCACACGGATTCAGCTGTATTGGTTTTGTTATTGCAGTAGGATGCAGATCCGCCAGGGAAGAGCGAAACGCTCCATCAAGCTAATGCAGTAACGACTGTGGAACATTATTTCCAAAGTAAAAATCCCTCCATACAGTTGATGAGACATGTGCTATTACAGGTTAAAAGTTCTGCCTTGAAATTTATATCAAAGATGCTGATTCGCTCCATACAGTAGATGAGACATGTGAAAAGTTTCGCCTTGAAGGTTATATCGAAGATGCTGATTTTCTCCATATAGTAGATGAGACATGTGAAAAGTTCCGCCTTGAAGGTTATATCGAAGATTCTGATTCGATCCATACAGTAGATGAGACATGTGCTATTACAGGATAAAAGTTCCTCCTTGAAGATTATATCGAAGATGCTGATTCGAGGAGGTTTAGTGTTCAATGTGAAATCAGTATATTAGGAACAGCTGCAAGTTAAAATATTTTTTTGACATGACAAGAACATGTTTCATACCCCTGCCTCCAAAGAGGGCGTGAAATAAATAACTCAATTCTCAATGCGTGTCCGGTAGATCGGCATTATGGGATGTTCTTTGGAAGACTTTTTTGGTTAACATCGTGTGAATGCAGCATAGCAATGGTGCTGGTCTGCTTATGACCTGACTTGCCACCACGAAGGCAGAAGTTGTTCGAAGGGCAAGAGATTTGTCGGAGTGCGTTCCTTCCTGCAACTTCACTAAGGAGCAGCACCCTCACCTTACTTGTCATGACAGCATGCAGACTCATCAACCCCATTTTGAAGGGGCATTCCCTCAGTAAGATCTTGGCGCAAACTTTCGAACATGATGAACGTATCATTGGAGCCCGTCATAGTTTTCGTTGTGGAGAACACAAGCAGCATGTTGCCCAAATCAACACTTACGCTAATTGGCATTACGGTAACTGAAGAAAGGATACAGAGAAAGATTACCCTAGACATTCTCTCCGACGATTCAGTAGTTGAGCACACAGGGGTCTAAGTTGTTATTTTCATTCTTACAATTGATTAAAATGCCCTTAGCATTATTTATGTGACCTGTGTTATTTTATTGCAGGAGGAACCACTCTGTTTGCACATAAGAGCCAAGGTTTTCCCCAGCAAACAAGGAGATATTTTCAAAACAAGCAGATGCTGGCGAAACTCCAAAGAACTCGCAGATCTGGCGAGGTCGCAGGTCGCACGTCTGCCAAAGTCGCGAGGTCGCAAAGCCCAGAAGGTCGCAGGTCGCAGATCTGGCTATGTCACAGGTCGCGTGTCTTTGATTTTTTCGCCTTTTGCGACCCTGCGACCCAGCGACCTAGTCGCAAGGTCGCAAGGTCGCACATCTCCAGTTTTTCGCCTTTTGCGACCCTGCGACCCAGCGACCTAGTCGCAAGGTTGCAAGGTCGCACATCTCCAGTTTTTCGCCTTTTGCGACCCTGCGACCCAGCGACCTAGTCGCAGGGTCGCAAGGTCGCAAATATTCGGTTTCTCTGCCTTTCGTGACCCAACGACCTAGTTGCAAGGTCGCAAGGTCGCATCTCTTCGGTTCTCCCGCCTTTTGCAACCTCGCGACCTAGCAACCTAGTCGCAAGGTCGCAAGGTCGCATTTATTCGGTTTTCCTCCTTTTGCGATCCCGCGACCCAGCGAACTAGTCGCAAGGTCGCGAGGTCGCATCTTGGCCATTTTCTTACAACCTGCGACCCCGCGAACTAGTCAGGTCGCAGGTCGCAACAACCCAGTCAGGTCGCAGGTCGCAACAACAGCTCAGGTCGCAGATCGCAGAAAGGACTGGGTCGCAAGGCAGCCCAACGGTCAGGAAGATGAAAGGTCAATGAAACCCAAAGGGCAGGTTGTGTTTTATAAATACTCCTACGAGAGCTTGTAAAATGGGGGCTTTTTTCTTTTGGAGACTCAAGAGCTACAGTGCATTGTATTGAGAGATCATATTCTTAGGCATATGAATATGAATACTTGTTAAAACCCCTTTGTCGGATGATGTGTTTTTCTGTGACATCACTATGTGTATTTCTTCAACAGTTTCAGAACATCCTATGATTAATGAAACTGCATTTTTAATAACATCATTTATGCATCATGTTTATCTATGCTTGTGTTAATGATGTTCAGTTTTATCGCTTTCTAAATGGATGTTAATACCTTTTTCTATTAGCATTTCATTTTATCTTTCAGGAAGTAAAGAGGAATCTTGCGATTAAGAACTATTTCTTCTGTGGTCAGATACCTTGCAAGCATAACCCCAAAGACGTGCCGTTAACTGCATCTCTTCGGGCGTATATGTTTTATTTATTCTCTTGCTACGCATAGTGTTGTGGACATGTTCAATACATCAATCATGTATTTCGTATCCTATGAATAAGTGTGTGCCCGCAGATTCAATCAGGTTCTTTTGAGACCGGAAGGGAAGGCGTCTTAAGCGGTAGCCGGACCCACACCCCGGACGAGATCCCTACTCCAAACTGTTTAAGGTCTAATTGGGACTTTCTACCGGGGAGATCCCCTACTGTTGGCCGGACAAATTTTCCCGTCAACAGATAGTTACCCATGGGTAAATTATGTAAAAAACAATTCTAATCCCATGCATTTTCATGCGAGGTTACTGGGGTATGTTACAAGTGGTATCAAAGATGAAGGTTGCAACACTGACACCTTTGGGAATTGTTAAGAGGAAAAGAAATGGAGGTATGCTACTAGTGGGCATAAAATTTGGTATGAGTCTAGTAATATATATATATATATATATATATATATCTATTAGACTTGTTTTGATATGAGATGTGTGATTCATGTTTATAACTGCATTGAAGAATAGTAAGTAATAAAGTTTGCTGCAAAATTGTGTTCATGACATTTGAATCCTGATGAGGATAAAAGACAATGAAACCTTTGTTACACCTATGAAAAATCTTAAACACTCACTTAGGAGAGTGATAAACAAGCACTAAGCTTTGAAAATATGAAAATATTAATGATACATGACTAAAGTTACAATGCAGTACTAATAAAGAATAAATTCTTGAATTAAAATATGGGGGATGTCCTTGAAGAGGATGATATTGTTTTAAAATAACATTGGAAGAACCCCTTTAGATGTTAAAAATGAACAATGAACCAATTAGTGAGACTTGACTGTAACATTTAGTTGCTGATCGAGTCTTTTCATGGCTACATAAGATGGTTGTTAGCATTGAGTAGTTAGTATTGCATGACTAACTATTAAAACTTATCTACATGAATTGTTTCTCATTAAAACTTATTGCAAGTTGTAAATGAGTGATTATGGCATTAGGGGAATTTTGAGGTCTAAAATGGGCCTCCTAAGGAAATTATAAAATAATAGTGGAAATAATAAAAGAAGATTTGATTACATCATCAAATTTTAGAGGGAAAAAAGAAAAAACTACTCTTTCAACTTATCTCCCAAATGTTTTACTCAAATTTCGAGCAAGAGTACTCGTTGGATGTAAAATTTAATTCCTCATCCAAGGAGTACCCATGTTGCATACGAAAAATGAGAAATACATGAAAAACATGATTGCAATCACATTTTTTCATGTATTTCTCATTTTTCATGTAGCAGGGCCCATCAAAAGTATGCAACATGGGTACTCCTTAAATTAGGAATTAATTTTTTCATCCAACGAGTACTCCCACTCGAAATTTGAGTAAAAAATTTGGGAGATAAATTGAAAATACGAGTTGAAAATATAGTTTTATTATTTTATTATTTTTTTAATATTTTTACCCTTTTACTTAAAAAATTGTGAATCATCCCATGGACGACATCATCATCTTGAATCCTATTGGTTCTTATAAAGTTTATTTTTGTTGTACATTTTTCTTAGGAGGCCCATTTTAGACCTCAAAATTCCCTTAATGAAACACTTCATGTGTTGTTCTGTTGGTAAAAGTACACTGTGGGTAGTTGGAAATTTGGTTGTTACCCTAACTATTATAGAAATTTACATGTTAATGAATATTTGTATTTAATTTTATGCATGAAAGAATTTTATGCATGCAATTAAAATGATTGTGAAAGTGAATACTTGTTAAACAATACATATTTATGACTATCGTTGCTGATGGGATTAAGCAAGGGTTGACTAATGGCAACATGAGAAATTGTAACCATAAATGAGAAAGTATAATTATATGATATGCATGATTGTTTTATTTGGAAAATTAGAATATATATCACCTATATGTCAGTTATGTTTCCTGTCAATTTAGATATTGTGGACCCATGATGAGGGTCAAGTATCAATGCATGAAACACATAAATGTTTCTTTTTTTTAATGATAATGTGAATATGATTCGTTATGTAAGTCACTGTGGGAAAGAGTGATAAAAGAAAATTTATATTCCAGACAATTGTGAAAGGCCAAGAGGCCTTCAGTTGATAGTGCTTGCCTTCCCAGAGGGGTTGATGGCACTTTCCTGCCCGAATTTCCTCTCCCTAGTGATAGGATGATCTCAATAAGGGAAAAGAGTTGGCCAAGATGGTGAAGAGGGGAAACATCCTAAGGAAACTTTGTTGATTTTGGAAATTGTTGGAGAAGGCCCAAAAATTCCTCATAGACGGGACACTGTCGGAGGAATAGGCAGGACCCTGCCAAGAAGAATCCTATATTGGACACTATAATTTCAATGGAATTATTGAGTTGGTTGTGCAGTGGAATTATAAACTAGACCTGGTATGATCTCTATTAGAGAACTGTTTGGATGTGAAAATGGCTCGTTTTGGTTTTGGAAACCAATTCCCATTAGTTGGGAAGAGTATTATTTTTCCTACTGTAGTTCTCATAATAACGAAAATTAACTCATCAATTATGTGTCGTGTTAAAAAATATTTTTCTATACAATTGTGTAATTATTTTATGTACGTCCTCACAAAAAAAGAAGCCTAGCCCTCGATAAGGAATTATTGGAAGTGTAGTTTTTTCATTGTATTACCAATCTTGTGAATAGCTTAGCAGGGTCTAAGACAATATGCACTCAGTGAAATTATTAATTATTTTGATGATTAGAGATCTAGGTGCTGTCTGAGTACTTTCAAAAGTACTAATGGTGTTAAGATTAGAGGGTTGGTGCTTTCCAAGTACTTGTGGAAGTATTGTGGTTAAAATATCACTTGACATTCTATGAATTATTGATAGTTAAGATTATTTCATTTGATTGAAAATGTTGTCATTAATGTGATTATGTTGACTTTATTAATCATATATTACAGGGTCCTTGCCATGGAAATTTTGAAACCAACTGCAATTGAAATTATTGCAAGGTAACCATGATTTTCAAGAGAAATTGGTAAGTAATGGTAAGTTACTATAGATATTTTGTTATGATTCTATGAATTTGAATAATTTCTAAGTGATCGAAAGTAGAACATGCATATTTTTGTAGTTACAACTTCTTATGATTGTTGACAAAATGTTATTATTTTTTTCTGTAAGTATTTCTTGGAGATGAAATACTTCATTTTGAAGGTGAAGGATTCCATTTTGAGTGGTTTATATTGTTATATAATGAGTAAAAGTTAATGATAAACATGGAGGACAGTGCTTACTTTAAGGGCGCGAGTATGTAATATACCTATCCAACCAACATGACATATATAATTAACATAAAGTAAATTATTAAGATACTTCCAATTTGTTCATGTAAAGAACCTGTTAGGGTTTTGAAAATAGTTTGGAACTATCAATGATCAGTTATGAATCAAGAATTCATTATGGAATGCCAAAAATTACCAGATGGTAATGATAGTTAGTAAAAAAAAGGAAAAAAAGTTCTACGAATAAAAGAGGAGGTTTGGGTTTATGAGGCGAAGGAGACCTGATAGAAATCCAATTAATACCATGGGGCATAGATCTCAATACAAATATAAAATATCTATGAGTGAATTCCTCCGAGGGAGATAAGCACAGGTCGTGCTCGAAGTCTGAGAGGGATGTCTAACCATTCCATTGAGTCAGAAAATTAAATGCTAGAAATAGCTCGACTTCGAATGCTAAATGGATTTCGAATATTCTGTTGGAGCTTTGTGGTGAAGGATATTCTATCTTTGGGGCTCATAAATTGTAATGGTGAAAGTAAATATAAGTAATTAAACTTAAAATTTTCTCTAAAGTATTGCATGTGTGTGAAAAATGATAAGAATCAAGGATTTCATTTGGAAAAAGAGACTTCATATAAATATTTTTTTTTGTAAAAAAATATATAAGTATTCTCGCTATTTATAATTTCATATAGACAAGTAAATTTCTAAAGAATAACCTTACATGAAAAAGATCATGAATTAAAGATAAACAAACATAGGATGGATTGTAGAAACTCGTTTCCTCACCCCAAAATGAGGCCAAACAGAGAGATAAGTAATTCAATCCATTTTGTTAAAAATAAATAAATAAATATTGTGGTGTTCTCGAAAAAAACACAATGGTTTTGTGTTTTGTCATGGTAAAATATTTCCATGGTGTTCGTAAAGATTAGTTATTTAATAAATACATAGAAAATATTTCCATGGATTCTCATGTGTAAGAGATCATTATCATGTATTCTCATGTGTAAGAGAGTTATGGTAATTTATTTTGGAAAAAGTAATAATTATTTATGAGAAAATATAATAACCTATGCATATATCAAATGCACAAAGAAAATACAAGTCATAGGAATCATCTTTGGAAAGAATATGTTTTTCTTGTGCGTGAAATATGAATCAATTGTATTAATTCCTTTGCAAGAGTTTGAAAAAGTTACATGATTTGGTGCATAAACAGATAAATTATTTGTATGTTGTATATTGGATAGTTTGATTTAATCTGATAGCTTAATACGTAAAAGGTTAACATTGTATATTATTTTAAAAAGGATTTCCTAGTTCTTATGCGCAAAATACGGGTTTATTATGATACTTTTTTGAAAATAAATGCATGATAAATTTGTACACAAAATATAGAGAAACTATGTTGGGTTCTTGAAAATAAGTATGTGTTTTTTTCACAAATAAACAATCATTTTATTTGAAAAGAATACATATGCATAAGCATAGAAAAAATAGTTAATTGCATTAGTTTTTTTTGAGAAGGGAAAAAATTATTCCCATATATAACATAAATAGCTTAACCCTCTTAAAGGAGGGTTATGTGTTTCATACATTAAAAAAAGACTACTATGATAAGCTCTTGCATACATAAATAATAGTAATATTGTAGAGATATGTCCTTCACATGGATAGAAGAACTATTGAGCTATGTTTCTTTAGAAAAAGATATGCGATTATTTTTATGTTATCATAAATTTTATGTTAGTTTCTTATGGAACAAGATCATGTATATGAATGCATGATTTGTATTAGCTTTCTTTTAGAAAAAATATACATTTGTATGTGGGAAAAGATAACATGTTGTGTTAGCTTACATTAGAAAAGATTATTTCGGAAAGAAGATGAATTTACATGCACAAAAAACATAGTAACGTGTTGGTTTCCTTGGAATATGTGTATAGGTAATGTTGGTATGCTTTATTGCATTGGTTTTATGGATAAGAAAACATGTTTTTGTATGTCATATTGTGTTATATTTCCTAAAAAAGGAAACATGTGTTTGCATGCTCTATTTTGTTAAGCATTATTTTGGAAATATGATTTTGGAAAAGGGACTTGCATTTGCATGCATGATAATGATATCTATTATGTTATCTTTCTCTTAGAAGGGGACACGCATTTTCATGCATAATAGTAACAATAATAATATTTGTCGTATTGGAAATATTACTTAGTTACATGCACAAAGAAGAAGCTGAGGGGATATCTTTCTTTGAATAAGTTTCATCTAATTATATGCATGGAAATATAATCTACGATGCTAGTGGATGGTTATAATGGTTATCCCTTGGAAAAGAACTTGTGCTAGTGTGAGAAGAATCATAATAATGTGGTATTTATTTTGACATGGCTTGATAATTATTTTATTATACTTATTTCATGAGTAGTGTTGTTAGACGAAACATGTTACGACATTATATTTACATTTCATGTATGCACATGAATATATATTGAATAATCACTGTTAAAGATTGATTATTGATTGATTAATGATTTATGTAATTATGATATTAAAGTATGATAATGACAGTAATGGAAAGAAAGGATGGTGACCTGTGAAAAGGATAGATTATGTTTAACATTGTGGAAGATATATAATTAATTGTCCATGCATATGAGTGTAAGTTGTAGGATGGTCAACTAGTGGAACAACTCGACCACAAATATATAAATATAGAATATTTGTGGGTAAATGACATCATGATGATTGTAAAAGCTTTTAGGTAGATATATTATATTTAATGGTATTTATTTGTAATATATTTTATGAAAATGGTTAAGGGATGGACTCCCTTATAAGCCATTGAGTGAGGGGCGAACACCCTCATGACAATTTAATAATAAAATTAAAAAAAAATTGGTTTTTACCCTACGAGGTTTCCAGTGTATATAGGTGTTCAATGATGTGATTGGGTATTGTGTCGGTTTGATGATGTTGATTCCTTGCATGATGTGATGTATATAATTTCAAGTATGTGATTAACTAATCTAGTTAAAGGGATCATGAAAATGATGCAAGGTTACATCAGAAAGGTTATGTACAATAGTGATTGTTAATGGTTATGTAACTTACTATCCCTCTAATAAAGTTACTATATGTAATGATGGAGATTCTATCTAATGGTTAATATGGAATCTGAAATAGTAATTTGGATAGTAAAAATGGATAATTTGTGTAAAAAAAATTTCTAACCCCATGCATTTTGATGCGAGGTTATTGGGGGATGTTACACCAGATGTGTTGGATAAAAATTGGTGGTTCATATTAATACATGACCCTATATCAAGACATATTTTTTAGAACAATAGTGCTATCATGGCAAGCAGGGAAGATAATAAGGGTGATGACAAGAAAGAGTGATATGTGCTTGTGTTATTTCATCATTTATACTATTTTTGTATGTTTTTGTTTTCTTTATTTTGCTAATTATATTGCTTTTTATTTGTCTTGTTCACATTTTATATAATTGGAAAGATTAATAAACGTTTTTGTAGATTTTTTTTTTTTTTTTTCCAGTGGAAATGGTTTTAAACTTAAAACTAAGTATATGCAATTGTGTAATTTGTAATTTAAAAATTAAAACTTTAACATATTTGTTTAATTCAAAGTTTGCGATAATTTTGATTTGTATTTTGTGATAATTTGGTTTTCAACTTAGTTGTTTTTTAGTTAGCATACTTTTTGTTTTTTAGTTAGCATACTTTTATCAATGCTTCTGGAAACATTTAAATTATTCCCCCAATATTAATTAAAACCACAATTAATGAAGTAATTTAAAATATTGATAGCAATCAACTTAAGAAATAATGACAAAAAAAATAAATATAGGAAGATTTTCATCCATAAAATCTTAGTGCCAATATAATTCTTATGTTTGGAGATCATAAATTTTTTATAATAACAATTTTTAGGGTAGAAGAGTCTATTAAAAAAGAGTAAATAGTACAAAGGAAAATAAAATTTATTCATATGTAATTGTTTTCTGAAAAAGGAGTTAGTTAGAACGAATATGTATGAACTATCTATTCAATAGAAAAATATTTATGGTAGTTTCACAATTACAGTTTCAACAATATTGAACTTTGTAATTTATAAAAATATCTTTGCCTTTTTTATTTAAAATAAGTCATTTTGCATGACATCATCATCATGATCACATTTAACAATATCCTATGTTAATTGATCCCATGCTAGTTATATTATTATTTATTAGCATTGTTGGCATTTTATATAATTGGAAATATATTTAATTTAAATTTAAATTGGTAAGAGTTGCTATACATATTAAATTTAAATTGCTTGAAACTATCGTAATTTTAGTGATAAATTATATTATATTCTATATATATATATATATATATACACAAAGTTATATTGAATCTAAATTATTTATAAAAAATTATGTATTAAGTTTTTTAAATGGAAGAATAGATTAAATTTTATAAATAAAACTTTGTAATTTATAAAAATATCTTTGCCTTTTTTATTTAAAATAAGTCATTTTGCATGACATCATCATCATGATCACATTTAACAATATCCTATGTTAATTGATCCCATGCTAGTTATATTATTATTTATTAGCATTGTTGGCATTTTATATAATTGGAAATATATTTAATTTAAATTTAAATTGGTAAGAGTTGTTATACATATTAAATTTAAATTGCTTGAAACTATCGTAATTTTAGTGATAAATTATATTATATTCTATCTATCTATATATATATATATATATATATACAAAGTTATATTGAATCTAAATTATTTATAAAAAATTATGTATTAAGTTTTTTAAATGGAAGAATAGATTAAATTTTATAAATAAAATTAATATATTTATTTTATATTTTTTAAATAAATATTATTGATAATAGTTTATTTATTTCATTTTCTTATTTATCAATTTAAACATTATAATTTAAAAAAATATTTATAATTAAAATTTCAAAATACATATTGATTTACAAACCATAGCTTAGATCATAATTATAATTATTAAGTCCATAGGGTCTTCGATAGATGGTGATTAGGTGGCTTGTTAAGGAACTCCTTGATGTGAAGTCACTCGTTCAATTCCATGCCCCGATGAAGGTGATATATTGGACATGATTAAGATGTAGTCTTGCCAAGCTTACAAATAATAATAATAATAATAATTAATAAATATATATTTTTAATGATGTTTCATTCATATTATTATTATTATTATTTTTCACAGTGGTTCACGAATCCATGTGCCTGCACACATGATCCCTATTACATCCATGGTCTGAAAATCTCGATAGACCATCCCAAGCGGATCTATTGTTAGCCATACACATGAGGCCTAACCCGTGACGACGTCAAGGAGATTCGATCTTGTGACCTCCCAACTGGAAAAGTACGTAACAGCGGGGATTCAACTGATTGATCTAACCCTTGGGGCTACATCATTCATATTTTTTATTAGTAAATAAACTTTAATTTATTAAATTTATAAAATCCAATCAATTGTAATGTTATTTTTATAACCCAGTATCTAATGAACTTTTTTTTAGTAAGAGTTGATTTTATAAACCAATCGGTTATATATTTTAATTTTATTATAAATATTTTGAAATTTTTATTTAATGATTACATGTTGCAATATATATTTTGAAAATTAATTGCAAAGATTAATTAGATATTTTCTAACTCTTGTATTATAAGTATACTTCACAACTTTCTCATTTCTATGCTTGACTATGAATAGAAAGGTATCTTTCTTTAGAGGTTTGTAAAATTTAATTGTATGTAAATTTGATTTTGTTTTGTAGTGACTATTTTTTAAGCATGTTTTATAAATGTTTTTTTATTTCTCTGATTTATATAGGGAGGGAATATGTTGCTCACAACTGTTGTTTGAATAAAAAATTAGTTAGAATGAATATGTATGAACTATCTATGGAATATAGAGATATTTATGGTAATTTTACAACTATATTTTTAACCATATTAAACATTGTAATTTATAAAAATATCTTTGCATTTATTATTGAAACTAAGTTGTTTTGCATGTAATTTCATCTATAATATTTTTAGATAAGTTCACCAATACATAATATATAATAAATATCATTTCATAAAGAAAACATCATGATGATAACAATCTTACAAACACAAAAATCATCTGAAATACATATTCAATATCAGTAACATCATCTAATTATATACACCTCTAGTAGATATAAACGTGATTAGCTAGCACACAAATCTGATAATCTAACATGGCATCATCATAGTAATCACATCTAACAAAACACAAGCATTTTCTGGCACATCACCACACACATCCTCAACTATACATCTCATGTAAAATAAATAATATAACATACACATCTATTTACAAACACATTAAATGAACATATCTAACATGACCTAACAATATACAAATCGACACAGACACATAAATGAAGTACAACGACATGAATACAAAAAATGATGTGTGTGTATATATATATATATATATATAGAGAGAGAGAGAGAGAGAGAAGTCAAATAAATGTTGTAAAATATTTGATACAACAATACTAGTGGTGGCATGGTTTGTAGAATAAGATGATGGATTGTAGATTGCATCAAGAGCCGAAGTATGAGGTGGAGGAGGAGGTGGTTGGTATGCTCTCTCAGGAGAAACCTGAATTTGGTCATTATTTGAATGAGGAGGAGGTGGATTACAACCAGAAGGATCACCACCATAATCATCATTCGATGAGGTAGTAGTGGGTGAAGATTGTGTATTTGTTGCCTGGAAATCCATCCTCGCTACTAGTATCCAGTTATATTCGATGATATTACACATACGACTCATCATATCGCACAAAAAGTCCCTCTAGAGAAACAAGGGCATAGGATCTTCTTTTATGTCTCGATTCATTGCAGGAAGGAATCCCTCCTAAACCAAAATGCTAGAGAGTTGGTAAGCCAATTCGAACTTGAATCTAATATCATCCCTATGCGACCACATGCCCGCAAGTATCTTCTTCTGAGAACGTCCCTCACCAACCGCAAACTCTAACATATCTGCATCTACATCGGGTGGGGGAGGAGGCATGTTGTTATGAAACCGGCTCCAAAAATAGAAGAAAAGAGAGATCAACACCTTATAAATAATCCACTTCGAGGGGGAAACCTCCCTTACATTACATAAATGAAAAATTATTGGATGATACAAATAAAAAAACCTCTTTTCTATATATAGGAGTCCATGGGGTCACAATATAATCTTAGTCAACCTAACAATAATAATGTAAGGGCACAATAATAAAAATATGGGGGCTAAAGGGGTATAATAATAACAATAAGGGGGCTACACTAACAACACTAATGGGATAAACTAGTATTATTGGGACCTAACATGCCTTCAAACAAGTGTTGCCCAAAATTCTTAATTATTTCTGGATGCTTCTGTATAGAACTATCATTCTCGCATGTGGAATATTCAACGGGTAAGTTCTTCCACTTGCTGAGATACTCTGAAATTGACCGATTTGGTAGTTGTCGAGTTCTTGTTTCTGTGACTACTTCAAAACTTCTTTCACTGCAATGTTGATCTTCCTGTTGTTTCATTCGATTCTGCACAAAAGTTAGGTTATCCTTTGAGAGTTGGATAACTTGTTGTTGATGCTCGGTGTGATATTCCACTACTTATAATCCATATTATCTTTCATTTGATCCTTCAAACCATCAAACTTAGCCTCCAGTTTTTTCTTCTAAACCATCTATGTCATCTTTGATTGCTCTTTGTAAGATCGAAATTTGTTGCACTTGGTACCATAATTTTGATATCTCATACTACAATTATTCCTCTTCGTGAGTCATAATAGAGTACTATGAGGGATTAATGGGTGTTGAATTATTTTTAGGGGGGATTTTAGAACCCAATACTGATATCTATGCTTCAATATGCCCTTGGAATCACTTCATACTGATTTTTCAAACAAGACTTATGCAATTTGAAAAAAATACACAGATTTTCTTTCTTTTGAGGAGCTCGATATTGAAATTGAATTATACCTGTGATTTAGGATCTTCAATATCTGAAATTTGGTCTTGTAGTAGCGCTCTGAATCTTCTTTTGAATGACATAGGTCTGACCTGATTTGGAAGCTTCAAGACAAAGTTATGCCCAATCTCCCATAATGACCTAATTATGGGTTGGTTCAGTAGAGGGAACTTGTACGACCCACCAAGTGTCATTGTTTCCTCCTTCAGCTCTAAAATTGATACAAAGGAAATAACAGTCCGTGTGATTTCGGCCAATTTTTATTGAATTCCAATCATATGCTCAAAGAGAGAGTTATGACAATTTTCCGAAGGTCACCTTTTTTATATGAAATTTGAGAGTTTCCAAAAACCCTAACTTCCACAAATAATATTTATTGAAATATTGTGAAAAAAGAACTAAGATTTTTACACGGAGTTCCTTAGGATTGCGGCTTCTTGTGGTAAAAATTTGAGCTTTTGGACCTTCGTAGAAAAAACGTTATAGCGAAAATGTCACGATGACCTATTTGGAGCAGTGAAACACTAGAATCCAAAGCTCTCATACCAAATGTTATGAAACCAACTCCAAAAATAGAAGAAAAGAGAGATAAACTCCTTATAAATAAGCCAATTCAAGGGGGAAACCTCCTTTACATTACATAAATGAACAATTCTTGGATGATATAAATGAAAAACCATCCTTTCAATATATAGGAGTCCATGGGTCACAATATAATCCTATCCGACTTAACAATAATGTAAGGGCACAATAATAACAATATGGGGGCTAAAGGGGTACAACAATAACAATAAGGGGGATACACTAACAACAATAATGGGATACACTAGTATTATAGGGACCTAACACATGCCCCAAAAAATGTGCCAATATTTACAAAATTTATAATACACAACAATAATTAGACAATTTCATTAAACAATATAATAAGTTAAATAATATGATATAAAGAATTTTATTCTAATTAATTTCGAAATAAAATGAAACTCGATTAATTTAAAGAAAACACTAATATTTCCTCTGTCATCTATTGTATCATCCTGTGTGAAGAGGATGTTGGGACAATGTTGCCATCCATACCCCCATAAGGACACAGGACCATGACGAATATGTGGTCAACCTCACTGCCTAGTTGCTCCAGTGCATCAGTGTAAATCCTAGTCAGATACTTTGCCTAGACCCTCTTGGGCATCATCTTTCCCCACATGTGCATCAGTACCCACTCATTGGCCTAGGAGGGCGAGGGTCAAAATTAGGCCTCATCTTCGAAAACCTTTCAAAAATAAACAAAACATATCTAAATAAAAAGGGAAGTTCAACCACCCATGTATCATTGCATGAAATATATATAAAGCTATACAAAATTGTCGCAGAAAAATGGTAGACCATCTTACACATTGTGGCCTTTCCACCAAATAATCAACATAAAAAAAAACAGGGAAACTAATACACTTCCCATATGTTGTAGAGTCTGAAATGATAGTCACTAATAGTGAGAGGCACCTAATCTCCTTTGCACCAAAATAAGAGATCTGTGGTTTTCCACTAGACACCTTAAAATCTATTAGAGAAACTATGTGATCCCGATTGTGTCTCTGAGAGTACATAAGTTGATTCTCTGCTGCAACACCAAAAGGGACATCAGGGATCTCAATAAAATCCTCCCCTCTTCTGGATAGGCCTACGATAAAATATCTACCCTCCTCAGTGGGATGGAACCACAAGTCAAGACTAACATGGAAAGCCTTCCGGTGGAAATTGCACTGACGAATTAGATGGACCAACAACCCAGAGTGCTCCTTCGGGGATGTAGCCTCCTCATAGTATTTAAGGAGGCCTATATTCCTCAAGAGGCTTTGTGTGGCTGTCATACTAGAGTGAGGCTGCAAATATCTCTCCCACTATTGTCCCTCCCACTTCTGCACCGCATTGTATTGGTCAACTCTTTTCTCCTATTGTTGGTTCTCCCCTCTCCATTGATGTCTATGCATGAATGACATGTTGATCCTCCTCAACCATAAATTTAACATATTTAAGCATATTTATTCATTTCCTATTAACCC
Organism: Pinus albicaulis; assembly: GCA_034641835.2. Lineage (NCBI taxonomy): Eukaryota > Viridiplantae > Streptophyta > Pinopsida > Pinales > Pinaceae > Pinus > Pinus albicaulis. The sequence continues at coordinate 289,973,273 of CM076572.1, read as the reverse complement.
TCCTCAAATAGGTGGCTTGTCAACTAGCACAACTAGATTAATAACACACCTAAATTAATAAAGTGGTTAAAATATGTCAATAAAATTAATTTTTTACCTTTTATACACTTCTCGATAACATTAAAATTTCAAAAATTATACCTATATAAATATTTCAGCCACTTTATTAATTAGTTGTTCTAGTTAACATATTCATTTTGAATCAATGAAAACTTAATAAATCATAAACAAATGAAATAATAGTCCACAACTCCTTTCAATGTTCTATAGTTCTTTTGTCTTTACAGTAAAAATAATTGAATTCATTTATATAGTGAAAATGGAGTACTAAGTGGTCATTTTTTCTTCATTTTTAAAAAAGAAACAATCACAGCGCTGGCTGTAGCCGTTGCAAAGTTAACACATGTGGTGCTGAATTTTGAAGTGTTTTTAACATCAAGATACAAATATAAGAGCAAAATAATGACAATTTGTGTTGTACAAAAAATTTATTTGCTAATAATGAAAAATATGAGTTTGTGATCCATCATGAATATTGTTATTTTGCTACTAGAAACAATTAATAAATAAGTTTCTTTTACATTCAATAAACTAGTTTAAATATATATAAAAAATGGGTAGTAAATATAAATAGAAATCAATGTATAATAAGTATCAAAACACTTACTTCAAAATACATTTGAAATTTTTAATATAAAAAATAACATAAAAGTTAACAAAATTATAGTTTTATTTAAAATTATTATTATTAATGATAACAAGAATTAATAGAAAAGTTAAACATATATAAGTTAAAAAAAAAACATGTTCCAAGATTCTTAAAAATGGAGACTCATGCCCACTTCATCATGGATGTTCTTAATATATAAAGAGGCTTTTCAAGAACAACATGGTCCAATGCTATGGCTTATGAGTACCACATGCCTAGAAAACCATAGATAATTTTTTATGGCAATTGTTTATATGATATATTTTTTTGTTGATAAATTTAGTTAAACTGATTAAAATGCATAACTACCTTAGAACAAATCTCATCCTTTAGCGTCTATACATTATTAATAATATTTCAAAATATTCTATGAAAGTTAAATTGATATTGTCCACTTAATAAATATTGATAATTAAATTAAAATTATATAAAACAAATTTTTGTTTTTTCCAAAAAAATGTTCCTATCATAATACATATTACTAACACTATCACCTATGGATACTGCGAACAAATTAAATTTGAAACATATATATTGTACGCAAATTTCCTTGACATGTTGATCAGACAATTTAGCTTCAACATGGTTCATAGTTTTAGCTAGTTTTGTAATGGTATAGACCATTTGTAATGCCCCTAAGTCGCTCGACTGGTTCTTAGAGTTTACCTTGTTTTACTGTAGTAAAATGTAGAATGAAGAATTCATTAAATAATTATGGAAACATTGTCTATTTCAAAAATTACTTGCAATTTTGTAAAAGAAAGGGTCATCTGTAGGTTATAGGAAAGACATGATGTAAGAAAACATCTCAAAGTCAAAACATTTAAAAATAAATACTTAGAGGATGACGTTTGTAGCCAAAATTCTTGATGGGAAGGAGGCCAAAAAGGTTGGGGAAACCTGATGCATGAGAGAAAAAAAGAATAATCCTGGACAATAGACTGAAAAAGGTGATGGGCATATCATTCATGAGATATCTTGAGTTGGTTGGCTAGTGAGACTCATTGAACACCTATTACTGGAGATGGTTATGACTAGGAAGTAAGTAATGAAAATTGTTTTCTTTCTTGCTACTGAGTGTGAGATTGGCTCGAGGGGAGTGCCAGAAGTGAATCTGGTACTCATGGGTTGGGAGGAGCATCTTATTTTTCCCATGGCTTGTAAATGATCATCCAAAATTGTAGATAATTACCTATAACCCTAATACTTCTACTAACTATTCATAGGAATTCATATGGAAGTAGAAATAAACACCGTGTAAAGATTATATGAAAAAAACATATTTAACCTGAAAAAAACTGTGTTTTATGGATATAGATAGAATAATATTGAGTATTGGATTAGAGTTTAACTTTGAAATTTTCTTTCCATTAAAGTACTAATTTATGAATAGTTATGTCGGTTCACAATATAAAGTGTGTGAAAAATAGTTATACATTATCGATAATGAAAATTTTATAGTTATGTAATTAAGGTGATAAACCAACTATAAATTCGCCCAGGAATATTATGAAATAGGTTTAAAGAAGCAAATAAGCTTTAAATATTTATGTATTGGAGAAGTTAGCCCATACCAAGAGGAGAAAACTAAACAGTTAAGGTTAGTAGAGTATGCACAACTGTATGTAAGAAAATTTCTGAAGGGTGGCGTAGTCCTGTAGCGGGGTCGAAGGCCTTTCCTTCTTGACACTCCCATATGTATAGATCTCAGAATAATATACATAAATTTAAAACCTCGTTGCTAGACATCAATAGATTCAGTGAACATAGAACAAACTCGAAATACGAGAAAACAAACATACTTAGTAATAAAACTCTTGAACATGCTAACCTTATAATTTAAAGAATATAATATAAATGGTAAAACCCAAGATTAAATGTTTATTTAAAATACAAAATAAGAAAGAAATGGGTGACCTAGTTCAGTTATCCATCTCAAATTCCAAGTTCAAAACTGAAGGTTTTACAACCTGATTTACAATTTCGAAATCAAACATTAAAACTATTTATGACAACTGGCTTAAAAGCTGAATAACACACTATAACTCTAGTAAAAGAATAATTGTTTCCTCAACCAAAAAATAAACTACGCAAAGTGGACACTAAAGCATAAAAACCTTACGTACTCGGAACCATGAAAAAATAGTAAACACACACAAATTTGAAACCAGAGCTAGGATTGTAGTGTTATTACCACACCGGGAAATTTAACAAACAACTCTGTAGGTCATGGTTTGGATGTGTAGGTTGTTTAACTGCCTCACCTATAGAGAAAGAGGGAAAATTAGGTAGGGTTTGAGTTCAATATACAATAAACCATGACGTAATAAGTATATAGAGAAGCTCTTAACTGTAACATGAAACCCAAAGGGAAACGACTTACTTGAATGTCTGGTTGCCAAGAAGGGGAGAGCCCTGGGAACCATAGGTGGTTGCTGGAGAGCTCTATTTCCCTGCACAACCAATAAAAATAGTTAGCTCAGTAACATAGAGGAAAGTTTGCAACTAAAATAATCATAAAAAAAGAACAATAAATGCATAAACCACTGCTTACATTGCAAACTGTAGATAGAAGCGGGTTTTACAGCTACTCCGTCATCATTTGGATGGCACACAACTTGGAACAATTGATTAGATCTCAATAAAATAATAAAAAAATAAATTCAGATCAAACCCTAGCTTTGGTGTAGAGAGTAACGGAGAAGTGAGCACTCAACAAAATGACCGAATTGGGTTGGGAGAGCAGAGAGGGTGGTTACCCACTAACGTCCACCCATCAACCAAGACTTTCAATCCATATTATGGTAGTCATTGATGAGACAGGAATATCGAGAGCTGGAGGCACCGTAGATAAAACCCTAATCCCAATGCACAGTCTTCCACACAGAGAAAGTGAGGAGGGGCTAGATAATTCAAAGATACTGGGCATTGAGAGCCCATAATTTTTTTTAATTGTGCCAGTGAAATAAGTACCCATATGATAATTTAGGTGTAACACAAAAGTATGAGGCCGTGGAAACAAATTACAAGACTAACATAACATAATCAAAGTTATTACAACATAGACTAAAATAATAGTCTGTGCATTGAAACTATAGCTTAAGCATATTCCTTTATACCATGCACATGTAATTTTTTGTATGTCTATTTATTTTGATGATGGAACATTACAGGTCATATCAGAGCTCACATTTATACATTTATGGCGTGGCCGGGTGGAGATAATTCATGCTGTGTTTTTTCAGAGAGAGGAAACAACATTAGGAGAAGAGGTGGGTCAACCTTCTCACCCCCAACAAGACCTAATGTTGAAGTTGATTCAACACCCTTGGAAAAAACCAATCTATAATTGAGGATTCAGTTGGAGAATGAATCCCAAAATACGACAACAACATTGATGGTAAATGTACAACAAATTAGGGCTGAAATGGAAACCCTACGGATTTAAATGAATGCTTGGTACATGAAAAAAAAAATATTATGAAGAGTTTGATAGGCAGACAAAATCACCCGAATTCTAAACCTAGTTCTGACAATGGGAATAAGGAAGAATCCCACAAAAAAAGAGAGGACAACATACCAGAAGGAAGTCAAACCCAATAGTTAGAAGGGAACATAAATCACATGAGAAGGAGTATGGAGACACATTTGACAGTGATGGGCACAAAAATATGAAGAAATGGAAGTTTGAATTGCAGGGTGAGTATAAGAAAATCAACACCCCAAGTTATGATGATGAAGCTAAAGAAATAGAGGAATCTTAGGTGAAAAACATGGAAAAATATTTTCAAATTTATGAGTATGATGAAAATTTAACGGCCCAATTATCCATTTATCAACTACAAGGGAAGGAAATTTTGTGGTGGAAGGAGGTAAAGTAGTACCTGATATAGATGAGTAGTTGGTCACTTGGGAAACATTTGAGAAGAAATTTAAAAATAAATATTTGACCGAATGATTCTATGATGAAAAATATAAGGAATTCCATGATCTAAGGCTAGGCCACATGACCATAGAAGAATAAGTGGTGAATTTTACCTATTTATTACGATATGTACCATATATACATGAAGAAAAAGCTAAATTTCAAAGGCTCATCAACAACTTACTAATGTACATGAAGGAACAACTACAGTTTGACAACCCTAAAACCATGGATAACGCTATGAGAAAGGCACAAATTTGTTATGAACAAATGAAGAAAAGGATAATAAAAAAACTAGAGAAGAAAAAAGGGATAGAGAAATGCACTAATGTGATGTTGGGTTACACTTGTTTCCCCTTTTTTAGAAAAAAATATAATTTTTAGAAGTTTTTTCAAATTTCGGCAAGCCAAAGCAATATTTTTGTTTAGAATCTCATTTTATAGTAAAAATAAAACTTGTCAAAAAATTTATTGTCTTTCTATTGATTATTTTATATAATTTTTTTATTCACATTTGATATGTAAACTTAGCAATTGTTTAGCTGTGTTTTCTTTAAAAATCAAGGAAATCATAAAAAGTCATGTTTTTTTGGCTAAAGAGTATTCTTTGTTAAACTGGCGTTTTTTAAAATAAATATATGTCACAACAATCTTGACAGACTCTACTTCAATATAGTTATATATATGAAACCAACTTATGCACATCATAATTACTATTTTTTTTAATTGGACCTATAAGAAAAAATTGGAGATTTTGAAGATGTTTAACATAGCGTCATATTTCAAAAGAAGGAACAACGTAATGCACCATAAAATTTTCATTTTATTTTACAATGTATTTTGAAATGTAAAAATTTTTGATTTCACTAAATCATAACGACCTTGATAATTTTTTTGCACACATTTTATTTGAAAATTAATTAAAATTAGCAAATATCTATGAAATTCCATAAAATTTATATCTACTGAAAGTAGATTCAATTTTGCAAATGCTGGTATTAGTTCCAAATGTAAATTCACCATATTTTATGGATTTTAACCATTCCAAAGTTGGATAAATGTGATCAGAGATGAGCTATTGCAGAGTTGTAGGTTTTTGGCCGAACAAAGTAGTTTGGTCGAATAAAAAAAACATCAAATTTTTGTTTGCTATGAACGAATGTTAGAATAAAAGGGAAGTAATTTCATCTGAATATTTTTAAAAGTTTGGCTGAAGGTTTTTTTAAATTTCGACTGAAAAACTATCAAGATTTTCCTTCGTCTGCAAGATTGAAATAGTGTGACCCTCTATTTTTTTTTTTTCCTGAAAGCTATAAACAAACTCGTTCAAACATTATTTTCAAACTCACATTCCTCATTTGGGAAAATTTTTTAAACTAAGTCTTTTGGGTTGAATTTTGAAAGTAAGTCTTTTCACATGAATTTTGAAAGTGAGTTTTTTGGGTTGAATTTCAAAAGCGAGTTTTTTTGGCTGAATTTTGAAAGTAAGTCGTTTGGGATGAATTTTGGAAGTGAGTTTTTTGGGCTGGATTTAGTAAGTTCATTTTCTTGTGTTATTTTGAAAATGTGTTTTTTTTACTATATTTTAAAATTTAATTGTTTGGGTTTGATTTTAAAAATATACATAGATTGAATTATCATGGTAAATCAAATATATTTCAAGAGATAATATGACTGAATAAGATAGATTTAGGCTCGTAGAGAGTACTCGAGAAACTATTAAAAAATAAAGAAGGAAGAACACTTTAATATTCAAAGGGAAAATCAATCTCAACAAGAATTTGAAATAGGTATGTAAATGAAATTATTATAAATCATATTTAAAATTTAATGATCTATTGTGAAATTTAATTTTTATTTGTTGAACTAATTTTAAAAATATTTTCAATGTAAACTAAAAAAGATTTTCCTCGCAACATTGATGATGATATTGTAAACGTTGAAAGGAAAAGTGAAAAGGATAATGAACCAATCAATCATTTTTGAAAGAGATTCAAGTGAATTAGTTGAATCACCATTAGGTATGTATATACATGTCATGTGTATTATTGAAATTATACATATTTATTATTTTCAATTTCATTCAAAATCTATTTTAATTTAGTTATTTAATGTATATTTATAGCCATTTACATTAAATTACTATATGTACATATGAAATCAATATCAATGATGAGAAGTTAGAAAATGTTGACTCTGACACATATGGAGATAAAAAATCTGACCATGTTATATGATATTGTGTTAAGCTCCTTATTTACAAGTTATTCAAAGATGAAAATCTGACAGTTGAAGCTCAAATTTTGGGAGGTCTCTTAACATAAAAGAAATTAAAAGAAGCTACAACCATATTGGGTATTCGAAAATCAACAAAAGATAAAAAGGTGAAGGAAAATTTGATTCAAAATATAAATAGTTATATCAAATCAATTGGAAGATATAGAAATAAAAGTGATATAGATGCACATAGAGAAATACAAATTTCAGTGCTTTCATCAAGTAATAAGTAAAATCGTTTGGTAAAATCTATGTTAAATGCATTAGGACCTTATGAAAAACATTGCACAAACATAGGAAATTTTTATTGCAAATATATGTAAATGATGAGCTCACTTGTCAAGCAGTTATTTGCAGGAAATCATACAAAGATAGACTTGGAGAAGATGTTAAAAAAATAATATATGAATATTGGATGAAAAATTCACATGTTTCACCAAAAGTAAGGGATGTGATGAAACAAAGAATAACATGAAATCAATATGAAGAAAATGCAAACCATATATTGGACCACTTAGATAAATTTTTTCAATAAGTTCATAGAAGAGAATCATGGAATTAATGTCTCAATCAGTACTTTTGTGCAACATAAACAATGGTATGTTAAACCTATCAATGGACGTGACACTTTTTGTCATAATCATGTGGAATTTCAATTATATTATGACACCTTCCTTAATTTTGGTAATTTTTTTTTGAAAAATTCACATCCTCCTTCGAGTATCCATGATTTTATATCCCAAATTCTATGTGTAAGAGAAAATCATGAATTATTTTACCAAAAGAAATTTGTTGGTGGTAAAAAATGTGATCATTGTGGAAATATGAATTTATTTCACAAAGAAATATTCTATTGATATAAATGATCAAGCATTTTCAAACATAAAAGTGAAGTGGAAGGGATATGAATATATCTATACATCGATTGGTTCAAGTACTAGCACAAGTGATAGAAGGATTGATTTACAAGAAGAAGAATTTTTTGTGATAGAGTTTCTATAGAAGTTTGAGAAAAAAAATTATAAATACTCCAAAAATTATCATAGAGCTTGATGGAAGGACCTGAAACTCAAAAAACCTCGTGAAATTTTTCCAGCGGGGACCATTTTGTCAATAGTTGATTTTGTAGAAAATTGCACATTTGTTGCTCAAAATGAAGTATAGAGTGAATATTATCATTCTGACCAAGTATCTATGCATTTCCATGTTCTATATAGACATGCTAAATTTTTTTTTGATCATATAAAAATTACCAGTGATAATCGACGTGTTATTAAAGAATATCACTTTTATTTTAGCGATGATCATACACACAATACACATTTTCTACAATTTTTATTTGATAAAATTTTTGAATAATTGAAAGGTCATGCAATAAAATTCAATGAAAATTTGATATGGTCAAATGGATGCGCAAGTCAATTCAAATATTCGTGATCATTCTTTTGGTTGTTTCGTTTTCATATGAAACCAACATTAAACATTCTTGGAATCTCTTTGATACTGGTCATGGAAAAGGAGAACATGATGGTCTAGGGGCATATATAAAACGATCACTTCAAATATATCAAATGGACCACTCTGCAAAGTGACTTGTCTCTACTGAAAAATTTGTTCAATGGTGAACTGATGCACTAGGGCCATGAGACTAACCCATCAAGGGAGGTATGCAGGTATGTACATATATACATTAACTTCTATATATTTTTAATATATGATAAATTTTATTAATTTTATAATTTTAAATATTTATAAATTATATAGTTTAAATAATTGATCGATGATTATCTTCTATATATAAATTGTATTTTAAATAACATATTTAAATTCTTGTTTGAATTTACTATAGGTTTTTTTTTTTTCATTTTGGAGTGGAAGATCTAGATAGATCGATTACATATGAAGATGAAGCACTAAAAGAGACTAAAAAATTGCATTCAATTAAAACAAAGGAGTACCGAAATGCATTTGCATTTGATAAAAGAAAAGAATCTTGTTTTGTCATGTTTGCATAGACGACACAAAATTCAATGATTTTTGTGAACAAAATTATGTATGTAGAAGCTTGGAAACATGCAAAAATTAATACAAAGTAGAAAATGTTGGTTGTAAGCTTTGAAAAGATGGAATCAGAGGAGACTATAGTGTCATGTGAAGGTGATCGAATTTCTGATGTTGTTAGAGAAGGTAACATTTCAATTGCTTTCAAAGGATATATATAAGGTTGTTTTGTGTTTAAAATAATTATGTATAAGTATCTAGATAATAATTAAAATATAGATCTAAATAGATAATAAAATAAAGTCCATGTTGATAACTAATTGATGCAATCGTAGCTGTAAATTAACTTGTAAACTCGTGGACCTGTGGGATATGACCCACATAACTTCCTTTATACACAGCAGGGGAAAATATCATAATAAAATACATACATACGTGAAAATGATCAAAACCGTCACGTTGCAATATAATGCATATATCCCAAAACATATTCATACACACGAGACCAAAGCTTTTGGGTCCCACATCTCGATAACCAATCACAGCACATCGCAACACCCACTCGCAAACTTAATTATTTACCCATACGCTAACCTTCCAAACTTGCGAAAGTGCACTTTGGTGCCATGCTAACTCATAGCCTTCCCTCATTGTATCCTATCATTATTATTGCGTCGCATTGCGTCACATTGCAAGTTACCTTGTTCACCTTGCCAAATCCTTAACTCGTAAATAATTCAATCGCCGATGCGAAACTGCACCCTACTGTCACGCATCCATTCCGGATCTGCGATTTAATTGCAACCGTCCATTCAGCCTTCTCGCAACTCTGCCTCTCCTCTCATGTATACTCTAATATCCTCCATCGATCCTTAAACCTTTGACTCTACGATTCAATCCTCGTCATCGATTCCTCTCTTGGAATTCTTCTAAGTAGTTATGTCTTTAGCCAATTTCTCCTCTTTCAATTGTCTCCACTCTACATTAGTGATTCCTCCACTCTAATCCTTCGCTATCCTTTCGAGTTCATTCGGAATTATTCAACACTATCTCTCTTGAGCTTTGTGTGGTCTGAAAATGCGTGGATTCCCTCTTGAGCTTGTTCTTCATCTCTCATTCCTTGGTCTCTACCATAACTTTTTCTATACGAAATTATCAGATACTTCGTCTTCTTTCTCATCCTGTATATTCATTAACAGAAAACAATATGCATATATAATAACACATAAATGCAATACTTAAATTCGACAAGGAAATAAAACCAACAGGTTGAAACATAGAGCTCGACCACAATCCAAAATAGTTGGAATTTATTTATAAAGAAAAATAAACTGAACCGCGCCCTGGAATGGCTAGTTTTTAAAATTTTTTCCTACTCTCTGTTCAACCCTCTCTCACACCTATTTCCCTTTCGTTATCTCTTTCTCTATATGGAAGGGAGAACCCCAAAATGGTGGATTTGTTTTTTTTTTATGCCTTTCCCCAAAAATCCCCGTATGGTTGAGAAACTGTTATTCGGTTTCAGAAAAATTTATTCCACTAAATGCCTAACTAATACTAATATAGCTATTATTTTAACCTACATATTACAATGGCTATATTATCCCAAATTAAATTTAAACAAAATACTTTAAAACTAAAGTCTTCAAATTATTAGGACTGCTAGTCCTCTTCGCAAGCCACAACATGTGACCAGCTTGTCACATTGCTGACTCTACCTTAATGCTCCTACATCAGACTCCCTAGGTAAAAGAATTCACGACCTCCTAGTGATGTTTCTTGAATTCTTGAATCTTCCAGGATTCCATACTTTTTACTATAGTTCTATAATGCCTCTTCCTTCACTGTTCTTCATTTTCCAAACAATTCCACAGTGGAATGCTTTCTTCATTTTGCTGCAACTCTTGTTAGGTATTTGCGTAAACTCCCACGGTTCATATATGGTTTCTTGCAATGCAATATTATGTTGTAATATAATCTTATTTCCAGTCCTCTACCAACACATTCTAATACATTATGTCCCAGATATTGATGCACATATTACTCCGGACATTGCTGCCAACCAAAATTATTGAATATCCTTGAGGATATATCCCTTTACCAAATCCCTCTTCTTTTCCTTGTTTGCAAATTTAATGTCAAAAATTAAATTTCCTTCTGATTGTCTGACTGCAATAATATATTTATTCTCTTTCCTGTATACTAGTTAACATAATTAATTTTTGGAAACTAGTATCTGTCTTTGTTTCAACTATAGTTTGAAACAATACCATATTATTGTCTGCAATCCCTTTCTCTTGCTCAAATGATTTCAAAAAGCAACTCAGATATTCACTAATTACTTGATTCCCTTCAAGTACCTCTTTAGTATGTTGTATTAAAGTTTCAACATTACGCTCTTCCTCTTCCTTGAAAGCATTCCATTGTTGTCCTTCTGCTTCTTGACTAGTCATAATAGTCAATTCAGTCTTTTCCACTTCTAGGACTGACTTTCCTTTAACCTGAGACATAAATTCCTCACTTTCATCTTTAACCAGAATAAAATTATGATTCTCTATTTCTATGACAGACCTAAATGTCCATCCAAAAATCTTCCATTGGCTATTTAAGCTAGCCAATTCCTCTTTGTCCTCATCAAGAACAAATTTCACCTCATGAGGCATTACTACTTCATCTTCATTAAAGTTTCTCCATTCATTAAATAAGGAAATTATGAATTCCTTCTGCTACACGAACTCAACTTGGTCTTCATCATAAAGGCACTCTTCATCATACCGTGCTTGAAAATTTTCTTCTTCATTATACTTTTCTAAATAAACTTCAGCTTTACTTGAGACATTTCTAGGGGATGGATTGTCTTCTACACAACCAGCAAACAAATTCAAATTGTCAGCATTAAACTCACAAGACCTAGTGGTATTATTTGATGACTCAATCACCAAATATTTCTATTGCTATTCTAAGTCTCTTTCAGGACTCAGAAATTCTTGACCGGTCTTCTTTTCAGCTTTCTCAAGCATAACATGTGAATGCTTGATATCATCTTTTGATTCTTTCTGTTCTTGGCCACCATCATAAGACAAGTCTTCCTTTTTTTTAGCTTTTAAAGTAGGATTGAAATCATTGATTTCACTTAGCTGTGCATGTGCATGTATATGAGACTAAGCTATCTCAATTTCTTCTTGAACAGAGTTCAGATTCTATCCTCTCCCTTCATATTTTACGACAACATCAACAAATTGTCTTTGTTTACCTATTTCACTTGCATACATACAATAATCATTTTTTTCAAAACCATAAGGATCCGTAGCCTCTCTTGTTGTTTCAAACATCATCTCTTTCCATTGGTTCTCATCCTTCCAAGGATCCATGAAACCATTAGCTGGTCTCATACCTTCATTCTCATTACTACTATCACCAAGAATAGATCCTTTCTCAGGTTCACATAAGTAAACCTCTTCCTCAAGACACATCCTATGATGTAACTCAGCTCCTATGAGTTCTTCTTCTAGATGAATTCTTGTATCAAATCTCAGCTGATCTGCAACTGACTCCACTTGACTCTTTCCTTCCGCAAAACCAAACCATACCTTTGGTGTTCTGCATTCCCTTTCATGAATTCTCTCAACACTTCTAGCTGCACTTTTATCTCAGCTAATTCTCTATCAAGTTTATTCTTACTTGATCTTTCATAATATCCCTTAGAACATTTACTATGACCATATGTGGCCATAGTATTCTTTCCTTTATGAACTTGTCTTTGTTCATCATGGATTACAAACAATCCATATCTACAAGCCGACTCCATCAACCTGTATGTAGATACCATACCAAGCTTTTCCATGCTTAGTATTTAATTGACATCTTTGCTGACTCCTCTCTCCTGATTGTGACTCCTCTTTATATCTTTCAGAAAACCATCCGTGGTCATCTCTTCTTCTTCCCTCTGTGGAATCATCCTGATCCACTTTGTGAATTGCAACAAACATGTTTTATCTTCTTCATTCTCTTCAATTTCTGTAACCACGTGCTCAAAGAACTCCTATATCTCTTTTGATAATCTAGACATCTCTTCTGGGAAATCCATTTCTTCATCATATGTTATGATCACTACATATTCATGATACCCTCTATATTTCATGAAAATTCCTAATGGTTTTCCTTCATCATTCATACCTTCAATTTCTTAAATATGCCTTTTGTTATTATTACTATCATTTTCTTCAAAAAATTATCTATGTTCTAGTTCATATGCAAGAAATTTCGCTTCATACTCTGATGCTTTGAGTAATGCTTCTTCTTCTTGAGCATTCAAACTATGCTCCCTCTTCATATGTAGCCCATGCCACTTCAATTTTCTCCTCATAATCCATCCACACCTCTAGTCTTCAATGCTCCTATGTATCAACTCCATCAATAAATGAATATGGGTTCTCATCTCAACTATTTATCTCTCATATTCTTCATCAGTCATCTTCTTCCATATGCCATTTGTCTTTGCATATTCACTTTGTGGTTACCTCCTGAACCTATGCTATGAGTTTCAATAGTCATCTCCTTGAGTTCTTTCACCCTCTATGAGTTGCAGTAGCTCCTGCGGTAATAATTCCTCTTGCTACAACTTACCTCACCAAACTTCCTCTATGCTTGGTCTTTTGTTAAGTATGAGTCCTCAATCTAGAACCCTACTTGAGCACTCCTCTATGATCCTTCTAGGCTTACCCTCAAAACTCATATGCACTTGAGAATACTACTGTCCTCTTATATTTCAACCTCAGCTGAAATATTAGGTTCTGACCACACTTCTTTTTCCTCCTAGAAAACCATTTTTAGCTTCCTTCATCACTTCCCTTACAGGTTGTAATCTTCTTGCTGAGATGTTTTCACTCCTTCTGCTACCTCTATTAAACTCTTATGCTCTTCTTCTAAGTGTGAGAATTTACTTGTCAGTTCTATAATCCAAAATAAAACTGAAACAAAACATTCTTACCTTATTTTCTGTGCTACTTCTTCATCCATGCTGTTGTAGCTCTTATGCTTTTTCATAAGCCTTCAGTCCACAGTATTACCTCACTTGATCAGAATCACTAAGAAATATTTCTTAACTTTTCTTCATTCAAAGTCTTTCACACCGCCTCTCAGATCGTGTTGCTCTGATACCAATTGATGCAGCCACAACTGCAAATTAACTTGTAAACTCGTGGACCTATGGGATAGGACCCACATAACTTCCTTTATATGCAGCAAGGGAAAATATCAAAATAAAATACATACATATAGGAAAAAAATCAACAACGTCACGTTACAATATAATGCACATAATGCAAAACATATTGATACACGGGGGACCGGAGCTCTCAAGTCCCACATCTCGATAACCAATCACAGAACATTGCAACAATCACCCACAAACCTAATTCTTTACCCATACACTAACCTTCCAAACTTGCAAAAGTGCACTTTTGCGCCATGATGACATGTAGCCTTCCCTCATCACATCCTCTTGTTATTATTGCATCACATTTCAAGTTAACTTGTTCACCTTGTGAAATCCTTAACTAGTAAATAATTCAATTGTCGAATTGAAACTATGCCCTACCATCAAGTGTCCATTTTGGATCTGCGATTTAATCGCAGCCATCTGTTCAACCTTCTCGCGGCTCTGCCTCTCCTATTCTATCCCCTCTAATATCCACTGTCGATCCTTAAACCTTGTACTCTCCGATTCAATCCTCGCCATTTATTCTTCTCTCAGAGTTCTTCTAAGTAGTTCTGTCTTTAGCCAATTTCTCCTCTTTTAGCTATCGCTGCTCTACATTACTGATTCCTCCATGCTACTCCTCCGCTATCCTTCCAAGTTCGTTCATAATTCTTCAACGCTATCTCTCCTAAGCTTTGTGCGGTTTCCAAACATGCGGATTCCCTCCTGAGCTTGTTCTTCAACTCTCATTCCTTGGTCTCTGCCATAACTTTGTCTATATGAAATTCTCAGAAACTTCATCTTCTCGTTCAGCCTGTATATTCATTAACATAAAAAATATGCATATATAATAACACATAAATGCAATACTTAACTTTGGCAGGGAAATAAAGCCAACGTGTTGAAACAGAGAGCCCGACCACAATCCAACACACTTGGAATTGATTTATAAAGAAAAATAAACAGAACCGAGCCCTGGAATGGCTAGTTTTTTCAATTTGTGCCTACTCTCTATTCAACCCTCTCTAACACCTATTTCCCTCTCGTTTTCTCTTTCTCTTTATTGAAGTCAGAACACCAAAATGATGGATTTTTTTTTTTTATGCCTTTCCCCAAAAAATCCACATATGGTTAAGAAACTGTTATTCAGTTTCAGAACAGTTTATTCAACTAAATGCATAACTAATCCTAATCTAACTATTATTTTAACCTACATATTACAATGGCTATGTTAGCCCAAATTAACTTTAAACAAAATACTTTAAAACTAAAGTCTTTAAATTATTAGGACTGTTAGTCCTCTTCCCAAGCCACAACATGTGACCAGCTTGTCACATTGTTGAGTCTACCTTAATTCTCTTGCATCACTAATTTCTTGTTAATTATCATCTGAATTTACACTTGTTTTATTGTGCAGGAGATGTTTTTTCTATAGTTGCAGCCATTAACAACATATAAAGTGGAAAGTATTATTTGATATGATGCACTGAACGTAATATGAAGTTATTGGAATATTATGATGATAACTATTTTATATATTAAAGAGGGTCTATTATATTGAAAGGATGTTTTTTTCCAAGAAACTCATCAAACTGAGAGTTATGTTTACTTTCAAGGCTATCAACTTGATGCCATAAGTTGTCAATATAGTCACTTGGTGTGTGTAGCACACATAAAGTTGATATAATTTCAATAAAAAGATGAAAGTTAAAAAATGGAGAATGTCAAAAGCTGACCATGAGCGGATCATTGAAGATGGCATTCCATTAGAATTTTTTTAATTGAACTTCCCAACAATATCTTCTCCTTGTATTCATCTTTGAGAACTTAGATTTCAAGTACATTGTTATCCTTTCTTTTTGTGCACTCTTAAGTTGTCCATTCTAGCTAGTACTAAGTATTACAAAATTGTTTCCATCAATATGGCACATATTTATTGTTAAGTTAAAAACAAATTCAAAGATCCAAAATACTACTATAATGTAAGCATGTAGCATATCACAATTTTCTTGTTTTTTGTTGATTTTAAAACTATCATGTTTGCACTGAATTTTTATTTTTTATGGACAATCATTTTGTCTTTTCAAATATTTTTATTTCTATCTTAGTACCATATTTTATATTGCAATTTTATAGTTTGTTTGCATGAAAAAAATTATACTAAAAGTTAAATCTCTACCGACATACATAGTAGCATTTCTATACATGAATTTAAAATGTATACCATATTTTATAATGCAATTTTAAGTTATGATTGTTTTATACATATACACCATTACAATATTCATTCAAATGCAAAATGTACCATGTTTTCTAATTTGAAATTTTACGATTCATTACATAACTTGGCGAAACAAATTTAAACAAAACCTAAGAATCATCTAATAACATTATAATAATGAAAATGAAAAATGTACCAACTAAATGCAATTTAATTTCATTGCTACATATTCATGAACTTAAATATGTAAAACCTTTAGGCATCAAAGCATGCATCATGCAAATTGTATCATGTTTTATAATGCAATTTTATAAAATGTTCGCATGAGAAACTTTATATTAAAATTTAAATATCAACCAACATCCGTAGTAGCCCTTCTACACAAGATGATGATTATATACTCATGAATGCAAAATTTATACCATATTTTATAATGAAAATTTAAGTTATGATTATTTTAGACATCTACACGATTATAAGATTAATTCAAATGCAAAATGTACCATGTCTTGTAATTTTCAATTTTACTATTAATTTTAAATAGACTGACAAAACAAATTTAAACAAAACTTAAGAATCATCTAGTAATATTATAAGAATGGTCATGAAAAATGTACCAACTAAATGAAAATTTATTTTCATTGCTACATAATCATGAAATTAAATATGTAATACCTTTAAGCATCAAACCATGCATCATGCTATTTGTACCATGTTTTATAATGTAATTTTATAAAATATTTGTATGAAAAGAATTATATTAAAAGTTTACTATCAACTGACATCCATAGTATCCCATCTATACAAGATGGTGATCTATTCATGAATGAAAAATGTATTCCATATTTTATAATAAAATTTTAAGTTATGATTGTTTTAAAAATCTACACCATTATAATATTCATTAAAATTCAAAATGTACCATGTTTAGTAATTTGAAATTTTACTATTCATTTTAAATAACTTACAAAAAAAATTTAAACAAAAACTAAGAATCATCTACATAACATTATAAGATTGAAAATGCACCGACTAAATGAAAATTTACTTTCATTTCTACATATTCATGAAATTAAATATGTAAAACCTTTAAGAATCAAACCATGCATCAGGCAAACTGTACCATGTTTTATAATGCAATTTTATAAAATGTTTGTATAAAAATATTTATATATTAAAAGTTAACTATCAAGGTCGACATCCATAATAGCCCTTCTATAGAAGATGATTATCTATTCATGAATGAAAAATGTATACCATATTTTATAATGCAATTTTAAGTTATGATTGTTTTATACACCTACACCATTACAAGATTCATTCAAATGAAAAATGTACTATGTTTTTTAATTTGCAATTTTGACAAAATAAGTTTGAACAAAACCTATGAATCATCTACTAAAATTATAAGAACCATCATGTAAAATGCACTAACGAAATGAAAATTTTCTTTCATTGCTACATATTCATGAACTTAAATATGTAAAACACTTGAGCATCAAACCATGCATCATGAAAATTGTACCATGTTTTATAATGAAAATTTATAGAATGTTTACATGAACAACTTTATTTATTAAAATTTAACTATAAGGGTCTACATCCATAATATCCCTTCTATACAATATTATTATCTATTCATGAATGCAAAATTTATACCATATTTTATAATCTAATTTTAAGTTATGATTTTTTTAGGCGTCCACACCATTACAAGGTTCATTTAAATGTGAAATGTACTAAGTTTTGTAATTTGCAATTTTAATATTAATTAAATAACTTGAAAAAACAACTTTGAACAAAACTTAAGAATCATCACGAAAATTATACCAACTAAATGAAAATTTACTTTCATGGCTTCATATTCATAAACTTAAATATGTAAAACCTTTAAGAATCAAACCATGCATCATGCATATTTTACCATGTTTTATAATTCAAAATTATAATAATCATCATGCAAAACGTACATAAACTCCAAAATTAGCATGTATTAAATCATAATAAAGAGTTCTATTTAAAATATATCCAAAATTTATATCAATATAAAAGTAAATATATAATCAAAAGTTGTGAAATAAAAACATGCATCAAAGAGTTCAATTCATAATAAAGAGTTTTACTTTAAATATGTCCAAAATTTATATCATGATAAAAGTAAATATAATATAAATACTATGTCAAATAAAAAGTTGCATAAAAGAGAATCTCGCTAAAACATATGACCTATCAACATCATCATTCTCTCATCAGAATCATGGGTGCCTTGCACAACATGTTTAATTATATATATACATAAGATTATGTACTTTAAAATTAAATTTTCATGTTTTAAAATTAAATGAGAATGTAATCATCAAAACAAAATTATAAAAAGTTTCAAATTACATGTAATACCTCATGGTGTTCCCCCTCCATTGCGCCCTCGTGGTGTTTTCCATGCATTGCTCCCTCATGGATAACATGTACAATACATGTAAAAATTGTTGGACATTGAGTTCAATGCTCCCCATGTGTTTTGCGACATGGACTAACCGCCTCTCGTGGATCCTAACTCTAGAGATTGTAGCAGAGACCAACGCCTGTGGGTTTTGGTCTAACGGCAATCGTGAGTCCAATAAGTGGCATCATAGTGACAAGTATTGAGCTCGAAACTCACCCGACATGTGTTTGGGGGGAGATTGTTGGAAATTGGGTTCAACGCTCCCTATGTGTTTCATGACATGGACTAACCATCTCTTGTGGATCCTAACTCTAGAGATTTTAGCAGAGACTAACACCTGTCAGTTTTGTTCTAACGAAAATTGTGAGTCCAACAAATGTATATATATCAAAAATTTAAAATTGCACATGAAAATGCATCATCTCGCAATATCAAAAAAATCAAGTATCAACTTCTTCAAATTGTCTAAATGATTCAATCCCTGTAATTAACTCAAGTTTGAAATTCGATGGAATACCTCATGGTGTTCCCCCTGCATTTCTCGCTCATGGATTCCCTGTATAATACATGTAGATCTATATATTAAAAATTTAAAATTTCATATGAAAATGCGTAAACTTGCAATATTAAAAAAATTGTTAAACAATTTTTTCAAATTGTTTAAATGATACTATCCCCATTGTTGATTCCATTGCTAAAGTCCATAAAGAATGGAAACCATATCGACAAACCTAAAATTCAAAATTTTTAAAATTGTAAGATGAAGATCTCATTTTTTAATTAAAATTTGTTCAATTTATAATAAAATAAAAGTGAAATATTCAATCCTTGTGACAAGAAAATATTTGGCACATTTCCTAATAGGGACGAAGAGGGTGGTGCTATGTCGAAAACCTTAGACAAAATCTAAATTTGTTAAGATTTAATTATATGTGTAATTATTTATTCTAAAATATGTCCTCACAATATCGATATAATAAAAATAGAATAATAGTATTAACGTGAAATTTTCAAAAAAAATTAACACCTATCAACATATCTTAATTGCAACCTGATCCTGGGATTGTGATATTATCAAAATTTTCTTTCAAAAAATGAGTTAACTGAAAATAGTGAATATATGATACATTTTTGTTATATTATATCTGAAAAAAATTAATAAATTATATGTGAATCAAAATTAACACATACATGACACTACATTAAAATATCCACCCTAACCATTAACACATACTAATCCCACACCCTCTTCCTTATGACCAATTAAGACTTTCCAATCATAAAAACAACCCTTTGCATATGATTTAACCTCCTCAATATTCATATTATCTATCTGGTCATCCGATTTATATATAAAATTAGCAAGCACAACAAATCATGCTCTTTTTTGTTTTAGACCCACATCAATTGCAGTCAATGCAATCTAGATGCTGTCTATAATGGCATCCCTTGCTTCTTGACCAATTTAATAAGTGGCATCTATATCCGACCAGAAAGTTACTAGATGAGGAGGTTGAGGTACCAAAGGTGGAAGAGGGCGAGGAAATTCAGTATCCCTTAATTCACCCTTACATTCATATATCCGACCTCTCCAAGAACAATACAATTCAAATGGAAGGTCATAATGGCCACGTCTCATACCCAAAATATATTTCTGCATAAAATAATTTTGCAAAATAAATTGGAACCTTGTCATTCCATGGAAATTTTCCATATGCTAAAAGGAACCAATCATACAAATGGCTGGCTATTTCAGGGTTCTTGAAATATTTCACCTTGAGCATATTTCTTTTCGGCCCTTATTTGAAATTACACATAGATTTTTCATGTGCTTTTATAACCCTTTTACTTGCCTCAAACCATTTATCAGCACCCATTACTACTTCCTTTATACACCTCATCATATCTATAAAGGAATAAGTGGTTGGCCCAATATTATTGTAAATATCAAGAAACAATATTAGAGAGTGCACAACTATTTCTAAGATTTGTCGACTCTCTGTAGGGAGCTCCAAACTTGCAAGATCTTTCTTCAGTTTTGAATAATGACCTATGCACCTCTATAACGTACATTGCTGGAAATTTGTTTCCCAAGGAAGCTCATCAGGAATATCATATGGATATGTGGTAGTTTGCATATGGTCTTCCTCTTGAATTTTCCCACTTCACTTACGTCTACTTTGATCAAGATTGTCAACCCCTACATCAATATAATTAAATAAACATAAAAAAATTCGAACAAATATATTTATACACATGAAGTATAGACATGTACACTTATATGTATATACAATTCATTTACATTTACACATTTTGTTAGCATAAAAAATTCTATAATTTACCAAAATGATGAGGATCGTGATGATCCAATTGAGATTGATCACCACCCGAAGATGGTTGAGCACAATCATGACCACTCGGAGATGGTTGAGCACCATGACACCTAAGTACATGAGTTTATTGATGATGTTGACCACCGGGATAATGTTGACCACCCTCATGCGGTGACAGAGTGAGAGAAGCTTCTAAACAAATAGAAATTATATTACATTAATTAAGTTAAATTAACAAAAATAATTTCAATATCTGTATGTACATATGATTCTACGTTTTTATAATTTAAGTAAGTTCACATATACATATATATACCATTCAAGGATTATGTGAACGCCTTCCCTCCATTGATAGAGTAGATACTCTCTTCGACCTCGTGAGAGATGCTCCTAAAACAAATGAAATTTATTATAAATTAATAAAGCTAAATTGAAAAAAAATCAATTTCATATGTATGTTCCTATGATTAAATTAAAATATCATTTAAAAAATTGCACATAAACATATATGTACCATGATCATGATGTAACGAATGATGGACCTCCCCCGATTTATTTGATAATCTGCTTGATCCATGACCTCCCCCTCTAGTCGATGCATGAGACTCAATTGATTCTCGCCTCGAAGAATGAAGTGGAAAATTCTCATGTGATGAGTGAAGCCCAAGATATATATATATATAAACCCTTGAAGTTACCTCATGCAATTAAAAATATTTAAAATTTCTATTTAAAAAGATCAAGAATTTAGAAAATTAATGTAACTATCAGAGGGATTCTTCAAATTTACTTGGTGTAAATTATTCATTTAAAATATACTCAAGACTAAAATAAAAAATGTTGAAGTGCACATTTTCAAAGTTAAATATAAAATTTTCTAAAACATGTGAGGTTCAAAAAGTTGTGCTTACAAAGTGGGGGCACACTTATTATAGAATTGAAAAAAAACACATGGTCATTAAAAACAAAAAATTCATAAGTAAAAATAGAGACATATCAAAGATATATTATAATGTCAATCAAGAAATTTTTATAGAGAGATTCTTAACACAAATTCTTCTTTCATACACAAATCTTGAATTAGCATTGCCCCATACAATAGATCACTAGACATGCTAATAACATTTGTGGAATGTCTTATGCTAAATTATTGAAATTGACTAACAATATTTTTTGCTTCTCCCTCAGTGGTTTTAACCTATCCATTTTGACTTGGTACATGTCTTTCATCTCGTTGCACACAAGTTTAGAATTAGTGAAGACTACAATTCCATTGGATCCATACTCCCTAGTTATTCCTAAGTCTTCTATCAATGCAATATAATATGATTCATTGTTTAGTTTCCTTCCATGTACATTCATTTTCCTTTGGGGGAATTTTTTCGTCACAATGTTGCATAGCACATAAGTAATCACTACTTGCCTTGGATTGGGATGACAAGAAATTTCTATGCATAATTTCCAGTTTTCAACCATGTTTAATGGTTTTTCTAATCCCTTTAAAAAAAGATTCAATAAAATGGATAATATATTTATTTATTTCATATGCCTTAGTTTATGGGAGATTAATGAAAAATAAATATATATTGTGATTGAGTGATGGAATATTACAAGAAGTATTTAACTTAGAATTTTATATATGACACTTGGCTATGATGATTAACACCAACAAAGGAATATATGATGAGTTCAAAACACGATGATGAAGAAATGATTATATGGACGTATTCTATGATGATTAGCACCAACAAAGGAATATATGATGATGTCCAAACATGATGTCGAATAAATCATTATATGGAATTATGTGGGTTCATTGAGTTTGGTATGAAAAGTTAATTGTGAAGACTTGTTTCACAAGGTTTTCTTAGATGAATATCATATCCTAATGTGTATATGTTGAGTCATATTTTATTTTCTAGTTAGACCGATAGGCGTCTCTTCTTGAAAATGGTCAGGCCAACCTTTGTCTACCCTTTTATCATTGAACTGACATCTATCCCATGGTATGAAAATGACATTCGTCCTCTATTGAAATAATCACCACACAATTCCTCTAAAGTGAGGAACTAATTACATCTATCCCTTTAACATCCCATAACAAGATAACGAGAACAATTATAGGAAATGACAAAGGGGAGTACAATTATAGTCAGGAATACAGAACATAGGGAAAGATAAGCTTGAGTTCCTTTATTAATTACAATTATATATATAGTACATTAGGTAACCCTTGTATTCCACATTCCAAGGTCTCTTGGACTTCCTTTGACTCTCCATTTCCCATATCTTAACCCTTAGAGGATTAGGTGTCCACCATTCCCCCCCTTAATCCAAAGGGGCATGTGTGAGTCCAAGAAGAGAGCTGCAATACAAAATGGCAACACTAGGCTGAATGTGCTCTCTGAAATGTTGGCATAAGGAGGTGGTTTAAGGATGATCACCAACACTGGAATGCTTAGTGCAGTTCCCCAAACTCTTCCAAATCTGGAAAGAAGCTGAGGTCTTCTGCTAGAGGAAGTGATCCTCATATTTTGAAGAGGGAAGTTGAGGTCTTCTGCTTAAAGCATTTGGTAGAAATCTACCAAAACTGACAAGAAGCTGAAGTTTTATGCTAGAGGAAGTGCCCCGAATTCTTTGAAGAGGAAGAATATCAACCTTGCATAGATGGTTTAAGGCTGACCACCAACCAATGGAATGCTCATGGAAATCTATGTCTCTTTCTACAACTCTAAATCTAAATTACAAGTTGTGGCTCAGGCTCACATGATGCGGCTTTGAAGCTTTTAGATTACGATCATTTTCCCTCTTCTTAGATACAAGGTGAGATGATGGCGAAAACTCAACTGCAATATCGTTCAATACTCTAGAACAAGTTCCGGCATATGACTTAAACATCTTCTTGGCTGTTAATGCACATTGCCAAGAAGCGATTCATCAAAGATGAGTCTTTGTTCGTGAAAGAGTCTTGTTTATGAAGCATATATGTGAATAATGAGTGTGTTGGCCACAATTATTTTATGGGTGAAGATCAAAACAATGATATTTCATGATAGATCACAATCTGTTGTTACTGCTGGGGAAGAGGAGAAGAATCTAGAACAACTGAAGGTGATATATCATGAATAAATCCATCACTTTGAAATTGAATGGGCTTGGAATAGCCCGAAATATGAAAGGGCACCTCCTTGTCATATCCAACACTAATTTTGTGCTTGTTATGGACAAGTTGTTCCCAGGGTTTGATGATGGGCTTGGGAGGTGGAATCTGAGATTCTGCATCTGCATAAAAATATGCTCTTTAAATGGGCTCAATGGTCCGATCAATGAAAACTTTAGAATGATGATTACGATTCTATAACTCTTCTTCATGTAGCTAAGATTCAAGATGGAAAAATTAAATATTATCTTGTGCATTTTGCAAGCAAGTTTTAATGTCAAAAAGAGTGCTTTTGTTGATCTCATAAATAGTGGAATGGATTAAGGTATTCAATGCTTCTAATTCATAATCAAATCAAGCCATTTTTTTTAAGGGTATTAGAGCCAAGTTCCAAGAAACTATTATAGATAAAGTTGTGGAAAATATTTGAAGGACAGATGCAGAAAACACTGAAAAAAGCTAGCACGAAGGTGGTCAATTATAGTAATTGCTGCAAGCGAAGAACCCGTGTTACAATTTTCCTGAGCACAAAACTATTGACAGGTCACTTTGGAAAGCAATGAGACAATCTGGGCATGAAGGAAGCTAGTATCAATTAATAGTGAAAACAAATATTCGAACAAGAAGGTTTACAAGTATCATTGCCCTTTTATCTTTCCACGTTATGGGGAAAAACGAATAACGTCAAAGATTTGTTGGACTCAGAACGATTTCACTCGCTGCTATGTTGATCATATGTAGCATTGAATATTTTACTTTTATTTTTAGAAATCAGATCATTTAATCTTCAACACAGTTCACAAATTTTAACGATGGGGAGTGGTTATGATACCAATCCATTTGAGCTAGAGGAGACAAAATATAGTTCTCTATGCCCGATGGTCACACCAAAGAAATGCTTCGGATGGAATTTTTCTCTACATTTACTTTTCATTTAATGTGGGTGCCTCTGTATTGGTCCTCGTCATCCCACTGTTTGATAGTATGCAACTATTTCCGTGGCTCAGATAATGACTCTAACCCCAATTTCTCACCCTCGTATTACACAAAAGTTTCGTCGGCTATGGATGAGGCCTTAATAAACTATCCCTCATTGAGCATAACCCCAGAAAAAACCCCTCAGGAACTGAGAATCACTGCGCGAGTGCTGGATGCCAGGAGCCCCTACAACTTCTTGGTGTTTGGCCTCAGCTACGACAGTCTTTTCTCGGCCACACTCAACTATGGTGGCCGCTTTTTTTTTCTCAAGGAAATGGGAGCAAAGAAGAGGGAGTGGAGGCTATGGTGATGGAGGGGAGATGATAGAGGCCGACATAGGCCAAGAGAGTATGTCCCAAAATAAATATTTTTATGCTCTATAAGAAAATTGAAGGATCGAGGGACTCACTGGACTCAACTCATGCAAATTTTCATGTTCTATTACTGAACTGGAGGGTCAAGGGACCCAGAGATGTTAGCGCATGCAAATTCTACTATTTCATGAGTGAACCCAAGTGTCGAAGGAGAGGGAGACAGATTGTCTGGAGATGGGTTTTCGACAGATGCAGTAAAATTGCAGACTCGCCTTCGAGGGCCTGAAAAACACTTCGGAGATGTGTTGTGAGGGGATTAGAGGGTTGATAGGGAGGAGCATAGTTGGTGAGGAGACTTCTAAAGCATTTCTGTAACACTCACTCTCAGAAGCATTTATTCTGCTCACCAAACCTGAAACTCTACAGTTTGTTGATGATATGCTGGAGAAAGTAGGTACTATTGCAATCTTACAAAAAACACCAACGTTCGTCTACTCCACTGTAATAACTTTGGTCATGACGGATCTGAATGGTCATGGAGGGGAGTATGGAGGAGTCAAAGGCATTATATGATGTGGTATTGTAGGAATTTTATGCGGGAGGAAATAACACAATACTATATGGCTCCGATTCAGCGTACATAAGTATCATAGAATGCTTTGTCTAGGGACAATATATGACACAGAATGCCAGGGCAGAAAACCAAACATATAAATGCATAATGAGGAAGAAGAAGGCCCATCATTATGGCTCTGATACCATGTTAAACTAAGCCATAGAATAGACAACATAGGGGAATATAAGTGTGAGGTCCTTTATTAATTAAAATGATATATATATATATATATATATATATATATAGTACATTAAGTGACCCTTAGATTCCATATTCCAAGGTCTCTTGGACTTCCTTTTACTGTCCATTTCCCACACCTTAACCCTCAGAGGGTTAGGTGTCCAATATTTAAATTTTCAAATCAATATTGTAGCAAGTTGTGTCTATGAAAACACAAAACTAGTTATTAATGCTCCATTGCTATTTAATGAAATAATTATTGTTCTTCTAAATTGTGAAATGACTAAAATTAACAAAATATGTTGCCAACAAATTCAATGGAGGATTGTTTTTTTATGTTACAAAAATAATGGAATCAACCTTTTATTTATTTACCAATGTATTAAAATTATGAATATGTTGTTAAAAAATCATGGCTTTCCATGTATCTCTCCCCATTGGAGAGTCAACTAATGAGCATTTTTCTATGCTTTCTAAAGACTAATTTATGAGGCTTCGCAATGTGCTATTGAGGTTTGAACCCTTTTTTGAGTAAATGTAAAATATATAAATAACGAATAGCTTCGTAATGTGAAGTTTAATTGATGGAAAAAGATGTAGTGAAAATGAACGAGAAAGTTATCAATTGAACAACATGGAATTTTGATTCATGAGAGTTTTTAAATATGAATACTGTATATTGTCATGATTGGTAATAAAAAATTATATGTTATTAGTTTGAGACTCTATTTCCATGTTATTAAAAAATAGTAATTTTTAATGCCATCTAGAGTTTAGTTTTGGAAGTAAAAATATTTCATTATGTGGCTTCACATACAATAATTAAGGCAATATAGTTATAGTGAGAGAACTTAACTAGATTGTTTTTATGATGACTCAAATGAAAATATATTGGACTTATTTTTAGGTCATTTTTTAATATAATTGGTTAAGATCTTTTATAAATTAGTATGAATATATTTTCTCTACCAAAAAATGGATTGAATGATATTCCCCTTAGTTGATGCTATTTTGACATTAATGAAATAATAATTAGTGGAAAGTAGTGTCATATGAAGGCATATTGCACATCACTATTTATGTGTAAATTCAACATGAATTTTTTTTTCCATTAGCCCTTCATTTGGAGTTGTGTTGGGGTATTCTTTGAAATTTTATTATATCATAATACTATCCATAGCAATGTCCATGACTATACAATTCTATTTTGATGTTTCCCAATTAATCGTACACGTAAGAATACAATGATAAACATCATAGAAGAAGCAAATTGCAAAAGAATATGTATATTAGATATAACATCAATAAAATTAGCACATGCCAATATTTTCCCAAAACGTGAAAAACTCGTCATAAATATTTGTCCAATGTATATAATTTAATTAGAAAATTTCACGTAATGACATTTTTCAATACAAAATTATGTATAGAGTTGTTATACATTTCTATGAAAAAAATGAATGATTCACCTACCTTATTTAGACATTTAACATGATATTAATCTCCCTTTATAAACTCTATGAATATCAAATCCTTAAATTTTTCCCTATGAATCACCATGAATTGTCTATCCCAAACAATAAACATTGACAATAATGTTTTCAAAAATACTATAAATAGAATTTTTGAGCTTGGACTGTACCTTGTTTTTAATTATATCATATCTAACAAATCATGCTAGTCTATATCATTCCCAAAGACACTAAGTTCAAATATTTTATACTGGTGTGGGGCTTGTCAAAATATCCTAGAAATTGCATATACATAGAAACTTTTATATAATTAATATTATCACATACATGCATGTTACTAATATTATTCTTTTAGCCTTTCAACCATAATGGATAATTGAAATCATATGATGGGACTTGATAAAATAGATTAACATATAATATATCTATACTTGTTAATTATTCACAATAGTGATGGCGTGAGTATTAAAAAATTACTTATTATCCCCAATTTGATACTAAAGTGATGACATGATGCAACTATTAAATTTGTTTGGATGTCTATGATGGCATACCTTGAGTGCACATTTTTTTTAATGAACAAAATTAATATCAACAATATATTATGTGTTTTATGGACTTATAATCAATGTGTGGATTCTATGAGCGATGGTTTTGATCACAATTAAAGATAACAAAATTAGATAGCTAACTTGTTGTCGAAGAGAAAGATGATGAAAGAAACATGTAATTTTTTCTTTTCTACTTATGAATTGGCACTTTTGGTCAACATTGGTAGTATAAAATACTCAAATAAAACAAAGAGAGAAATCTGGGATATCCAGAATGTAAGCATAAAAACAAAAATTGTATTGGGACCATATATTGGTTTTGATACTTTCTGGTAGTACCTATATTCAGGGAATTATACAATTTGATAGATTCAGGTGACAACTTGCATAGATTCCAGGGTGGGTGTATTAATCTCCCTATACCCTCTCTCCTGAGTGAAAAAATATCTTAGGACAAACCCCTTATAGCAACAAACAACAACCCTCAAGACATACCTATTCTATAGAATAAAACGACCCGCACTTGGTGTTGCTGGTAATTTTCAAAGCGTGAAACCTACTTTATTCCTCTATGGGAAATAGTTTGCCTACCTCATGAACCAATGTGCACCCTAATAAACCAATGCAGACTCTAATGAACCAATGAATATTGGTTGCCTCACGTCCCTGACTGATTCATCATCATTGGTAGCTAGGATCCTGAATTGGATGACCTTCCTGCCATCATCTGATGATCGACTAAGAATTAACAATAATTGTCGAAGTACGGAAATATAGAAAAGAGGCCTATTTTTTTGTTTTTTATATTTTGAGAAGTTTTATAAGGAAAATATAATAGCATAGTCACAAATGGGAGATATACATATATAAAATAGGTTGATGTAAATTTGTGGACATGACCGAGGAAGTTACAAGGTCAAAGTTTTGTATGCATAACTCCCAAAATTTAAATAGTATGGATGCTCACTAAGGCTCTATGGGTCTAGTTTTATTTCTAATGTCGATGTTGAATAAGAATGACCAGGTCTGATAGCGCATAAGGGGAGGTCGAGTGACTATGAAACTACTCAAGGGTTTTTCCCCATTGATTCACTCTTTGCCTCTGTCAATGGATACATCTTAACGACCCTCTTATGGTTTTGGAGATTTCGTCCTATCTAAACGGCTTGAATTTCTCTCCCCATTGGTTACTTTGCAAACATCAACTACAGCTCTCAGTTCAGCATGACCAAATACACAATATCCATATCCACTCTTAAGTTCCATGAGAGATGGCCTCAATTTCAATGTTTTAGAGGGGTAGATAGCTATGAGATTGAGCAGAGAGCACAAATGCATAACCAAAGGGGATCAAAAAAAATATAAAGGTGTTAAATAATAGTTTCCAATGCAAGGAAGATATTAAATGACACAATTCAAATAAAAATAATTTTTATGATAAGGAAAATGTAATATCAGAGTAAAAAATGGAAGATAGAAAAATATAAAATAGGTTGATTTAAATCGGTGGACATGACAGAGGAAGATACAGGGTCAAATTTTTCTATGAATAATTCCCAAAAATTATGAAATAGGGCTCCTCGCTAAGGCTTGTTTGTAATACCAAATTTTAACTACAAAATTCATTGTGGTTCCTGCATTATAATATTATATATATTATACCATATTTCAGAGAGAAACGTTGAGATAAATTTCGAGATCGAGTTTCACTTACCGTGAAAATTGCAAATCCATTCCTCCACTACACACACCGACAGACCAAGCAACAACCACCATCAACGAACATAATGAACCAAGATCAAACACAATGAGCCAAAAATTGAAGAAAATGTTTTCGGGCCAAAACGTTTTTCAGTCGAATGTGTTTTTCGACCAAACATTTTGTTCGACTGAATTTTTTTTTCAGTCGAAAATCTTTTTCGGTCGAACTACCTTATTTTCAGTTTTTTAACCTCTGACAATAAAATTGTTAAACGTTTGGGATTAATTGAAATGGATAATTTTTCAGCCGAATGTTGCAACAAAATTTCGGCCGACGAGTATTAAAAAATTCGGCTGAAAATTTATTTAGTTCGGTCAAAATATTTCGATTATGAAATTTTCATGGGAAATTCTCACGAAATTTTAACCCACATTAATATTTTCACCCACTGCAAAAAAATAAAATAATAAAACTGCTAACTTTAGAAATAATTTTAAGGGACAAAAAGGAAGGAAAACAATCGATAAATATAGTAAATTTGAAGCTAAAATAACACATAAACTACTCGTAAAATTCTGGGGATGTGGAAGAAAATATTACATCAATAATTGTCCTTATCATGGAGAGATTGGAACTAGTAACTAATGTTTAGAAATCCTTACTCATGGGAGAAGTGGAAAAAATCATACCAAGATTCAATGCAATGATGGGCGATCATCAACCATAATATCAACCCAACATGATTAAAATTGAAGGTAAGATTCTTAAACATACCCTTTCCATTTTGATAGACCTTGGTGCCAGTTTAAGTTATGTAAGTCCTAAGGTCGTATAATGATGTCAATTACAAAACTATAAATTTAAGCACCCTTGGCTAGTTTAATTAGCAGGAGGAGAGAAAACACAGATGATGGACAAGGTAGAAAATTGTTTGGTCGAGGTATAAAATCAACCCCTATGAATAAATTTATATGTCTTGCCTCTGGGATCTTATGATATCTTAATTGGAATGGACTAGTTACAAATTCACTAGTCTCTTGTAAATTGTAAATAAAAGGTTTTTGGTTACTGGAATGAGGTAGGTGTTGTATCTTAAATTCAGGGAATTAGAAGGCTATACCGCTGAGACCGATTACCACCTCTCATCTAGGAAAATGTTTGTGAAAGGGCTTCCATATTTATGTGGTACAGGTGGGTTGCACTAATTCTAAGGAAAAAGCAGATGTATTGGAAGATTTCTGGTATTTCAAGAGTTTGCACATGTATTTCCCAGGTAAATACCCGGACTACCACCTAAAATATATCTATATTTCACTATCGAATTAATTCTAAGAGCTTCCCCCGTGTCTAGAGCCCCTTACAGGATGAGTATTCTTGAACTCATATATATAAAGATCCAACTACAAGAATTGATGGATAAAAACTATATACACCCCAACGTATCACCATGGGGAGCTCTGATACTTTTTGCTAAAAAAAAGGATGGAACTCTACATTCGTGTATAGGGTATTGGTAGAGAAATAAATTGAGTCTAAAAAAATATACCCGCTTCGAAGAATTAAATATTTATTCTATCAAGTCAAGGGTGCTAAGATATTCTCAAAAGTTGATTTATGGTTGGGGTATCACCAGATTAGAATAAAATAGGAAGATATATCTAATACTAAATTCAACACCTATTATGGAAATTATGAATTTATAGTTCCACCCTTTGGGTTTACTAGTTCCCTAACTACATTTATGTGTCTTATGAACGATATATTTCACTCTTATGTTGACAAATCTGTACTAGTTTTTATTGATGACATTATAATTTATTCTAAAAATTTGAGGGAACATCAATAACATTTGTGGATTTTATAGAAAACCCTATGAGAACATCAAATGTATGAAAAATACAACCAATGTGAATTTTATAAAGAAAAAATAAAATATTTTGGACATGCCATCACACAGGAAGGTACAGCAGTGGATCCCGAGAAAATCAATTTACTAATGGAGTGGCATGTTCCCAAGAGTTTGGGAGAAATTAATTCCTTCTTGGGCTTAGCCGGGTATTATCACCTCTTTATAAAATATTTTTTGTAAGTGGCTTATCCTCTGAAATCCTTGTAGAAAGAGGGAAAGGTGTTTAAGTTGACTAATGAGTGTCAACATAGTTTTGATCAACTACGACATTTATTGACCATGGCACCAATTTGGAGGATAAAAACCCCAAATAAAGTATTTTTTGTTTGTATGGATGCATTCCAAATAGGAGTAGGAGGTGCACTAATGCAAGAGGGCCAAGTAGTGGCATATGAATCACAGAATTTAAAGGCACATGAACAACGTTATTCAACTTATGAATTAGATATTGTGATGATAATTAATGATTTTAACATTGGGTAGGATTATTTATTGGGGATGAAGTTTAATCACTTGATAGATCATAGTAGTTTAACCAACTTCATCCATCAACCAAACTTGAATTCTCGTCAAGCGTGTTGGACTATTTTTTTAAGTGAATTCGATTTTGATATTAGGCATCTGAAAGGCATGGAGAATCGGGTGGTTGATGATTTAAGAATAAGAATGAATTTTGTTTATAAAATATCTTATAGTAAAATAAAATTTGATTTTAAAATAATATTAAAGAGGTTGTCTTAAGGGATACAAAATATCATTCCTTGTTGCATCAAGCCAAACAGAAAGAAAAATATGAAAGGAAACCATGTTATGATGTTAATAGTGAAAGTATCCTAACATATCAAGATCGTATTTATGTTCCAGATAAGAAAGAAATTAAGAGATTTATTCCTTATGAGTATCACAAAAGTCCATATGCTCCACACCTAGGATACCAAAAAATGGTCGCTACCTTAAGAAAATATTATTTTTGATCCGGTGTGAAGACTGAGACAACTCAGTATTTGGCACAATGTTTAGAATGTAAAAAACTGAAAGAAGAGCATTAATATCCAGTTGGCCTGCGCAATCCTCTTCATATTCATGAATTGAAATGGGAGACCTTGACATTAGAATTTATCACAGGATTTCCAAAGTCAGAAAGATAGAACGACTCCATAATGGTGGTGGTGGATAAGTTGAGTAAATATTCTCACTTTTTACCAGTATAATCAAACTATAAGGTTGTACAAATTATCAATATATTCATGAGAGAAGTTTTCAGATTACATGGAATACCCAATATAGTTATTTCAAACATATATGTAAAGTTTACCTCCACCTTTTCGAAAGCCCTATTCACTGGTTTAGGAACTCATGTGAAATTCAGTACTACCTACCATCCACAAACATATGGGAAAACCAAACAGGTAAAACAAGTGCCAAAGGATATGCTTAGTATGTATGTGATGCAACATCCTACAAAGTGGGAAGAGTACACACACTTGGTGGAATTTACTTATAATAATGGTTATCACACATCGTTAAAAATGAACCCATTTGAAGTGTTGTATGGGAGAAAACGTACGACACCAATTAACCGGAATAGCCCAAAAGACAAGCTGATACTAGGACCTGACATGCTCAGGGACATGGAGGCCATAGTGAAAAAATTTCGATCTAATTTAAAGGCCGTTGAAAGAAAAAAAAATAATTATGCCAACAAATGAAGATCCTATCAAGAATTCCAAGTAGGAGATCATGTGTATGTAAGGGTAAAACCCTGGCGAAGCACATTGAGATGGGATAGTAGCTCTAAATTAGCCCTCGAGTCTATGGCCCCACTCATGTTATTGCTCAGATTGGTTCAGTAGCCTATCAATTAGCTCTACCTATTCATATATGTGTGCACAATGTGTTTCACATCTCCTTAATAAAAAGATACATACATGACCCTAGACATATAATATAATGAAAACATTTATAAGTAATGTAATTAAACTCTATTGAGGAATGATTTAATCAATAGTTATGAGCGATAATAATTATTAGTATTTAGTTGCAGGTCGAACTAGAAGGGGAATTACTAGTCGAACCCTTGTGTATTCTCGATCAGATAGAAACAATATTGTGAAAACTAGTTATCCCCCAGGTTACAGTGCAATGGAAACACTTTAGTCTAGCGAAGGCTTCCTAGGAGGATGAGCGATTCATGTAGGAAACATATCCAAGCATGTTTCGGATGCAAGGAAACACCAAGGATGATGTCATTCCGAAGGTGGAGGAGATGTAATGCCCCTCAATTGCTTGGGTAATTCTTAAAAATTACCTTGTTTTATTGCAGTAAAATGTATAATGAAGAATTAATTAAATTATTATGGACACATTTTATATATGAATAATTACTTTAAATTTTATAAAATAAAAGGTCAGCTACAAGTTACAGGAAAGATAGGATGTAAGAAAATATATCACACTCAAACAGTTAAAAACAATAGGTAAAGGCTAACGATTAACAACCAGCCTTCTTGATGTGAAGGAGGCCAAAAGGGTTGGGGGAACCTGAGACATGAGAGACAAAAGGAATAAGCATAGACAAGACACTCAAAAAGGTTATGGGCATATCATTCATAAGACATCTCAAGTTGGTTGGCCAGTGAGACTCATTGAACGCCTGTTGTTGGAGTTGGTTATGAGCAGGTGGTCTATAAGGAATTTTTTTTTCTTCTCTATTCCTGAGTGTGAGATTGGATCAAGGTGGGCAATAGAAGTGAATCAGGTACTTGCAGGTTGGGAAGAGCATCCTAATTTTCCTGTGGTGTGTAATTGATCATCCATAATTCTAGATAAGTAGCTATAGGCCTAATACTTATGCTAACTATTCACAGCAATTCATATGGAATAAAAAATAAACATTGTGTAAAGATTATATGATGAAAAGAGCTTTAACCTATGTAGTCTATATTCATTAACAAAGCACTGTGTTTTATTGATATAGATAGAAGAATATTGAGTATTGGATTAGAGTATAACTCTGAAATTTTCTTTCCATTAAAGTACTAATTTATGAATAGGTATGTTAGTTGAAAATATAAAGTTTGTATGAGGAAAACATTTATATGTTATCCGTAATGAAAATTTTATAGTTCTATAATTAAGGCGATAAACCAACTATACATTTTCCCAATAATGTTAGGAAAAGGGCTTAAAGAAGTAGATAACCTTTACATATTTTTATACCAGAGACGTTAGCCCATACCGAGAGGAGAAAACTAAACAATCAAGG
Organism: Pinus albicaulis; assembly: GCA_034641835.2. Taxonomy (NCBI): domain Eukaryota; kingdom Viridiplantae; phylum Streptophyta; class Pinopsida; order Pinales; family Pinaceae; genus Pinus; species Pinus albicaulis. The sequence continues at coordinate 289,938,017 of CM076572.1, read as the reverse complement.
TTACTAGAGTATGCAGAACTGTATGTAAGAAAATGTCTGAAGGGTGGGTTAGAACCATAGCGAGGTTGAAGGCCCTACCTTTTGGACAGTACCATATGCATAGTTATTATAACGTGATAAAAAAATGGACAACCTTGTTGCAATAAATCAACAAATTCAGTGAACACACAACAAACTCAAAATATGAGAACAAAAACATACTCAGTAATAAAACTATTGAACATGCCAACCTTATAACTTCAGGATTATAGCATACACGGTAAAACTCATGTTTAATATTTTATATACAATAAAAAATAAGCAATAAAGGGGTGACCCAGTTTGAGTATCCATCACCATTTCAAAGTTTGAAACAAAAGGATTCACAACCCGATTTACAATTTTGAAACAAAACATTAAAATTATTTATAACAACTGGAATAAATGGTGAACAAAAGCATATTCGAAACTAGAGCTAGGAGTTGTAGTGTTAAAACCACACCTGAAAATTAAAGAAAGAAAATTTGTAGGTCACCGGTTGGGCGTGCAAGTTCTTTAACCAACTCACCTATGGAGAAAGAGGGAAAAATGGGTAGTGTTTGAGTTCAACATACAGTGATCCATGGTAAAATAAGTACGTAGAGAATATATTAAATGTAACATGAAACCCAAAGTAAAATGACTTACTCGAATGTGTAGTTTCCGAGAAGGGGTGACCCCTGGGCTGTTAGATATTTTAAAGACATAGGGGAATAATGTTTTTCCCTCAACACACGGAGTTTACACAAAGTTGATGAAATTAATTTAACCAAGACAACAAATTTACTGAAGTTTACACAGACTTGCGGAATTTACTTAATCCATACCATATAGTTGCAGAAATCAAATCATATGAATCCTCTTTTGAATACAGAGTGGTGGAGATTAAAATCACAACTATAGAGAGGAGCAAAGATAATCAACTAATTTTACTCACGGTGAAACAGAGTGTTACGGTAAAACGCATACGTGAAAATTCCGGAACTATATCGCAAATAACCAAACTTTGTATTAAAAATCAACACATGAAATACATTAAAATATGGAGGTTGCGGCTCCTTCATAAGTAAAACAAAACTTCTTACTTGGATTTACATTCATCAGGGTTGTAGAGTAACATAGAGTAAAATTGTTTTCACGCACCCACCAAAATTCGCTCCATGATTTTCTCCACTTGTCTTTCCAGACTTACATCCACCACGTTACACAACACTCCCTTCACTAACTCTAACATGTAAATCAAAACAACATATATATCTAAGACATTTAATTCGTGACATGCATAATTTAATATGTAGTATGTGAGGACATCATTTTTTGAACATTACAGAACTTGCGTGAACTAAACAAAACTTTCTGATTAAATATTTTCCCATGCAGATTTACTAACCATGCATTAAATTCCTATTTGACTTTAATTATTAATCTGTTGTGAAATGGGTAATTGTCCCCTGCTCAGAACTTGTCCTTCTCTGCACACGCAATCCGCAACCTACAAAAAAAGTAACTGAGGCATGGATGCTCGAGTTCATTTACTATGGTGGTTGAGATTAATTTCCAACACTCCCCCTTAATCACAACTTCCATCATTGACCATTCCCAGACAATCTTTGAGATAAAAAAAAAAATTCACATGCCAATGGCTTTGTGAAGATGTCTGCAAATTTTTCTTCTGACATGCAATGCTGCAAGCCAATCTCACTGTTTTTAACCAATTCTCTTATGAAATGATATTTGGCATCAACATGCTTTGTCCTTTTGTGAAAGACATAATTATTTGATAGTGAAATTGCTAAACTGTTATCACAGAAAATAGTGGTTGCTCCATCTTGTTCATGTCATAAATCCCACAAAATTCTTCTCATCCAAACTGCTTGAGACGCTACTATTGTTGCGACAACATACTCATCTTCTGCTATTGACAATTATACTATCGGCTGCTTCTTGGAAGCCCATCAAATTGCTCCTAAACCCAAATGAAAAGCATATCCTGATGTGCTCTTTCTGTCATCAACACTTCCTTCCCAATCACCGTCAGTGTAACCAACCAGCCTAAAATCATCAGTTGTGGAGTACAAAATTCCATACTCCTTTTTCCCATTGAAATACTTTAAAATTATTTTTGCTGCTTGCCAATGTGTCTTCTTGGGTGTCTCCATGAACCTCGACACCAAACTCACTGCATACATTATATCAGGCCTAGTTGCGGTCAAATACATTAGGTTGCCCACCATGCTCTTGTATAATGTCAGATTGACATTGCTACTGCAATCTTCCTTGATCAACTTAAACCCCATGACAGTTGGAGTTGGTGATGGCTTGTTGTTCTACATATTAAACCTCTCCAAAATTTCTGCGACATACCTTTCTTGAGAAATAAAAATTCTATTTTCTGTTTGCTTCACTTCTATGCCCAAAAAATATCTTAACAACCCCAAGTTAGTCATTTCAAATGAACTTTTCATGACTGCTTTGAAATCAACAATGAGAAAATCATCACTCCCTGTAAAAATCAAGTCATCTACATACAAAAATGACAATAAGAATCTTATCATCACTTTATTTGATGTAGAGAGTAGGTTCACCGTCACATTTGTCGAACCTATTATCCATCAAGTAAGCATCTATCCTATTGTACCATGTACGCGGTGCTTGATTCAGCCCATAGAGAGCTTTCTGCAACCTACACACCTTGTGTTCTTGGCCTTCTATTTCATAGCCAGGAGGTTGCGCAACATACACCTCCTCTTTCAGCACTCCATTCAAGAATGATGACTTTACGTCCATCTGATAGAATTTCCATTTCTGTTGCGCTACAATTGACAACACTTTGCACACTTTCTCCATCCTCATGACTGGCACAAATTTTTCTGCATAGTCTCTTCCATGCTCCTACTTTTAACCTTTCACAACAAGTCTTCCTTTGTGCCTTCCAATCTTTCCTTCAACATTGCTCTTGGTCTTATAGACCCATTTTACTCCAATGAATTCTTTTCCTTGCGAAAGGTCCACTAACTATCATGTGTCATTATTTTCTATTTCTCCTATCTCTTCATTCGTTGCCGCAACCCATTTCTCTTCCTTGACTGCATCTTCAAAATGGATTGGGTCATCTACAAGAGAAAATAATGAAAATAATGAATGTAGACCAACACTGCTATCAGCTTCATCTTGTTGATATATTTCACTTATATCTCTGAATTTTGGTCTTCTTGGTGTGCTTGGAATTCACTTGAACTCGAGGGAGTTTCTGATCCATGTGGTGCGCTTGGAGAAGCACTTCCTTGATTTCTCAAGGATGTTCTGTTTTTATCTTGTGGTGTGCTCTGTTGTGCTTGTGTATGTGGAGGAGGAACCACCGTGGAGGAATTGTTTGCTGTTGTGCATTCCTCTTTCTCTTTGTGAGACACACATCTTCACATTCACTGTTTTCTCTAAGCTTCCATCACAAGCTTCTTCTTCAATAAACTACACATCTCTGTTGATTATAAATTTCTTGGTGGATGGATTATAGAGTTTATATGTCTTTGAATCCTCACTGTATCCAACAAAGATACACTTCTCCCCCTTACTGTCCAATTTCTTCCTTTGTTGATTCGAGACACGTGCATATGCCACACATCCAAATACTTTCATGTGAGTGACGAACTGCTTTGTTCCACTCCATGCTTCTTCCAAAACTCTGTTCATAACAGCTTTGTGTGGGCATCTATTCAAAATATACGCTGCACAATTGACAACTTTAGCCCAATACTCATTTGGAAAATGTTTTGCCTCCAACATACTTCTGACCATGTCCATGATGGTCCTATTCTTCCTTTCTGCAATATTATTTTGTTGTGGTGTGTACCTTGTGCTAAACTGCTTGTGTATTCCATTCTCCCTATAGAAACGTAGGAAATATTTGGAGATATATTCTCCACCTCTGTCAGTTCTTAGCACTTTGATGTAGTGTCCACTCTGCTTCTCAACAAGAGCTTTGAAGTGGTAGAACTGTTCAAACACTTCACTCTTCTGTTTCAAGAAATACACCCATGTCATTTTGGTGTAATCATCTATGATTGTCAAGACATAATCGCTGCCAGCTAAATATGGTATTTGCATTGGTCCACACAAATACGAGTGGAAAATCTCTAAGGGTGCCTTTTCCCTTATATTCTTCCCTGTTGGGAATGCTTCTCTATTTTGTTTTCCCAAGATGCATCCTCAACATAGGCTTTTTGGTTTTTCTATGAGTGGTAATCCCTTTACCATGCCTTTTCTATGAAAGAGGTTCAAACCTTAAAAATTGAGATGTCCAAATCTCAAATGCCATAACTAGTTTTTGTCTTTCACTTCTTATTGAAAGACCTCTGGTGTGATTGCTGCTACCACACCTCCTTCCTTCAAGTCTGTTCTAAGCTTGAGAGGAAACATCCTATTCTTTGTCACATGCACTTCTGCAATGACCCTTTTACTTGGAGGTATGTCCATGATAGTACACACATCATTCTTAGAAAACACATTGTAGCCATTGTTCATGAGTTGTCCAATGCTTAGAATGTTACATTTCAAGCCAAGTACATAATATACATCTGGCACAAATTTCTTTTCTCCCTTCCTTGTCAATATTGACACTCTTCCTTTTCCCATGACAAAGACTTTGCTATCAGTCCCTATTGTCACTTCAAACTTCACATTATCATCAAGATTGGAAAACATTGCTATGTTTCCAGTCATGTCGTTACTACAGCCTAAGTCTAAAACCATACATCATCTTGTTCTTCTTGTGCTACATTACATGTTAGAAGCACATTACTCTGGCTCTTATCTTCTTTTGCATAATTTTCATTTTTCCAGTTATTCATGTCATTTTGTTTCTTTCTAAATTCATTGGCATAATGCCCATACTTTTTACAATAATGACATTGGACTTGGGACTTTTCATACCTTTTTCCATGTGCTTGAATCTGGCTTGAGCCTTCACTTTTATTTTGATTGCTACCCCTTCCACTTGTGCTTGCAGGGTTGCTTCTTCCACCTCTATGTGGGCTTCTTCCTCTTCCTCGGTAGTTTGATCTTCATCGACCTCTACCTTGACCAAAAGACATTTGTGTCTTGAATGCAAGCTATAATGAGGAGTTCACCATTATGTTCAGTCTATGTTCATGAGACATGAGGGATGCACAAAGCTCATCCACTGAAAATTTTGAGAGATCCTTTGTCTCTTCTATTGCCACTACTATGTCACCAAATCTTGAGGGTAGACTTCTCAATATTTTATCCACTATTTTTATTTCCTCAAGTGTCTCTCCATGAGACCTTACCTTGGTAACCAACCCAATCACATATGTGAATAATGAGTCTATGTTATCAGACTCTTTCATACAGAGAGTTTCAAAGTATCTCCTCAGCATTTGTAGCTTTGATGTCTTCACCTTCTCCATGCCTTGATAGGTTGGCTTGAGAATATCCCACGCCTTCTTAGACCTTGTTGTTGCTGCAATCCTTGGGAATATACTCTCATGCACTGATTGAAAGAGATAGAAGAGGGCTTTGATGTCATTCTTCTTGTTATCTCTGAACACATCTCTTTCTTTTGCTGCCAAAGCAGCTAATGCTGCTGCATCTGCTGGTTCTTGGAAACCTTGTTCCACCAGCTCCCATATATCTTGTGAAGAAAACAAGGTTCTCATTGTAATGGCCCAATAATCATAATTTTTGCCATTAAGCTGTGGTATTTGTGGATTAGTCAAGATTGTGCTTGTTGTTTCCATTTTTACTGTGTAAACAACTTTCTCACTATGTAAAACTTTTCTTAGTACATGAAAACTTTCTCACTGCTGGAGAATACGTTCCACAAAATTTTTCAGAACTTTTTTTAACTCCTCAGTAAAAAGACTATATTTTATTGAGATTTTAAACCCGCTCTGATACCATGTTAGATATTTTAAATACACAGTGGAATAATGTTTTTCCCTCAACACAAGGAGTTCACATAGAGTTTCAGAAATTACTTTAATCAAGACAGCACATTTACTGAATTTTACACAGAGTTTCAGAATTCACTTAATCCACACCATACAGTTGTGGAAATAAAATCATATGAATCCTCTTTTCAATACAGAGTGGCAGAGATTAAAATCGCAACTATATAGAGGAGAAAATATAATCAACTAATTTTCTCACCGTGAAACAGAGTAAAACATAGTGTTGCGGTAAAAAACAAACGTGAAAATTCGAGAACTATATCACAACTAAACAAACTTTATATTAAAACTTAAACACATGAAATAAATTAACATATGGAGGTTGCGGCTCCTTCACAATTAAAAAAAACCTTTTACTTGGATTTACAGTCACCAGGGCTGTAGAGTAACACATAGTAAAATTGTTTTTACGCACCCACCAAAACTCGTTCCACGAATTTCTTCACTTGTCTTTCCAGACTTACATCCACCACATTTCAAAACACTCTCTTCACTAATTCTAACATGTAAATCAAAACCACATATATATCTAAGACATTTAATTCATGACAAGCACAATTTAATACATTGTATGGGCGGACATCATTTTCTGAACATTACAGAACTTGCGTGAACTAAACAAAACTTGCGGATTAAATATTTTCCCATGCACATTTACTAACCATGCATTAAATTCCTATTTGAATCTAATTATTTAATCTGTTGTGGAATGGGTAATTGTCCCTTGCTCAGAACTTGTACTTATCTGCACATCCAATCCGTGACCTGCAAAATAACTAACTGAGGTATGGTTGTTTCCAGTTCATTTACTGAGGTATGGCTACTGCCAGTTCTAGAGTAAGGAGGTTGTTTTCCCTGCACACTCAATCAAAACAGTTAGCTTAGTAACATAGAGGAAACGTTGCAACTGAAATAATTGTGAATAAGCATAATTAATGTAGAAAAAAGTGGTTACCATGCAAACCGAAGATGGAAGTGGGTTCTTCTGGTGTTCCAAAATCATTCATATGGCACATAGCCTGGAACAGTTGAGTAGACATCTGGAAAAAAATAACAAAAGAAACTCAGAATAAACGCTAGATTTGTTTAAGAGAGGAACAAAGAAGCGAGCACTGAACAGAATCAGTGAATTGGGCTGGAGAGCGGAGAGGGTGGTTACCCACTAATGCTCGCCCATCAGCCAGGAGCATTGATTCATCCTCTGGTAGCCGTTGATGAGATGTGAATCCTGAGAGGTGGATCCACCATAGATTGAACTTTTAATCCCAAATCACAATCCTCCATAAGTAGAAAGTAAGGAGGGTCTAGTTAATTCAGACAGACTAGGCATTGAAATACCATAAACAATATTAATTATTCCAGGATGAAATAAGTACCCATATGCTAAGTTAGATGTAACACAAAATTTTGAGGTCGTGGAAACAAATAACAAGACTAACATAATATAACCAAAATTTTTACAGCATCAATGAAAATAATAGTACTTGCATTTAAACTCCAGCTTAAGAACATTCACCTTTATACTGTGATGCACATGTAATGTTTTTGTATTTCTATTTATTTTGACGGGGGAACGTTACATCGTTATGTTTGTCATTTTGACTTTTACATGTGATCAACTTGGATATATATATATATATATATATATATATATATATTTTGTTTGGAGAAAATTTCACTCTCCCCTTTCATTAGTGATTAACTTCCAATCTTGTTTTATGGTTTACACTTCGTGAATGTATATATGAATGGTTTCAAGATATGCACACCTAAGTGTGCTCTCCTACCTCCTTATTTAATGGCCATAAATTTAATTGTAAATTTACACCTACCAACAATAATAAATAGTTTAAATTTTAATATAGAATGATAAAGATTATAAAAAGTAAATATCCAATTTAATAAAATAATATGATAGTGAGGACAAGAGGTGTTATAATAAGGTAGGTATATTTCGTCCTTCTACTACCTCCTTCGCTAATGTCCACAACTTTAACTATAAATTTACACCTATTACCATAATAAAAAATGTTTTTTTAATTTATAATGTGGCATATCAACAATGAGTAAAGATTTCAATTAATAATATAATATGATATCGAGGACCTAAAAAGGAATGTTATTATAGAATGTTAACTAATATATAAGAGATCATACTGATGGATATCATTAATTTCATATTTTTTAATATATCATGATGTATTATATTTGACTATTATATATATATATATATATATATATATATATATATATATATTTCAAGCTACCTGTGATCTTCTAGGATTGATCTATGGCTTGAGAAACTTCAACCCAGGGGCATCTAATCTCTCAAAATCACCCGGGAATCGCACCCAGCCTAGTCCACATCAACCATAAGTTGACTTGATTTTTTAGCATGTCTCTTCCCCATAGAAAAATGTAACATATATACACATTTTTTTTATCTCACAGCAAAAATATGCCACAAAATTCTATAACATTAAAGGACAATGTATATTTTTACTTACCATGGTGTAGATCCGATGAATTTACAACTTAGGATAATATTGTTTTCACAAGAATTTATCCTAAGTTCAACTTATTTATCTCTGATGTATTTGGATGATTTGTCATGATCTGATCTAGCGCAAGGTGTTAAATAGGTTGTGGGAGGGTTGTTAATGATACCAACATTATTGTTATTCATAGTACATATATTTAATACTCATTTAATTTCCGAGGTACATTAATCTAGATAATTCTTAAGTGTCAAGACATCCGGCCACATAATAGATGATTGATATGTTCTCCCATATCGGACAGTCAAGGGTCAGAGGATTCCCTTGAGGTACCAAACCCTACCCCCAATGTTTCACCCGAAGCTCGTTCTGTCAATTCAGTTAGGGTTTAATGACTTTGCCTCCCAACAAACTTGTTCAGATGGCCAAATTTTTTTCTTCTAATGATAATGTTGCATTTACAACTAATGAACCTCGATGTTATTCCATTAACAATTTTGAGTAATGTTTTATCCAATATTTTAGTATTCAAACCGCACTAATGCAGAGATATTTGTGTAGGTTCTTGCTGTGTCACCTTGGGGTCTTCCGATATCCAACTTGGTGCAAACCTTTTGACCTCCTACCAGTGGTTACATGTGTAATACCCTTGCGAACGTTTTGACCTGCTACGAGTGGTTACCTTAGTAATACCCTTCAGTTCAGAAACTCAGGATGTCTTAGGTCAGGATTAATGGCTTCCACTTGTTAGGGTCCTATAATTAATAGGATCAAATTGTGATTTAACACTTTCTTTCAGTTCATGACAAATTATAAATAATATTGCATTATGCAAATTATTTCCAAAAAAAGAAATAAAAAAAAGAAAAAATTGTATATGAAAGAAAAATATAATAAAAGAATGAAAAAAAAAAATTTGATGAAAAGAACCACATGAAAAGAAAAAAAAGTGTAAAAGTGAAGCAAGTTCAAATGCCACTAGAAAAAAAAAAAAATTGCATTGAAAAAAAATAAAAAAATTAGGGTTTTTGGTTTGCATCTTGTTTAAATGCCATGAACAAAGATCCTGTTTGAATCATATAGTATAATCATGATCAAACACATTTCAATTTTTTTCTTTAGGGTTAGAGAATAATTTAACCAAACAGTTTAAACTTGTTTAAAATTAGATAGATTGGTCCAATAAATAATCCAAATATCTAAGATGGATTAAATAATTAAATTAATATATTAGACTAGAAATTAGGAAAAATATATTTGAAAAATAAAATGAGGCTTGCAAGAGAAATTCACCCTTAGGATTAAATTAAACATGTTCAGAATATATTAATTCTTCTTAGAATAAATAATCATGCCATTTAAACATGATTATCAATTTCTAATAAAGCATTAGTGTTAAAATTAGGTTTTATAATAAAGTTGGAAAGCAACAAATATTTTGTCGGCTTGTGATATGATGATTGCATCTTTCAATGGCCACAATTTTCCCTGCCCGGATCAACGGTGGGCAATCAAATCCACACCCCCTTTCCCATTTATCGTTAATGTCGGGGGGTGGGTCTGAAAAGTGGTATCGATTTTCTTGTGCCCCACACAACGTGGAAAACTCTCATGACTTCACAGTCCCACTAGTAAATACCACTTACCACCACCCTCCCTCCCCCCCTGAAATCCTCTTCTCTCTCCTCCACTCCTGCCAACGTCCCACCATGTCGTCTCTCGCATTTCATATTCCGCCAACTATGCTACGCCACTTGTCATTCCCCCATTTTCTCATTTCCCATTACTGTTGCAAACATTTTTTTACATCCCACTCATTGAAAATGTCCCGTTACATCCCACCCGTTGCAAATTTTCGTTTCCAAGTAAATTGTTTTACATTAATTCCTCTAAAGCACCATTATGTAACAGGTCTAATCGTAATGGTAATCTGTCTTGGTGCTACAAATTTGTCTCGTCTCATCCCGAGTGATTCTCTTAAATTCATTCTCACTATTTTTTATAGGTACTGATGTTAACTCCTGGAACCACATACTACTGCCAACACCTGTAAGCTCTAGCCAATTTTGAATTCACTGCCATTAACAGAGATTCGAATTACCAATCTGGGTATTTATTCATGCTGAGTCTCTGTCAAATTTTGTGTTCCACAAACTCCTCAACATGGCACCAAAGGGAAATGGAAAATGCCCCATTGATAAATCAAATACTGAGGATAATCCTAACACCTCTACAACCCTAGACCTTGACCATATGCCCTTAGCAGACAAAATTTACAAGATTGTTGACACAGAGTGTGAATTCGACTTATTCGAATTAGACCTATGGTTGAAGAAAACCTACCTAGACCAAGAAGATGAAATTAGCCTATGGGAATACCTACTACCCATTTTTATATTACCAAATACACACTATTTCCCAGATATTCTCATGTGGTGTCAAGCCATATACAACCTAGTTCAAAGAACCATTGTGCCATAGAATGGTGACATTCTGGTCACAATTTAACCTGAAACCATAAACGTGAGTTTTTAATTCCTGAAAATGACTCCCTTATCCTTTTTCTGTAGCTGCCCTTATGGATCAGTGCCATAAGCTTACCTTCCCTAAAAGAGCCCAGATTTTCGAAATATTCCTCCTAGAATATGCTCATCTGCCCAAGAAAATTCCCCCTATATATATTCCATGTTCTTAGAGAAATCCAAAGACATCATGGCTTTAATTTCTTCTGTTCTAAGATACCAATCAGACCAATGGGTGGATGACCCTATTCTAGGTTTTCTATCCATTTTTTTGAAAGAACATAAGCCAAAATTCATGTTTAATTTCAGCCACTTTATGAATGATAATATCCATGAAAAAATGATGAAGATTATTACAGAAGGCATGTTTAAATATGTAGCCGTATTAGTTGACATGCTTCCGTTTAATAAAGAGAACAAATTTGCAATAAAATTATTCATGTAGAAATTATATGCACTAAGCATGCATATGTCCAAGATCCACCTGATCTCACACTATTTAACTTTATGCAAGATACTAAATCTATTCCACTTGTTAATCTTTTGCGGAAAAATTAATTGCACACACATGTGAAGCATAAACAAAAATTATCAATCGCACATAACACAGTTTTTAACTGGGAAATCCTGAAGCTAAAAACCCCAACTATATATTATGTAACATGGAGATCATATGAAAATCTCATAAAAACATACAAAGCTTATCACAAGCTCTCAGTCCAGTGCAATCGTCATACACTAATAAGGCCCAATCTTGCAAATCCATGCACCGATCTTTACCACCTGCTAGCCTTCCTCCACTACGCAATCTATGCTGAAGAATAGCTGTGAATGAATTCGAATTACTCTTGGATTGACTGTGCAATCCTCATTGGCATCTCCACTGTGTGTTGGATGCAATCAATGCATCACTATAGTCAGAACAGATAGTCTATCTTGCCCTTTCACCTATCTCTCCACTGGTCTCCACTGAAACTGCCATGCACTGTAGTTAACTACTGTATTGTTCAGTTGATTAATGAGTTATTATTTGTGAATTAATTAACTAATTAGTTCACTCCACTCTCACTAGTGTGTAAATCAGTTAGACTAGATACAACTAGCTCAACTGAGTCTAACTGAGTTAAAATGAATACAACTCCATAACTACTTCTTCCAACTGTGTCATAACTCTGCCACTTGAGTTCTAACTGAGTCCTCCATGCATTAGCTCCAGCAAACCCTTAGGAATAGTGTAATTACTTCTGTCAGCTACTGTGCCACATCTGTGCACTGAACTGAAGTGCTCCAAGAGAATAAGTTGATGTTTAGAGTCTAATTATTATTAAGAGCTAATAATAATCGACATTCATCTATTTTTCCAACTTGATCAACCATCCACAAATAGCATCCTGCAACTTCTGAAATATGATCAACATGTCTAAAATTAGACATAGTCTAAAAATAGACTTATGCCAAAAATAGCCTGCGGGCCCACTTAGTGAAGGCGAATCTTTTCACTAAGATCATCATCTTGTTGAATATCAACACTCTATCTCAACAAGATAGGGATTATCCTTCACCCCGATCCTGCCTCTATGGTATAAGAATTTTCTCCTGGTGAGCACCTTCGTCAGAATATCTGCATCCTGATCCTCCATAGGAATGTACTGAAGCAACATGATATTTTGCTGCACATAATCTCTGATATGATGATACCGGATATCAATACGTTTAGATCTATCATGAAACACAGGATTAACCGAGAGTTTAATGCAACTCTGATTATCACAATGAATCACCGTGGGATCTAAATGTGAATCGAAAAAACCAACCAGAATCTTCTTCATCCAGATAGTGTCACATGTAGCGAAACTTGCTACCATGTATTCTGCTTCCACTGAACTGAGTTCCATGGATCTTTGTTTCTTGCTGTACCATGAAACTGTCGTAGATCTGATACTGAAATTCCCTCCTGATGTGCCCTTTCTGTCTGTTGGGCTTCCTGCCCAATCTGCATCCGTGAAGCCATGCAACTTCACCTCATCCTTCTGTCTGTACCATAAACCATACTCAGATGTGCCCCTAAGATATCTCAGGACATGCTTGCCTGCATTCCAAAAGAGCTTGGTAGGCTTAACCATCACTTGTGAAAGCTGGTTCACCGCATAGCATATGTCCGGTTTTGTATTGACTAAATACATGAGCGAACCCACCAACTGTCAATAAACAGTGGCATCCACTACCTCTACTGATGTAGCATCCTCTTTCTTCCAATTTCTTGGAAGAGGAGTGTCGATAGGCTTGCAGCCTTGCATGTGAAACTTCTCCAGTATCTCTCGGGCATACTTGCCTTGAGACACAAACAGTTCACCTTCCCGCTGCCATATTTCCAATCCAAGGAAATAATGAAGGAGGCCCAAATCCTTCATCTCAAACTCCTTTGCAAGATCTGCCTTGCATGAGTGTATCAAATGCTCATCACCTGTTAGTATTAAATCATCAACATAAAGTACAATGATCAAGAGCTTACCCTCAACCACAATCTGGTACAGTTTTGCATCCGCCTCACTCTTAGTGAAGCCAATTCCAGTGAAATAGCTGTCAATCCAAGTGTACCAAGCACGGGGTGCTTGTTTTAGCCCATATAACGCTCTTTTGAGCCTCCACACATGCGACTCACTGCTGAAGATATCAAATCCTTCAGGCTGCTCAATGTACACCTCTTCCTCAATGATCCCATTAAGGAATGTAGTCTTCACATCCATTTGATGAATGTGCCAACTCATCTGTGCCGAGAGAGCAAGGATGGTCCGTATAGAAGAATACCATGCGATAGCTGCGAAGGTTTCTTCATAGTTAATCCCCTCAATCTGAGAGAAGCCCCGGGCAAAAAATCTTGCCTTATACTTCTCGACGCTCCCATCAGCAGCTTGCTTTACCTTGTAGATCCATCTTGATCCTACAACTAATTTTCCCACCGGCCTTGGAATAATCTCCCAAGCACTATTTCTAACAATGAAGTCATACTCCTCCACCATGGCATCTACCCATGTGGGCTCCTGCGCTGTTTCTTCAAAATAATATGGCTTTGTCACAATACACTTGCTCATAAGAGCCATGTATCCAGTATATCGGTCAGGTGACTGTCTCTGTGTGTGTTGTGATGTAGAGACTCCTACATTCTATGCCATATCCACCTTCAGTCTCTCAGCTTCTGTGGTACGCTTTCTGCCTTGTCTGAAGTTTGGTTCTACATGAGTGGACTCCTCCACTCCATGAATCTCCTCCTGTGGTTGATCCACATCCAGAGACTCATCTTTGGGAACAAGAAGTTCCTCCTTCGCATGCAAGTGTAGCTCCCTCTCAAGCGACAACTTCATGGCTTTCACCTCATTGAATTTTATATCCCGTCGCATAACAATCATCCGACTGTTTGGAAATTACACACAATAGTTATGGGGTGTTTTTGTGTACCCCGCAAATATCCCAAATTCTGCAGTTGGCTCCAACTTCTTCCTGGCATCCTTCGTCACATGAATGTAAACAGGTGAGCCAAAAATCTTCAAATAAGAAATATTAGGCTTCTTACCAGTAAAAGCTTCCTCAGGTGTACTCATGCCAAGTACTCTACGAGGACAACGTTTTTTCACATAAACTGCAGTTTTGCATGCTTCTGCCCACAAGTGCATCGGTAGGCCCTGGTCATGCAGCATCGCTCGTGCAGCACCCACGATCGTTCTGTTCTTTCTCTTTGCGACCCCATTCTGCTGTGGGTTATGAGGCGCTATGAGTTCTCTTCGAATTCCTTCTTTGATACAGAAGTCTTTGAATTCACCCGAGATGTATTCACCACCATTATCGCTCCTTAGAGCTTTCACCTGCTTCCCCAACTCCTTCTCCACCAATGCCTTGAACTCAAATAACTTTGAGAACATTTCACTCTTCTTCTGCATGAAGAAGATCTAGCATCTACAAGAAAATTCATCAACAAATATCACATAATACCTATGTTTTGCTGTTGAAGCAACCGAGAATGGTCCACACACGTCTGTGTGAATTCTCTCCAGGATCACCGAAGCACAGTTCTCCTTCTCATGAAAGGTGGTCTTCAAAAACTTACCCATTGTACATCCTTTGCACTGATCTGACTGCGCAAGATTACCCTTTGGAAGTCTAGTATAAATTTGCTGCAAAATTTTCAAAGCACCATGGTGAAGATGGGCCAATCTCTTGTGCCATAATTCACCCTCATCGCGGCTCACCACTTCTTCTGCTTTTCCCACAATTGTAGCGCAACCATCTACCTCTAGCTTGTAGAGGTTCTTAATTCGAACCCCTATCTTGGTTTGACCCATTTTTTTATGTCGAAGGAAAGCTTTTCCCTCACTGAAAACAACATCATAACCGCTGTCTTCCAGCATTGCGACTAAGACAAAGTTCTTCTTCAGACCTGGAACATGCACGAAATTCTTCAATAAGAATGGATTACCAGACTCCCTCTCAAAGGTAATGGTCCCAATGCCAGTCGCACTGTACTGACCATCATCACCCATCTCTATATGCATCTGGAGGTCCTTCTCCTCCAAGTCACTGAACAACTCTTTGTCTCCCGTCATATGGAAAGATGCACCACTGTCAAGATACCACACCGATCCCATGCAGCTTGAAACCAAGCATGCGATTAAAGAAAAATCCAGCTCAAATTTCGAGGCTAAGGCCTCTCCAGCTGCAGATCTAGCAGCCTACTTATTCTTCTTCTTCTGTGGACAGTTAGTGGTGAAATGTCCATGCTCGTGACAGTGAAAACACTTCACTTTGGACAAATCCTGCTTCTTGCCTTTCGCACTGGATTTATAATGATTTTTCTTCCCCTTCCCTTTTATTGCTTTGGCAGCCAAAGTGAAATTCTCTTCATCTTCATTCTTCGATGAAGATCCATCCCTGGTACCTCGCCTTATCTCCTCCTGCACAAGATCCGACCAAAGTCGCTCCCATCCTGGTAGTTTCTCCCGTCCATTGACAGAGTCTTCGTAGCTATGCCAACTCTTCGGAAGCCCAAGGAGAGCCAAGCTCACCAAGTCTTCTTCATCAACAATAACCCCCACACTTCCCAATTCATCCTTGCGGTGGACAAAATTTGTGAGGTATTTTGGAATATTGTCACCTTTCTCCATTTTAATTTTTTTGAGCTTGTCTTTAAGCGCCAACTTCCTCTGGTCACTTATGCTTTGGAACAAATCTGTCAAAGCCTTCCACATTAAGAATGGAGTGGCTTTCCCGTGAAGGTTGGACACAATGTGGTCCTTCACACCTTCCAACATAATCCTCCTCGTCTTTGCAGTCTTCTTTTTCAATGAAATTTTTCAATAAATTTTTTATTTTGATAAATTTTATATGATACACGGCCTCCCTAACACTCCCTAGCACACATTGGCACACCCTAACACTTGGAACATCGTGGCATGCCTCCCTAGCACTCTATCATTCCTTGGAACTACCTACCATACCTTGTCTCTCTCTCTTTAGCACACTTATAGCTCATTGAAACTCCCAATAAAAAACTCTTATTCATTCATTTCCATGCATTTTTAAATAGTGCTCCCTTGTCTTTCCATAAGATTCATTAACACTCCTTGGCACGTGTTGGTACACCCTAGCACCTAAGACATTTTGGCATGTCGCCCTGGCCTCTAGCATGCCTTAACACTTCCTAGCATACCTTGTCACTCCCTCCTTAGCACATGTGGAACTCACCGACACTTCTAATCACAAACTCTTATTTGTTAATTTCCATGCATTTTGATGTAGTGATCCCTTGTGTTTCCTTGCAACTCCTAGTTAACATTCCTTGCACGTGTTGGCACATCCTGACCGCATGCCTCCCTAACACTCTAGCATTCGTTAGCATTGTTGCTAACACGTCTAAAATTATCTCTATTCTACTAGGGTCGGAATATATCTATTATAATAGAAGGACCAAGGGTCTTGTTTTATTACTACAAGCGTAGAACATGTCGAGATTAGGAAAATCTCAATTCTGAGCACAAATATGAATGTAAGCCAATATGATTGAGGTTATTGTAAGCTGAATTACGATAGAAGCTAATAACAACCTGACTCTCCATGATGATGATCTAAGTTATATTTGATGAAAAATCAAGGAAGAAGCATAAATTTTAGAGTTTTTTTTTGTCTACTGAAGGAAGAATAACATAGACCAAGCCTCATAAATCCAAAAAAATCTTACTTGATGGAGTTAACATAAGCACTAATATGAAATTTTGGAAAAGGTAACACATGAGACGTGGTATGTTGGGTCACCACTTTAGTGGGAGACACTTTGGATAGGAACCCCCTTTTGGGGGATTGTTGTGTCTCCCTTGCAGGTGCTTCCTCTCTATGCAATTTTGATGAATTTTCACCCGAGTTTCTTGCTAGTTTGGTTTTGTTAGTTGGAAATTAGTTGGAATGTTGTGAAGAGTCACAACCACATTTTTTCAATGGTGATGGAAATTGGTTGTGTGTGCAAAGAGTGTGACTCTATAATGAGCTAGAAGTTGGGTTCACCTCAAAATTGGTCATGGGTCAATTATAGGGTGGTCGATTGTTAGTTTTCTTGGTTTTCACACCTGGTAACACATGAGTATTATGTTGGATCAAGAACACCTTAGTGGGAGGAAATTTGAACGAAAAATTGTTTTGGGGATCGATGCGGCTCCCTCGTAGGGGCTTTGCCTTTGTATGGTTTCGAGGATGTTGGATCCATGGTGGATGGGTGGAATTGTTAGTTTGTGTGAAGGGTAATGCAGTATAAGATTAGTTTTTCAGACCCATTTGAAGATTGACTAGGGGCCATTTGTAGGGTGATCAACTCCTATTTTGAATATACTAGGCCCAAGTCTCTTTGAATGGGGAACTTGATAGGGTGACTAACCTATCAGAGCAAGACCATGCGACACTGTCGATGAGTCAAGTTGTTTGGGAATGTAACCCTAATTGGGTGGTAAATTCAGTCCAAGGCTAAATATGGACAAGATACTGATAACGAACAAGTATTGTGAGGAAAAGATGAAAAGGAATTTGAAAAGAGAGTTATAGTGCTTGATTGTTGGCATTGGTATTGTATGTAGAATTTCAGTGCCAATTCTCTAGAATAACGTTATCTATAATGAGAATTTTCCTTGCTAAGAGGGTTTTGAGGCAAATTTAAAACACAACACATAAAGGGCCACTATTCAAAGCCCAATTTGCACCCCATGTTTGTTGCATTGGTTTCCATGTATTGAGGTTTCCCTAAAGAGATGTGAAACACAAACATGCTATATAAATTTGTAACCCTTGCATAATATAATTGCAGTAATCAATGTAGTCTATACAATGGGAAATTAATTAACTTTGTAAAGCACCCACCTAGTTTAGGTTGCATCTCCATTTTCGTATTCAATAAGGAGCTTCCTCTAGTAAGTACTTGAGCCCGCATTAACGTGGAAGGAAATATTCACAAGACACCCTGTATTGCGCAAAATGGTCATATATAAAAAGAAGCATTACAAAATAAAATAAAAGACTACAAACCATTTTTGAAATTCATCTATTTTTGTCATCTTCAATCGAGAGAAGATAAATTCCTTCGAAATAATGTAGACATGACTCTAACATTGAGCATATCTATACCTCTACGAGGATCAGATGCCATACCTTTCAAGGTAGTTCTTCTAAGAACAAACTATGCTTTCCTAGATTATTCGACAGTGACCAAAATAGTAACGTAGCCCATAGTTAATTTCCTAATCCAATTAGAGTTGGAAAATAAAGGAAATACAAATTTTCATCTCATTGTTCAAGAAACGTTGAATGTTAATAGAGCTTTAAAAAATCACCACCAAAAATATAAAATATATTCATGAAATGGTCTCTGCACTTGTCTACACATTGAATTGCAACCATACACTAGCTTGACATCATTAAAACCTAGACTAAATTAAAATTATTGTGCTCGAAATGACATTTTTTTTATTGTGGAGGAAATGCATTTATTTTTTCTTAAGTTCATTCTTTTTAAATATTTTTTTTGAAAGTAAAGTTCATCTTTAAATAACAAGTGGTCATTTCTTTCTTTCGTTTTCCAAGTTTGGGATGCAATAGGAACTAAACATTGAGGTCCTAGTGGGTCCCTTATTGAAGAAGTTGCTCTAGCTACAACAAAAATTGTAAGACATTGCTTTGAATATTTCAATGGTTATGGTGAGGACTTATGTATGAGGAAATTAATTGTTTTTGTAATCATCTAAGAAGTAGAAACAATATTTTCTAAGCTTAAAATAATGAATGTCAAATGGTTATGGTTATTGTCTAGAAAAAGATAGTTTCCATAGCACTTTTTTCTAGATTGTTTCTTGTCACACAATTTGTCTAATCAAATCCACACGAAATCATAGAAACATACATTTTAACAACATCCCTTGCACCAACAAGGAAAATTGTTAGTGTATTCCTTTTCCATCCACTATTAGGATGGATCTAGTTCATATCTCCATCTCCTAAAGAAATGATCAATGTAAGACTAGGGCATATTAATGTTTTTGTTGTACGAATGGAATATTGCGGGGGAAAATCACACAAAAGACCTGCGTTTCACCCCTACCAGGTACACCTTCAAATATTCTTTGCCCTCCAAGAAATGATTTATCTCAATTAGAACACACGATTTAAACTCATTGAAGATTCACTCAAGAACTATACTCTACCCAACAATGTCATCAATTGTTCTAATATCAAAAATAGTCTAGTACTTTTGTAATTGTAAGTTCTTTGGCTTACACCACCACCTTCATCCCAAATAAAACGTCAAGCTTAGTAATGGGAGCTTAATACCCGAATATGGCTAAATATACCATATCCTCCTCTATCCACTTAGATAATACTTGAGTAGTATTTAACTACTCCAATTGCCATAATGCCTTAGTCACAAATTCATCTATCCCGAGATAGAAATTATACATTAACATAAAAAACAAAGTCCTAAAAGCAATATTTCTTTTCCATTTTTCCCAAGAGCCAATAAAATGACTTTTTTTCCTCAAGCACCTCTTCCCAATGCCACATTCTACCTTTCCCAACGCATTTACAAGGATAACTTGCATCCTAAATAAGCTTAGGAGAAATTTAGGGTCATGGTTAAAAACAATCAAGTCGCTTGAAGAAATTTTGTAGGTTAAACCGAACACCCTCGGTAATTGAACCCTAATTTAACTCATCTACCATATTTGAAAGATTTTAGACGATTATTTCCCATTATTGAGTGTTGGATTTACCATAGACTCAAGGTTAATGGAATGCTTCTAAATATGGACTATTGTTGTCTAATGTCCTATTATATTCCACCTAATAGGGGCCAGAAGGTCTCACTTGAGACACATATAATAATTCCCAATAAGTAACGTGCAAAATGTTAAATATTTGAGTGGGGATCACATTCATTATGATATTATTAGCATCCATTTAAACCACTATAACAAACATCATTATGAATAAAAACTAACATAGATCACCCAAATATAGTACAAATACAAACGCATAGGTAGAATAGTAATCCATTATACTAATAACATGCATAGTATTACCTAACTCTAATGTAGAGTGAACACCAAAAACTAATAACAAATGCAACCCCATTACAACTTCTCCCTAATATTGAATATATTTATGTATGTTATAGACCTTGAATATATAGGAAACTAGAGTGACCTCAAAAAACTCGAAATTATAATAGAGAATTTACCAACTATAAACCACTCACCACACAAATAGACTACAAAAAATCTATTTCTTTAGAAAGATATGCAAATTATCTAGAAAACTAGGTGCAAAAAACATATGCGCTGACTCTTTAACCTTATATACTCAACCTTTTACATATTTACTTCTATAATTTCATATTTTTTTTTAAATTGAATTTTTCTCCGTACAAAAACTTTGTAAAAAATGATCTTGCCTTCCTACTCACCCCTAAGTTGGATTCTATCCTTCATATATGTCTTCTTTGTGACCCCAAAAAAAAGAAAAAAAAACACGCATTCCATATCAAAATATCAAAAAATTTCAAATATCCAATTTTTTCATTTCCCTTTTATTGGAGAGTCAAAATATAAAAAAAAATTCAAATATCATTTTTTTTTTCATTTCCCGCTGCTTTGTCCAGGGAAAGAGGAGGAGGGCTGCCTCAATTGCGGTGATTTCTTTCATCAGAATGAATCTGAACAATATTACCCAGCCTGGGGGCACTGGCCCATCCGTAAATCCTCCATCTCTCTTCGCAACTTGATAATACTTCTGGACAAGCGCTTGAATTGCCGTAATCAAGGTTATCCACTCGCTCACCAGAGGCCAAAGATTTGATCGAGGGTCTCCCAAGAAGTTCAAGGAAGGCGCCGGTAACGAAGAGGCCGAGGTATAATTCTTTTCAAGGTTCAGTCTGCTGACATAAATTCCTTTTCACTCTTAAACCCTTGTTGTCTGTTGAAAAAATGTAATACTTAGGTGAGATGCCCGATAGGCTATTGTTCTTCAATTTTTTTCCAGAGAAATGTCAAACTCTCTTCTTCCCTTATGTGTTATTAGAGTTTACCCTGGGTTTAATGTTGGTGATACAGTTGTTACAATATTTGAGAAAACGATACCCCCCTTAACAGCATTTACTCTGTCATGCCTGAAATTGTCCTGCATTCTGTCTGGTCTGTTTAGTTGTTGAACATCCAGACCACAGGATGCCAGAGCTGTGGCAGATTATGTTCCTTGATACTCGAAATTGTGGCATGTAAAAGCAATCCTTGCTGAATTAAGACCTTGAGGGGCATAGATATCCCAATACATCGGTGCAACAAATGCAGTTTGCCAATCATGGCAATGAATTATGTCTGGTTTCTTTCGAGATTGTAGAAGAAACTCCAATGCAGCTCGACTAAAGAATGTAAAACGTCTGAAATCGTCACCCTCTCCATAGAACTGTCCTCGCCAAAAGAACTTTGCTGGATGGTGAGGCTCAATGAATTACACAGAAAGACCTTCAACTGTCCCTAACCAAACTTTGCTTTTGAACAACTGACCATCAAAATATGAATCAATCTGCATGTCCAGAACCTTTAATTTTTTTACCCGGCTGTAATCCATGCAATCATATTTTGGAAGTATGATTTCCACAAGATGCCCCTTTTTCTGTAGTGCTTTGCCAAGGCCAGTCACAACATCTCCTAAGCCTCAGACCTTGGCAACAGGAGCCATTTCTGCTGCAATATGCACCACGTGCAATCCTGGCCTTGTACTTGCTTTTATGAGTTTCAGAAGGTCGGAAATTATATCCTTCTCGTTCTTATCCTTGCACTGTGCATAAGCGTCCTGAATGCGTGATTCCCTGCGCCAAGCCATATCCCTTAATATTTTTGCATCATCAAAAGCCATCTTCTTCTCAAGCATCCAGCCATCTAGAGAAAGAAGTAGATTTCTCCAAAAATCCCAAGGCAAGTCTTGAACAGGTCCATCTAAAAATCGTTTGTTGTTTTCATGCTTCAGCTGTTCAAGACTCCTTTGAAATGCCTGTACTTCTTCTTGATATATTTGAAGCTGTGCTTTTATATCATTGTCTGATTCAAGAAGCCGCTGCTCTAGAATTTTAATCTGCTCATTTAAAAGTAAATTTTCTTCCTGTGTCTGTTCTAATAAACTTTTATCCACTTGAGCTTGAGCCAGAGCTTCTTCTAGTCTGTCAATCTTCTCCTGAAGAGCTTGGTTTTTTCTTGTAATATCATTTGGCAAAAGCATTCTCTCAGTCGATTTATCTAGCTCTGCTTGTAAGTGTTCGACCTTTCTCTG
Source organism: Pinus albicaulis (assembly GCA_034641835.2). Lineage (NCBI taxonomy): Eukaryota > Viridiplantae > Streptophyta > Pinopsida > Pinales > Pinaceae > Pinus > Pinus albicaulis. Next base: position 289,915,160 of record CM076572.1, on the reverse strand, counting down.
TAAGACCTGGCACTCAGACTTCACTTTTGCAAGGTCACTTGCATTTGCCTCAGCAATCACAAGCTTGGACTGTAATTGTTTAGTACTTTCCTCCAGAGCTAACCTGTCTTTCTCCATCTCTGCAATATATTGACCATTTTTGCTGATTTCAATTAGTTTTGATTTTAAGACTTTTACCTCTTCCTTTAGTGACTCATTTTCAGCCTCTAAGGCCTTTAGCTCACCAGCAATAATAGGGGACTGACTAACATGTTCCTTGATAGTTGTGTTGTTAACCTTTAAATCTTTTCCATCTTTCCAAATTCTTTCTCTTTCAGCAATCTCTTTTTTCAAAATCTCAACTTCATCTGCAAGAAGCTCAGTTTTTATCTTTTCCTGTGCAGCATACTTTAGTTTTGCATCTGTTTCTGCTAAGCATGTCGATAAGAGATCAATTTCCCCTTGTAAAGATTCTTTCTCAGCATGAACCTGATCAAGCTCTTTCAAAGCGCGGGCATGTGCTTGGTTGAGTAGCAGAATATCTTTTTCTGCATCCTTTATCATGCTGATCAAGTCCTCAACTTGGATCCCAGAATGCATTTTTTGGTTATCATTCTGCCTCCTTTTCACAATCTGGATGTCTTCTCCAACCTCATCCATATTTGACTGCTCCATGACTTCTGCACCTCCAAAGAGTTCCGTGTTACCATTGAATGTGGCCAACTCTGGATCATGTGTGATTTCATTTGGTGAAGCACTTGGAAGTTCAAGGTTTTTTTCTGGCACACTTTCTGTATTGTCCATGGATGACCTATCTAAGCCAACAGTTGGACTCTTCCGAGAAATCTTCCTTGTTTGTGCTCGCTTTTGATGGGGACTGCTTTGACCAGGATCGGTAGTATTGTGATTGTGACCTCCTAACTAAAGGCAGCTCATCATCCTGAGAACTGCCCTATGTTCATAACCCCATATCCAAATGGGTGCAACAAGGTAGTTTGCTTATTCTCGTGGTAGACAACAACGATTTGAGTGTGTCCTATTCTCGTGGTAGACAACAACGATTTGAGTGTGTCCTATTCTTGTGGTAGACAGCAACGATTTGAGTGAACACGCGCCAAATCTATGGTTTTTTGTGAGGTTAGGCGAGTTCTCATAATAGATGAAGTAATACTCACTCCAATTTCACTCACATGCTGATGAACTAGTCACACGCATAATGGAGACTATCTGATTTAAAATTCAATAATAGAAACTTGAACTAGGGCCTTTTCTGTTGGTTGAGAAAACATGTTGATGAACTAGGCACATGCATAATGGAAACGGTCTGATATAAAATTTAATAATAGAAACTTGAACTAGGGTTTTTTCTGTTGGTTGTTCTCACAGGTCATAAACCCACAAAAAATACATAGCAGAAAATCTGACTAATTTTCGATAAACAGATTTTCCATCCAGAGATGGGTTTCTATTGTGGGTTAATATATGGGTTTTGTATTTTATGGATTGTGTTTTGTTTGTTCCAGTTTTCTATGGATTCATGTTTTTTATTATTTAATAGGAAGAGTCGAATGTGTTGAATCAGAAGTCACATATCTTGTTTTTATGGATCTCTGAGAAAATCAATAGCTTGGCCATATATAATAAGATACTCACACATAACAACATACTTAATTTGAATGGCAATGGACCCTCCTGACGATTTTGGGATAAATTATCCTTTTTATTATCCACTGCACAACACGAGTAGAAGTGGAAGTAGCAACAACAGTAGCGAGAGTGAGAGAAGATGCAGGTAGAACAAGAAGAGTTCACATTTAGATATATTTAGATATTGATGGAGAATGTTAACTGCCATATTTAAAGGAAGCATATCTTGATACAGTGCTGATCTACAGCCCTAATTTATGTAGGAATGGTGAATTATTAATTTAAAATATGTATCAGATGCTCAGTAACACTCCTGAATAAAATACTAGAAGATGCAGCCCTAGACCCAGAGTAGTGGGAATCCACCAAGGAAAACGGTGAATATTCCGAATGGCCATGAAAAATGAGAGGTGGAGGAAGATTATGGATTAGGGCGTGGAGAAATGTATCCTGAGCAATGAAGAGTCATATCCACCTGAAGGATTTAGGCTCTGCAAGCCTGCGCACCAGTCTTACACCTCAACTTTGCAATCGTAGCTCAAATATTAGCAGCCCCATCACATTACTCTTTAGCTTAGCGCACCTCACCAAAACAATTCTTCAGCCACGCCATTTTTCTGCTCCTCAAAACGGCGGCTTCTGCAACAAATTTTATCAAATAAGTGATTCCAGATCGTTATTTAATTCTTTTTCGTAACTGCAATGAAACTGGTAAGAAAAGGGAGATATCTAGTTCTGCAGGTATGTCCATGATGCTTAGTTATGATATGGGAGCTAAGCACAAACCTTCGTGTTTGAATCTGGGTGAAGTAGTTTCCGGCCTGTGCAGAGGTTTGGGCTTGTTCGAATTAGGAGAACAATCACAACTGGCCTTGCCAATGAAATAGAATGTTGTAAAAAAAAAATACTTTGTATCATATATTGGGTATGTTGGAGCTTTGTTGGACATGAAAGTTAGACTGCACAATATGTGTATTGATTCCTCTGGACAACTCAAACACTGTTCTTTCAACTCCAGCAAGGTTATTGCCAAGTCTAAAACAAATAGGGGACCTATTCTATGATTTCCAGCCAAAATACCAAGATGTTGATTTTTCTATGATGCCCAGAACAGAGAATAGCAGTGTTACTTGCATACCAAGCAGCACAACCACGCTTGCCAACAAAAGAGACTAAAACAGTAAAAAAAAATTGGTTAAACCAGTGTTAACAGAGTAACCGCAAAACATAATGTTGAACTTAGTTTCCCTTCTTATTATCTTGCATGTGTTTTATAGCAGAACCTGCACTTTCAACAATAAACAATACTTCATTTTATGGCTAACCTGAACGTATTCACTTGGTATTAGATGAATTGGAGCAAGCTCATTAACAAGCTAATTTCCCCATAACTAACATACTTCAAAAACATGATTGATATGTGCGTTGTTCCTAGTTGAATTCTAAGTGGAGGCATTGTTGCTATTTTGGGTTTGTATACTGTATTTCAGTTGGTGAAATGTGGGAGTATTTCCTTCTAAGCATTTGTATTTTGGACTAAAACTCATTTAATTAGGTAGTTTTCAAGACATGCCTGGTTGTGAGATTGCTTAAACATTTCAGCACACAAAAGTAGGGGTGTTATCTTGGAAATTAAAAAATGGAATGGAATCTGAAGTTGTCCAGCACCATGCCCTCATTGCCTATGAACAATGTGCTTTATTAATTGAAACCGGTCTTCCTTTATACTGCATAAAACTGCAACAACATTTTTATATATTTTATTGTAGTTGGTGATGTTTGGAAGTATTTCCTTCCTGCACAAAAAGGTGAATTATTGTAAGTCCACAAGATCTAGTCTTGGTTAATGAGGTCACTATATTTACCTTTAAAATTTTATATACTAGCAATTGCACTGAAATGGTACTATAGAGGAAAAAATCTTAAAATTTCAACCAAAGTTAGACTGAGAAGATCCGTCTGCCATGACCAATATTTATTTCCTCCCTTCCCCTTTCATCTACTATGTTCTCCTTTTTTTTCAATACCTTGATTGTGGTTGTTTTCCTTAAATTTCCTCCATTGTGCCCCCTTGAGGCATTGACAGGAATTTCTGTAATATCCTCTATATATGGCTCATGTTCTTAAGGTTCTAATATGACCAAGCCTTTAATTTCGACTTCTGTAGGGAATAGCAACAGAGATTCTGGTAAGCCCTAATCTTTGGAAGTGCTTCTTTTCAATCGATTAATCAATCAGGATAACATCTAATTTTCTTCGAGAGCCACAAAAAATTGTCTTTTTAAGGTTCCCACAGAGACCTCATGCTTGCTATCTGCAGTACCCAAATGAAACACCTGAATCAGATTCCAACACCTAAACTTTTCTTTAGAACAAGCCTCCCATGCAGCATTTATCCAAACATGTAAGTCTTCCCATAACTCTATCAATAACTATCTTCAAGTATCTCATGCGGCATTTTTCCAAACCTGCAAGTTTTCCCATAATTGTATCAATCAATAAGTACCTTCAACTCAAACGACCATTTACTCATATAGATTTAGTAATTTGATAAACTTCCTGCTAAAAGACAGCTCCTCAGTGAAGCTGCGAAAATTCCTGTGTTATTTTGCAAGCAGTGACTGATTACAAGGGAACGAATTTGTAATTTATGCATCCGTCTTAACTGTGCACGAATAAAAGACCTTCAAATTCTCTCTATAGATTTTAATTTAAGTGAAACTTTAAATATAAATCATGTGAAAAAGGAGAAAATATATTTGAATTTACATTAAATGCATGAATGATTTAGGGTATAAAGGGGAGCGTGCCTAATCTATATGCTATGCATTTTGATTGAACCTTTTGGTGCTTATCAAAGAGCTACTTATGCAATATATTATTTTATTTTTATTCCAATTTTAATGAAACGTATTTGTTGATTTTTTTACCTAAATTAATTTATAGTGTCTATTTTCAAAATCGGAAGATATTAAAGAGCTCATTAACTTTATGAAATTAAAAAAATTGGGGTGGTAAAACACACTGTATAATATTACAAAATATATATACAAATTAATTAATCAATAACTATCTTCAACTCAGACGACCATTTACTCATATAGATTTAGTAATTTGATAAACTTTCTACTAAAAGACAACTCCTCAGTGAAGCTGCGAAAATTCCTGTGTTATTTACGGCTTTGGATTCTAGTTATGCCCAGGTTAAAGAGAGTTCCTGAGCGAAGCTATGAACATTATTTTGTGTTTATTTATGACTTTGGCTTCTAGCTATGCCCAGGTTAAGGAGACATATATTCATAAGTTCCCACTTAAAGTGAGTCATAAAGTTTTTTGAGCAGTTTTATTTCAATCATGTACATAGCAACTGCTAGCTAGAAAATATTGGAGGTAGCAAGTTACACTTTCACATTGATCAAAAACAGCATGTCAGTTGGGGTTTTGTTGTGAGTTCAACCCCTGGTCAGGATGATTGAGCCAAAGAGTGGCTTAAGGGGAAATTACAATTCCACAACTTCAAACCAAACCATTAAGGGAAAATTATCAATCCACAACTTCAAACCAAACCATTAAGGGGAATTACCAATCCACAATTTCAAACTGAACCATTAATGATATACATTATGAATACGCGGTGGTAGAGCATCCCATTAGCCAAATGCAGGGCTGTGTTCAATTTCTAGCTTGTTGAGTTTTCAATATAAAATCCATTGCAGGATGAACTCTTTTTCTGCATTCTGGAAAAACTATCAATTTTGATTATATTCGTCTTTCAAAGAAGCTAGAGTTGTGTTAGGATTACTGTAATACAACCCCAAAAATGTGGCCATTGCTGACTAGGGGCCAGCCAGTGACTGGCTATGCATGATGCACCTATTAAGGAAATGGCATGGATTCAGGCAATGAACTTGCTTGCAACTGGAAGCTGCGACAAGACACTTAAGTATGTATATGATGGTTTTCTTTGATTCCGTCTCTCTTTGCTTATTTATGTTATGAGGTTGCTTGTAAATGTTAGTGGAGTTGCGACCTTATGAATTTTAAACCCATTTGAGCACAGCGCCAAAAATTTAATATCTTTTAGGCTTTGAGAGAAATAGAAACTTCTCATCTGGCCAATTTTTTTATAAAATTATATGAAATTATTTTTATAAAATTATATGAGATAAAGGGAAAAAAAAATTGTTAGATTAACCCAGGTCCTAGATTAACTACTCAACATTCTTCACTTACTGCCATAGCCTCATACCTATGCAAACCTTGTTAGAAACAGAGACACCTTCCTTTTAATTTGGATCAGCATTGTATTCTGAAAATCTTCATATAAATTGTGTTGTCCCTGGTGATAAATTTTAATGCCTCGATCTCCTGCTTGCAGCTGTCTATCACTCTCTCCTTTTATTCTATGCACTGCTCCACACGTACATGACCAAAGGTTGACTGGAACATCAGCAACTTGAAGTTATTTAAGACTGCATCAACCTCTCCTCCAAACTTGAAGCAAATTTTGAAAGCTTCCTCAGCATTTTCCTCTAAGGCTCTAGCCCTGTCGAGACATTTACAAGCTTCAGAAAAACAGATTATTTTCTCCAAGTCACAGAGCTGAGGAATGCCTACCCCCTCATCAGGATACTGTATTTGCCATTGAATGATGTCATCTAGCATATTTAGAATATTCTCCAATTCTTCCTTGACAGGCACCATCCTCTTTATATAATCATCAAACTTGGGAGTTTTATCTTTGATGCCCTGAATGCTCCTGTAGAATTATTTCTGAACCGTACTCAGTTCCTCTTGGATCTCAAGTGATTTCCCTTTGAACTCTTTAACTGAGTCTATTTCACCTTGCTGCTGGAATTCTAGCTCTGTAATTCTTTGCTTAGCAGCACTGAGTTACCACCAATGAAAATGAAGAAGGGCTCATGCAAAGGGTTCATATTTGATCTTCAATAGGTTGACGCGAGGATAATATGAGGATCCTCTTTCCCATATAATTTTGATCTTTGAGATTTTGTAACTTCAAATCATAATGTCTATCCAATTTGTTCTTGCATGTTGGAAACTTCACAAGTTCAACCAAAGGCATTGGAACGTTCACAATTGTTGTCTAGCATGAAATACCATAATCTGAACTTTTCAAAGTTGATGTTTCTGTAGTACTCTGAATTCTCTTAGGAACTTCACTTTGACTTTTCTCAGGAGGAGGAGATGGTTCTTCTTGACCTTAATTGGATGTGCCTTTTTTCCTCCTGCCATAAAATTATAAATCACGTATTCCCTATACCCTCACAGTCCTTATGAAGAGATATAATGCTGCTACATATTCTAGTGTCACAAAGATGGGCCTTATATCATCATAATAAATTATGTAACGAAGTAGCATCCCTCAGGTTTTCGCACAGGATGTCACTAAACTCTGATTCTTGATGATTCAAAAAGTTTTGTATGTCTTTGTATAGTTCAGATCACAAATATAAATGTTCTACTTGTCATAGAGATGCTCAGAATTTTCACAAATGTAAATTCTGTAAATTTTGTCCTTGGTGCTAGCTCTGCTGCAAGTACAGTGTATGATCCCATGCTTTCCTCCAAACAAGTGAAATAGTTCTCAAGTTTCCTTGGGCTTCAACATAGTTTTCACTGAAAGGTTCTTTGTACAATATAATTGTCTCAACAAAAGGAGTTAGGATGGTAGTATATGAGAAATTCATTTGTATGTGTCCATATTTGATGTCCATTTGCGTGACAACAACATTCCCTTGTTGCACGAATGTCCAATACTACTATGTCTATAATGATGAAGACATTAGGCTAAGCTGTTGGATGGACTTGGAGGTTCTTGATCAAACCCACTAAAGGAATCTCTCGGGAATCAAATTCACATACATTTCGATAGGGTCTTGAAGTCTTCAAATCCATTTTCTTTGGAACTTCGAGTGCCATTACATTCATGGCGTCTTCAGAGTCTAGCTTACAATTGTGCAAAATCCAAACTGTTACCACCAATGAAATGAAGAGGGCTCATGCAAAGGGTTCATATTTGATCTTCAATAGGTTGACGCGAGGATAGTATGAGGATCTTCTTTCCCATATAATTTCGATCTTTGAGATTTTGTAACTTCAAATCATAATGTCTATCCAATTTGTTTCTTGCATGTTGGAAACTTCACAAGTTCAACCAAAGGCATTTGAACGTTCACAATTGTTGTCCAGCATGAAATACCATAATCTGAACTTTTCAAAGTTGATGTTTCTGTAGTACTCTGAATTCTCTTAGGAACTTCACTTTGACTTTTCTCAGGAGGAGGAGATGGTTCTTCTTGACCTTAATTGGATATGCCCTTTTTCCTCCTGCTATAAAATTATAAATCATGGATTCCCTATACCCTCACAGTCCTTATGAAGAGATATAATGCTACTACATATTCTAGTGTCACAGAGATGGGCCTTATATCATCATAATAAATTATGTCACGAAGTAGCATCCCTCAGGTTTTCGCACAGGATGCCACTAAACTCTGATTCTTGATGATTCAAAAAGTTTTGTATGTCTTTGTATGGTTTAGATCACAAATATACATGTTCTACTTGTCATAGAGATGCTCAGAATTTTCACAAATGTAAATTCTGTCATTAAGTGCAACTTCAGACTTGGAATTGATCATAATCTTGGCTTTTATTCACAGTGATGATTTTGGTCCCTTCTATAGACTATGTACCTTAGTCTTTTGGTCCTGTAGCATAGAGTAGATCGCAGAATTTTGATTCATTTTGCACAAAGGTATAGAGATGCTCAGTCCTTTATGTCACAGATAAGACTTGTTTTGCATGTCTTTAAGTTCATCATTTGTACATTTAAATGCCTCAGAGACGATCCACATGGTTTTGGTTTCTTTTAACTTTAGATCAAAATACACTTCTATCCTTCGTCTCACAGTGCCACAGATTTGCATTGATTACGAAGATGATGGTCTTTTTAGATGTCAAAGATGGATAGTCTCCCAAATGAGTCGAGCTGCCTTATATAGTGTTAGATAGACCTTGTATCGTTTCATGTTGGTGTCATCATTGATGCCTTGAATCTTCAAATATTTGTTGCTATATTAAGCTTCAGATACCTCATAGAAGTGTCACAGAACCTTTTTGTATTGATCGAAGAACAGTACCTCAGATATTCGTTTTTCCCCAAACAAACTTGCTTCAATCATTATGGCAATTTTGGACTTGTTCATACTCTCAGACTAGCCTTTGAACTGAGCAGTAATAGATGTCAGCTATAGTATTTTGGTTACTCAAACTATACATCAAACTATACAAATATCATGAATACACTTGGTCTTTTTGATTCAGAAAGGAGCGCACAGTCATGCTCAGATTGCCACTGAAAGTATTGTCACAATAGGTTGTCTTCTTTTAACTGATTTCATATAAGCCATTTGCTTTTTCTTTGAGTACTTTGTAGATTATAAACATAATGAATTGTATGCTTATCATAGGAGAAGGTGCCTCTGAAATTCACATTAGTACAGGAAACTTACTTCATAAATCAACATAGAGACTCAAATATGTGTACCTATGCCAAATATTTTTTCGACAACAGAGATATGAATTTCATCCTTGATTTACAGAGATAATGCCATAGAGTCTTTGCATGTATTATAGGTCTCTTTTTCTAGCCATTAAGTATTTCGGTCCTTCCTTTATTGATGAGCTCGGTTCACAGGAATATTGATGTCTTTCTTCAACTTGAATCACAGAGGTACTGTTCCTCTTTCAATTCGTATTTTAAGGAATGGATGTCATGGAATTTGTATGATACTCTGCTTAAGGTGCCACAGGGATAAGCAAATAAGCCAACAAACTGTTATCTTCAATCTGCCTTTCCTTCAACCTAGCTCCGATACCATGTTGAGAAATCAAGATGCTTGTAGATTAGGGTAGATTTCTCTTAACTTGATAATTAATTGTGAATGTTTGTTGACTTCTTGTTACTTGTGTTATCTTAGCTAGTCATGAAAATGTTTGAAGGAATGCCTGAATTAGCTTATGAATTGTCCCTAAGTGATCTGGTGGAGCAGAAGGCTGCCATGCAGAAGAGATCAAATGAGGAAGTGCAAACAGAAAAACATAAAGCAGAGGAGAGGAGTTCAGGAAAGCAGGACAAGAGGAAGACAAGTGGAAGCTATATAAATGGGTCAAGTAAGAGTAAGGGAGAAAATACTAAACCATTTCTTCTCCATATATTTATTCCCAGAAGCTTGACACACCGATTTCATTCTACCTCTAGGTCAATACCCACAAGTTGTTCTCAGGTGAAGAGCCATGATTCAGAGAAAGGATCAGGGAATACATATCTTGTTGCAAACCTGTATAAGATAAATACGTCCTATTCTCCTATTGGTTCTTCAATTGGCTTCTCCAAGGTGTCTCCTAAACCATTTTCTGCTCAGGATGGTCAGTCTTATCAGGTTCTCCCAACTTCTACCATACATGCTGGTTATAATTTTGGCCTTTGGAAATTGAGCATGAGTCGATGCTCATTATTTTGCGGGTACACTTTCTTCTCCAAGACTATTTGCCAGGTGCTTCTTCTGTGTTTCTCTTCACGCAACTTCTGAATTTTCAATTTCTGACCATTGAATAGATTTTATCTTAATTATGAACTGGAAAACCCCAGGGTTCAAGCTTAACTCCATTCTTAATAACCACCCATGGCTTAAGAAGTCCACACCAGTCACTTAGAAATTCCAAACATCACAATCTATCTACTTACAATTTCACTTATAACAGCCCCAGTGCCTTGAGATGTTATCTTTTACTCTTAAAATGTGGGAACAAAAGATTATAACTTAACGGGGAGGTAGCACCTTCATTAAGAACTGATTATTTTATTAAACCTATCATTAAGGAGTGGAAAGATGGAACCTTAAAAAGTTTGCTTTAGATGTTTCTTCCACGTCATTCTTGTTGTCGAGTGTGAACTTCATCCATGCTTTTTGTTGAAGTTTTATCAGATTTTATCTCTTTATGATCATGTTTTATCCATGTCAGTTGACATCAGAACAGTTTTTGGCATGCAAGTAAAATTTGACAAAGCAACCCCTGAGTCATCCTGAAGTCAAAGTCTTTCTGCATATACATCAAAAAATGTTAGGACATGCTAGTGAAAAGTTGGAAACTACTAATTCACTATTGTCTGTTTTCTTTTCGTTTCTTTTTTTTTTATCACGAGAATCAATAATTAACTACTGTCATTTTTCTTTCTATTTCTTTCTTTTTCCTTTTTTTTTTTCAGTATTAGGAGAATTTCTTTCTTTTTCCTTTATTTTTTATTTTTTATTTTTTGGGTATTAGGAGAATTCCTAAACTTACTGCCTGTCCCTGAGGAGGCCCAGGGTCATGTCTGAGGGACTGACCCTATACTCCTGAACCTAATGCATTATGCAACTGCCCACAGACACGCTAGGTGTGTTAACTGAGTTTCAAACCTGGGTGGGGCCTTGATATTGCTTAGCAAAAACTTTCTTCCTTGGACTAATCTGGGGGAGGTCCAGGATCAACCTTTGTGGCTGCCTTATCACACCAAGAGTATATCCAGCAACCTGTAAGCCAGATATAAGCCAGATATACCAGATCTTATGATTTAGAAAGAGCGGAGACTCTAGGAAATGGGGAGTCTACTCCTTGAGGTGAGATCATAGCAGGCCATATACTCAATGAGATTTGAACCGCGGTCTCGTTAGTTTCACCCAGTGAAACTTACTGTTAAACCACATATCACTGTATAATTAACTATTGTCTATTACTTGAAACATTTCTAAAACTTTAAAGTCCCTGGCTGATTGGATTGCTCTAACACTGAGCTGCTTGCCCTTTCATGATGTGGGTTAACTGAGTTTCGAGCCTAGGCGGGGCTTCAATATTGGTCAGTAAACACTTTCCAATGCAAGTCGTCCACCGTTTGGCCTAGCACAATAGGCTAATTAACAATTTTCTGTTACTTGAAACATTTCCGAAACTTTTAAGTCCTTGGTTGGTTGGATTACTCAAACACTGAGCCACTTGGCCCATGCAAACACTTTCTAATGCAGGTTGTCCACCGTTTGGTCTAGCACAATAGGCTAATTAACAATGTCTATTACTTGAAACATTTCTGAAACTTTTAAGTCCTTGGCTGGTGGGATTGCTCTAACACTGAGCCACTTGCCCCTTCATGAGGGACGCCCTTAAGGGTTCAACATAGATGTGTGTATTCCTATTTCCAACACCCTCGTCAAGCCACACTTTGGCTAAGGTCCCCTGGCTAACCTCAAGCAAAACTAGCTCTATCCTCGTTTTGAAAATTATACATACTAAGATTTACCCCAGATTTTCCCTTGGCCAGTGTGCTGTTGTACTACTGAGCTACATGCCCCTTCATTGTGGGCATCATTAATGGTTCGACCTAGATGTACGGATTGCTATCTCCAACAAAGAAAACACCTAATTTGGAAGTAAAGCATCAAAACTGAATGAAAGAGAATGTATAATGAACAAAGTTTTTATGCCAACATTCTACCATATTCCAAAGTTGTCATGTTTGACTTCTAAGTAATTTATATAGATTTTAATCATTGCTTTATGTTTAATTGATTATAATTGCAACCCAATTCGTTTCATATTTAATCATCCCTGAATTAGGTGTGCTCATGCTCCTAAGTCATGACTTTTGGACCCATGTGTGGAAGTGCTCGTTGCTCTGTTTCCAAAGGTTTTGAAAGTGGTCATTTCAAAAGTCATCCCTGTTTCCAAATGTTGTCCTTACCCTGTTTCAGGCAACTAAGACTTCAAAATATTGTGCTCTTTGGTTGAATCGAAAATTTTATTTGCATATGAAAGACTGGGAATCCAAAAGGAAAAAGTGGTTCCATTTAAAGATATGGCAACCTAAATTATCCAAATTCTTTTTATTACACTCCATCCATCTATTTCGTTGCAACATTCCTAGTCCTTTAGTATTCAATTATAACTCTATAAAATCAAGATGGCCATCCATATTCAAAGGCTTCTGATTTTCTTTGCGTTATCTTCTAATAAGGATTTTTATTTCCAAGTAATTCAACTACCAAAGGTAGTACATGTGAGTAGAGAAGTAATTCAACTACCAGTTATTCTCCTACATAGTACATGCTTTGATAGATTATAACAAAAGTCTTACCAATACAATAACATTGATTGTTGTATGTGGACATTTTTGTTTAGGATGGTCCATTACATAATGAAGATGAGGAGCTGGATCATGCAATTGCACTTTCTCTTTCTGAAGAATTAACCAAACCAGATGGTATATGATGGCAATTTCATTTTTTTACAGTTACTTTCAGTTTAATTATATCATTTAGCTCGATGCTTTTCATATATTCAACTAAATTTTTGTTGCTTAACAAGACTTTGTCATTTCCATGTTTTAGTGAAACTGTTTATGGTTTGATACTCTCATACAACCTTTATCAAGTTACATGCACCCTCATTAGAAAAAACAAGAGAAATTTGCTTGCCATGACTATCTTTCTTTGTCATTGTTGACTTAAGAAAGTCTTTTAGCTAAGAAACTAGTTTCAAGGTTATGGCATAACTTGTCATATAAATTGAACAGAAGTTATATCCAAAATGCTAACTTGTAAACTACTTAGTTGGTTTTACGCTTTTCATTTAAAATCTACTTCAGTTTGAACTTTGAAGGAGTTGTTCCATATACTTGAATATTAAGAGATTTTGGTGTAAGGATTAAAAATTAGCCCGTAAGGCCTCTCAATTATTCATTTATTTTATCTGAATATAACATTTACTATTAAATTAGAACCACTTGGCAGAAATATGTCATAGATCAAGATCATACTTTGTAGAGTGTCGTAGAATAAAAATAGGAGCAAAGACACTGAATTATTTCAGTTTTGCTGGTTCTTATTCCTTTAGTTATCTTTGCACAACAGAACGTGCTGGTTAGAATCTAATTATTTTAAAGAATTGCTAGCTCAATGAAGAAACACCTTTGTGGCGAAGTGTTGGTGAATTACGATTCCAATTAGTACACTTATATTCGTATATAAAGATAGAAGATGGTTTTTGTTGACAGTGCTCTTTGACCATATGATGAGCTTATCAGTGAGCATTTGACCTACTAAAATATGAAATAGTGGCGGTCAACAAATGATACCATATATAACATGTGGTAATGACCACATGAGTCAAATCCCTGCATAAATGGTTGTTGTTGATAAAAAATAAGTGAAGGTCATCATGTGTCATTATAGTCATTATTAAATGATATGGACCTTGATGTCATAATGAGTTTATGGTGTGATCAATGGCGTCACCATATATATGCACAAATATTGTGGCATGAAAGGTCCATCACAAAAAGTCGTTGCTATTCATATGAAATGGTGACGGTCACTGTCCATCATTATAATCAATATTCGTGATGGACCTTGAATGTCACCACAACACATACTTTCGGCGACGCCACCTTTGGTGACGTTCAGTTTTTTGGTAACGGAGGCTATTTTCCGTCACCATTGCTCGTATGAAATGGTGACGGTCACTATCCGTCACTATAAATCATTATTGGTGACGGACCTTGAATGTCACCACAACACCTATACTTTCGGTGACGCCACCTTTGGTGACGTTCAGTTTTTTGGTGACGGAAGCTATTGTTCGTCACCATTGCTCATATGAAATGGTGACGGTCACTATTCGTCACTATAAATCATTATTGGTGACGGACCTTGAATGTCACCACAACACCTATACTTTCAGCGACGCCACCTTTGGTGACGTTCAGTTTTTGGTGACGAAGGCTCTTTTGACCCTCACCAATGAGCGTATGGTGACCATTTTCGCCCCTCACCAATGTGCTTTTTTCTTGTAGTGTAATGAAGTTCTAGTCCATCCTGAAGACCAAGAAAAAAAACATTTTATATGCCCTGGGGACTTTGATATATGTTAATATGCCTTTTGGCTTAATGAATGTTGGTGCTACATTCCAAAGAGAAATAGAAATTTCATTTGCAGATGAGATAGGAAATTTTATAGTCATTTATCTCAATGACATCAATTTTTTTTCAAAGACATATGAGGAACATTTGCTTCACCTAAGAAGAGTCTTTGAGAAATGCATAAAATTTGGTATTTCCTTAAACCCAAAGAAAACATTATTCGGTTTGGAAGAAGGAAAACTTCCAGGACACATTATTTCAAAATATGGAATAATAATTGATCCTAGTAGAATTGAAGCTATTTGGAAAATATTTCCTCCTAGAAATGTCAAAGAACTCCAATATTTCATTGCAAAAATCAATTTTCTAAGAAGATTTATCCCCAATTTGGCATAACTTCTAAGGAATATAACAAACATGTTGAAAAAATACATTGGAGTATGATGGAATATAGAAGCAAAACAATCATTCGATAACGTAAAACAAGCTCTCACACAATCTCCTGTGCTGATTAGTCTCGATTTCACCAATTATTTTATCATATTTTCATTTGCATCCGAACATGTTATTGCAACAGTTCTATTGGAGAATAATTATGAGGGGCATGAACAACCCATTTATTTCTTTAGTAAATAATTAAGAGATGCTGCATTAAAATACAACATCATGGAAAAGAAAGCTTTTTACTTAGTAATAGATATTAAATAATTTAGTGTTTATATTCTCCATTCACATATAATTTCTTTTTTTCCAAACATTGTGGTAAAAGACATACTGACCCAAAATTGGCCTGATGGAAAAAGAGGTAAATGGATTGTTGTTATCTTAGAATATGACATTTAAATCAAGCCTACAAAACTTATTAAGGGTCAAGGATTAGCTAAATTAATGGTTTAATCAAATTTTCATGCTTTGTATATAATTTTTTTATCTGCATTTGATGAAAAAGGATAGCATGTTACACCACAAGTAACAGAGGGTTTTGTAGCCTCTCCCTTATATGCAGACCTTATTTTTGTCTTACATCATTGACAAGCTCCTCCTAGTTTGACTAAGACTAAGTCTATATTTCTTAAACTGAAATATATGAAATTTTGTATTCTAGATAATAATTTGTATTTCAATGATGTTCTAGGGATTTTACTAAACTGTCTACTAAAGGATGAATCAAATAAAGTAATGCAGTAATTTCATGAAGGAGATCGTGGAGGACACCTCTACTGGAAATCTACTGCCAATAATATTTTAAGAGCTGGTTATTACTGGGCAACTTTATTTTCAGATGTCCATTGGAAAGTCACCTCATGCACCTCATGCCACCAATGTCAGACCTTTCAAGGAAAAATAAAACTGCTGCCCCTATCCTTAAAGCCCATATCAACTGAAACACCTTTTCAACAATGGGGTTTGGATTTCATTGGTGAAATTCATTTTTCTTCCTCATCCCAGCACAAGTGGATCCTCACATCCACTAATTATTTTACCAAATGGATTGAAACTATACCTACAAGACAATCCATTGATGAAATGATTATTAAATTCTTAGAAAACAACATTCTTTCAAGATTTGGATGCCCTAGGAAAATCATTACTGATAATGCAACAACATTGAAATCAAAGAAGATGGTGGAATTTTGCAGAAAATATAAAATCACATTGGGATACTCTACATCCTATTACCTGCACGGGAATGAATTAGCAGAGTCTTCCAATAAGAGTCTAGTTAATATCATAAAAAATTTGTTGCAAGTCAAAAATAAATCATGGCATGAAAAATTAATTAATGCATTATGGGTTGATAGATTCACAACAAAAAAATCAATTGGAATGTCCCCATACCAACTGGTTTATGGGATGCATGATTTTTTTCATACTTCCCTAGGTGTCCATGTTTTTAAAATGCTGTAGGAGTTGCAAGTAGAGCCTAATGACCTTCATAGGATATTAAATCATACAATACAACTTCAACAATCAATAGAGGAAGTTTATAACAATACTCAAGTTATCCATGAAAACATCAAGAAGACCTATAATGAAAGAACTAAATATCATGATTTTAAGATAGGAGACAATGTGTTAAAATGGGATTCTAGAAATGAAGATAAAGGTAAGCATGGAAAATTTGATAATTTATGGAAGGTACCTTACACAATTGATGCTTACAGAGGTAACAATTCATTTTTCCTAAAAGACCTGATTGGAGTAGAACTACCTAGTGGACTTGTAAATGGCAGAATGATCAAAGAGTCTTTTTCTTAAGCACAAAAGAATTTTTCATTCAAATCATTATAAATATCATTTTTTACTATCATGAGTGGGTGGCTCTCATCAGAATTTGAAGCTCAAAGAGAAGGTTGTAAGCTCCTAATGAATTTGCAACCATAACTACAATAACAAAAAAACAATTGAGATGTAGAACAAATATTGAGGAAGACGATTCAAGGCTACTGAAATACAATTCTTGAAACCTCATAGGGAGAGTACCATCCCCAACTGGAGCCATTGGTAGGGTCATTTAAATCATAGGATAAAATGGTGATTTAACACTTTCTTTCAATTCATGAAAAATTGTAAATAATATTGCATTCTGCAAATTATTTCCAAGAGTAGAAATAAAAAATGAAAAGAGGGTATATAAAATAAAAATATAATAAAATAATGAAAAAAAATGATGAAAAGTAGCCCATGAAAATAAAAACAAGTGTGAAAGTGAAGTAAGTTCAAATTCCACTAGAAACAAAAAACAATTTTGGATTGAAGAAAATAAATAAATTAGAGTTTTAGGTGTGCAACTTGTTTAAATGGCAAAAACAAAGATCCTATTTGAATCATACAATATAATCATGATCAAAAAAATTTAAATTTTTCTCTTTAGGGTTAGAGAATAATTTAATGAGAATGTTTAAACTTGGTTAAAACTAGCTATATAGGTGAAAGAATTAATCCAAATGTATAAGATGGATTGATTAATTAAATTAAAATATTAGACTAGAAATTAGGAAAAACATATTTGACAAATAAAATGAGGCTTGCAAGACAAAATGCTCCCTTAGGATTAAATTAAAAATGTTTAGAATATATTAATTATACTTAGAATAAATAATCATGTCATTTAAACATGATAATCAATTTGTAATAAAGTATTAGTGTTAAAATTGACTTTTATAATAAATTTGGAAAGCAACAAAATATTTTGTCGGCTTGTGATATGACGATTGCATCTTTCAATGGCCATGATTTTCCCCGCCCAGATCAGCTACGGGGAATCACCTTCGTGCCCCCCTCTCCCATTTCTTGTTCAGGGGGGGGGGGTCTAAAAAGCAGTATTTCTTTTCCCGGGCCCCACACAATGTGGCAAGCGCTCATGAATTCACACCCCGCTCTTAATGCTACTTACCACCCCCCCCCCCTGAAATCCCCTCTCTCTCCTCTGCTCCTACCAATGGTCCACCACATCATATCTTGCGTCTTGTCTGCCACCAACTACGTTGTGCCACTTGTCATTCCTTCATGTTCGCATTTCCCATTACCATTGGAAATGTCCCATTACATCCCTACCCATTTCAAATTTTCCGTTTCCAATTACATTGTTTCAACATTAATTCCTCTAAAGCACCATTTTGTAACGGGTATAAGCGCAATAGTATGGTGTTATAAATTAGCCTCATCTCATCCCTCGCAGTTCTCCTAACTGCATTCTGACTATTTTTTACAAGTATCGATCGTAACTCTTGCAACTACATGCTACTTCCATCACCTGTCATCTCCAAACAATTTGGAACTCGCTACCATTAAAATAGGTTGAAATTACCTATCCGGGTATTTATTCACACTCAGTCTATGTCAAATTTTGTCTTCAACAAACTCCTTAACATGGAACCAAAGGGAAAAGGAAAATCCACAAATGAAAAATAAAATACTGAGGATAACACTAAGACCTCTGCCACCCCGAATCTTGACCATATACTATTGGCAGACTAAATTTACAAGATTGCTCACATAGAGTGTGAATTCGAGTTATTCGAATTACACCTCTGGTTGAAGTAAACCTACCTAGACCAAGAAGATTAAATTAACCTATGGGAATCCTTGCTACCCATGTTCATATTCCCACACACACACTATTTCTCGGATCTTGTCATGTGGTGTAAAGCCACATATAACCTAGTTTAAAGAACCATTGTGGCCAGGAATAGTGAAATTATGGTCACAATTTAACCTGAAACCACAAACCAAATGTTGTTAATTCTTGAAAATTACCCCCTTAGCCTTTTTCTGCAACTTCCCTTATGTATATGTACCATAAGCTTACCTTCCCCTAGAAAGCCCAGATTTTCGAAATCTTCCTCCCAGAAGATGCTCAGCTCCCCAAGAAAATTCCCCCCTATCTAGCTTCCATGTTCCCACAGAAATCCAAATAGACAGTTGCTTTAATTTCTTTCCTTCTAGGATACCAATCAGACCAATGGGTGGATAGGCCCATTCTAAGTTTTCTATCCATTTTTTCCGAATAACATAAGCCAACATTCATGTTTAATTTCAACCACTTTCTGGCTGATAATATGCATGAAAAAATGATGAATATTACTACAGAAGGCATGCTTAAATATGCATATGTGTTAGTATACATGTCTCTTTTTCAGCAAGGAAGCAAATTTCCAATAGCATTACACAAACAAAATGATCAAGGGATCAACCAATTAGTGATACAATAGACCTTATTAGTCAGAACAAATTCAGCATAATTTAATTTTGTAGGTTTTATAGAAATTTTCATTCATAGAGTTGTAGGGCTTCTCAATAGTCATAATGAGCTAAGGATCAGTTCAAAGATTAAAAGAATATTTCACCTATGTGAGAAAACAAAAACTGGAGACTAGCATCTATACTAGAATTATACAGAGAGAAGGGTGTATGGATGTCAGTTGGCTCCCTACAAAATACTGAAATATGTTCCAATAATGATTTTCTCTCTGGAATATATAAGGCAGATGATTAATATGGATGAAATCCATTTTTTTTCAGGTAAAAGGAAATCACAATTCAAGAGCAAGACCCAAGTAGGGCCTTTCATATGCAATACCAGAGTAGCAGGGAATGAGGAAGATTCAATCCTTAAGTAGTTAAAATTATTTCCAAGTTTCACCTAGTATTATGACCAATTTAGTATATTTTCTAATTTAATGGTGGAGCACAAAACCCTGCCTTATAATCATACACCCAAACCAGAGATTGAATATTTTATGAATCAATACTAGTGGAAGGAGAAAACACTACAAGAATCAGAGGAGAATATTTTATCTATAACCACGTCCCAGACTCTAGTACTTCAAGAAAAGCAAGACAAGAGACCAAGGTAAGAAACATATTCAACAATTACATAAATTAGTGCCAAATAATTCATCATTTATCAGAAAATACAGAAGACATACCCTAAATAAGTCATCATTTAGAGCAAATAAGGACAAGACACCATTGTCATGGTTGGCTCATAGGTATCTATATGTTCAAAAGTGATTTTCCCTGATACTCCATCCTCCTCAGCTTCACAAAATCCTTCAAAAATATTGCAGTCAACAGAATTGTGTGAACAATATGAGCCCAACATCTTGAGAAATTTTTAGGAAATTAAGCAGAAAAACGAAACTATCAAGGCCAACACCTATGCCCAGTTTTGGAAGCAGACTTCTACTTCCCATCATATTTTTTTAACAAAAATTGACAGTGAGAAAATAATAATGCAAATGGAATTCTTACAGGCTCAAGTGCCATTTCCAAAGTCCTCTTCCGACTACAAGAAGACTATCTTCTCATTTGATTCCAAGAAAATCCATCCCATAGATCAAATGGATATGCACTAGCAGTCTGGAGAAATGATTTTCTCCACTATGACCAAGACTGCTATGGAAGTTTCAAAGTTAAGAAAATCCTTGACTAATGTGACACAATTAAAATTGGATAAAATCTTCTCATTGGCCAAAGATAATAAAATCAAGTCATTTGAGGATTTTGTAATCAAACTATGGTATGATCCCAGTGATGTCAAAGGAGGAGAAGAAATCTTGAAGAAAAAGAATGCAGAGATAACAACACTAAGAAAAGAGATTAAGTTACCATCCACAGAGGATCCACAAGCAAAGGAAATAGAATAAAATGAGTCACATAAAGAAGACATGATCAAACTAATCATTGACCAAAATGTATAGATCAAGGAGATGGAGGAACAAATAGAAAAATTACTTAATTAAAAGGAAGAGGTTGCATAGTTGATTATAGCTCCAGTAACCGCCATACCAATTACAATTGGACGTAGGAAATGAGATTAAACATCATCATCAAGTGATTTGAGAAAATTTATACATGTCCTGACTCTTCAGAGACAAGAAAATGACAAACTAGAGGATAAGCTAAAGAATTTGTAAGGACTAAAGATAAAAAAATGACACCCTCTATGTAGTTGAGATGAAAAAATATCACCAAATTTCCAAGAAAGTTGAACAACTGTAAAATGAGTCACTCATAAAATAATGTTCAGCTCGGAATTAATCAAGCCATAACTGAAATTTGGCCATCTATTCAGATAATATTTGAGCAAGAGGATTTAATTGACAAGTGTAAAACATCCATAGAACAAGTCAAAAGAACTCTAGGGAAAAAGCCAGGTGAGGTCACAAGCATGGTTAAAGTGTTGAATTCAAAAACCTGATTAGAATTAGAGAAAATTCAGATTGCAGTCAGGACAGAGGCCATCCTATAAATCAAGAAAGTGTTGCAGAAAATGAGTTTAATGACTCAATTGGAGACTAAATGTCAAACTCTAGAAACTGTTGTCTAGAGATTTCATATTAAATTTAATTTGCTGAAACAAAGACAATTTACAGGGTTAGTAGCACCAAATGACAGATTAATCAACATGGAATATTACTTTCAGAAACTTTAAACTATCGCCACAAACAAATCCAAGTTTGCAGGCATCAAAGGTCATGTCACAGGGAATGCTTTATTATAATCTTTGGAGTTTGATTTAACTATCAAAAATATTTTCATCAACAAGCCAACTTTCGAGAAATATACTAAAGTAAATGCAGTTTTTAAAAAGCTAATAAATATTTCTATCCCCAGTGATGAAAGGTGGGATCTATTGTGTGATACCATTGAGCAACAAATTTCTTATCTCCAACAGACAGACAACAGGCTAGCATGTTTTGGGGCCAAGTCATCAATCAGTTTCCTCAAAGTCAAGGCCAACAGCCAATACAATTTCAACACTCCTATATTTTGTACTTTGTTGTTATATATATCTAGGATTAATCCTGATCTGTTAGATCATTATATTTGGTACAAATCATATAAATAATTCTTAATTTGAAGTAGTAAGGGTTGATTTTTGAATCCAAGGAAGCTATTGTAAATCTTCTCTTCAAGTTTCACTGGAATTTTCAATAATACAGAAATCTCTTTCAAAAGATTACTATTGGTGAAGTGCATATATCATTGTAAATGTGTTTAATCTTCCTTTTACACCATTCATATTTGTTTTCGTAATCTAAATTATTTAATAAAAAACTAAGAACACAACTTTTTTTAATGCACACTATTATTATAGCTTTGAATAATTTCAATGTTTTTCAACTGAAGTTAAGTAAAAGAATTCTTAATTTCTATTTACTTAATGGAAACTATTACATCTCTTCTTGTTCACTTCATTTAGATACAAAATCGAATCAATTTGGCTACCTTTCCCCATAAAATCTATCTGTAAGAGAGGAAAAATATCCATGTTCTAGTAATACACTCCATAGCCCAATGGTAATTTTAGACATAAATCAACCAAAAAATTCCAAATAATACAATAAACAATGAACTTTCATAACTAGCCTAATATCCCAACATAAAAAAATCTAAATCTGACACAGAGATCCCTTTATGAAGTTGGCAAGGCTATATCCCAGCTTCCAAAGTGGTTTTCTTGTTACTTATGTAATTTTATTTGAAACATAAAAAATTGTAGAGTGATAACACCACTAATACTATAGGTATCAAATATATTTTCTTTTGTTTCCTCTGATTTTCTAATGTGCATTAGTTGTATTACCCCTTACTTTTCTTCGATGCGAACATGATATTTTTTCAGTTTTTCTCTATTATAGGGTTTTGGCTTGCATCAATAGTTTCCTATATTTTCACACACGAAAATATGGGTGAGATATCTTCCAGAAAGTTGGGTTTGTTCTCGAGGGGTTTTACTATAGGTAATTCATATTCAATTCCCATGTACATATGCTTACAGATTTGATTCGTCTTCCCTCCCTATTTATTAATGGGCTCTATTTTATTTCCATTTTTCTGGATTTTCCTGCTCACTAGTGGTTACAATGCCACCCAACAGTCCATATAGTGAAGGCATTGCAGGTGTCACTGGAGTCGGGTAAGTTTCTTGACCTCCGGTTTCTTAAACTAGTTTATGGTGTATTCTGCTAGGGTTTATGGAGACCATTACATTCTTCACAAGTTTTCCTACAACCCCAATGCATGATTCTCTAAGTGGGGCTTCGGCCATACCCCACAAAGGTTTAACATCTCTCTTCCATGATGATAATTTTGGTTATGGCTTTACTTATTTCCATCATAAATTTCATTTCCTGGCTATGTAATCATGACGTACATGAATTTTTTTTGACATGATTGTATTTGTAACTAATGGATTCAATTACTCATTTTTATTGACTTATAAATTTTTTAATACTATTCAATATAAACAAGGAGAAATTCTAGTTAGATTTTCAATGGTGTTTTGATGAATTTTCTACTATTTATATTTCAAAATTTACTTTTAGCTAGAATACTAGTTCTATATTTATTGTAAATACCTCATGGAACATAATATTTTCCCTCAATTTAGTTATTACACAGTGCATGAGTAGAACTATTATCGTTGTTTACCATTTTGCATTCACCTATGTTTTCCTTAGGAAATTCGGGCTGCAATTTTTCTCTATCCCTCCCGATAAGGTTCAACTATCACTCATAGCTGAATCTACTAGTCTATAATACTAGTTAAATGTCAAAGTTTTGGGTTTATTAATTAAGGAGTTCCTACCCTTTGACCGCATGATCTTATCGATTATTTGTAGAAGATGAGTCTTTCCATTTCACATTGGTAATATTTATTTAAGTATTGAACTTAATATTTGTTCCTATCACCCTCACTCAAGGTGTTATTACATAATTTTGATATTAATAGAGAAATAATTGAACAGGTTTTAATAGAAAGCCAACATGTCTCAAATAACTAAATCCACAGGTTCTTCAAGAAATCAAAATTTGGTTTTTCTTATGATGTCTGTAAGAACTAAAAACAAATATTATTCAATTCTTCAAGTTATTTATCTATGTTGTGTCTATCGACACTATTAAATTTTCTATAAGATTACAACATAGATATTGATAAATATTGTTGTCATAAATAGGCTAACCTATCTTCTATGTAAGGTTGTAATATATAAATCCACAATAGTTTTGATCACACTTAGTTTAGTATAAATTCTCTGCAATATTGCAATACAAACATCTACAGTAATTTTGATCATACTTAGTTTAGGACAACTTCTTTGCAAGATTTCTATATAGAAATGTATAGTGATTTTAATCACCTGTAAATATTAGATAGAACAATAACATGTCACTCAAACTTCCTTTTCATTTAAAGGAAGGTAAATATCTATTATGAAATAGAACACAAAAATACTTATCTCAATATTGCCAGAGTAATTTGGTCCACCAAACCATAGAGAAAAGGTGATTACATCCTCTTCCCACCCCCAAGCTCCTCAACGAGTAGTAGAACACAATCTTAGGCAACCAAAAAGTTAGGCATCAAGACCATTGTCCAACCTGGGCTCTTAAGTATTTATTGAGTTCCGCTGGCACCTGTCCAGCTCGAGATACTCTTAAAAAACTTCCTGCTTACATTCAGACCTCATTCTCCTTTTCCAAAGAAAAATACATAAACCCTTTTACTCCCTAATATTCCATATTTATCTCATGAATAAAAGGTATCTGTTGCTTGAACTTCCCCAACTGTCGGGTGTTCAAAATTCGTTATTTCCTAGAAAGTCTTCCAGTTTCTCATATTAAAATAAAACAATCATTACTATTATTTTTTCTAGAGAAAATGTCTCAAGTTTTTACTAAATCTTTAACAGTTTTTATCATAACTAAACTAAATGCATCTAAAGATAAATTTTCATAACTAGGGGTGTCAGATCTTCCTCTCTGAGGAAAAACACCATCCTCGGTGTTTATTTTTGTCCTTGAAACAATTCTGGATAGGCCTGTCTCATGAAATATTCTTCTTCCCATGTAGCCTCTTTCAGGACAAATTACTTCCATTTCACCTTAACTTGGATGATAGCTTGCTTCCACAACAGTATTCCTCTCCTACAAGTATGTGTATAGGCTCTACCAGGAATTCCTCGTCTGGTTTGACCTGTCAATCAACCTTGAGCTATAATTAGTTTACAAATTATAGTTCAGGAACTGAACATATATTTTCTTCATCCCTATCTATACGATATATACTTGGATTTCTTGTAAATTAATTAGGTGCCTTGAAACATACACATGTTTATTTAGTATGGAAACGTGAAAGACATTATGGAATTTAATGTGGCTGGGAAGATAAAGTTGATAAGATACAAGGCCTACTCTTTCCAACATTTGGAAAGGGCCACAGTAGTGGACTGCTAGCTTAGCACACCCTCCCCACCACAAAGTACTTTTCTTAGGTTTAATCCACACATAGACGTGATATCCCACCTGAAATTCCTTAAAGGTTGTTTTC
This sequence comes from Pinus albicaulis, assembly GCA_034641835.2. NCBI lineage: Eukaryota > Viridiplantae > Streptophyta > Pinopsida > Pinales > Pinaceae > Pinus > Pinus albicaulis. The sequence continues at coordinate 289,889,711 of CM076572.1, read as the reverse complement.
CTATCTCCTTATGTTTTATGTCTATCTTGGGAAGCCTTTAAATTATGTCTAACCCTCTTGACCTCCAATTCCATTTCCGCTAGGCTATTTTTTCCTCTGCACCACTCCAATGAGTAGGTGTTCCACAGTTTCTACCATATAACACCTCATAAGGACTCATATTTAATGATTCATGGTAGCTATTGTTATAAGAAAATTCAACTACGTGAAGATAATCTTCCCATATAGTTGGTCACTACATTACATACATATGCACCATGTCTTTACCACTTGATTCACTCATTCAAGCTTCCCATATATTTGAGGATGATAGGTGGTACTAAACTAAATCTGGGTACCAAATCTAGTGAACAGAGTTTTCCAAAACACATAGGTAAATTTCATGTCTCTGTCTGAGATCACTATCTTTGGCATGCCATGTAATAAAAATATCTCTCTCTTGAACACATTTGCAACATCCACAACCTTATATGTAGTTTTGATAGGAAAAAAACGAGCAGACTTACTCAATTTATACACTACTAGCGTGATGGAATCATGTTGGTTCTTTGTTTTTGGCAATCCATTTATGAAGTCCAAAGTAATCATTTCCCACTTCCACTCAGGGATCGGTAGAGGTTGGAGTAAGCCAACAGGGTGTTGGTTTTATGCCTTAACTAACTAAAACTCCATACACTTAAGCCAAATATTTAGTTAAATTATTCCTCGTGCCTGGAGAAAAGTAATCTCTCTTAATTGCATAAAATAAATTTTGGTACCCAGGATGAGCAGCATAAAGACTACGATGAAATTCATCCAACACGATCTGTTTTATATACTCTTTATTGGGAACATAAAATTTACTTATGAAGTTTAATAATTCCTTATTATTTATCTCTTATTTAATTTTCTTACTCGTATTTTGTGCTTTCTTGGCTTTCTACCACAAAAAACCATATTCTGGATCTTAATGAAGAACCCCTTTAAGTTGTTCTGATACATCGAAATCAATATGATAGTATTGAATTTCATATACATAATCAACCTTATGACTCAAATAATTGTCCACATGGTTTTCCTTTCCATTCAGATGCCTTATATCAAAACCAAATTCACTCAAAAATGCAGTCCACCTTGCCTGACATGCATTCAAATTGGGTTGGTTAAAGAAGCCGATTAGAATACTATGGTCTGTCAACATTAAGAACCTTTTTTCTAAGAGATAGAGGCACCAAAAGTTTAAGGCATGTACCATTGTTGTAAAATCCATATCTCATGTAGAATATTTATTCTCATGCTCTTTTTATTTACGCTATTCGTATGCTATTAATTTTCCTTCCTACATAAGGAATCCTCCCAATATTTCTTGTCATGCATCAGTGCATACTACAAAATCCTCTTTTGAATCAACCACTTTCAATACTAGAGTTGTGGTTAGAAAATGCTTTAATTGATCAAAACTATGCTGACAGTCTAGGGTTAATTTAAAGCTTCGTCATTTCTTTTGCAAGGATGTAATGGGATAGGAAACTCCAAAAAACCTTTTAATAAATCAGTGGAAGTAACTTGACAATCCCATGAAGGACTAAATGTCAAAAACATTTTTAGGAACAAACTAGTTCATGATGGTTTTCATTTTCTCCGGGTTGGCAGATGTACCCTCAGATGATATTACATGACCCAAATATTGGATCTTATCCTTAAAGAAGTCACACTTTCTAAATTTAGCATATAGTTGATGCTCCCTCAATGTTTGCAACACTATCTGAAGGTTCTCTCCATGCTACTTAAATTCCTTGGAAAAAATAAGGATATCATCTATAAATATTAAAATAAATATGTCCAGGTATGGATGGAAAATTCAATGCATTAGGCTCATGAAAGTGGCTGGTCCATTGGTCAGCTCAAAGGGAAAAAAAAAAAATCATAATTTCGGTAGAATGTTTTGAATTATGTTTGACAGAGATACTCATTCTTCACTCTAATTTGATGTTAAACAGATCGCAAATCAATCTTGGAAAAAAATAGTAGCAACCTTGACTTGGTCAAAATGATCATCAATCGGGGGTAATGGAAATTTATTCTTTAGAGTAAATTTGTCCAACTGCCTATAATCTGTTGTGTAACCAGCTCCAAAAATAGAAGAAAAGAGATATCAACGCCTTAGAAATAAGCCACTTCGAGGGGGGAACCTCCAATACATTACATAAATGAACAATTCTTGGATGATCCAATTTACAAAACCTCCTTTCTATATATAGGAGTCCATGGGGCCATAATGTAATCCTAGCGGGCCACAATGTAATCCTAGCCGACCTAACAATAATAATTTAAGGGCACAATAATAACAAAATGGGGGTTACAAGGGTACAATAATAACAATAAGGGGGTTACACTAACAACGATAAGGGACTATACTAGTAATATAGGGACCTAACATGCCCCTCTCCTTCAAAAAAGTGTTGTCCTCAACGCTTGAGTAGCTCTGGGTGCTTCTGTATAAAATTCTCATCCTTCCATGTAGAATCTTCAGTGGGTAAGTTCTTCCACTTGATGAGATACTCTGAAATTGATCGATTCCATAGTTGTCGAGTTCTTGTTTCTGTGACCGCTTCAGGTTCCAATATGATTTTTCCTTCCTCATCAAGTTCTGGTAATATTGTTCGAATTGGAAGATTTTCACCGATAACCTTCTTTAAGCATGAAACATGGAAAATTAGATGTACTCGTGAAGAAGCAGGAAGCTCCAATTTGTATGCCATAGTACCAATCTTTTGCAACACCTTGTAAGGACCATAGTACTTTGGCGATAATTTATTATCCTTCTTTGCTTGCTTGAGGGGCATTTGTTTGTATGGTTGTAGCCGTAAAAATACCCAATCTCCTACATCAAAACTTCTCTCGCTACGATGTTGATCTGCCTGTTGTTTCATTCGATTTTGTGCCAAATTCGGGTTATCCTTTAAGAGTTGGAGAACTTCTTGCTGATGCTCGATGTGATCTTCCACTGCTTGAACCTTCGAATTTTCCCTTAAAGATGATGTGATGGATGGTGGATGATATCCATAAAGTGCCATAAATGAGGTCATTTTTGCTGCAGTATGGAAGGAAGTGTTATAGCACCATTCAACAAGAGGTAACCACTTGACCCATTGTGTTTTTTTATCAGATACAAAACAACGAAGATATCCTTCCAAACATTTATTTACTATCTCAGTTTGACCATCAGATTGAGGATGATAAGACGAGCTATGAGCTAATTGAGTACCCAAACAAGAAAATAACTCCGTCCAAAAATTTCCAGTAAAAATGGGATCTCTGTCGCTCACAATAACCCTTGGGCTTCCATGTAGCTTTTGAATTCTGTCCATAAATGTAGTAGCAACTGTGCTTGCTTTAAATGGATGAGATAATGCACAAAAGTGTGCATACTTGGTAAGTCTATCAACTACCACCATGATGACACTCTTTCCTTCGGACTTAGGTAAACTTGTGATAAAATCCATTGAAATCTCCTCCCAACGTTGACTTGGAATGGATAAAGGTTGTTGAAGTCCCGGGGTCTTAATTGTTTCCACTTTATTCTGCTGGCAAACCAAACATTCCGCCACAAACTTTTGAATATCAGATTTAAGGCCATCCCAAAAAAATTCTTTCTTCACCCTGTGGTAAGTTTTTAAAAATCCTGAGTGTCCTCCTAAAGGAGAAGAGTGCAATTCCAGAAGAATCTTTTGTTTTAGTTGGGAATTCTTACAAAGATATAAGCGATCTTTGTACCATAAGGAATCATTTTTCCAACTAAATGTATCAGATGTACTAGGATCTTGCTGCAACTTTTGAATGAGTGTCCATACATCTTTGTCCTTCTTCCATTCATCTCTTGCTTCGGATATCCAATCTGGTTGGATAATAGAAATGGCACAAAGCAATGCTTCCACCTATTCATTCTTTCTTGAGAGTGCATCTACAACAACATTAAGCTTTCCCTTTTTGTATATTATTAGAAAGTCATAACCCAACATCTTTGTGACCCATTTTTGCTGCTCTTTTGATGATAGTATTTGTTCCAAAAAGTGTTTAAGACTATCATGATAATTTTTTACCTTGACGTGTTTTCCCATTAGGTAAGTTCGCCATTTCTTTAGTACATGAAGTATTGCTAACATTTCCTTCTCATAAATAGGTTTATGTAAATACTTTCCTTTGATTGGACAACTTTCAAAAGCAATGGGTCTTCCTTCCTGCATTAAAACCGCACCAATTCCATTTCCTGAGGTATCACATTCCACAATAAAGGTTTTTGTGAAGTCTGGCGTAGCTAAGACTGGTGCTAGGCACATTGCCTCTTTAAGACGTTCAAAGGCCTTAGTTGCTTCAGGAGTCCATGAAAATGCATCTTTCTTCAATAATGTTATTAGAGGTGCTGCTATTCTCCCATAATTCTTAACAAACTTGCGATAATACCCTGTTAACCCGAGAAATCCTCGCAACTGCTTTATGGTTTTGAGGACTTTCCATTCCTTAATGGCTTTAATTTTGTTAGGGTCTACTTTAACACCCTCGTGAGATACAATATGACCCAGATATTCCACCTCTTGTACTCCAAAGAAACATTTGGATTTTTTGCATATAATTGTTTCTCCTGCAATAGTTTGAGCACCCTGTCAACATGTTCAACATGATCCTTCCAAGACCTGCTGTAGATTAGTATATCATCAAAAAAATACTAGCACAAATTTTCTAAGGAAGGGTTTGAAAATGGAATTCATCAACCCTTGAAATGTAGAAGGTGCATTGGTAAGGCCAAAGGCATGACCAAAAATTCATAATGACCCTCATGAGTTCGAAATGCTGTTTTTGGAATATCTTCAGTCTTCATTCTAATTTGATGATATCCTAAATGAAGATTCAACTTGGTAAAATAAATTGCTCCATGTAATTCATCCAATAATTCATCAATCACAGGAATGGGAAATTTATCTTTAATGGTGAGCTTATTGAGCTCCCTATAATCCGGACACATTCGCCATGATCCATCCTTTTTGTGTACCAATACTACAGGAGCAGAGAAAGAACTTTGACTGGGTTGAATTATACCCGCCTCTAACATTTCTGCAATCATACGTTCAATTTCGCTCTTTTGGAAGTAAGGATATCTATAAGGCCTGATGTTTGGAGGAACACTTCCTGGAATCAAATGAATAGCATGATCATGATCACGAATAGGTGGAGTCCTTTGGGAGTTTCAAACACCTTGGAATGATTGTCCAAGACTTGTTGGAGATCTGCAGAAATAGATGATTTTGATGTTGGAACTTCTAGTGAGCATAATTGTGCAATTACGCCTCGCTGTTCTTTCTTTAGAAGCTTTTTCATGACATTAGAGCTTATTATCCTTCCTGGCTTCCCCGCAATACCCCGTAATTCGGCTTCCTTTCCTTCTGAAAAAAATTTCAAGAAAAGTTCTTGAAAATTAAAAGCTACCGTCCCCAAAGATTGTAACCACTGTACTCCTAGTACAACATCAGCATCTCCATAGGAATGGAAAGCATTGGACTAGTCAATACATATTCCCCCATGGTTAGCTTAATATTATGGCATTTTCCAGAGTAGTTTATAGTTCCTCCATTTGCAACCATCACTTGACATTCTGGTGCTGGGTATAGGAAACAATTTAATTCCTTGGCTACCTTACAATGAATAAAATTATGGGTGCTACCTGAATCAATCAACACTATTACCTTTTTTCTTCTTGATTTTTCCTTCTATCTTGAGAGTTTGAGGAGTGGTAATTCCTGCCAGTGCATTACACGATATGGTCAGATTCATTTCTTCCTCTTCTAGGGTTGGTTCCTGGTGTATATCCTCTTCTTGTTCATTTTCTTCTTCCTCTTCACAATCTATGTAAAAGAATTTCTTCTCAACACACTTATGACCTTTAGTGTATTTTCTATCACAACTGTAGCAAAGCCCTTTTGCTCTTTTTTCTTCCAATTGTTGTGGTGTCAACCTTGTAGGTTGTGGAAATATAGACGTAGCAACACTTCCTTCTTTATAGAATTGAGTGGTAGGCTTCCTTGTCACCATAATTTCACATTCAACTTTTCTTGCCAACCTAAATGCCATCTCCAATGAATCAGGTTACAGAACGAGAACTTCATGTTGGATGTTATCCTTTAAAGTGCCTATGAAGAGATCAATCCTGTGTTCCTCTAGAATATCAGTTACGCTTATATTCAATTTTTGGAAGTCCTCAATGTGCTGCCCCACTAAACCCTTTTGTTTGATATTTATCAATTGGCTAAAGAAGGTGTTGCTCTTTGTATCCTCATAATGTGCTATCATTTCTTCCGTAAAAATTGACCAAGTGACAATTTTTTTACGGGAGCAAAGCCATTGATACCATACAAATGTATTTTGTTCTAAATGTAAATTTGAAATGCGTACCTTTTGTGTGTTTTTCACATTATGGAGATCAAAATATTGCTCCATCTGTAGTATCCATGTTACAGGATCCTTCCCATCAAACTTCCTCATATCCATTTTTGGAATATGGTGGTTCTTCCCGCCAACATTAGAGTTTATGAAATCGCGATTAACATTTATTTTGTTCTCATCATGAGTTTCTTCTACTATCTTTTCACCATTAGGAAACATTTCTTGTATAAACTTGGTCAAACCTTCGATGTCTGCTTTTAGATCATTCTTCATGTTTTTCATGTTGTTTTCCATGTTGTCTTTCATGTCATCCATCTTAGCTTCCATGCCAGCTTCCATGCCATCCATCTTAGCTTCCACGCCTTTCTTCAAACCATCCATCTTCTCTTCCATGCCTTTCTTCAAAAATTCCATTTCATTTTTTGTTGCTCTTTGCGAGAGTGAAATTTGTTGCACTTGCTCTTGTAATTTTGATAGATCATGTTGCAATTCTTCATCTTCACAAGTCATAGTAGACCCTTTCGAAGGCTTAATGGGTGTTGAATTATTTTTACGAGGCATATTTTAGAACCCAATACTGATATCTATCTACAATATGCCCTTGGAATCAATTCAAATTGATTCTTCAAACAAGACTTATGCAATTCGGAAAAAAAATACACACCTTTTTCTTGATTTTGAGGAGATCGATATTGAAATTGGATTATCTCTGTGATTACAGCACTTCAATATCTGAATTTTAGTACCGACATAGCCCTCTGAATTATCTTTCGAATGCCACAGGTCTGACCTGATTTGGATTCTCCAAGACAAAGTTGTGTCCAATCTCCCACAATGACCTAATTATGGATTGGTTCAGTAGAGCGAACTTGTACGACTTGCCACGTGTCACTGTTACGTCCTTTGTCTCTGAAATTGATAGCCAAGAAACCAAAGTCCATGTACTTGCGATCAATTTTTACAGCACTCCAATCCGATGCCCAGAGAGAGAGTTATTGAACTTTTCCCATGATCACCTCTTTGAGATGAAATTCAGGAGCTTGAAAAAGCACTAGCTTCCACAGATCATATCTCCATAAATATTGCGAACCAAGCTTTGAAATTTTGTGATGAATTTCCTTAGGATTTCAGCTTCGCACCATACAAATTTCAGATTCTGAACCTTCATAGAAAAAAATTTATAGCGCAAACGCCACGATGACCTTTTTAGGAGCCTAAAAAAAGACCTAACTTCCACAGATCATATCTCCGAAAATATTGCGAACTAAGCTCTGAAATTTTTAGACAACCTTCCTCAGGATTTCGGCTTCACATCCTAAAACTTTCTGCTTCTGAAATTTCGTAGAAAAAAACTTATAGTGAAAATTCCACGATGACCTGTTTGGAGCAGCGAAACCCTAGAATCCAAAGCTCTGACACCAAATGTTGTGTAACCAGCTCCAAAAATAGAATAAAAGAGATATCAACGCCTTAGAAATAAGCCACTTCGAGGGGGCAACCTCCAATACATTATATAAATGAACAATTCTTGGATGATCCAATTTACAAAACCTCCTTTCTATATATAGGAGTCCATGGGGCCATAATGTAATCCTAGTGGGCCACAATGTAATCCTAGCCGACCTAAAATTAATAATTTAAGGGCACAATAATAATAAAATGGGGGTTACAAGGGTACAATAATAACAATAAGGGGGTTACACTAACAACAATAAGGGACTATACTAGTAATATAGGGACCTTACATAATCAATACATAGTCTAAGTGTTCCATGTTTCTTATGGACGAATAACACTAGGGCTCCCCATGCAGACAAACAAGGGAAAATATATCCCTTGTCCAGTAATTCCTACAACTACATCTTGAGTTCTCTTGACTTAGGGATACTCATATGATAAGGAGTTTTTGATATAGGGGTTGCTCGAGAAGTTAGCTCAATTATAAAATCAATTTATTGTTTTGGAGGCAACCCTGGAATACTTTCAAGGAATACATAAGAAAATTCCTAAATCACAGGAATGTCTCCCAACGAGGTTTTTTTGTCTTTGGAATTAGTGTATGGGTAAACCCACGAAGTTGGGTTACACTTTTGTGAGATTCGGGGGCAAAAAACTCTTTTTCCCAACAATTCGGCCGAACTTTTATAAAAGTTCAGCCGAACTATTATAAAGTTCGGCCGAACTTTCGAAATTATCTCTTTCGAACTCATTCTACCGTTTACATTGATGGCGTACTGACGGCATGGGAAAACATATTTTTGGCCGGAGATGGGAAAAGAGGCAACATAAGTTTGACCGAACTAATTGGTCGGCTGAACTCTTAAAATAATTCGTCAAACTTTAGTTTATAAATGCACCATCCTAGACCCGTTAATGGTTTTCGTGCTTATTAGCGTCTACATCTACTGTGTTTGTGTTTCGGGCTTATCACATCTACGTATTTTGTGTTTGTGTTTTAGGCTTATAGCGTCTCCTACGTTTGTTTTTGCAGAGTCTGGCAGGGTCTTGGAAGAGTCTTGCTGGGTAATTCCTATTATTTTTTTCTGGGTAATTCCTATTGTTTTATTGACGTTTTAATTTTTTTATTCTGTTTTAAATTTATTGTTGTTTTTATGTTTGCAGGTAATTGTCCTCCGAATTCCTCGTTGATTGTGGCCTTGTTGATCTTCGAATTGCAGCCTTGTTGATCTCTGAATTGCGGCCTTGTCTCCGAATTGTGGCGTCGTCACTGAATTGTGTTCTCGGCTCTGAATTGCGGCCTCATCACTGAATTGCGGCCTTAACTCTGAATTTCCAGGTTGGTACCCTACTATATATCCCACCTGCTTTCAAGATATAAACTATTGTCTTTCCTTATTTGTTTTAAAATTTTATGAAATCAACCCTCCTGCTAAATTTTACTTGTATTATAAACATATAGATGTAAGTTCTTTAAAACTTATGATTTTACATAAATAAAATAGTTCTTATATTTTTGTGATATAAAATTTTGTTCTCATAAAATAAACAGAGATCAATTAATTATATAAAAATTCTTTGAAAAATATCAAAATAATGGAATAATTGATTGAAATTATTTTTTAGATTATTCGTCGTTTTAAAAAAATATAGATAAAATTTTGGGTTTCAACTTCCTTACAAAAAATTAAACCTTCTAGCTTCTTTTCAGTTTAAATGTTTTTCTGAATACTGTTTTGCTGAAGGACGTATTCCCCATGATTCAGTCTTTTTTAACTTATTTTAAATACACTCTGCCACGAATTTTCAAAACACAATCATTTTGAAAGTGCTGCCAACAACCCAACATGCTCCATGATCCTACATACTATGTTTTTAGTTACCCTAACAGAAATTGATAAAGATACACTAGGAGGAAACTAAATTAGCATAGCCATATTCTAATCTTTAAGATTAGGGATTCTCAAATATGATGTGTGAGAATACATGATTGACATGATTCTAGAACCAACCATTTATATCGGAGGAAAAGGTACTGAAGGGTGTTCGGCCATGTTTTATGCTTTTCAGTTTAAATCTTTATAATGTGACATCAATATTTAAAATTTCCTATAGTATAATCCACTTCAATCTTTAGGATCCTTTTAAAAGGACATTGAATGAAACATTAGTTATACTTTCTTCTTTACGAGGCTTCTAAGTGAAAACATACTCCCAACTACAATATTTATAATTTCTCAGCAGGATTAAATGTGAAGCATAAGTTGTAATTTTTTTGTGAGGATTCTAAGTAGAAGCATCAGGTGAGTTTCAACTTCCTTACAACAAATTAAACGTTCTAGCTTCTTGTTAGTTTAAATGTTTTTCTGAAGACTGTTTTGTTGAAGGATGTATTTCCCCATGAGCGAATCTTTTTCAACTTATTTTAAATACACTCTGCAACGAATTTTAAAAGCGCAGTCATTTTGAAAGTGCTGCCAACAACCTAGCACACTCCATGATCCTACATGATGTGCTATCAGTTACCATAAAAGAAATTGAAAAATATACACTAGGAGGAAACTAAATTAACATAGCCACATTCTAATCTTTAAGATTAGGGCTTCTCAAATATGATGTGTGAGAATGCATGATTGAAAGATACATGTATATCATTGGAACTCTAAGTTGTTAATATTGGACATATTTTGGCAAGTTTAAGGCATTTTATCTAGCATGTAGATGACACCCCTTTAGAGACTACTTTCATGTTTCCAATATTTTGGACCCTTGGGTACCTATTTCTTATGGTTTCCAATGATATATTTCTAATAAGGGTATAGATTGTAATGATCAAAACATTCATATAAAACCAATAAATACCTCACAATTTGCGATAAGAAGACATTTAGATGCTTTGCTAGCTCAAAATAAAATAAAATTAGGATAACCTCAGCTTATAAGTTTGATTCAAAATTTATAGGAAATATTTCATATAGGCTTAAATTGACAGACAACTAATTCAAAGTTTTCACAGGGGAATCCATGTAATTGAATAAACAAACCATGACTACACAACCTCCAACCAAACCCATCTTGTGTGATCAACAAAAAATGATAAACACTTATAGGTCAAATGTGTAGGACTCAATAGCTGTAAGTGAATCCATAACTCAATGCCCTAATGCTGGATGTGTCCCACGGCCATACTAAGTCTCACTAACGGACTGCCTTAAAATATTTTCATTTTCAGGCTTCCTTGCTTAAGTTTTCTCTGTTTCAAAATGACATGATTGAATTCAAATAAAAAAACCTTCAGAAATTATTAGAAATGTCTAGCCCTTTGAGAATACCAAGTAAAACCAACAAACAACTCCACATCTTGAAAACCATGCCATTCAGAAAATGCATTATTTCAGTACCTTGAAATATATAGGGAATGGAAGATAATAGCATTTCAGGTAGGGAATATAAATATGTCATAACAGAACTCTGATATATAAGCACAGTCTTCAATTCCATTGTTTTGTAGGTAAAGTAATATCTTCACATTAAAGCATTTTATAAGGTTACTAAAAAACTAAAGGCTTTCTCCCATTAATTAAAGGCAAACTTTAAGGCATAAAAACTGAACCTAAAGTGGTTGAACTTTTGTAGGATTTTAGTATGCTTGTTGAGTGTTAACTTCTACAAGGTTCTATAGGAAGAGTCTATAAAGAGCTAGGTAGTGTTAACTTCTACAAGTTCTATAGGAAGAGTCTGTAAAGGGCCAGGTAGCCTATGGATATCATCTTTTATGAAAGGTGACATATCCAGTAAATGCCCCTACAATCAATCTCTGGAATAGATCTAAATACAAGTTCTTAATTTTAATATCCATAAACCACAACCACTTTAAGGAAAATCATGTACAAGTGTCATTTCTCCCATGCATGTGTCATTTCTCCCATAAAATCTTAAGGAAAACTTTAAATCATGTGTCATTAGCTTTTTCCCATTAACTTTAAAGCACGTGTCATTTCTCAAGGATTTCTCCCATTAATTCAAGGCAAACTTTAAGGCCTAAAATCTAAAAGTAGCTGAACTTCCATAGGACAGGATCCCCAATACTCTAATAGAGTAAAATGTAAAATGTTAAAAGTGGAGTTTTTTATGATGTAATATATCTTAATAATCTTGATTGACATGGCTGTATTCAACTTCCATAGAATAGGATCCCCCAAACTCAAGGTGAGTAAAATGTAAAATGTTAAAAGTGGAGTGTTTTATGATGTAATGGATCTTAATAATCTAGATTGACATGGCTATATTTTATTAATGTACCTAAATTTACACCTTCCATGTTGTTCTATTCTTGTAAAATGTTAAAACTGGAGTGTTTTAGGATGTAATGGATATAAATTATCTAGATTGTGTTAAATATGATGTAATGGATCTTAATAATCTAGATTGACATGGCTGTATTTTATTAATGTACCTAAATTTACACCCTCCATGTTGCTTTATTCTTGTAAAATGTTAAAAGTGGAGTGTATTAATGCACCTAAATTAACACCTTCCATGTTGCTTTATTCTTTTCAAATGTTAAAAATGGAGTGTTTTATGATGTAATGGATATAAATAGTTTAGATTGACATGGCTACAGTGATATGATGATAGTGTAGGTTGATGTTGAAGTTGTAAAATTCTTGTACATATCGATTATTATAAATTATTAAACAATTTGATAAGTGCTAAATCATACTTCTTATTAAGGACATAACGAATTTATGATGATAGTGTAGCTTGATGTTTAAGTTGTAAAATTCTTGTACATATCAAGGATGAATGACAGTACAAGGAAAAAATGACATTACTATAAATTATTAAACAATTTGATAATTTCTAAAGCATACTTCTTATTAAGGACATAATTAATTTGTAAGTTGACATTTTTTTCTTAATGTTCTTAGCCTATTTATAGATGTCAAAATAAAGGTTTCTAGATGTCATTTATCCCATAAATTTCACGAAAAAAAAAATTCTAAGGAAAACCCTGTACATGCCATTTCTCCCACAAAATCATAAAGGTGTGAATTTTGACATATGTCATTTCTCCCAAAAACTATAAGACAATGTCATTTATCCCATATACTATAATGCAAAATTTAAGGCAAACTATGTACATGTCATCTCTATCTTAAACTCTAGGCAAAGAAAACTTCAAGGCATGTCATTTATAGATCTAATTTCTCCCATAAACTTTAGGCAAACCATGGACATGCCATTTTTCCCACAAACTAAAGGCTTTTTCCCATAAATTCAAGGCAAAATTTAAGGCCTAAAAACTTAAAGTGCCTGAACTTCCATAGGATTTTGAACTTACTTAGGATTTTCGTCTATATGTTGAGTGTTAAATTCTATAAGTTCTAAAGGCAGAGTCTGTAAAAGGCCAGGTAGCTTCTGGATCTCATCTTTTCTGAAAGGTGGCATATCTAGTTAATTCCCCTACAGTCAATCTCTGAAGTAGATCTAAATAGAAGTTCTTCATTTTAATATCCATAAACCATAACCACTTTAAGGCAAACTGTGTACATGTTTCATTTATCCCATACATGTGTCAGTTCTCCCATAAATTCTTAGGAAATTTTTTTAAATCATGTGTCATGTTGGCTTTCTCCCATTAATTCAAGGCAAACTTTAAGGGCTAAAAAGTGAACCTAAAGTAGCTAAAGTTCCATAGGATAGGATCCCCCAAAATCAAGGCTTCCTCCCTTTAATTCAAGGAAACTTTTAAGGCCTAAAAAATAAACCTAAAGTAGCTAAACTTCCATAGGATAGGATCCCCCAAAGTGAAGGCTTTCCCCCATTAATTCAAGGAAAAATTTAAGGCCTAAAAACTGAACCTAAAGTGGTTGAACTTCCATAGGATTTTAGTTTGCTTGTTGAGTCTTAACTTCTACAAGTTATAAAGGAGTCTATAAAGGGCCAGATAGCCTCTGGATCTCATCCTTTTTTAAGGCATGTAAAGGGCCATGTAGCCTCTGGATCTCATTATTTCTTAAGGCATGTAATTTCATGTAAAGGGCCAAGTAGCCTCTCATAGGATTTTGAACTTCCTTATGATTTTAGTGTATCTAATGAGTGTTAACTTCTACAAGTTATAAGGTAGAGTCTATAAAGGGCTAGGTAGCCTCTGGATCTCATCTTTTCTCAAAGGTGACATATCTAGTAAATTCCCATACAGTCAATCTCTGGAACAAAAATAGAAGTTCTTCATTTTAATATCCATAAACCACTACCACTTTAAGGAAAACCTTGTACATGTGTCATTTCTCCCTTCTCCCATAAAATTTTAGGCAAACTTTAAGGAATGTGTCATTTCTATTTTATTTCTCCCATAAATTATAAGTCAATTTGTCATTTCTCCCACAAACTCATAAAGGTGCATGAATTTTGACATAAATTCATCAACCACTAACACTAGTTGTTTTAATAACTGCATAAAATAAATTTTCAAACCATGTAAATGTCATTTCTCGCACAAACTAAAGGCTTTCTCTCATTAATTCAAGGCCAAATTTAAGGCCTAAAAATTGAACCTAAAGTGGCTGAACTCTCATAGGATTTTGAAATTCCATAGGATTTTAGCCTGCCTGTTGAGTGTTAACTTCTACAATTTATAAAGGAAGAGTCTGTAAAGGGCCAAGTAGCATCTGGATCTCATCTTCTCTCAAAGGTGACATATCAGGTAAATGCCCCTACATTCAATCTCTGGAACAGAAATAGAAGTTATTCATTTTAATATCCATAAACCACTACCACTCTAAGGAAATCCTTGTACATGTTTTTCTCCCATAAACTTTTAGGAAAAATTTAAGGCATGTGTCATTTCTATTTCATTTCTCCCACAAACTCATAAAGGTGTTACTTTTGACATAACTTCATCAACCACCACAACTAGTTGTTTTAGTAAGCGCATAAAATAATTTTGCAAACCATGTAAATGTCATTTCTCCCACAAACTAAAGGCTTTCTCCCATTAATTCAAGGAAAAATTTAAGGCCTAAAAAATGAACGTAAAGTAGTTGAACTATCATAGGATAGGATCCCCCAAACTCAAGGCTTTCCCCCATCAATTCAAGGCAAACTTGAAGGCCTAAAAACTGAACCTAAAGTGGTTGAACTTCCATAGGATTTTAGTTTGTTGGTTGAATCTTAACTTCTACAAGTTCTAAAGGAGTCTATAAAGGGCTAGGTAGCCTCTGGATCTCATCCTTTCTTAAGGCATGTAAAGGGTCAGGTAGCCTCTGGATCTCATTCTTTCTTAAGGAATGTCATTTCTAGATGTGATTTTTGCCATAAATGATAAGGCAAAATTTCATGAAAACCATGCATGAACCATGTATATGTGTCATAAATCTCCCTTAAACTATAGGCAATGAAATATTTAACGAATCTCATTTCTAGATGTGAATTATACCATAATATTTAATTCAAACTTTAATATAAACCATGCACATGTCATTTATCTCATGCACATGTGTCATTTCTCCCATGAATTTGCAATAAATGTTATTTAATATACTTTTATTGAATTTGTTTTTTTTTCAAGGATAAAAAAACCCACTAAATATGGTTGAAAAATGGACATTATGCATAGATGTTTCCTACCATCTCAATCCAGGGAAAGTAGTGATTAGATATTTACTTTCCAATATTGTGACTAGCAAGGTCGTCATATTAGAAAATTATATATTACAGAGCAATGAAACACATAAAATATGTAGAAAACACAAGCACACAAAACACATAAAACCAAAGAGACACAAATATACGTGGTTCATCCAGTTTGGGCTACGTCCACCCCGAACAACGAGTCCTTCCTTTCTATTATCTAGGAAAATGAAGAGACACAACCTACAGCAGATCCATTGTAATATCCTCTGTTCTCTCTCACAGTCTCCCTATCTGTTTCTCACTCTGAGAGTACGTGTACAATCCACAGCCGCAATACAATACCCTCATACATAGCGAGGGGTTTCTTTCTAGGGCGAAAAACCCAAAACTAAACATAACTTCTACCGTCAGATCATCCACCTAATGAACGGCACAAATTGACTAGGAATTACTATACTTTTACAAGGCAATTTTAGATTTTTTTTTAGCTTCGGGGGCGCTACCCCTGAAACCCCCCGCCAGGGGGGGGGCTCCATAAAGTCGCAGCCACCCCCCGTGGACCCCCCAGGAAGCGTTTAATTATAGGCGGTGTTTCCGCCTCCATTAAGGTACAGGGGTCCAACGTTGTGATACAAAATAAACAAGATAATCAGGCTCCACACCCAACATGTCCAAAGGAAAATGAATATACCAGGAAGAACAACAAACAACGATGCATATTATATTACATTGATAGAATTCTTGGGAATAGCTAGGTAGTATGAATCAAATGGAATTGTAGTTTTCATCAATTCTGAACTTGTGTGCAATTAGATGAAAGGCATGTACCAAGTTAATAAGGAGAGGCTAAAACAACTGCATGGAAAAGAAAACAATATTGTTAGCCAATTTCAATTTTTTGGTATAAGACATTGTACAAATGTGAATAAGATGTTTGTTGATCTATTGTGTGGGGAAATGCCAATTCAGGATACATCTATCAAAGATGAATTAATAGATGAATTATAATTATACGGGGCAATGCCAATACAAGACTAATATCTCAAAGATGAATTATTTTTGAGACACTCTTCTTTGAAAATTCAAGATTCAACTCTCAAAGATGAATTAGTGTTGAGACACTCTCCTTCAAAATTTAATGATGGAAATTGTAACATATCTTGGATATGTGTGTGGTTTTTACATATAAATGAGCCTTTTTTAATGGCTAATATGTGTTTTTTTTAATTATATACCAAGTGTGCTCCCACCACACCATGTAGAACACAACTAGGTGAACTTCACATTTTCAACAAGTGGTGAACTACACATTTTTATAAAATTAAAATGTGAGGACTTAAACAATTTTTTGTTTAAATGGAGTTTCACGCTTCTTTTTTAATGACCATGTGTGTTTTTCAATTTTATGCCAAGTGTACTCCCACCATGTAAATTTAAATTTGGTTAACTTAACATTTTTATAAATTTTGTTTCTTAAATTGAGTTTCACACATCAATTAGTACTTTGAAAGTTGTGTTTTACATAATTTGTGTACACAAAATCACATTAATTTTCTGAAATTTATTTTGAATTTATTTTAAATAGTAATTTAAAAAATTAATTGTAAATGTCCACTGTAGATATATATATCATGGAGTACGAACGACGAAGATCAACTGAATCCCATACCTCTACGAGAGAAGGGGATCAGGGATGAAGGGATGTTCATGGTATTTAAATATAATATTAAATATCCATACATATACATACATGTGCGTACATATGGAATTGATTTTTTTATCAATTTTGTGAGTTAAATTAGTTGTTAATAAGTTTCATTTTTTATTCTTTAGGAGATAAGAGGAGAAGGGTGTCTACTCCATCAATGGTGCATGTCCATGGTTCATGTAATCACGGTATGGTTCACATGATTTAATCAATGAATATGTACATGTATTGATATGTATGAATGTATTTTTGAATTTATTATAAATTCATATTTTCTATGAAGCTTCTCTCTCGTCTTGTGAGGTTGGTGGTGGTTCACATTCCCTTGGAGGGCCATCAATAAGTGTTGGCGGATGGCGTGAAGGTGGCGAAATGTGTTCCACCAGAGGACAATCAACGGATGTTCGTGTTTGTTGTCAACCAATCGGTGGTCATTTTGGTTCTCAACAGGGTTGTTCTGGTTCTCAATAGTCTCAGGGTGGGCAAGATGCTCGTCAACCACATCCAGGTGGCCATCAATTTGAATATTATTTTCATTCAATTTGTACAAATTTGTTTACATGTGTTTTTTAATATAAAATATTCTATATATTGATGCAGAGACTGAAAATGTTGCTTGAAAAATATGTAGGGCATAACGCGTCATTCAAGAAGAAGGTTGTCCACCAACAACGACTTATCCGTCTGAAATTTTCGATATACCCTGGGAGCCAAACATGCAACAATGCACCTTAGAAAGGTGTCAACATATTCATGCAAAATTGAAGAGAGATCTCGTGGCTTTGACTCTACCTGCTAGGAGTCGACAAAGCTTGGGCAAACCACTGATAATTTTATAGAAGTGATGAGAAAATGAAAGGAAATAGTGATGAGTCTCGATAAATGGGAGGTTGTTAAACAAAGAGTTACAACAGAAATGGCCAAGTCTATGTTTAATTTAAAATAAGGGCTGAAAAGAAAGATGCTGAAGGTGCAATATTTCAAGCACTCTCATATAGCTCACTATTTGTATGATAGACACCTTGCGGCCTATGGAAGACTCCCATGGAACGACGAGGTTCCACTTTATTTTGACAAATTTATTTTATGCAGAATTCTTTTTGCAAATGAAATCCAATTACAATGACTTTCCCTCTGAATTTTTTGGTCCTGAGAAAGGTTGATTGTGTGACCGTAGGGGTGCTAGGCGTGATGTTGAGTTGCCTCGCCCTGAGCCACCATTGGTTATTCGACCTCTTTATGTATAAAATTTGCGGTCGGAGATGGATGCCACTTTTCAAATTAGTTGAGAAGAAAGGAATGCCATCATTGACAATGTTCATAGTGGATTGGGTGGATTTGATGTTTGTCTGAATCGAGAAAGAGCACATGAGAATGCACGCGCTAATTTTGTGTATTATACAAATGAGGAGATTGACAACATGAGTGTTGAAGATCTCAAAACATATGCAAAGAATTTTCACAATGGTTGGCAGGACCTAACTGTTAATCAGGAAGAGGGTATGGGAACGGTATGTGTTAATGGTTATTGTTAAATTATTTTAACACATGTCCAATTTGTAATAAATACCTATATACATACATTTATTTGTATACATTAATCTAACAAAAATGTATCATTATATGTTAACACCATTTGCAGTTGTCACACTTGATGAATGAAGAAAATGTTAATATCACGGTCGGAGCCTCCGATTCAAACAATGAAGATGGGTCTCACCATCAATCATACAATCAAGATGGTTCTCACCATAAAGATATGTTGGCAAATGTTATTGTTTTTTAAGTGAACATGATGATGTACAATTTTTTTATTATCTATTATTATATATATAGAAACATGATGAGATATTTTTAAAATAAGTAATTGTGCACACATGTACATGCACATATATATAATAAAATGTTTTAATAGATTCCGATTCCGTTCAATGTTTTTGGGATGGTGGTACCTTCTTCTTCCTTGGGAGATGTGCCAAATCCACAATCACAAGTATGAACAATTTTTCACTTTTAAAATTTATGTTTTTAAGTTATATATTCCACCTCCACAAGTTCCATTAAAAATTAGATATATCTACATCTTGAGTTATTTTAATTTTTTTGAATTTTAGGTTTCTGGAGATTTTCTTTCCGAGCCGCTCTTAGGAGATGTGCCAAAACCACCAACACAAGTATTCAAATTTTCACTTATATATATATATAAGTTATAAGTTATAAGTTATAAATTTAAGTTTAAAATTTTTATTATAAATTGAGATCTAGATATTTTGAGTTATTTTAGATTTTTTGAATTTTAGGTTTTTGGAGATTTTCTTTTGGAGCCTCTCTTAGGAGATGTGCCAAATACACCAGCAGAAGTATTCATTTTTTCACTTAAATATATGTTTTTAAGTTATAATTTATAAATTAAATTTTAAAAGTTTTATTATAAATTGAGATCTTGATCTTGAGTTATTTTATACTTTTAAATTTTTTGAATTTTAGGTTCCTATAGAGGATTTCTTTTCTCCATGGACTCTAGCAATGGAGATAGGAACATCCACACCATTTAAACCATTTGAACAAGTTGTCTAAATTTTTTTTTAATATTATTGAAAATAAGTTTATATATGCATTTTCATTTGAAATATAAATATATAAATGTACATGTATATTGTACATTTTACTGTTGAAGATGTTCCTGTGGGGGAAGATTTAGTAGACAAGCAACAAATGGAGAGGGAACCTTATTAGGTATTGCATGATTTATTTTTACATTTTGTTTTTTACATGAAGCTCTATATATTCTCACTCAATTTTAAAACATTAAATTTTAATGTTTGTACACATTGTGTGCAGGTTCCCCATGCTTCGCAGGATAGCTCGAGGATTGTGACTTTGCTGGGAAAGACACTACATCCATATGTATTTGATGGATGATGCACATGCACACATGAAACATTATATTTTCAATAGATTTAGTTTTAAATTTACTTTTTTATATATATAGTCTTATCTAGATGTAGTCATATAGTCATATATAACTTGATACTTGATACATGTGATATCTACAAATTTTGGACATATTTTATGTGAACTACATTCGGTACATGTGAATGTGATATATAATGTTTTTAAAACTTAAGTTTTTGATGGTTGAACTACATTTGGCATGTGAAGTAATGTTACTTGATACTTGATACTTGATACTTGTGATCTATAATGTTTTCTTTTTAAAACTCAAGTTTTTGATGGTTGAACTACATTTGGCATGTGAAGTAATGTTTTGTTATAATTTGTTTTGTTTTTAAAACTTAATTTTTGGATGGTTGAACTACATTTCGCATGTGAAGTAATGTTCTAATCTATATTGTTTTGTTTTTAGAACTTAATTTTTGGATGGTTGAACTACATTTGGCATGTGGTATAATGTTTTGTTTTTATTGGATAGTTGAACTACAATTGGCATGTGAAGTAATGTTGTCATATAATGTTTTTGTTTATAACTCAAGTTTTGGGTGGTTGAACTACATTTGGCATGTGATTATGATATAATGTTTTGTTTTTAAAATTCAAGTTGTCGTTTTCCAAAAAAAAATAAAAAATCACATGAATATATCTATATGTAGAAATTATTTAAGTACATGTTTAATATATATGTTAAAACGAAGTACTATATATATATATATAAACAATCATAGGATTCTATAGTTCTTGTTAGATGTGTCAAACAATCATAAAATTAAAAAAAATGCATTCTATAATGTATATATATCTAGTATGTGCAACATTTTTCATCAATGCACATAGAAAAGCTACTTTCAGTTAATTCCATTCTAGAACATATATATCCAGTACTTCAACAATTTTCATCAATGCAAATAGAAAAACTACTTTCAGCTAATTGCATTCCAGAACATATATATTCAGTATGTGAAACATTTTTCATCAATTGACATAGTAAAACTACTTGAAAAGTTAATTGCATTCTAGAACATATATATATCCAATACGTGCAACATTTTTCATCAATGGACATAGAAAATCTACTTTCAGTTAATTTCCTAAAACATGTATATATCCAGTACGTGCAACATTTTTCATCAATGTACATAGAAAAATAACTTTCAGCTAATTTCATTCTAGAATATATACATCCAGTACTTGCAACACTTTTCATCAATGCACATAGAAAAGCTACTTTTAGTTAAATTCATTCTAGAACATATATATATCCAATACTTCTAGAACATATATATCCAGTACGTGCAACATTTTTCATCAATGCACATAGAAAAGCTACTTTCAGTGAATTGCATTCTAGAACATATATATATCTAATACATGCAACATTTTTCATTAATGCATGTATAGAAAAGCTACTTTCAGTTGATACTAGTGTGCATGTACCAAAAAAATGTACATGTGGAAACACTTGCACAGATAACATAATAAGGAAGTTCAATTTTTAGTTGATTTCTGGAAGTTCTAAAAAATGAATCTAAAGAGAAGAAATTTTTGGGCAGTTCAATAAAAAAAATACCAATGGAATGCCATCTTCAATGATCCGTTCATGATCGGATTTTGACATTTTCTATTTCTTATTTTTTTGTTTTTCTTCCCAGTTGTGGACTTCTAACTTTATATGTGCATAACACACCGTGACTATATTATTTTGTAAACCTCAGGTTCATAGTCTTCAAAGTAAACAAAATCTCCTCTTTGATTAACTTTTCTTGGCATCTTTTCGACCTTTCGATATAATAGATCCTCTGTGTCATATGGAAACCGCAGTCATATAGTTTTTCTAATAATTTCATCTTTAGTTTAGTGCAATGCATCAAATAATACTTCACATTTTTCATCGTTGTGGGTAAGTTACAAGTATAGCAAAAACATCTGCACACAATAAAACAAACTTATGTATTTAGAATTTAGATCATAATTAACATGAAAAATTAACTTTAAAATAATTTTAGTATCTATTTCTAGATCTCTATCATTTGAAAGAAATTCAAATTTTACCTTCTCTAACAAGATCAGAAACTTGATCACCATTAGATGATATTGTAGTCTCCTCTGATTGCATTTCTTCAAACATTGCAACAAAAATTTTCCCCTTTGTATTTAGCTCTGTATGTTTCCAATATTTTACATACATTTTGTTTTCACAAACATCATTGGATTATGTGTTGTCTATGCAAACATGAGAAAAATAATAATATTTTCTTTTATCCAATTCAAACACATTTGTGGACAACTTTGTTTTAATTGAATGCAATTTTTGCGTCCCTTTTATTGTTTTAATGTCATTTCCAATCGATCTATCTACATCTTCGACCCGAACATGCAAAAAAAACCTATATGGAAAATTCAAATAAGAATGTAAATATGATATCAAAATACCATCAAAGATAATCATTGTGATAAATGTACATTGTTTAAAATTGGATATCCATTAAAAATTAAATTGAATGTACCTTTGCACTTCTCTTGATCAGTTAGCCTCATGGCTTAGTGCAACGATGCAACATTGAACAAATTCTTTAGCATCCACAAGTTAGTTTGCAGAGGGGTCCATTTTATATATTCAAAGTGCTCGTTTTATGCATGCCCCTGCACTGTCATGTTATCTTTTTCCATGACCAATCTCAAATAAATTCCAACAATGTTTAATATAGGTTTTCATATGAAGACAACGCAACCAAAATAATGATCGTGAAGATTTGAATTGACCTGCGCATCCATCTGACCATATCCAATGTTCATTGAATTTTATTCCACAGCTTTTCATATAGTCATATATAACTTGATACTTGATACATGTGAGATCTACAAATTTTGGACATATTTTATGTGAACTACATTTGGTACATGTGAATGTGATATATAATGTTTTTAAAACTTAAGTTTTGGATGGTTGAACTACATTTGACATGTGAAGTAATGTTACAGTGTTATATAATTTGTTTTGTTTTTAAAGTGTTATGGTTGAACTACATTTGGCATGTGAAGTAATGTTACTTGATACTTGATACCTTTGATCTATAATGTTTTGTTTTTAAAACTCAAGTTTTGGATGGTTGAACTACATTTGGCATGTGAAGTAATGTCAAGTGTTATAATTTGTTTTGTTTTTTAAACTTAAGTTTTGGATGGTTGAACTACATTTGGCATGTGAAGTAATGTTGTGATCTATATTAATGTTTTTTTTTTAAAACTTAAGTTTTGGATGGTTGAACTACATTTGTGTATGTGTTGTAATGTTTTTGTTTTATTGGATAGTTGAACTACAATTGTAAATGATAATGTTGTCATATAATGTTTTTGTCTATAACTCAAGTTTTGGTGGTTGAACGCTGATGGCATATGAATTGCTGATATAATGTTTTGTTTTTAAAAATTCAAGTTGTCATTTTTTCAAAAAAAAAAAATAAAAATCACATGAATATATCTATGTAGAAATGATTTAAGTACATGTTTAATATATATCATTATTGAAATTACTATATATATATATATATATATATATATATATATATATATATATATATATATATATATATATATATAAACAATCATGAGATTCTATAGTTCTTGTTAGATGTGTCAAACAATCATAAAATTAAAAAAAATGCATTATATAATGTATATATATCTAGTATGTGCAACATTTTTCATCAATGCACATAGAAAAGCTACTTTCAGTTAATTCTATTCTAGAACATATATATCCAGTACTTCAACAATTTTCATCAATGCAAATAGAAAAACTACTTTCAGCTAATTGCATTCTAGAACATATATATTCAGTACGTGAAACATTTTTCATCAATTCACATAGTAAAACTACTTGAAAAGTTAATTGCATTCTAGAACATATATATATCCAATACGTGCAACATTTTTCATCAATGGACATAGAAAATCTACTTTCAGTTAATTTCCTAAAACATGTATATATCCAGTACGTGCAACATTTTTCATCAATGTACATAGAAAAATAACTTTCAGCTAATTTCATTCTAGAATATATACATCCAGTACTTGCAACACTTTTCATCAATGCACATAGAAAAGCTACTTTTAGTTAAATTCATTCTAGAACATATATATATCCAATACTTCTAGAACATATATATCCAGTACGTGCAACATTTTTCATCAATGCACATAGAAAAGCTACTTTCAGTGAATTGCATTCTAGAACATATATATATCTAATACATGCAACATTTTTCATTAATGCATGTATAGAAAAGCTACTTTCAGTTGATACTAGTGTGCATGTACCAAAAAAATGTACATGTGGAAACACTTGCACAGATAACATAATAAGGAAGTTCAATTTTTAGTTGATTTCTGGAAGTTCTAAAAAATGAATCTAAAGAGAAGAAAGTTTTGGGCAGTTCAATCAAAAAAATTCCAATGGAATGCCATCTTCAATGATCCGTTCATGATCGGATTTTGACATTTTCTATTTCTTATTTTTTTGTTTTTTTCTTTGATTGGACTTCTATTAACTTTATGTGTGCATAACACACCAAGTGACTATATTGACAACTTATGACATCGGGTTCATAGTCTTCAAAGTAAACAAAATCTCCTCTTTGATTACTTTTCTTGAAAAAATAACCTTTCAGTATAATAGATCCTCCGTCATATGGAAACCCGTGATCATTATAGTTTTCTAATAATTTCATCTTTCGTTCAGTGCAATGCATCAAATAATATTTCACATTTTCATCGTTGTCAGTAGGTGCAATTATAGCAAAAACATCTCCTGCACAATAAAACAAACTTATGTATTTAAATTTAGATCATAATTAACATGAAAATTTAACTTTAAAATAATTTTAGTATCTATTTCTAGAACTCTATCATTTGAAAGCAATTCAAATGTTACCTTCTCTAAAAAGATCATAAACTCTATCACCATCATATGATATTGTAGTCTCCTCTGATTGCATTTCTTCAAATATTGCAACGGATATTTTCCCCATTGTTTCCAGCTTTTTATGTTTCCAATATTTTACGTACATTTTGTTTTCACAAACATCAATGGATTATGTGTTGTCTATGCAAACATGACAAAAAAAATAATATTTTCTTTTATCCAATAAAAACACATTTGTGGACAATTTTTTTTTAATTGAATGCAATTTTCAAGTCCCTTTTATTGTTTCAACGTCATTTCCAATTTATCTATCTACATATTCGATCCCAATAGGCCAAAAAAACCTATATATGGAAAATTCCAAGAAAAATATATAAATATTATATCAAAATACCATCAAAGATAATCATTGTGATAAATGTACATTGTTTAAAATTGGATATCCAATAAAAATTAAATTGAATGTACCTTCTCACTTCCCTTGATTGGTTAATATCATGGATTAGAGTAGCAATGCACCATTGAACAACTTATTTAGCATCCACAAGTTGGTTTGTAGATGGGTTCATTTGATATCTTTGAAGTGCTCATTTTATGCATGCGCCTGCACCATCATGTTCTCCTTTTCCATGGCCAGTCTCAAAGAAATTCCAACAATGTTTAATGTAGGTTTTCTTATGAAGACAACGCAACCAAAATAATGACCGTGAAGATTTGAATTGACCTGCGCATCCATCTGACCATATCCAATGTTCATTGAATTTTATTCCACAACTTTTCAAGGAGTTATAATTTCTCAGCAGGATTAAATGTGAAGCATAAGTTGTAATTTTTTTGCGAGGATTCTAAGTAGAAGCATCAGGTGAGTTTCAACTTCCTTACAACAAATTAAACCTTCTGGATTCTTGTTAGTTTAAATGTTTTTCTGAACACTGTTTTGTTGAAGGATGTATTTCCCCATGAGTGAATCTTTTTCAACTTATTTAAATACACTCTGCAACGAATTTTAAAAGCGCAGTCATTTTGAAAGTACTGCCAACAACCTAGCACACTCCATGATCCTACATGATGTGCTATCAGTTACCATAATAGAAATTGAAAAATATACACTAGGAGGAAACTAAATTAACATAACTAAATTAACATAGCCACATTCTAATCTTTAAGATTAGGGCTTCTCAAATATGATGTGTGAGAATGCATGATTGAAAGATACCTGTATATCATTGGAACTCTATGTTGTTAATATTGGACATATTTTGGCAAGTTTAAGGCATTTTATCTGGCATGTAGATGACACCCCTTTAGAGACTACTTTCATGTTTCCAATATTTTGAACCCTTGGGTACCTATTTCTTGTGGTTTCCAATGATATATTTCTAATAAGGTTATAGATTGTAATGATCAAAACATTCATATAAAACCAATAAATACCTCACAATCTGCGATAAGAAGACATTTAGATGCTTTGCTAGCTCAAAATAAAATAAAATTAGGATAACCTCAGCTTAGAAGTTTGATCCAAAATTTATAGGAAATATTTCATATAGGCTTAAATTGACAGACAACTAATTCAAAATTTCCACAGGGGAATCCATGTAATTGAATAAACAAACCATGACTACACAACCTCCAGCCAAACCCAGCTTGTGTGATCAACAAAAAATGATAAACACTTATAGGTCAAATGTGTAGGACTCAATAGCTGTAAGTGAATCCATAACTCAATGGCCTAATGCTGGATGTGTCCCACGGCCATACTAAGTCTCACTAATGGACTGCCTTAAACTATTTTCATTTTCGGGCTTCCTCGCTTAAGTTTTCTCTGTTTCAAAATGACATGACTGACTTCAAATAAAAAAACCTTCAGAAATTATTAGAAATGTATAGCCCTATGAGAATACCAGGTAAAACCAACAAACAACTCCACATCTTTAAAACCATGCCATTCAGAAAATGCATTCTTTCAGTACCTTGAAATATACAGGGAATGGAAGATAATAGCATTTCAGGTAGGGAATATAAATATGTCATAACAGAACTCTGATATATAAGCATAGTCTTCAATTCCATTGTTTTGTAGGTAAAGTAATATCTTCACATTAAAGCATTTTATAAGGTTACTAAAAAACTAAAGGCTTTCTCCCATTAATTAAAGGCAAACTTTAAGGCATAAAAACTGAACCTAAAGTGGTTGAACTTCCGTAGGATTTTAGTATGTTTGTTGAGTGTTAATTTCTACAAGGTTCTATAGGAAGAGTCTGTAAAGAGCCAGGTAGTGTTAACTTCTACAAGTTCTATAGGCAGAGTCTGTAAAGGGCCAGGTAGCCTATGGATATCATATTTTATGAAAGGTGACATATCCAGTAAATGCCCCTACAATCAATCTCTGGAATAGATCTAAATACAAGTTCTTCATTTTAATATCCATAAACCACAACCACTTTAAGGAAAATCATGTACAAGTGTCATTTCTCCCATAAAATCTTAAGGAAAACTTTAAAGCATGTGTCATTAGCTTTTTCCCATTAACTTTAAAGCACGTGTCATTTCTCAAGGATTTCTCCCATTAATTCAAGGCAAACTTTAAGGCCTAAAATCTAAAAGTAGCTGAACTTCCATAGGACAGGATCCCCCATACTCTAATAGAGTAAAATGCAAAATGTTAAAAGTGGAGTTTTTTATGATGTAATATATCTTAATAATCTTGATTGACATGGTTGTATTCAACTTCCATAGAATAGGATCCCCCAAACTCAAGGTGAGTAAAATGTAAAATGTTAAAAGTGGAGTGTTTTATGATGTAATGGATCTTAATAATCTAGATTGACATCGCTATATTTTATTAATGTACCTAAATTTACACCTTCCATGTTGCTCTATTCTTGTAAAATGTTAAAACTTGAGTGTTTTAGGATGTAATGGATATAAATTATCTAGATTGTGTTAAATATGATGTAATGGATCTTAATAATCTAGATTGACATGGCTGTATTTTATTAATGTACCTAAATTTACACCCTCCATGTTGCTTTATTCTTGTAAAATGTTAAAAGTGGAGTGTATTAATGCACCTAAATTAACACCTTCCATGTTGCTTTATTCTTTTCAAATGTTAAAAATGGATTGTTTTATGATGTAATGGATATAAATAGTTTAGATTGACATGGCTACAGTGATATGATGATAGTGGAGGTTGATGTTGAAGTTGTAAAATTATTGTACATATCAATTATTATAAATTATTAAACAATTTGATAAGTGCTAAATCATACTTCTTATTAAGGACATAACGAATTTATGATGATAGTGTAGCTTGATGTTTAAGTTGTAAAATTCTTGTACATATCAAGGATGAATGATAGTACAAGGAAAAAATGACATTACTATAAATTATTAAACAATTTGATAATTTCTAAAGCATACTTCTTATTAAGGACATAATTAATTTCTAAGTTGACATTTTTTTCTTAATGTTCTTAGCCTATTTATAAATGTCAAAATAAAGGTTTCTAGATGTGATTTATCCCATAAATTTCACGACAAAAAAAATTCTAAGGAAAACCATGTACATGCCATTTCTCCCACAAAATCATAAAGGTGTGAATTTTGACATATGTCATTTCTCCCAAAAACTATAAGACAATTTCATTTATCCCATATACTATAATGCAAAATTTAAGGCAAACTATGTACATGTCATCTCTATCTTAAACTCTAGGCAAGGAAAACTTCAAGGCATGTCATGTATAGATCTAATTTCTCCCATAAACTTTAGGCAAACCATGGACATGCCATTTTTCTGACAAACGAAAGGCTTTTTCCCATAAATTCAAGGCAAAATTTAAGGCCTAAAAACTTAAAGTGCCTGAACTTCCATAGGATTTTGAACTTACTTAGGATTTTAGTCTATCTGTTGAGTGTTAACTTCTATAAGTTCTAAAGGCAGAGTCTGTAAAGGGCCAGGTAGCCTCTGGATCTCATCTTTTCTGAAAGGTGGCATATCTAGTAAATTCCCCTACAGTCAATCTCTGAAATAGATCTAAATAGAAGTTCTTCATTTTAATATCCATAAACCATAACCACTTTAAGGCAAACTGTGTACATGTTTCATTTATCCCATACATGTGTCAGTTCTCCCATAAATTCTTAGGAAATTTTTTTAAATCATGTGTCATGTTGGATTTCTCCCATTAACTTTAAATAATGTGTCATTTCTCAAGGCTTTCTCCCATTAAATCAAGGCAAACTTTAAGGCCTAAAAAGTGAACCTAAAGTAGCTAAACTTCCATAGGATAGGATCCCCCAAAATCAAGGCTTCCTCCCTTTAATTCAAGGAAACTTTTAAGGCCTAAAAAATAAACCTAAAGTAGCTAAACTTCCATAGGATAGGATCCCCCAAAGTGAAGGCTTTCCCCCATTAATTCAAGGAAAAATTTAAGGCCTAAAAACTGAACCTAAAGTGGTTGAACTTCCATAGGATTTTAGTTTTCTTGACGAGTCTTAACTTCTACAAGTTCTAAAGGAGTCTGTAAAGGGCTAGATAGCCTCTGGATCTCATCCTTTTTTAAGGCATGTAAAGGGCCATGTAGCCTTTGGATCTCATTATTTCTTAAGGCATGTAATTTCATGTAAAGGGCCACGCAGCCTCTCATAGGATTTTGAACTTCCTTATGATTTTAGTGTATCTGATGAGTGTTAAATTCTACAAGTTATAAAGGTAGAGTCTATAAAGGGCCAGGTAGCCTCTGGATCTCATCTTTTCTCAAAGGTGACATATCTAGTAAATTCCCCTACACTCAATCTCTGGAACAGAAATAGAAGTTCTTCATTTTAATAGCCATAAACCACTACGACTTTAAGGAAAACCTTGTACATGTGTCATTTATCCCTTCTCCCATAAAATTTTAGGAAAAATTTAAGGAATGTGTCATTTCTATTTTATTTCTCCCATAAATTATAAGGAAATTTGTCATTTCTCCCACAAACTCATAAAGGTGCACGAATTTTGACATAACTTCATCAACCACTAACACTAGTTGTTTTAATAACTGCATAAAATAAATTTTCAAACCATGTAAATGTCATTTCTCCCACAAACTAAAGGCTTTCTCTCATTAATTCAAGGCCAAATTTAAGGCCTAAAAATTGAACCTAAAGTGGCTGAACTCTCATAGGATTTTGAAATTCCATAGGATTTTAGCCTGCCTGTTGAGTGTTAACTTCTACAATTTCTAAAGGCAGAGTCTGTAAAGGGCCAGGTAGCGTCTGGATCTCATCTTCTCTCAAAGGTGACATATCAAGTAAATGCCCCTACATTCAATCTCTGGAACAGAAATAGAAGTTATTCATTTTAATATCCATAAACCACTACCACTCTAAGGAAATCTTTGTACATGTTTCATTTCTCCCTTCTCCCATAAACTTTTAGGAAAAATTTAAAGAATGTGTCATTTCTATTTCATTTCTCCCACAAACTCATAAAGGTGTTACTTTTGACATAACTTCATCAACCACCACAACTAGTTGTTTTAGTAAGTGCATAAAATAATTTTGCAAACCATGTAAATGTAATTTCTCCCAAAAACTAAAGGCTTTCTCCCATTAATTCAAGGAAAACTTTAAGGCCTAAAAACAGAACGTAAAGTAGCTGAACTATCATAGGATAGGATCCCCCAAACTCAAGGCTTTCCCCCATTAATTCAAGGCAAACTTTAAGGCCTAAAAACTGAACCTAAAGTGGTTGAACTTACATAGGATTTTAGTTTGTTGGTTGAGTCTTAACTTCTACAAGTTCTAAAGGAGTCTATAAAGGGCTAGGTAGCCTCTGGATCTCATCCTTTCTTAAGGCATGTAAAGGGTCAGGTAGCCTCTGGATCTCATTCTTTCTTAAGGAATGTCATTTCTAGATGTGATTTCTGCCATAAATGATAAGGCAAAATTTCATGCAAACCATGCATGAACCATGTATATGTGTCATAAATCTCCCTTGAACTCTAGGCAATGAAATATTTAACGCGTCTCATTTCTACATGTGAATTATACCATAATATTTAATTCAAACTTTCATATAAACCATGCACATGTCATTTATCTCATGCACATGTGTCATTTCTCCCATGAATTTGCAATAAATGTTATTTAATATATTTTTATTGAATTTGTTTTTTTTCAGGGATAAAAAAACCCACTAAATATTCGTTTGAAAAATGGACATTATGCATAGATGTTTCTTACTATCTCAATCTAGGGAAAGTAGTGATTACATATTTACTTTCCAATATTATGACTAGCAAGGTCGTCATGTTAGAAAATTATATATTACAGAGCAATGAAACACATAAAATATGCGTAAAACACAAGCACACAAAACACATAAAACTAGAGAGACACAGATATACATGGCTCACCCAGTTTGGGCTACGTCCACCCCGAACAACGAGTCCTTCCTTTCTATTATCCAGGAAAATGAAGAGACACAACCTACATTAGATCCATTGTAATATCCTCTGTTCTCTCTCACAGTCTCCCTATTTGTTTATCACTCTGAGAGTACGTGTACAATCCACAGCCGCAATACAATACCCTCATACATAGCGAGGGGTTTCCTTCTAGGGAAAAAAACCCAAAACCAAACATAACTTCTACCGTCAGATCATCCACCTAATGAACGACCCAAATTGACTAGGAATTACTATACTTTTATAAGGAAATTTTAGATCTTTTTTTAGC
Organism: Pinus albicaulis; assembly: GCA_034641835.2. NCBI lineage: Eukaryota > Viridiplantae > Streptophyta > Pinopsida > Pinales > Pinaceae > Pinus > Pinus albicaulis. The sequence continues at coordinate 289,857,879 of CM076572.1, read as the reverse complement.
TTCGGGGGCGCTGCCCCTGAAACCCCCTGCCAGGGGGGGGGGCTCCATAAAGTCACAACCACCCCTCGTGGACCCCCCAGGAAGCGTTTAATTATAGGCGGCGTTGCTGCCCCCATTAAGGTACAGGGGTCCAACGTTGTGATACAAAATAAACAAGATAATTAGGCTCCACACCCAACACGTCCAAAGAAAAATGAATATACCAGGAAGAACAACAAACAACGATGCATATTATATTACATTGATAGAATGCTTGGGAATAGCTAGGTAGTATGGATCAAATGGAATTGTAGTTTTCATCAATTCTGAACTTGTGTGCAATTAGATGAAAGGCATGTACCAAGTTAAGAAGGAGAGGCTAAAACAATTGCATGGAAAATAAAACAATATTGTTAGCCAATTTCAATTTTTTGGTATAAGAAATTGTACAAATGTGAATAAGATGTTTGCTGATCTATTGTGTGGGGCAATGCCAATTCAGGATACATCTATCAAAGATGAATTAATAGATGAATTATAATTATACGGGGCAATGCCAATGCAAGACTCATCTCTCAAAGATGAATTAGTTTTGAGATGCTCTTCTTCGAAAATTCAAGATTAAACTCTCAAAGATGAATTAGTGTTGAGACACTCTCCAAAATTTAATGATGGAAATTGTAACATATCTTGGATATGTGTGTGGTTTTTACATATAAATGCACCTTTTTTAATGGCTAATATGTGTTTTTTTCAATTATATACCAAGTGTGCTCCCACCACACCATGTAAAGCACAACTAGGTGAACTTCACATTTTCAACAAGTGGTGAACTACACATTTTTATAAAATTAAAATGTGAGGACTTAAACAATTTTTTGTTTAAATGGAGTTTCATGCTTCTTTTTTAATGACCATGTGTGTTTTTCAATTTTATACCAAGTGTACTCCCACCATGTAAAGTTAAATTTGGTTAACTTAATATTTTTATAAATTTTGTTGCTTAAATTGAGTTTCACACATCAATTAGTGCTTTGAAAGTTGTGTTTTACATAATTTGTGTACACAAAATTACATTAATTTTCTGAAATTTATTTTGAATTTATTTTAAATAGTAATTTAAAAAATTAATTGTAAATGTCCACTGTAGATATATATATCATGGAGTACGAACGACGAAGATCAACTGAATCCCATACCTCTACGAGAGAAGGGGATCAGGGATGAAGGGATTTTCATGGTATTTAAATATAATATTAAATCTCCATACATATACATACATGTGTGTACATATGGAATTGATTTTTTTATCAATTTTGTGAGTTAAATTAGTTGTTAATAAGTTTCATTTTTTATTCTTTAGGAGATAAGAGGAGAAGGGTGTCTACTCCATCAATGGTGCATGTCCATGGTTCATGTAATCACGGTATGGTTCACATGATTTAATCAATGAATATGTACATGTATTGATATGTATGAATGCATTTTTGAATTTATTATAAATTCATATTTTCTATGAAGCTTCTCTCTCATCTTGTGAGGTTGGTGGTGGTTCACATTCCCTTGGAGGGCCATCAATAAGTGCTGGCGGATGGCGTGAAGGTGGCGAAATGTGTTCCACCAGAGGCCAATCAACGGATGTTCATGTTTGTTGTCAACCAATCAGTGGTCATTTTGGTTCTCAACAGGGTCGTTCTGGTTCTCAATAGTCTCAGGGTGGGCAAGATGCTCGTCAACCACATCTAAGTGGCCATTAATTTGAATATTATTTTCATTCAATTTGTACAAATTTGTTTACATGTGTTTTTTTAATATAAAATATTTTATATATTGATGGAGAGACAGAAAATTTTGCTCCAAATGTTGCTTGAAAATTACGTAGGGCATAACGTGTCATTCAAGAAGAAGGTTGTCCACCAACAACGACTTATCCGTCCGAAATTTTCGATATACCCTGGGAGCCAAACATGGAGCAATGCACCTTAGAAAGGTGTCAACATCTTCATGCAAAATTGAAGAGAGATCTCGTGGCTTTGACTCTACCTGCTAGGAGTCGACAAAGCTTGGGCCAACCACTGATAATTTTATAGAAGTGATGAGAAAATGAAAGGAAGTAGTGATGAGTCTCGATAAATGGGAGGTTGTTAAACAAAGAGTTACAACAGAAATGGCCAAGTCTATGTTTAATTTCAAATAAGGGCTGAAAAGATAGATGCTGAAGGTGAAATATTTCAAGCACTCTCATATAGCTCACTATTTGTATGATAGACACCTTGCGGCCTATGGAAGACTCCCATGGAATGACGAGGTTCCACTTTATTTTGACAAATTTATTTTATGCAGAATTCTTTTTGCAAATGAAATCCAATTACAATGACTTTCCCTCTGAATTTTTTGGTCCTGAGAAAGGTTGATTGTGTGATCGTAGGGGTGCTAAGCGTGATGTTGAGTTGCCTCGCCCTGAGCTACCATTGGTTAGTCGACCTCTTTATGTAGAAAATTTGCGGTCGGAGATGGATGCCACTTTTCAAATTAGTCAAGAAGAAAGGAATGCCATCATTGAAAATGTTCATAGTGGATTGGGTGGATTTGATGTTTTTCTGAATCGAGAAAGAGCACGTGAGAATGCACGCGCTAATTTTGTGTATTATACAAATGAGGAGATTGACAACATGAGTGTTGAAGATCTCAAAACATATGCAAAGAATTTTCACAATGGTTGGCAGGACCTAACTGTAAATGAGGAAGAGGGCATGGGAACGGCATGTGTTAATGGTTAGGGTTAAATTATTTTAACACATGTCTAATTTGTAATAAATACATATATACATACATTTATTTGTATAAATTAATCTAACAAAAATGTATCATTATATGTTCACACCATTTGCAGTTGTCACGCTTGATGAATGAAGAAAATGTTAATATCACGGTCGGAGCCTCCGATTCAAACAATGAAGATGGGTCTCACCATCAATCATACAATCAAGATGGTTCTCACCATCAAGATATGTTGGCAAATGTTATTGTTTTTTAAGTGAACATGATGATGTACAATTTTTTTATTATCTATTATTATATATATAGAAACATGATGAGATATTTTAAAATAAGTAATTGTGCACACATGTACATGCACATATATATAATAAAATGTTTTAATAGATTCCGATTCAGTTCAAAGTTTTTGGGATGGTGGTACCTTCTTCTTCCTTGGGAGATGTGCCAAATCCACAATCACAAGTATGAACAATTTTTCACTTTTAAAATTTATGTTTCTAAGTTATATATTCCACCTCAAAAAGTTCCATTAAAAATTAGATATATCTACATCTTGAATTATTTTAAATTTTTTGAATTTTAGGTTTCTGGAGAGTTTCTTTCCGAGCCACTCTTAGGAGATGTGCCAAAACCACCAACACAAGTATTCAAATTTTCACTTAAATATATATATATAAGTTATAAGTTATAAATTTAAGTTTAAAAGTTTTATTATAAATTGAGATCTAGAGATTTTGAGTTATATTAAATTTTTTGAATTTTAGGTTTTTGGAGATTTTCTTTTGGAGCCTCTCTTAGGAGATGTGCCAAATACACCAGCAGAAGTATTCATTTTTTCACTTAAATATATGTTTTTAAGTTATAATTTATAAATTAAAGTTTAAAAGTTTTATTATAAATTGAGATCTTGATCTTGAGTTATTTTATACTTTTAAATTTTTTGAATTTTAAGTTCCTATAGAGGATTTCTTTTCTCCATGGACTCTAGCAATGGAGATAGGAACATCCACACCATTTAAACCATTTGAACAAGTTGTCTAACTTTTTTTTTAATATTATTGAAAATAAGTTTATATATGCGTTTTCATTTGAAATATATATATATATATATAACTGTACATGTATATTGTACAGTTTACTGTTGAAGATGTTCCTGTGGGGGAAGCTTTAGTAGACAAGAAACAAATGGAGAGGGAACCTTATTAGGTATTGCATGATTTATTTTTACATTTTGTTTTTTACATGAAGCTCTATATATTCTCACTCAATTTTAAAACATTAAATTTTAATGTTTGTACACATTGTCTGCAGGTTCCCCATGCTTCGCAGGATAGCTCGAGGATTGTGACTTTGCTGGTAAAGACACTACATCCATATGTATTTGATGGATGATGCACATGCACTATTTGATGGATGATGCAAATGCACACGTGAAACATTATATTTTCAATATATTTAGTTTTAAATTTACTTTTTTTTAATATATAGTCTTATCTAGATCCAGTCATATAGTCATATATAACTTGATACTTGATACATGTGAGATCTAAAAATTTTGGACATATTTTATGTGAACTACATTTGGTACATGTGAATGTGATATATAATGTTTTTAAAACTTAAGTTTTGGATGGTTGAACTACATTTGGCATGTGAAGTAATGTTACAGTGTTATATAATTTGTTTTGTTTTTAAAGTGTTATGGTTGAATTACATTTGGCATGTGAAGTAATGTTACTTGATACTTGATACTTGATACTTGATACTTATGATCTATAATGTTTTGTTTTTAAAACTCAAGTTTTTTATGTTTGAACTACATTTGGCATGTGAAGTAATGTTTTGTTATAATTTGTTTTGTTTTTAAAACTTAATTTTTGGATGGTTGAACTACATTTCACATGTGAAGTAATGTTCTGATCTATATTGTTTTGTTTTTAAAACTTAAGTTTTGGATGGTTGAACTACATTTGGCATGTGGTATAATGTTTTTTTTTTAAAATTGAAGTTGTCGTTTTCCAAAAAAAAACAAAAAATCACATGAATATATCTATATGTAGAAATGATTTAAGTACATGTTTAATATATATGTTAAAACGAAGTACTATATATATATATATATATATATATATAAACAATCATAAGATTCTATAGTTCTTGTTAGATGTGTCAAACAATCATAAAAATAAAAAAATGCATTCTATAATGTATATATATCTAGTACGTGCAACATTTTTCATCAATGCACATAGAAAAGCTACTTTCAGTTAATTGCATTCTAGAACATATATATCCAGTACTTCAACAATTTTCATCAATGCAAATAGAAAAGCTACTTTCAGCTAATTGCATTCTAGAACATATATATTCAGTACGTGAAACATTTTTCATCAATTCACATAGTAAAACTACTTGAAAAGTTAATTGCATTCTAGAACACATATATATCCAATACGTGCAACATTTTTCATCAATGGACATAGAAAATCTACTTTCAGTTAATTTCCTAAAACATGTATATATTCAGTACGTGCAACATTTTTCATCAGTGTACATAGAAAAATAACTTTCAGTTAATTTCATTCTAGAATATATACATCCAGTACTTGCAACACTTTTCATCAATGCAAATAGAAAAGCTACTTTTACTTAAATGCATTCTAGAACATATATATATCCAATAATTCTAGAACATATATATCCAGCACGTGCAACATTTTTCATCAATGCACATATAAAAGCTACTTTCAGTGAATTGCATTCTAGAACATATATATATCTAATACATGCAACATTTTTCATTAATGCATGTATAGAAAAACTACTTTCAGTTGATACTAGTGTGCATGTACCAAAAAAATGTACATGTGGAAACACTTGCACAGATAACATAATAAGGAAGTTCAATTTTTAGTTGATTTCTGGAAGTTCTAAAAAATGAATCTAAAGAGAAGAAATTTCTGGGTAGTTCAATAAAAAAAACTCCAATGGAATGACATCTTCAATGATCCGTTCATGATCGGATTTTGACATTTTCTATTTCTTAATTTTTTTGTTTTTTTCTTTGATTGGACTTCTATTAACTTTATGTGTGCATAACACACCAAGTGACTATATTGACAACTTATGACATTGGGTTCATAGTCTTCAAAGTAAACAAAATCTCCTCTTTGATTACTTTTCTTGAAAAAATAACCTTTCAGTATAATAGATCCTCCGTCATATGGAAACCCGTGATCATTATAGTTTTCTTATAATTTCATCTTTCGTTCAGTGCAATGCATCAAATAATACTTCACATTTTCATCGTTGTCAGTAGATGCAATTATAGCAAAAACATCTCCTGCACAATAAAACAAACTTATGTATTTAAATTTAGATCATAATTAACATGAAAATTTAACTTTAAAATAATTTTAGTATCTATTTCTAGAACTCTATCATTTGAAAGCAATTCAAATGTTACCTTCTCTAACAAGATCATAAACTCTATCACCATCATATGATATTGTAGTCTCCTTTGATTGCATTTCTTCAAATATTGCAACGGATATTTTCCCCTTTGTTTCTAGCTGTTTATGTTTCCAATATTTTACATACATTTTGTTTTCACAAACATCATTGGATTATGTGTTGTCTATGCAAACATGAAAAAAACAAGAATATTTTCTTTTATCCAATGCAAACACATTTTTGGACAATTTTTTTTTAATTGAATGCAATTTTCAAGTCCCTTTTATTGTTTCAACGTCATTTCCAATTGATCTATCTACATATTCGATCCTAATAGGCCAAAAAAACCTATATATGGAAAATTCCAAGAAGAATCTAAATATTATATCAAAATACCATCAAAGATAATCATTGTGATAAATTTACATTGTTTAAAATTGGATATCCAATAAAAATTAAATTGAATGTACCTTCTCACTTCCCGTGATTGGTTAGTATCATGGCTTAGAGTAGCAATGCACCATTGAACAACTTCTTTAGCATCCACAAGTCGGTTTGTAGATGGGTTCATTTGATATCTTTGAAGTGCTCATTTTATGCATGCGCCTGCACCATCATGTTCTCCTTTTCCATGGCCAGTCTCAAAGAAATTCCAACAATGTTTAATGCAGGTTTTCTTATGAAGACAACGCAACCAAAATAATGATCGTGAATATTTGAATTGACCTGCGCATCCATATGACCATATCCAATGTTCATTGAATTTTATTCCACAGCTTTTCAAGGAGTTGTGAATCTTTCCAAAATAGTGTTGTACAAAATATATATCATGTGTACGATCATCATTGATATAAAAGTGATATAATTTAATAACATGCTGATTTTCATTGGTGCTTTCTATATGATAGACGTTTTTTTTTCGGCATGTCTATATAGAATATGGATGAGCATGGAGACTTGATCATAATGATAGTATTCACTGTAAATTTCTTTTTGTGGAACAAATGCGTAGTTTTCTGCAAAATCAGTTACAGAAAAAATGGTCCCTGGTGGAAAAAATTCAGAGGATTTTCTAAATTGAATGTCTTGCCATCGAGCTCTATGGGGATGCTTGGTATATCTATAAATTTCTGCCTCAAAATTTCTCAAAAAATCTATCACAAAAATTTCATCTTCTTGTAGTTCAATTCTTTTAGCACTATTTGAACCTTGAATCGATGTATGGATATATTCATATCTCTTCCATTTCACTTTCATGTTGGACAAAGGATTGATCATTTATATCAGTACGATATTTGTTTTGAAATTTAGTCAAATTTCCACAATCATCGCATTTTTTACCACCAACACATTTCTTTTCGTAAAATAATTCATCGCTTTCTCTTCCACATAGAATTTGAGATATGAAATCATGGATAGTGGAAGGAGGAGGTGAATCTTTCCAAAATTTTCTACCAAAATTAAGGAATGTGTCATAATATAACTCAAATTCCACATGATAATGACAACAACAAGTGTCGCATACGGTGATAGGTTTTACATACCATGGTTTTTGTTGAACAAAAGCACTGATTGAGACATGAATTTCATGATTCTCTTCTTTGAAATTGTTGAACAACTCTATCTGAGTGGTGTCCAAAAAATGTTTTTCATGTTCTTCATACTGATTTCGTGCTATTCTTCTTCGCATCACATCCCTTGCATTTGGCGAAACACGTAAATTTTTCTTCCAATATTCATATATATTTTTTAAAATTTTCTCCAAGTCTATCTTTGTATGGTTTCCTACAAATAGTTCTCCAACAAGAGATCTCATCATTTACATTTATTTGCAACCGAAATTTCTGATGTTTCTGAAAAGTTTTTCGTGAGGTTCCTAATGCTCGTGCCATAGATTTTACCAAGCGATTCTCTTTAGTACTTGATGAAACCACTACCATATGTATTGCTCTATGTACAACTGAAACATTTTTCTATCTAGATCCTCTAATTGAATTTATAACACTGTTTATATTTTGTATCACATTTTCCTTCATTTTTTAATCTTTTGTTGCTTTTTGAATACCCAATAAAGTCATAACTTCTTTTAATTTCCTTAATGATAGCAGACCTTTCAACATTTGGGTTTGAGCTGTCATATTTTCCTTTATAATGTACGTATCAAAAATACGTTGAACACGATATCGTATAAAATGGTCAACTCTTTTATCTCCATATGTGTGAGTGTCAACATTTTCTAACATCTCATCATTGACATTGATTTCATCTATACGTATTCTAATGAATAGTACATAATATGTTTACATATTCAATAAATAATTGAATTAATAAATATGTATAATTTCAATAATACGTGCATGTGTTCAATATATATATATATACATACCTTGTGATTCAATTTCTTCACTTGAATTTCTTTCAACATTTTCACCATCTTCAATTATTGGTTCAATATCTCTTTCACTTTCTCTTTCAATATTTTTTATCTCATCATCAATGTTTTCAGGAATATCTCTCTCTGTTTACATTGAAAAATACTTTTCAAATTAGTTCATCAAATAAAAATTAAGCTTCAAATTTTACACTAGGAAAATTTTAAATATCAAATTCATAATATTTACATTTACATACATGCTTCAACTTCTAGTTGAGGTTGATTTTCCCTTTCAATATTTGAGAGTTCTTCTCTCATTTTTTTTTCGAAATTCTCTCCCCTCTTCTCTACATTCCTTAGGGTCTCTTGTTCGATCATATTTTCTTGTGAAAATCCTTCAATTTCCCATGATAATAGAGTATGAAGCTCAAAAATTTCCTTCAAAAATTTAGACAAAAAACTCAATTAAGAAAAACATCAGAAAATATTTAATTTAAAAAAATCTCATTTTAAAAATTTTGCAAAAAATACATACTTGAATCCAAAACACTTACTTTAAAAAATCCGAGAAAAAAATGTCCTATAAAAATGAAATAAAGCTCAAAGTATTTCCTTCCAAGTCTTGCAAAATTTTTTTATTTAAAAAGTTAGAAAAAAAAATCATTTAAAAAAAACATTATAAAAGATTTATTTCAACCCAAAACACATACTCTAAAAAATGTCACTTCAAAAAATAACTCCAAAAAATGTCCATTGAAAATTAATTCCAACTTTTTAAAAAATGCCACTTTAAAAACTACTTCAAAAAAGCTCTAAAAAAATATCACTCTAAAAAATACCTTCAAAAAATGTGCTTTGGATATTAAGCCTAAAAAGAGCCCTTTCGAAATTAAGTCCAGAAAATTTCTTTTGGAAATTAAGCCCAAAAACCTCTAAAAACAAAATACATCCAAAAAAATGTTCTTTGAAAATTAAGCCCAAAACCTCTAAAAACAATGAAAATTAAGCCCAAAACTTATAAAGAAAAATACCTTAAAACCAAAAAATGTCTTTTGGAAATTAAGCCCAAAAACCTCTAAAAACAAAATACATCCAAAAAAATGTCCTTTAAAAATTAAGCCCAAAACTTTTAAAAACAAAATACTTAAAAAAAAACCAATGAAAATTAAGCCCAAAACTTCTGAAAACAAAATATCTTTAAAAAAAAAAACAATTAAAATTAAGCCCAAAACCTCTAAAAACAAAATACCTTAAAAAAAATGAAGCCAAAAAAACATCAAAAAAATGTATCACATACCTCCAAGAAATGTCCTTTGAATGTACCTCCAAAAAAAGTCCTTCAACTCAAAACAACACTTTGCAAAAATTTCCTTTGAATGTACCTCCAAGAAAAGTCCTTAAACCCAAAAAAATCCTTTGCAAAATCACACCAAATGAAGAAATAACTACATCCCACCTAAACATCATAAATCAAACACCCTTTTCTCACGGTTTTACCCAACTGAGAAGCGTTGATAGGACACAAATTTATAGGTTTCTTAACTCCATAAAGTTCCTTCCTGGACCCACTTTCCATGAGCTAACTGATTGATTTTTCCTTACAGTTTACCAAGGATCAGTGTCCTTCTAGACAGTCCATCCCTATAAGTATATCATAGAATCCTAATGGAAAAATATTTAAATCAATGGTGATTTGCTGATTATATAGTCTCAAAGGACCATCTGACACCTTAGAAACCACTATTATTTTGGTTCCAGTGGCTAGTTGTACTAACCATTGGTTTTTTAATTTTTGAGCCTGAAGGTGACATTTTTCTACAATTTTAGGGCTGACATAACTTAAGCTGGCCCCTAGGTCTACTGAAATAGATACGGATTGATGAAATATCTTACCTTCTAATTAAATAATAGTGGGTTGTTATTATTATTTCTGATATTCTAATGCACATTGATGCTATGCGTGCTTCTAGCCAACTCCCCAACAGTAGATGCTTCTTGAACATTAGCAGCTTGCTCTGACCTAGCTCGATGGGGACAATTTTTATAATAGTGGGCACATCTGCAACCCCAACATTGTAGAGGGGGAGTTTGTACCTGTCTAAAGTCTGGCTTTATAGATGCTTTAGTAGGCCTATTGTCATCTTGTCACTTCGATTTTTGTTGATGATATCCAGATTGTTTACTGCACTAATTTCTCTATGAATTTATGAAATTTTCCCATTTTCACTTATGAAATTCTGGAAATTCATTTTTCCCTTCTTCTGAGACCAATTTTTACTAGTGTATCATTTTTGTCTTGTTTGTTGGTAACGGATGCGTGCCTTTTATCTTTCATCGTACATGGTTTTTGGATAATCAAACTCTATTCTCTCTTTAATGAATGTAGGTAGACTACTCATAAAGCGTTGTACCTTTCTTTTCCTTCCCGAAGGTATGGTACATACTGTAATAACGAAGTAAATTTCATTATGTATTAATCCATGGTCAGTTTTCCAAGTCTCAAATGATGAAATTCTTTAGCCTTCTCATCATAAAATCGCTCTGTCATGTACTTATTTCTGAAGTGTTTATGAAATTCATCCCACGTAAACTTTAGCGCCTCTATTCAATTAATCGATTTGGTTTCCTCCCACCATAAGGTGGCTTTTCTTTGAAGCTGATACATAGCTAATTTAGCGTTGAGGTTACTATTATATTCATACACCTCGAAATATTTATTCATATTGATAACCCAGGACTCTGTAGCAACCTCTTCTTCTCCATAAAAAAATAGAGGTTTTATCTTTCTAAACCCCCCCTGTAGCTCTATTTTCAGTTTCTTGGATTTCTGTTGCTCTGAAGCATATCTTGATTCTTCTTCATTATCGGCCTTGTCTCTATGAATTCTTTGAGTATGGCTTCCTTCTAGGTGATCTGCGGTAATGTTTTGGTGTTCCCCTTCATTTTGGGTTTCATGCTCGATAATGGGTTGATAAGTTCTATAATCCTTCCTGTCCAAGAGACTCTTCTGGATTATTTCCAGCTCACGCATCAATTTTTTGGTATCTTTCCTTCATCATCCCATTTATTCTTGCAGTTGTCTCACAGTCTTAAGTAACCTATTTTTCTAGTGTTGTTGTTACGCACCTAACAGTACCAATGTCTTCGGGTGTGCTTCCATATTTGGCATGTTTCCAATCGATCCGGAGGGAAATTTTCCTCCAAATACCCTTCTTATCCTGACCGAGTTTTTTTTTACCTCTCACTATGCACAGTTCAACACGATTTATTAGAAACATTAGTGCCAAATCAGGCCATAATGTAGAAACATGTGCTCTGATACCACTTGTAACATCTATTCATAATTGTTTTTTTTAATTTTTTTATCTCATGGTAAAACCATGCCATAAAATTATATAACCTTAAAGGAAAATTTATATTTTCATTTTTACCATGGTCCAGATTCCATGAATTTACAACTTAGGTTAATATTGTTTTCACATGAATTTATCCCAAGTTCAACTTATTTATCGCCGGTGTATATGGATGGTTTGTCATGATCTCGTCCGGTACCAGGTGTTAAAGAAGTTGTGGGTGGGTTGTTAATGATACGTATGTTATTATTCTTCATAGTACAAAGATTTAATACGCCTTTAATTTACAAGGTGAATACATTTGGATAATTCTTGATTTTTGAGACATTTGGCCACATAAGAGCCGATGGACCTGTTCTCCCAAATCAGATGGTTGAGGGATAGAGGAGATTGTTGAGGTATCGAAACCTACCTCCATTGTTGCACCTAAGGCTCATTATTTCAATTCTAGTTAGGGTTTGATGTCTTTGCCTCCCACTAAACTGGTTCAAATGACCAAATGTTTTGCTTATGACTATAATGTTTCATTTGCAGGTAATGAAATTAGACATTATGCCATTAACAATTTCGAGTAATTTTTTTCTCTAAGTTTATTTTACTTTTTGATTCACACTAAAGTAGAGATATCTTCATATGTTCTTGCTTTGTCACCCTGGGATATTCTGCTTCGCAACCCTTGTGTGACCTTTTTGACCTCCTATTGGTGGTTACCTTAGTAATACTCTTCAATTCGACAATTCAAGCTGTCTTAGTTTAGGAGTAATGGCTTCCACTGATACTACATGTATTAATTCTGTTTTCTTTTGTTTCCTTTGATTTTATAATGTACATTAGTTTTAATAGCCCTTAATTTTATTTGATGCGAAGATCACAGTTTTTCAGTTTTCCTCCCTAATAGCATTTTGGCTTGCATCAACACTCGTTTATAGTTTCACTCACGACAGTCTCGACGAGTTCTATTATGGAAATCTCGGCTTGTCCTTGAGGGTTTTCAATATAAGTAATTCATATTCAATTCCCATGTACATATGCTTACAAATTTGATTCATCTTCCTGCCCTATTGATTAATGGATTCTGTTTTATTTTCCATTTTCTGCTTCTGCATTTTCCCACTCACCATTGTCTATGATGCCACCCAATAGTCCGGACGGTGAAGCCATTGCAGGTGTTGTTGAAAATGGCAACAAGAAATAGTGAAGGAGGCCTCCTGAAACATCTTTCCTGATCCTAGTTGGAAAGTGATCACCTAAACTAGGTGGGGACCACACATGTGATTTTTGTCGAAAAGTCTATTTTTAGACTATGTCTATTTTTAGACATACGGAGCATGATTCGGGGATTCCAGTTGGAGATTCTTGAAGTATGTGATATGTTGGTAAAAATAGATGAGACCCTTATTTTTAGGACCCAGGCTATTTTTAGACTGTATCTCCTAAAAATATGGAAGTCAAATATTATTTACCCTTAATAATATTTAGACTATAAACAGCAGTTTACTCTCTTGGAGCACTTCAGTTTGACCCCCAGAAGTGGGGCATGCAGCTGACATAAGGAAATTCGAATTTCCTATGAGTTAAGTGAGCTATTGCATGTTAGACTTCAGTTAGACTCATGTGGCAGAGTTTTGGTGGAGTTGATTGAGGAGTTAATAGAGGTGGTGTTCTGGTTAACTAGTTGAACTAGTTGTATTTAGTTTAACTGGCTAATACACTAGAGATGAGTTGTGTGAATTAAATATTATTTAATTCACTAATTATTAACTCATTATTCAACTAAAGAAAACATCAGTTTAACTCAGTGCATGGACAGTTCAGTGGAGACCAGTGAAAGAGGTAGATGAAAGGGTGAGTATAGCTATCAGTTGGAGGATCAGTTGTGCATGAGATTTGCACCACACTTGGAGGAAATTACCAATGAAAATTGCGCAGTTGAAGCCAGTGAGATTCGAACCTGGATCTCTATTTAGACCAGCCTTGATTACGCAATAGAGGAAGAGAAGTAGTGGGTGTGTTTTGAACCTGTGACTTGTTCAAAACCAAGCTAGTTTTTGTGTAGCTTTGGGAGATAGTACTGAGTACTTGTGAGGAGTTTGTACTATGTATTTGCTGCATGTTCTCTCCATGTATAATATACTATAGCTGGGGGTTTTCAGCTATAAGCTTTCCCCATACATACTATGTTAATGTGTGTGATGATTTGATGTGTGATCGCTTCTATTATTTCCGCATGTGACAATTAATTGTAGAAGAAGGTTATGTGTTATGCATGCAATTCGAAATTGATGTATGATCGGGTTAATCTTCATTGAATAAGTGATTTATTCAGCAAATTTCTACATGGTATCGGAGCAATATTAATTGTCGAGATCTATTACGGTGATTGCAAACTTATTTCCTCGGACATAGCCTGCATACGGGCCAGATAGCCTCCGGATTCATCTTTCTTTGGAAAGTGAAAGGTCTGGTAAAAGCCCATGCAGTCAATCTCTGATTTGGAAATAATTTGTTCTCAAGTATAGATCGGAAGCGATTGAGTTTTAGGATAAACTCAAGAAACATAAAGATGGAGAAAGCCGGAAATATACATGCATATTGTATATAATTTTCTACATGGAATGAGAGCGAGAATTTTTGGGTGCGCGAGTTTGTAGGGAATATCTGAAAATATTTTGTGTAATATTTCAGAAAAAAATAGCATATTTGGATTCCTTGCGGAAAAACACCCAAATTGAAAAAAAAAATCGGTCGAATCGGAGCTCGGATGAGGGAGATATCATCGATTTAAAATCAGCTCTTTTGTTAGAAAATTTTGCGATGGCAGGACAATTGCAATGTGCGCGAGCCAAGAATCTACATGCACTGAGGTACAAGATGCATGAAAAGCTTTGAGGAGCAAAGCAGAGGTTAGTGACTTGGTGGTTGAGAGGGAGCCTCTCAACGTGCAGCGTGAGGACAAGTCAAGAAGGTTGGGATTCGGGCAAAGAATCTCTACAGACTTGGAGTAGATGGGATGTCTACGGAGCTTCCTGCTGATGGGAAGTGCATGAAAGGCATGCAAATGATGCTTGAGAGGGAGCAAGTTTTGCATGCAGGTATTGAAGTAGATGGGATGTCTACGGAGCTTCCTACTGTTGGGAAGCGGGAGGAAGACATGCAACTGAAGCTTGAGAGGGAGCAAGTGTTGCATGCAGGCGAGAAAGACATGCAATTGAAGCTTGAGAGGGAGCGGGTTTTGCATGCAGGTGATAGTGAACCTCGGAGTGTGGAGCAGCCACAAGAGGATCATGGAGTGGAAGAGACCACTCATGCAGAGAAATTTCGTGCCAGACGGGCAGAGGGAGTGCATGCAGCTATACCACCAGGTATGAGGTGGGGCGACATGCATGAGTAATCCCATGAGGAGATTTATGGGCAGATTCATGAGATGGTGTGGATCTCATGGATTGAACCTGGCTACGAGGTGCCTGACACTTCTCCATAGCAAGATGGGTTCAGGTGATGTGAGGCAGGATCAAAGTGACGGTGTCGGATCTTGGAGCGCGGATCGGGTCAGCAGCCCAAAGAAGTGCAGAGTACATGGGTGCGAGAGTTCTGTGTGATAGTTCCACAGTGGCATGTACGGTTGGTGGTAGTGAGACTTTGATGATAGATGCTAGTACATCTCAAAGTGATTGGTGTTTGAGCCTATTCGTTTCGGAGGAGTTCTGGAAGCGGTGCATGGGTTATGGTGCACCATGATTTTCTGGTGCATGGCGCATGCAAAGGGTGCATGGCGAATGCATGGAGTTACATGTCGCATGCATGGAGTTGCATGGCGCTTGTGAAGGTTGCAGGGCGAATGCATGGAGTTGCATGTCGCATGCAAATGACAGTCCTTTCTTGTTGAGAGGGAGTGTTGAAAATGGCAAAACGAAACAGTGAAGGAGGCCTCCTGAAACATCTTTCCTGATCCTAGTTGGAAAGTGATCACCTAAACTAGGTGGGACCACACATGTGATTTTTTGTCGAAAAGTCTATTTTTAGACTATGTCTATTTTTAGACATACGGAGCATGATTCGGGGATTCCAGTTGGAGATTCTTGAAGTATGCGATATGTTGGTAAAAATAGATGAGACCCTTATTTTTAGGACCCAGGCTATTTTTAGACTGTCTCCCCTAAAAATATGGAAGTCAAATATTATTTACCCTTAATAATATTTAGACTATAAACAGCAGTTTACTCTCTTGGAGCACTTCAGTTTGACCCCCAGAGGTGGGGCATGCAGCTGACATAAGGAAATTCGAATTTCCTATGGGTTAAGTAATTCTGCATTGTTAGACTTGATTTATTAATTTCATGTAGCGAGATTGATAGCAGAGTTGATTGATCAGTTAATGGAGGTGGTGTTACGGTTAGCCTGCGTTAGACTAGTTGTATTCGTTATTTAAGCTCTGTCACCTAGAGATGAGTTGTGTCGTTAAATATTATTTAATTCATTAATTAGTAACTCATTATTCAACTCAAGAACACATCAGTTCACTACAGTGCATGATCAGTTCAGTGGAGACCAGTGAAAGAGGTAGATGAAAGGGTGGAGTTAGCTATCAGTGGCGACATCGGTTGTGCATGAGATTTGCACCACACTTGGAGGAATTGCCCATGATGATTGCGCTGTCAAGCCAAGGAGATTCGAACCTTGGATCTCTATTTAAATTACATTATTAAATTCATATAATAGGAAAGAAATAGTGGTGTGTTTTGACCTTGACTTGTTAAACTAAAGCTACTTTGTGTATACAGGAGATAAATCTCTTGTGAGTACTTGTGGGGGAGTTTGTGCCTGTGTTGTGCATGTATTCTCTCCATATAATATATATAGTGAGGGGTTTCGATAACGAAAACACCATATTGCTTCATGTAGTAGTGAGGATTGATGTGTGATCGCTATATTGTTCACATGAAAGCAGTGGAAGCAGAAGAAGGTTATGTGTTATGCATGCAATTCGAAATTGATGTATGATCGGGTTAATATTCAGTGAATAAGTGATTTATTCAGCTAATTTCTACAGGTGTCTCTAGTGCAGGGTAATTTTCTTGACCTATGATTTCTTGAACTCATTGATGGTGTGTTATGCTAGGTTTTATAGATACCATTACATTCTGCACAGGTTTTGCCACAACCCCGGTGCATGATTCTCTAAGTGGGACTTGGGTCATACCCCACAAGGGTTTCTTAGTTCTTCACCATACTGATACTTTCAGTTATGGATTTAGTTATTTCCAGTATAAATTTCATTTCGTGGCTATGTAATAACCATTTACATGAACACTCGTTGACATGATTGTATTTTTAGCTAAGGGATTTAGTTACTGATATTTTATTGACTTATAAATGCTTTAATACTATTCAATATAAAGAAGGATGACTTCTGGTTAGATTTGATCTAGTGTTTCAATGAATTTTCTATTGTTTATATTTATAAATTTACTTTTAGCTGGAAGAATAGTTCTCTATTTGTTTTAAATACCTCATGTAACTTAAGCTTTTCGCCCAAGTTAGTTATTACACAGTGCAGGAGTAGAACTATTATCTCCCTTTACCATTTTACATTCACCTGTGTTTTCCTCGGGAAATTCAGGCTAGGTATTTTCTCTATCACTCATGATAAGGTTAAAATATCACTCATATGAATCTACTGGCATATAATATTTCCTACACACTGGTTAAATGTGAAAGTTTTAGGTTTAATAATTGAGGAGTTCCTACTCTCTTACCGCATGATCCTGCTGAGTATTTGTATAAGAGGGGTCTTTCCATTTCGCATTGGTAATATTTTTTGAAGTATTGACCTTAATTTTAGGTCCCATCATGTGCACTTAGGGTGTTCATACATAATTTTGATATTAACATATAAACAATTGAGTATTTATTAATATAACTCCAACCTGGCTCAAATAACTAAATCCACAAGTTCTTCGAGAAATCGAAAGATTGTTTTTTATGATGATTGTAACAACTGAAAATAAAGGTTATTCAATTCTTCTCAAATAACAAAATCCATAGGTTCTTCAAGAAATTGAAAGATTGATTTTATTATGATGTGTGTAACAATCAAAAATAAATATTATTCGATTCTTAAAGTTATTTATCTGTGCTATCTCTATCGACAGTGTTAACTTCTCTGTAAGATTCCAACACAGATATTGATAATCCTTGCTGTCATAATTAGGTTAACCTATCTTCTCTGTAATATTTTAATATTGAATCCACAATACTTTTGACCATACTTATTTTAGCGTAAATTCTCTGCAAGATTGCAATACATACATCTATAGTACTTTTGATCATACTTAGTTTAGCATAACTTCTCCGCAAGAGTGAAATATAATATTGACAGTGATTTTAATGAACTATAAATAGTAGATAGAATAGTAACATGCCACTCAAACTTCCTTTTCATTTAAACAAAGATAAATATCTACTATGAAATAAAACACTAAAATATTTATCTCAATACCGCAAGTCTAATCTAGTCCACTCAACCACTAAGAAAAGGCGATTACGTCCTCTTCCCACCGCCAAGCTCCTCGTTGAGGAGTAGACTAAAATATTAGGAAACCATAGAGTTAGGCATCAAGCCCAATATCCAGCCTAGGATCTTAAGTTTATATTAAGTTCCAATGGCACCTGTCCAGCTTAGGATACTCTTAAGCAATGTCTTGCTTGCATTCAGACCTCATTCTCCTTTTCCAAAGAAAAATACAGAACCCCTTTTCCTCCTTGAGATTCCATTTTTATATCATGAGGAAAATGTAGCTGTTTCTTGAAATTCCCCAACTGCTCATTGTTTGGAATTCATAATTTCCCATAGAATGATAAAATTTCTCATATTAAAAGAAAACAATCATTACTATTATTTTTTTAAAATAAAATGTCTAATGTTTTTACTGAATATTAAACCGTTTTATTATAACTAAAATAAATTTGTTTAATGAAATATTTTCATAACTAGGGGTGTCACATATTCCCCCCTAAGGAAAAACACCATCCTCGGTGTTTATTTTGGTCCTTTAAACAATTATGGATAGACCTGTCTCATGAAATATTCTTCTTCCCATGTGTCCTCTTTTGTGCTAAAATTCTTCCATCGCAGCTTAACCTCGATGATATCTCACTTCCACAACATTGTTTCTCTCCGATTGAGTATGTGCAGATGATCTACCAGGAATTCCCTATCTGGTTCAATGTCTTAATCAACATTGAGCTATAATTAGTTTACCAATTACACTTCAAGAACTCAACAAATATTTTTAGCATCCTCGTATATACCATCTATACTTACTTGGATTTCTTGCCATTTAATTAGGTGCCTTGAATCATACACATATTTCTTTAATAAGGAAACATAACAGAAATTATGGACTTTGATGTGGATGGGAAGAGTAATTTGATAAGCTACATGGATTATTATTTCCAACACTTGCAAAGGCCCACAGTAGCGAGGTGTTGTCTTACCACATCGTCCCCCTCGCAAAGTACTTCTATTAGGTTTAATCCTCAAATAGATGTGATATCCCACCTAAAATTCCTTAAAGATTCTTTTCCTATTTGAGTATGTTTTTGGTTTGTCTTGGGCAACCTTTAAATTCTGCCTTACCTTCTTTACTTCGAACTCTTTTTCAGCCAAGATATCTGGTCCTAGCATCATCTTGTCCATCAGACTACTCCAATTAGCTAGATTTCAACACTTTCTGCAATACAACACGTCATAAGGACTCCTCTTTAACGATTCATGGTAGTTCTTGTTATAATCAAATTGAACTAGGTGAACCTATTCTTCCTATTTAGTTGGTCATTACATTACATACATATGTAGCATGTATTATACCACTTGATTCAGTTGTTCAGCCTGCACATAATTTTGAGGATGATAGGTGGTACTAAACTAAATCTAGGTACCCAATCCAGTGGAGAGAGCTTTCCAAAAGGTAGAGGTACATTTCATGTCTCTCTCCGATATAACTACATTCGACATGATATGAAATAGAAATATATTTCGCATGAATACACCCATAACATCCACAACCTTATATGTAGTTTTGAAAAGAACAAAATGAGCATACTAACTCAATTTATCCACTACCATCGTGATGGAATCATGTTGGTTCTTTGTTATTGGAAATCCTATTATGAAGTCGAAAGTAATCATTTACCACTTCAACTCATGGATAGGTAGAGATTGGATTAAGCTAGCAGGATGCTGGAATTCTACCTTAACTAAATGACACTCCATCCACTTAGCCAAATATTCAATTATAACCTTCCTCATGCATGGCCAAAATTAATCTCTCTTAACTACTTAAAATAGCCTTTTGGTATCTAGGATGAGCAACATGCATACTATGTTAAAATTCATCCAACAAGATTTGTTTTATATAATCTTGATTAGGAACATAAAATCTACCTCTGATGGTTAATCATTCTTTATTATTTATCTCATATTCAATTTTATTAACTGTATTTTGTGCTTTCTTATCTTGCTGCCACATAAAATCATATTTTAGGTCTTTAAGAGCAATATTTTAAGTTATTATGATAGATTGAACTCAATATGATAGTATTGAATTTCATATACACATTTCACCTTCCAACTCAAAGCATTGACCATAGGGTTTTCCTTTCCCTTCAAACGCCTTATATCAAAATCAAATTCCCTCAAGAAAAATGTCCACCTTGCCTGATGTGCATTAAAATTGGGTTGTTTAAAGAAGTTGGTTAGAAGACTATGGTCTGTCAACAATTATAACCTTTTTTCTAATAGATAGTGGCACCAAAATTTTAAGGCATGTACCACTGCTGTAAGTTCCAGATCATATGTAGAATATTTCTTCTTAGGCTCTTTTAATTTATGTGATTCGTATTCTATTAACTTTCCTTCTTGCATAAGGACTCCTCCCACTCCTTCTTGACATTCATCAATGCATGCCACAAACTCTTTCCCGAATCAACAACTTTCAGTACTGGAGCTATGGTTAGAAAATGCTTTAACTGATCAAAACTATGGTGACAGCCTGAGGTCCATTTAAATATTCATCCTTTCTTTTGTAAGGACGTTATGGGATAGGAAATTCTAGAAAACCCTTTGATAAATCGATGGTAGTAACTTTCCAATCCCATGAAGGATAGGATGTCAGCAACATTTTTAGGAACAAACCACTTCATGATGGTGCTTATTTTCTCTAAGTCGAAAACTATAACCTCAGATGAGATTACATGACCCAAATATTAGACCTGATCATTAAAGAAGTTACACTTTCTAAATTTAGCATATAGTTGATGCTCCATCAAAATTTGCAACACTATATAAAGGAACATTGATCTGGAGAATTCTCAAGTTTCGATACATTTGGCCATGCAAGAGCCGATGGACTTGTTCTCCCAAATTGGATAGTCGAGCGATAGAGGAGTCCGTTGAGGTACCGAACCCTACCTCTAGTGTTGCACTTGAAGCTCATTCTATCAATTCCAATTATGGTTTGATAAATCTTCGTCCCATTGAACTAGTTCTGAAGGGAAAAGGTTTTGCTTCTAATGATAATGTTACATTCACAGGAAATGAACCTGAACGTTATGCCATTAACAATTTTGAGTAATTTTCTCTCTAACTTTATTTTAATGTTCGAATCACACTAATAGAGATATATCTGTGTAGGTTCTTTCTCTGTCAATCTGGGCTCTTTCGTTGCGCAACCTGGTGTGATAATTTTGACCTGCTACAGGTGGTTACCTTGGTATTACTCTTTAGTTTGGAAAGTCAAGGTGTCTTAGTTCGGGAGTAATGGAATCCAGTGATACAAGTATCGATTCCATTTTCTTTTGTTTCATTTGATTTTATAATGCACATTAGTTGTATTACCCCTTATTTTTCTTCGATGTGAATGTTGGGTGCAGGAATTACACTTAAGAAAACTCCTCAACACTTAATTTGTTAACTCGGGGAATCCGTAAACTTAGAGACGAAGCACAGTGTTAGCCCCCTATAAATTTTTTGACAAGAAAACAGGGGGCTAAAATGTTGTTTGAGTCTTCAAGGCATGCATTTCCCCTGAAAACACATCATCCTTGAAGCCTCCTTGTGCCTTTGTCCTTTGATAAATCCTCACTGTTGTTTCCAGTTAAAAAGCCTCTCTGTTTGTGAAGAAATTTCCCAAAAGGCCTTTTCCCCCCTATTTCATCCCTTTTAAACCTCTGTTTCTTCACCTTTTTTCCCCTCCCTTAATCCCTCATTAAACCCTTAAAATCACCGTAACTCCCTTTTTGAGCCTTATAATACCTTTATTCGGCCTTAAACACTCTTTATTCCTTCTATCGAAACCCCTTTTAAGCCTTAAAAGCCCTCTTTTTGGCTTAAAATCATCCATTTGACATATGCGAGTTAAGCCCCTTTCGGCTAGCCCCCCTCAAACCACTTCCCCATATGCCCGGGCACCAAGACCAGGTGCTAGGCCCTTGAGCACTTATCGCATCGGAATATTGGTCGGGAGCAGTTTCCTTTGATTCATAATGGCCCACCGTGATCTGAGTCGTCGATCTCTTGAGATCCAATGGCCCAGCGCTAATCGCAGTGCGCCCGTTGCCCCTATCCATCCACTCCTCCGATTACATGTGAGTCATCGATCTGTCTCCAAATCAGACGACGGTTGTTCAATCACACCGTGCTCTTCACTCCTCTCCTTTCATCCCTCCGATTAAGCGTGGGCCGTCGATCTGGCTTCAGATCCAACGGTCGGGCGCTAATCGCATCGCAACCCCATCGCCAATCAGAAATGTCGTAAAGCGCCTTTTTGTGTTACGCCGATTGTCGATCCTCGATTACGTCCCCGCCGTCCATTCCCTTAGATCCGATGGCCCTCATTTCTCCCACTTTGCTTCTATAATTCCATCTCTCCCCCCGCTAATTTAATCTTCGCCGTTGATCCCCTTCACGATCCAAAGATTGGCGTTGAATGACTCCATTGCCAATCAGAAGTTCTTAAATGTGTCACCCCCCGTGCCCCCGATTGCGATCCTCTGATTCGATCTTAGCCATCCATCCCTTCAGATCCGAAGGCTGTAATCTAATCGCGCTCTACTCATTTTCCTTTCATCGGAACCTCCTCTAACTTCATCGCTTAATCACCACCATTGATCTCCTCATAAGATCCAATGGTTCTAATCAAATCGCACTCCGCCATCGCCGAGTCCCACCATTTTAAATCCATTTCATCTGTTTTGGCCCCTTTCCCTTTGTATTTCGGCCAAAGG
This sequence comes from Pinus albicaulis, assembly GCA_034641835.2. Taxonomy (NCBI): domain Eukaryota; kingdom Viridiplantae; phylum Streptophyta; class Pinopsida; order Pinales; family Pinaceae; genus Pinus; species Pinus albicaulis. The sequence goes on along the minus strand of CM076572.1, from coordinate 289,834,653 downwards.
CTAAACCTTAGTGTTTAACACTAAAGATCATTCTTCCTCCACTCTTTCATTGTTTCCACTATTCTCCACTGCTCCGCCACCGCTCCCACAGTCCTCCAAATCATTCTTCCACCACCACCCCTGGGATTTTGTAACAGATCTATTTCATTGTACATGGTTTAGAGAGTGAGAAACTCACTCTGTCTCCATGATCATAGTCGTTGTGATTCAGAGCGCAGAGAGGTCATTTCAGCATCGGCCAGTGTATCAGCAGAAGAGTTCCAAGGGGTTAATGCTTATTATTGAGTAATTAATTCTTAATCCCGCGATCAAAGGATAAGAGCGCAGTGTGAAGACCAAATGAACATGAAACAAGTCATATCTGTGTTTTGACATCAACAGAACATTTTCCTCTAGAAAGACACCTTCGGACAATGTTCTCCATGCCTCCTCGATCCCTTAAACAGATGAATACGCTGACAGAAGTTTCTATGACTGTCAGACAGCAGTTATGAAGCATGGAGACCTTGCAGATTTTTCGCCCAGTTCACTTATTCCAGAAGGCAGCGCAGAGTTCCAAATAGCCAAAGGACTCCAAAGAAACATCAGAGGTCAATATCGACCTGATAGAGATCTCTGAACCATACTACAGAGTATAGCGCAAGGTTATTAAGCAGTATGGGCATGAACGCTTCCGCCATTCTATATTAATGAGTCAAATTAAATGAACATCTACTCCCGCTATTACTCATTCTCCTATAAGAATCCTCGAAGAACACATTGTAAAGGGTTTGGTTGTTGCTGTCGTAGTTAGAGGGATTCATTTTGACTGTTAGAACAGTCTTGGGAGGGAGTAATAGAGTAGTTTGTAATGTAGTAGGTTGGGAGGAGGAAGTTTGGACCGTGATCAACCATTGAGCTCAGTGTATGTGACTGGTTTTGCATAAATTAATCAAGCAAATTTCATAGGATCTTGGTCTATTACTATTGGTGATGTTTTCTCTAACACTATTTATTACATTTTTCATGTTGTTCATTGGTCTTCTGGTATGAATCAGAAATATAGCATAGGATTTACCCTCGCATGGTACGCTATGTTTCTGCTCTCCCTACCTTCAATGTTTTCCGCTGATTGTGAATATAAGAGTAAATTCATGTGGTTTATTTCCTGCTAGCTGATGTGTGAATTCGGGGTTTGCTGCTTGGATGTTTCTGGCTGGTGTCAAAGCATTGAAGGTTCAAAGTCCTTCTCTGATCTATAGACCCCGGCTCTGTTTAAACTTATCTCTGTTTTTCCCTTGGAGCATGCTAAAGCAGACCTGGAGTTAAATGACCTCTTGTCCGATCTATAAGCTACCCCCTTGTGATTTCATTGAAAGCTGCCTTTGAGTATGTCCAAGCAGGTCTGGAGTTAAATGACCTCTGACTTGATCTATAGGTAGAAATGGGGTGTCTTTCCTTATTTCACCTTCTTTCCTTATTGCTCCATTCCATCATCTATCTAAAAGATCCTTTAGTATAGATGACTTGGCCTCTGAAAGTCTTGGCTAGTTGTTTGCAAGTAATTTCTTTTCATGACTCCATAGCCCAATGGATGGCACAGTCTTCACTCATTTTATTTTGCCGAAACGTCCTATTGCTCTGCTCCTTTCTTCCCATTTCCTTCTCAGTCTATGATCTCATGACACAACCGATAGCTGACCCAATCAATTTAAACCCCATCTGTGCTTCATAGCTAGCCTAATACCTCATTTGAGCTTCAAAGATATATATCATTCTTTGTTTTATGGAGAGATCCCTCTCCAGATCCAGGAGGGCTAGATCCTAGGATCTCAAAGTGGTTTGATGTTGTCTTATCTTTTGGTATTTCCAAATCTGCCAAAATATAGGAACCCCAAAATAATGGCGACTCCACTGGGGAGAAGAGACCAATCAGCCTTGATTTGGTAAATCACTGTGGTGAACAGTAAAATTGTAAATCCTCCACCTGGTGACTCCACAATTCCTAAATGATTGAAAGACTCCACTGGTGATCAATAGGCCGCTGATTATCTGTGTGTGTTGACAAGAATCCACTGGGAGACCATGTCACAGTACAACATCAGCCATGCCAAAGACCAAGTCACTTCACTAATGGAAGACTCTGAGCAGTTTGCAGAAATGCATCCAAGTTTCATAGCAGAGTGTCGAAATATAATGTCAAGTGACTTGGCAGAACTAGAGGTGGAGGACCTCCCTGGGGCTATTCTTCTCAGTTCAAGTTTCAATATCATGCTTAAGAAAATATTTCTAGAATTGGTGGTTGAAAGATATGAAGCTGAGATCAAATTTCTGATCTCACAAGAAAAATCATATCAGTTCAGAGACCCAAGAGCCTTTTTGGAAAGTCTCCCTCCCCCTAAGAAAGAAGACATTCCACTGCCTTTCGAAGTACAAGAATAAGATGATCGGGCTTTCAAGAGCCACTTTGGAGACGTAGTGGAAGATACAGTGATCAAAGCGGCCCAGGATAAAGACATCCTACCAGTCATGGAAGGCCTGAAAAAAGAGAGCGTACATCATATGTTTATTGATCCTATGGCAGAGTACATGGAGGCCCTAATTAGCTCAAATTCTCCAACATTGATCCTTCGCCAGGGCCAGATTCGTCAGGAGTGGTCACCACTGATGGTGACCTCAGTTTTGAAGAACCACAGGTAGAGCACCCTGTGGTTGTCTCTGATGAGCAGTCAGTGTTTCTATCCTTTTTTGTTACTTCTTGACTGGCTACACTGGCATTATTGTATCACCTAAAGCATCATATATTTCCAAGTTAGAGTAGAGTAGGTAGGAAAGCTCAATAAAGCTCAGTGTGTGAGAACGTAGTTAGTTGTTTTAATTTCTGCAAAGTCCAGCAAGCCAGACAGTCTAATCCTGGCTTGACTTTTTTTCAATTTCTGTCTTAGAATGTAGAGAAGAAGTCTGCTAGACAGTTTAATCCTAGCAAATATAGTTTAGGTAGATAAAATATGAGACCAACAGTTTAATCTGGTCTCATGGAGTAATAAGGGTAGAAGTAGAATAGGTTTATTTTCCTGCTTGTAAAAAATTGATGATGTAAAGGGTCTGCAAGTCCAAATGCACCAGAAGAAAAAATGTTAGGACTAGTATGGGTAGGTAGTTGTTTGGGAGAACATTTCTGCTGATATACTGTCTTCATGATTTGTGGCAGCTGATCCAAGAAAGAAAGGGATGTGTTGAGTACTAGGCATCTGGCCTACTCCAAAGATTTATTTTATGAATTCTTGACTCCTTCAACAAGAAGCCATCCCCATGTGGAGCCACTATTAGCCCCCTATAAATTTTTTGACAAGCAAACAGGGGGCTAAAATGTTGTTTGAGTCTTCAAGGCATGCATTTCCCCTGAAAACACATCATCCTTGAAGCCTCCTTGTGCCTTTGTCCTTTGATAGATCCTCACTATTTTTTCCAGTTAAAAAGCCTCTCTGTTTGTGAAGAAATTGCCCAAAAGGCCTTTTCCCCCCTATTTCATCCCTTTTAAACCTCTGTTTCTTCACCTTTTTTACCCTCCCTTAATCCCTCATTAAACCCTTAAAATCACCCTAACTCCCCTTTTGAGCCTTATAATACCTTTATTCGGCCTTAAACACTCTTTATTCCTTCTATCGAAACCCCTTTTAAGCCTTAAAAAGCCCTCTTTTTGGCTTAAAATCATCCATTTGACATATGCAGATTAAGCCCCTTTCAGCTAGCCCCCCTCAAACCACTTCCCCATATGCCTGGGCGCCAAGACCAGGTGCTAGGCCCCTGAGTGCTTATCGCATCAGAAGATCAGTCGGGAGCAGTTTCCTTTGGTCCCTTAAAAACTTCCGATGTGATTGAAATATTGTTATAATGCCCCACCACGATCTGAGTCGTCAATCTCTTGAGATCCAATGGCCCAGCGCTAATCGCAGTGCACCCCTCGCCCCTATCCATCCACTTCTCTGATTACGTGCGAGCCGTCGATCTGTCTCCAGATCAGATGACGGTCATTCAATTGCACCACGTGTTGGGAAAAATACTTAGAGGGGGGGGTGAATCAGTATTTAGATCTGACTGAAAAATTTTTATCAGAGATCTTATTATGCATTTAATTATTTACTTAGATTATTGCATCATTCATTTATCAGAATTTTAGTAAGCATGTGCAGTAATAACATAATAAGCCATCACACATAAGCAACACACATGAACACCAGTATTTAAGGTGGAAACCCAATTTGGGAGAAAACCACCACTGTTGTTGTCTATGTCTTCAATATTTATAATAAAGAAAACTTCTTACAATATTTGTGTTGGTGCAGGCTTATACCAGCACGCAGGCACCCACCTGCAGAAGGCTACTACCTTCTCTCATTCTCCAGTCACTACTGGAAGGGATCTCCAACCCCCTTATTTTAACACCAGCTTGTACTGGAAGAAAGCTTCCACTTTCATGCTGAAGACTTCAACCCTCAGATTCACCAAATTTCTTCAATTTCTTCATCAGACTCATGTCAGGTCTTCATTATTCCTTTGTAGATCTTCCTAGAGATTCATCATTTCTAGATCTAGAGATATTTGAACCTTCATCAACTCCATAGGTGCATCATAGATTCAGCTTTATCAGGAAACAGAGTTCAATCATGCAGATATCTCTTAAAGAGATTTATTCATTAACAACTCCTCCGCATGCACACCTTGTAGTATAATACTCTTCTCCTTATATAGTTTTAGCCTTTATTAATACCATGAGTGAAAACCACTCAACCGCTGATGGTATTCCTGGAAGGGATCAAATAGATAATCCAGCTGGGTTTACCCAAGCCCCAAACAACCTCTCATTGTTCTATTTCCTTGGTCTAGCAATTAATTAATCTAAGGATTTTTAATATCTCAATCTGAGATTGAGATATTAATCCAATTCCTCCTTTTGTTATGAACTCCCCAATGCGTATATATATATATATATATATATCTATATATATATATATATATATATATATATATGTATGTATGTATGTATATCGACCCCAGGTTTACGTGTTCGTGAGATCAATGCATGTATTAACCCACGTTCATTACATCACATCTTTCATATTTCGCCAACTTCACATATTAAACATCCTTTATTAACCCCACAAACCTTAGTTTAAAAGGTCCCAATTAATATAATTTAGAACTGGGCCCACATATATAATCAATGACCCAATCACATACTCGCGTCGTACCGTGGTTATCCATCGTGCACCTTCCTCATACGGCCACCGTCCAATGGCTCCCCTCCAGATCAACAGCACACAACAATATCGCGTGGCTTCCTTGGTCGGACATTAACACGTGATGGCGGGTAGTGATGGCGGTTTTGCAAATTCGTTCAGGGACACGTGTCGCTCGTTCTATGGAATCGCTCCCAACCTCTTGAATACCGCTTGCCCGTCGAAAGTGGTGCGATGAAAACCGGAAACCGCCTATACTGTTCCTCCTTCATGGTTCCGCCCTTCTACTCGAGGTTCCGTTGGTAATTCCGAAGTGTTGTTCCATTGAAATTTCGACGGCCTATACTCACATAATTCAGTTACCGAGTTCTGTGTTGGTTACAGGGACTCAGAATTCCTTCATCAAGAACACGTTCATATATTACACTTGCTAAATTCAATAAGGGCACAGACAATACCGAGATCAATCCCCAACATTGAGCCCAATTTACCTTCAGTCTTATATTCAACGAATATATATAACTCCACTATCTACCAGTTTGGGATACACTGTTGACCGTATTAGCATCGGATCCTCTACATACAGAGCACCATTAATCCCCTCAGAGGGTTTCTTACTTATCACGGATTATATGTTCACACATGAATTAAATCCACAGGGACACAAATATCCTTCCTACTGAATTCCTTGACTGATACTTCTCTCTGTTCTTCTCTGCTGACCTTTGCTACATTGCTTTTCTCTGTTCCTAGTTACTATTTTAGATGCTCCTTCTTTGCCAATTCCTTTTCCATCAATGACAACCTTTCCAACAATCTCCCCATTTGGCATTGATGGCAATACTCTTCCTCTCTTTGTCTTATAGAAGCCCCCTTTTTGCTTCTCCTCCCCCTTTGACATCAATGGCAAAGGGTTGATCAAGATCCTCTGTACCGACAATACCATGCTCCCCCTGAGATTATGCTGCATCTTCAAACATAATATTCAATGTAATAACAGAAATGACTTATTCAATCAAGATCAAATATTCTCAAGCATGAGATCAGACTTCAATAAAAAATTAGAATTCCAATCAATGCATCCATGCCGTGACAGGTAGGTCTTTTAACATGCATCTGGTGGCTGTGGACGTATCCAATTTAATCTTCGAATTTGGTGAATAAGGTCCTTTGCTGTGGAAATTCTTCAACTTCTATCCCAAGGATATTGGAATGGCCCCACTAGACGAAGGTTTGGTAAATATATAAGCAACTTGTTCTTTGGAGGGAACATACTCCAACTTCACCTTTTGTTCAAGCACTTGTTCACGTAAGAAGTGATACTTGATGGGAATGTGCTTGGTCTTGGAATGCATAACAGGATTCTTTGAGATACTGATCGCACTTGTATTATCACACATAATGGAGATAGGAGGTGAAGATTTGGTTTGGATATATTTTCAGGTCTGCATCATCGAGAAGTTGAGTGCAACGTGGTGCGGCAGCCACATAATAATGCTCTGCTTGTAGATAAACAATAGGCTTTTGCTTCTTCTGCCCAGACAAGATACTGTGAGGCCCCATATAGAATGCCTACTACTCACTACTAGTGCTTTTCAAGTCATCAATTTCATTTAATCTGCATCGACATGACATGAAGAGTAGATGGAAGCATTCTTTGGATACCTGGTCAAAGTCTTGAGTTCCTTGTAGATATTTGAATATTATTTTCCATTGGAAAATTGAACTCTTTGGATAAACTTGGAGTCGTCCAAAAAAATCTGTTGCATGCATAATGTTTAAGTGTCTAGATGAAGAGATAAAAGAGTAGACTTCCTATGTAGATACGTATGGGATTGTGTAAATTCCTGCAGTGAAGTTCTAAAATAGAGCGAGATTACATATTATCATTGGTGTGCTTAAAGGTTTGCAATCTTCCATCCCATACTTCTTCAAGATTTGCTTAAGATATTTTGCTTGCGATAAGAATATGCCATCTGTTGCTTGTTGCACTTGCAAGCCAAGAAATAATGTTAGTTCCCCAAGTAAAGACATTTCAAATTCTTGCTGCATATCAGAAGAAAATTTCTGACTCATAGACTCTTCATTACTTCCAAAAATGATATCATCAACATATACAACCACAATCAATAGTTTATCATTTTCATTTTTTGTGTATAAGTTGCTATCAGCAGACCCCTTTGAAAATCCTTGTTGGTGAAGATATTTGTCAAGACGATAATACCATGCCCTTGGAGCTTGTTTGAGACCATATAGAGCCTTTTTAAGTCTACAAACAAGATTTTCATCATTTCCCAAAATGAATCCTTCCGGTTGTTCTATATAAACTTCTTCTTCTATATCACCATTGAGAAAGGCAGATTTAACATCCATTTGATAAACTTTGATTTGTTGAAAACTTGAAAAAGAAAGAAACATTCTTATGGCTTCAAGTCTAGCTACAGGAGAAAAGTTTCTTCAAAGTCTATACACTCCTTATTGAGCATGCCCATGCCAAGAACAAGTCCTGGCTTTATTTCTTTTCTAACATCCCCATTCTCATTTAACTTATTTTTTGAATAAACCCTAGTTCTAAGCAGACATTTTGAATGTGGAATCTTAGTACTAATTCCAAGTGTGGTCTTTTCAATGCGATCAGTTGCCATTCATATTGTGAATCTATATTCATATTGGCTTGATTGGGCGTTTTGCTGGTTGAATAGTGGATAAGTTCTGAATGCTAGAATATCCAAAAGAGTCCTTCTTGTTTGTACTCTGATCCCTTTCTCCCAAAATTTGAGATTCTGAATGATTCTTGAACATATGGATGGAGATTTTGAATCAGATATCTTCGGGTTCTTCATTGGGTTCTAACTGTCTATGTCATTCTATTTGATGTAGAAGGATATATGTCATCATCGTCTTAATTTGTTGTTTGTTTTTCTTCTTTTGGAGCTGCAGGAGACTCATCAATAACAACATCAATACATTCAACAATCTTCCGAAGTCTTTTATTGTAACATTTATATGCCCTACTCCTAGAGGAGTAACCAAGAAATATTCCTTCATCTGCTCTGGGTTCAAACTTCCCAAGTTTTTCATCATTATTTTTGATAAAGCATTTACTCCCAAAAACTCTAAAGTGCTTCACAGTGGGAGGATTACCATACCATAGTTCATATGGAGTTTTATCACTATTTACACGAACATGTGCCTTGTTAAGAATATTTACCGCTGTATGTGTTGCTTCTCCCCAAAATGTGTCAGGTGTTCCGAAATCATCAAGCATAGTTCTAGCCATTTTTTGAACTGTTCTATTCATTCTTTCTGCCACGCCATTTTGTTGTGGAGTTCCAGCTACAGAAAACTGTCTTTTTGTGCCATGTTGTTCACAACATTCAAGGAATTCATCTGATGTATATTCTCCTCCTTGATCATATCTAAGAAACTTGATTTTTAGATCTAATTCATTTTCAACCAGTGCTTTGAAGATCTGAAATTTCTCAAATGCTTCATCTTTGTGTTTAATCAACCCAATCCAACACATTCTAGAGAAATCATCAATAAATAAGATATAGTATTGTTTATCACGTGGTGAATTTTTCTTCATAGGTCCACATATGTCAGTATGAATGAGTTCAAGAGGCTTACTTGATGAAACTTCCTTGGCATTAAATTTCACTCTGGTTTGCGTACCGAATTGGCAAGATTTGCATATCATATTTTCAGGTGGTGTAATATTGGGAAGATCACGAACATCTTTAAGTCTGCTTGATTTGTTGATTTGAGAGAAGCTCAGATGCCCCAACCTTCTATGCCATAGCCAGTTTTCTGAAGATTTACTCATGTAACATTGTTCTTTGCAGTTCTTTAATACATACAGGTTGCTTGGAGTTCTGTTTCCTTTTATAATTGTTTTACCTGTATCAAGATCACGTACCACACATTCTTTTGAACTAAAGACAACTTCAGTTCCTTGATCACACATTTGACTTACACTTAATAGGTTATGCTTTAATCCATCCACATACATGACATTATTAGCTTTCACCTTTTCTTTTAGAAAAACAAATCCTTTTCCCTTAATGACAGCAGCAGTATCATTTCCAAATGTAACATTCTTTTCCTTTTCTAGAGCACTATATGCAAGAAGTTTGTTTTTGTCACCTGTCATGTGTTTTGAGCATCCATTATCAATGTGCCATTGATTTTCTTCTCCTTCTGCAAATAAAGCTATGCCACAATTTTCAACTTGTAATTCCTTCTTTTTCCATACTTTGGAGCTTGAAGGAGGATGCTCTTTTGGCTGGACTTTGCTCCTACATTCAGATTCTTCATGGCCAAAGTTATTGCAATAAGCACATTCAACTTCATTTTGAAGAGGAGAAAAGTTGTTATATGTATTCTTCTTTGTTCCAATATCAATCCTTTTCTTTCTTGCTTCTCTTGTCATGATGGTTTTATATGCAACACATTGAACAACTTTATGACCAAAATCGTGACATGAGAAACATTGTCCATTGAAGAAGAAATTTCTGCGATCATGAAATCTTCTACTTGAATTTACCTGTTGATTGGTGTTTCTTTGAAAGGTACTCTTGTTAGTGTTCTTTGAATGGTCATGCTTTATCTGTAAAAAATCTTTATTCCCTTGCTGAGGTGCAGAATGTTGTGTACTGGCTATATTTGCTTTTAGACAATTTGGTGCTGAAGCCTGAGAAGATTCTCCGATATATCCAAGACCTGTCTTTAGAAGAGGAGAACGTTGTACCTTGATAATCTCATCTATGGTTTCAGATCCTTTATAAAATATAAGATTCAAAGTCTTTACTTTCTCAATTTCTTTTCTTAGACTTACTATTTCACATTCTCATTTCTCATTATGTTTCTCTTTTTGTTGAAGCTGGTTTTTCAGAGTTTCTATGGATATTTTATTTTTTTCTAAGCATATTTTGAGTTGATTGATTTCATCAAGAAAATGATTGTCCTCTAAATCATCCATAAAAGTATCCTTTTCTTCTCTAGACTCCTTTTCAAATGCCATGAGAAGTCTAAGATCTTGTTCGCATTCTTCCTCACTATCTGATAACCCATCACTGTCTTCATGAGTATAGTAACTTTTTCTAGTGCTAAACCGATTCTTATTCCTTCTTGCTACTTCCTTTCCTTTTTCATGTGTTTCTTTGTGAGGAAACTTAGCAGCATAATGACCAACTCTTCCACAAGAAAAACATTTGAAAGGAAGCTTACCTCTGAACCATCATGTAAAAACTTGGAGTTTCTTCACAAAATTTACCTCATCTTCTTCTGAGATATATCCTGATCCTTTTGTCTCTTGTACTTCTTTCCCTTTTGTGGAAGCTCTAAAGACGAATTATTTGACTTCAGATGGTCCTCCTCTTCTCATTTCATATGCAGTTAGTATGCCATGAAGTTGCACCACAGTAAGATTTTGAAGATCCTGCTTTTCTTCAAGAGCAGAAACTTTTGACTCAAATTTTGTCATTAGTGATCTTAAAACTTTCTCAACCAAAGTAGATTCGGTTATTGTTTCTCCTAGATTTCTCATACGATTTACAATATCATCAAGACGTAAAAATAAATTAGCAATTCTCTCCTCATTATGCATTTTTAGGTTCTAATATTGAATTATGAGAGTTTGGAGTTTAGCACTTTTTACCTTTGCATCACCTTCATAACTTAGAATAATTTTGTCCCATATTTCCTTTGCTGTATTCAGCTGCATGACTTTGACAAATTCTAATTCGGTTAGACTTCCCAATAGAGCATTAAACGCCTTTGCATTTGTTTCATAATTCTTTATTTCCGTTGGATCTATTGGTACTGCGGCTGGATATTGATATCCTACTTCAACAATAGCCCATACATCTGCACCCAGAGACTGAAGATAGGATCTCATCCTTGTTTTACAGAAGATTAAATTGTTTCCGTTAAAGAGCGGAGGCCTGATAGATGCTATTCCATCTTGATTGCTCATCTTGATTGATCTTCCTTCTAGCGGCTAAGATTTTCAGAAGGACCTGCTCTAATACCAATTGTTGGGAAAAATACTGAGGGGGGGGGGGTGAATCAGTATTTAGATATGACTGAAAACTTTTTTTCAGAGAACTTATTATGCATTTAATTCTTTACTTAGATTATTTCATCATTCATTCATCAAAAGTTTAGTAAGCATGTGCAGTAATAACAGAATAAGCCATCACACATAAGCAACACACATGAACACCAGTATTTAAGGTGGAAACCCAATTTGGGAGAAAACCACCATTTTTGTTGTCTCTATCTTCAATATTTATTATAAAGAAAACTTCTTACAATATTTGTGCTGGTGCAGGCTTATACCCGCACGCAGGCACCCACCTGCAGAAGGATACTACCTTCTCTCGTTCTCCAGTCACTACTGGAAGGGAGCTCCAACCCCCTGATTTTAACACCATCTTGTACTGGCAGAAAGTTTCCACTTTCATGCTGAAGACTTCAACCCTCAGATTCACCAAATTTCTTCAATTTCTTCATCAGAATCACGTCAGGTCTTCACTATTCCTTTGCAGATCTTCCTAGAGATTCATCATTTCTAGATTTAGAGATATTTGAACCTTCATCAACTCCATAGGTGCATCATAGATTTAGATTTATCAGGAAACATAGTTCAATCATGCAGATATCTCTTAAAGAGATTTATTCATTAACAACCCCTCCGCGTGCACACCTTGTAGTATAATACTCTTCTCCTTATATAGTTTTAGCCTTTATTAATACCATGAGTGAAAACCACTCAACCGCTGATGGTATTCCTGGACGGGATCAAATAGATAATCCAGCTAGGTTTACCCAAGCCCCAAACAACTTCTCATTGTTCTATTTCCTTGGTCTAGCAATTAATTAATCTAAGGCTTTTTAATATCTCAATCTGAGATTGAGATATTAATCCAATTCCTCCTTTTGTTATGAACTCCCAAATGCATATATATATATATATATATATATATCGACCCCAGGTTTACGTGTTCGTGAGATCAATGCATGTATTAACCCACGTTCATTACATCACATGTTTCATATTTCACCAACTTCACATATTCAACATCCTTTATTAACCCTGCAAACCTTATTTTAAAAGGTCCCAATTAATATAATTTAGAACCAGGCCCACATATATAATCAATGACCCAATCACATACTCGCATCGTACTGTGGTTATCCATCATGCACATTCCTCATACGGCCACCATCCGATGGCTCCCCTCCAGATCAACGGCGCACAACAATATCGTGTGGCTTCCTTGGTCGGAAATTAACATGTGATGATGCGCAGTGATGGTGGTTTTGAAAATTCGTTCAGGGACACGTGTCACTTGTTATATGGAATCACTCCCAACCTCTTGAATACCGCTTGCCCATCAAAAGCGGTGCGATGAAAACCAGAAACCGCCTATACTATTCCTCCTTCGTGGTTCCGCCCTTCTACTCCAGGTTTCGTTCATAATTCCGAAGTGTTGTTCCAACAAAATTTCGATGGCCTATACTCACATAATTCAGTTACCGAGTTCCGTGTTGGTTACAGGGACTCACAATTCCTTCATCAAGAACATGTTCATATATTACACTTGCTCAATTAAATAAGGGCACAGACAATACCGAGATCAATCCCCAACATTGATCCCAATTTACCTTCAGTCTTATATTCAACGAATATATATAACTCCACTGTCTACGAGTTTGGGATACACTGTCGACCGTATTAGCATCAGTTCCTCTACATACATAGCACCATTAATCCCCTCACAGGGTTTCTTACTTATCACAGATTATATGTTCACACATGAATTAAATCCACAGGGACTCAAATATCCTTCCTACTGAATTCCTTGACTGATACTGCTCTCTGTTCTTCTCTGTTGACCTTTGCTACATTGCTTTTCTCTGTTCCTAGTTATTGTTTTAGATGCTCCTTCTTTGCCAATTCCTTTTCCATCAATGACAACCTTTCCAACACCACGGTCTTCGCTCCTCTCCTTTCATCCCTCCGATTAAGCGTGGGCCATCGATCTGGCTTCAGATCTAACGGTCAGGCACTAATCGCATCGCAACCCCATCGCCAATCGGAAATGTCGTAAAGCGCCTTTTTTTGTTACGCCGATTGCCGATCCCTGATTACATCCCCACCGTCCGTTCCCTTAGATCTGATGGCCCTCATTTCTCCCGCTTTGCTTCTATACCTCCATCTCTCCCCCCGCAGATTTAATCTCCGCTGTTGATCCCCTTCACGATCTAATGGTTGGCGTTGAATCGCTCCATTTCCAATGAGAAGTTCTTAAATGTGTCACCCCTCGTGCCCCCAATTGCGATCCTCCGATTCGATCTTAGTCGACCATCTCTTCTAATCAAATCGCCCTTCGCCATTACCGGGTCCCACCATTTTAAATCCATTTCATTTGTTTTGGCCCCTTTCCCTTTGTATTTCTGTCAAAGGCTAAACCTTAGTGTTTAACACTAAAGATAATTCTTCCTCCACTCTTTCATTATTTCCACTGTTCTCCATTGCTCCACCACCGCTCCCACAGGCCTCCAAAGCATTCTTCTGCCACCACCCCTGGGATTTTGTAACAGATCTATTTCATTGTACATGGTTTAGAGAGTGAGAAACTCACTCCGTCTCCATGATCATAGTCGTTGTGATTCAGAGTGCAGAGAGGCCATTTCAGAATCGGCCAGTGTATTAGTAGAAGAGTTCCAAGGGGTTAATGCTTATTATTGAGTAATTAACGCTTAATCCCATGATCAAAGGATAAGAGCGCAGTGTGAATACCAAATGCACATGAAACAAGTCATATCTGTGTTTTGACATCAGCAGAACATTTTCCTCTAGAAAGACACCTTCGGACAGTGTTCTCCATGCCTCCTCGAGCCCTTAAATAGATGAATACGCTGACAGAAGTTTCTACGACTGTCAGACAGCAGTTATGAAGCATGGAGACCTTGTAGATTTTTCACCCAGTTCACTTATTCTAGAAGGCAGCGTAGATTTCCAAACAGCCAAAGGACTCCAAAGAAACATCAGAGGTCAATATCGACCTGACAGAGATCTCTGAACCATACTACAGAGTACAGCGCAAGGTTATTAAGTAGTATGGGCATGAACACTTCTGCCATTCTGTCTTAATGAGTCAAATTAAAAGAACATCTACGCCCTCTATTACTCATTCTCCTATAAAAATCCTCGAAGAAAACATTGTAAAGGGTTCGGTTGTTGCTGTCGTAGTTAGAGGGATTCATTTTGACTGTTAGAACAGTCTTGGAAGGGAGTAGCAGAGTATTTTGTAATGTAGTAGGCTGGGAGGAGAAATTTTGGACTGTGATCAGCCATTGAGCTCAGTGTATGTGACTGGTTTTGCATCAATTAATCAAGAAAATTTCACAGGATCCTGGTCTATTACTATTGGTGATGTTTTATCTAACACTGTTTATTACATTTTTCATGTTGTTCATTGGTCTTCTGGTATGCATCAGAAATATAGCATAGGATTTACCCTCGCATGGTGCCCTATGTTTCTGCTCTCCCTACCTTCAATGTTTTCCGCTTATTGTGAATCTAAGAGTAAATTCATGTGGTTTAACCAGTGTAGCAGATGTTATTTCCTGCTAGCTAATGTGTGAATTCGGGGTTTGCTGCTTGGATGTTTCTTGCTGGTGTCAAAGCATTGAAGGTTCAAAGTCCTTCTCTGATCTATAGACCATGGCTCTGTTTAAACTTATCTCTATTTTTCCCTTGGAGCATGCTAAAGCAGAACTGAAGTTAAATGACCTCTAGTCCGATCTATAAGCTACCCCCTTGTGATTTCATTGAAAGCTGCCTTTGAGTATGTCCAAGCAGGTCTAGAGTTAAATGGCCTCTGACCTAATCTATAGGCAGAAATGGGGTGTCTTTCCTTCTTTCACCTTCTTTCCTTATTGTTCCATTCCATCATCTATCTAAAAGATCCTTTAGTATAGATGACTTGCCCTCTGAAAGTCTTGGCTAGTTGTTTGCAAGTAGTTTCCTTTCATGACTCCATAGCCCAATGGATGGCACAGTCTTGACTCATTTTCTTTTGCCGAAACGTCCTACTGCTCCGCTCCTTTCTTCCCATTGCCTTCTCAGTCTATGATCTCATGACACAACCGATAGCCGACCCAACCAATTTAAACCCAATCTGTTCTTCATAGCTAGCCTAATACTCATTTGAGCTTCAAATATATATATCATTCTTTGTTTTATGGAGAGCTCCCTCTCCAGATCCAGGAGGGCTAGATCCTAGGATCTCAAAGTGGTTTGATGTTGTCTTATCTTTTGGTATTGCCAAATCTTCCAAAGCATAGGAACCCCAACACACAGGCAATGCCAGAGATGGTATGAATCTTCCTAATATAAATCCCTACTTTCTTTAAAGGAAATATTTCAGAATCAAATTAAAAATAGAAAAATGCAACTTGAACCATCAAAATAATCTAAGACTGGAACAAGGAAGAATGCATTTGCAAGAGGGAATTAAGATAAAAGGAAATCACTCTAGCTAGTTAATGTTTAACTATTGAGTGTGTGTTTTTCTTTAGCAAAGACACTTAGCAGTCTCATCAAATGGGCCCTTAAACTTGCACCTTTAGATATTTCCTTCTTGCACTAATCTGTCTTGCACTTTCGTAGTCTGCTTACACTAGTGAAGGAATAGAGATTTATGCAGAAGCTATAAATGGCGTCTTTAATAAATTATTTTTACTTCATGCAAGGGCTTGAACTTTTCCAAGTTCAAAGCACTCAGATCTCGTGGAAAGAAACTAGTTCTTGCACCAGATCAAAGCTTCCTGCACTTAGAATTTAATTCTTAAAATGAGTGCTTAATTATTGCAAGTGCTATTATACTGTTAAATAAAATTGCACACATAAAAAGTGAATGTTTCTGATCTTAAAAGAGTACAAGAATAAAGAAACAATCAATATACATTTATCCTGTCATAAGCATTTAATGAAAGAAAGAAGATTGCAGGAAGTAGACTAAGAAGGCTTGCTGCATCACACCAACGTGCACTGGTGCAGGTTCATTTGTCCTGCTTCGACCAGGTGGGGAAAAACATTGAAACACAATTGTAGAAAAAGAGATATCACACCAACGTGCATTGGTGCAGGGTTATTTCTTCTGCTTGGACCAGGCAGAGGAAAAACAATCTGAAATCAAGTACAGGAAAGGAAATTGCAGGAAGAGGAAATTTATCTACTTCACACTATAGATCCACTTTCACTTAGACATGAATGCATGTGCTTAAAATTAAATCACACTTGAGAATGTAAACACAAATTACAGGAAAATAGGAAATGGGGTAAACGTGCTGGGTTGGCTGGGCCCTAGCCAACCAGCGTGTTTCCCTTTTTAAATAAAAATGTTGCTCTGTACCTTAATCAATTCATCAACTCAAATACAGAAATGTAGTTTGTGAAACATGAGGCAGAGCTCCCTTTTATTAATTCACTGAGGCAAGTACATACATTGATACATCGTCTAGCCCAGATTCAGGCAATAAAAAAATACAGCAACCTGTTACCGCCTCTCTGGCTGTGTCTCTGTTCTCTTCTGCTATCCAAACTTTCTCCCCCTAGTCCTATTTACATTATAAATTATATAGATCTTTTTCCAAAGGCCAAAATAGATCATTCAACTAATTACATAACCAAACACAGAATTTAGCTTTTCGGCCTTCAAAATTAGTCAGTTAGCAAAACTGGCCGTAGCCAATCTCCAGCTTTCATCCTTTACAGATTCAGTCTTGGCTGCCTTTGGATCAATCTTGCTGTCATGGCTGAAGCTGCTCAAAATGAGGCGGTGATCAAGGATGTTTGGATCTACTGCAAGGATTTGTTGTGCTGGCAACGGTGCAAGATCCGATCCTGCACTAGGATCAGTGGTCACAGTAAGTACTCTAATTACCAAATAAACATTGGATATATCGATGAGTTACAAAGAGTGATTAAAAGTAAGAAATCATGTAATAAATGATTAATTAATGCTAAGTTTAATTAAAAGTATGAAAAATAAAGTTTATACAAAATATTTCACCGTGCTTGGACTAGTGCAAGATGAGGGTGCATAAAAGAGGTAAAACAGAGGTAAATGGTTATGATTTAGGAAGGGGAAAATGTAAAAAGGAGAGAAAATTAGGGGGCTAACATCCTCCCATCCCTAAGTTGTTGTGTTTCCTCGCACAAATCTTCACCTTTGCAAAAAACCTTCAAAACGTTGAGCATTCCAGCTCAATCCTGCTCTGACATACTGACATCAGCCTGCAATGTTTCAAACTTCTTCTTTCTGATGTTATTTAGTTTCTTTGTCGCCTTTTTAAGTCGCTTGAAACATTGCGCAGCTCGGTACTTCCCAATTCTAACTTCTCCTTTCTTTTTCTGTATCTCTGTAGTTAAATCTTCTTTACTTTGTTCTTTTTCCTCCTACGCTTTAGCTATGAGATGTTCTAAGTTTTGCACTTGAAGCTCTAGTTCAACTATCCGAGCAGTAGGAGTTACCAAATATTCTTCTTCTTCTGTCTCGAGAGGGTCTGTGTCTTCCTCATCGACCTCAATATCCCTCATGGTTACATCAAGAAATTCTTCTTCTTCTGGTTCTTCCTCTTATGGTTCTTCTTCTTCTTCTGGTTCTTCTTCTTGCACTGGTGCACAAGGGGATTCAACGTCCTATGGGGAATATGGTTCTTCATTCTTTTTCTGGCCCTTTTAATGAAATCAGCCGATAGAGTATCATATTCGACCTCTACAGGTTTTTCTGCATCCGCAAGTACTGATAGGTTGTCTTCTTCGGGGGTCTGTGCCTGTAGTGGTGGCGTAGGCGTCTCTTCAATAGGTGCACTAGTTGTCTTCTTATTTGGAGATGGGGCCCTTTCTTCTGTTTATTTTTCAGGTCGTTTCCTTTTTTCACTGGTGCAAGAAGGACTCCCCTTTACATTCTTATTCGGACCCTTGCTTGTGCTGGTGGGGTCCTCTGTCTCCTTTCCAACAACTGTCTTTTTATGTAGTTGTTTTAACAACACCTCCCAGGTCATGCCTTTAACTTCTAATTGTTTCTGGGCAAAAATATTTATAAGGTCATGGTGATATAACTTCTTGTCGACCTGGTTTGCCCGTCCGTCCTGCACACCCTTGGCCATTTTTTCCAAGCTCTTAAGCAAAAAATAGGGGAAATCAATCCTCCACCGGATGTGCTATCCGACTTCGAAATGATGCAACATCCTAAAATGGTACACAAAAGTGAGGGAGTACCTTCCCTCATAGGTTACGAATTTCTGTAGGATGAAAAGGAGGTCCCACCACTGTCCCAGCAGGGCACTGCGCGGAATTCCTTTCTTCCAATCTACCTTCATATTCTTGTCGACGACGAAATGCTACCATTTCTTCCTTTCTAGTTTTTGATTTTTAAACCACTGCTCACCAGTATTTTCCAAGCCTGTCGCTGCTGCTATAAAATCTTCCGTAACCTCAAATTTTAGAGGCCCAATTTTTACTCCGGCATTTTTGAAATTTCTGGAAAATTGTTGGGCCACCTTTTTGTTGTGCCTGTCAAACTTTTGCAAGAATTGAAGAAAGCCTGAGTCTCGCAATAGTGAAAGACTATTGCGATACTCAATATTTTGTTCTACCCTACTAAGAGATGAAGGTTCGCTTCGAACAGGCGGAATCATTGCTTAACAGTTATGAACAGTTATGAACAGTCAAGAATTTACATGCGACACCGAGAAAATTGGTTCTTATAGATAGGGATCCAACTGTCCACCATCCCTTCCATCTTATCACCCATTCATTCCATTGAAATAACTGTGGATACACGACATCTTTGAGATCGTGTCGGACTGGTGCTTGCGGCGACGTTTTAACGGCTAGGTGAGGTAATCATTACGAGTGAAGGACATCAAGGATTATAACGAAAAGGGGAAATTATATCCAAGCAACGGTTAAACACTTCCGCACTCCTTCATAATTCAAAAAAGAACTTTAGCATTCATTAAAAAATTATCATGATTCTTAACTGAAAAACACCTTGTACTTTAAATAATTTTCTCCTAGTTAATATGATAGCACAATTACTCATCTACTAAGTGAAAGAACTTCTTATAAAATTTCATGATGACCACTTTCCTATGTCGTATGCTATGAAAAGAACAAATTGTACTATGTTTCTGATAGGGTGCATGCTTGCACCGGTCTTCTTGCACCGCTTAAACTATGCTATTCTGTTGGCACCATTCTGCTTGCACTTATTATATAAGACAACATGCTTGCACTAGTGCAAACATAATATCTGAAAAAAGAATAGGGAATTTAAGTAAAATATAGGTTGGACTTCCAACATGGCTTCCTCAACTTATACTGGAAATTCACTTCGCCCTTTCTTGATGCTTCAGAAAATATCCTTTTGCTCTTTGTGCACGAGATCCTGCAAAGAATTCATGAGGGAACAAAGAAGTGGGAAAAGGGAAATTTCAGAATGGGAAGGAATTTTGTTACAGAGATTCCAGGAATAGTACCACAAGAGGGGATAAACAAAAGTGGGATAGGGAAAAAAATTCAAGGGTAAAGTGGGGTTTTTACAAAATGGACAGGGTAAATTCAGAAGAATATGGGAAGGTTAATCATTCTGGGACTAAAGAATAAAACTGAGGGAATATTACGAATGTGGAATATGAAGAAAGGCATAATTTTTTTTGGAATTTTTGCCTGCACTGGTGCAAGAAAAATAACTGCAGCGAGAATTAAGCATTACTTGAATAAAAAAATATCCATGCTAATTAGCCCAATTGTATAAAGGTTGGTTCTGCTGAACCTGCTTTTACTTGGTGGTCGCTCGCATATCTAAAGATCAAGAAACATTCTCTTTTTATTAGAAATTTTTGATCTTCCTGCCAACAAGCTAGTTTTCAGGTTGATCCTTCTGCAATCATGTTAGTGAACTGATTTTCATAATTACAGGAAAATATTTTTTCTTTACTTTTTATTTTAATTTTTTTTTTTTTTTTGGTATTTTAAAATTTTTTAAAGAAGAAGAAGAATTCATGTTTTCAAAAGGTTGGTATTACCATTCACCACTACCATCCTGAATTGCTGTTGGACTTGCTGTGTAAAATCTTTCCTGGCAAGTGGCTGAAAATACTTCTTTAATCGGTGTCCATTTACCAAGAATACTGAATTTTGTCCATCAATAGTTTTAACTTCTATTGCTCCATTCTAAAATACTCGGATCACTTCATAAGGTGCCATCCAACGTGTATGGAACTTCCCTTTAAAAAATTTAAATCTAGAATCATAAAGGATCACCCAATCACCTAGTTGGAATTTCTTTTTTCTGAATAGACTTGTCATGCCACCTTTTGCATTGCTGCTGAATTAGTATGTTCTGCTGAACATCATCCCTACGAAATTCATCTAACTCGTTTAATTGGAGAAGACGTTGTTGTTGTGCCTCAGAGAGATCTATTCCTAACTGAACTACAGTTCTAAAAGTTTTGATCTGGAATTCAATTGGTAACATAACCTGTTTGCCATATACCAACTCATATGGTGTATGCCCCATGCTATTTCTCCAAGTGGTTTTGTATGCCCACAAAGCTTCTGGTAATCTTTCAGCCCAGTGTTTCCGATGCATATTTACTGTCTTTGTAAGAATGGACTCGATCACTTTGTTTGTGGATTCCACTTGGCCATTGGCTTGCGGGTGATACGGTGTGGATTTCCTATGCCAGATCTTGTATTGCCCCATCACACCCTGTACCAGATTAGAAATAAAATGCGGACCATTGTTAGAAACAATTTCTCTAGGCACACCAAATCTAGTAAAGATTTTAGTAAAAAGAAAATAAACAACAACTTTTTCTGTAGCAAAGGAAACAGCTTTAGCTTCTACCCATTTTGTAACAAAATTTGTACAAACCAAAATATTATTTTTACTTAATGAAGTTGGATTTATTGGCCCTATAAGATCAATAGCCCATTTTTCAAACGGCTCAATCATAACTTGGGGGCATAAAGGCATTTCATGGGTTTGATTAGGCTAGCCCACTCGTTGACAGCTATCACATCGCCTGACATACTGTTTGGCATCCTTAAACAAGGAAGGCCAAAAGTAACCAGCACACAATACTTTATATGCAGTCCGCTTATCAGCAAAGTGGCCTCCACAAGGTTCATCATGAGCAGATTTCAATATATCAAACACTTCCTCCTCTCTTACACATCTACAGATAATTAGATCTGGACCAGTGTAAAAGAGATCTCCTTGAATCTAGGAGTATGCAACATGTTTCTGAATAATAATACACTTTTCACGAGCGGACAAGTGGGGTGGTGTTTTCCTAGTAACCAAGTAATTAGCAATGTCAGCAAACCACAGAGAATATGTTGACATAGAAAAAATATATTCATCTGGAAAATCATCATTAACAGGAGTTACTTCACCAGGATTATCTAATCTAGAAAGAAAATCTGCTACAATATTAGATTTTCCTGGTCTATCAACAATAGTAACATTAAATTCCTACAACAATAGCAACCACCTAGTCACTCTACTGCTAGTCAATGGTTTGTTCATCAAATATTTAATCATGGAATGATCAGTATGTACAAATACTTCATATCATATAATATAGTGCCTGAACTTATTAATTTCAAAAATTACAGCTAAAAACTCTTTCTTTGTAACTGTATAATTTAATTCAGCAGAAGACAAATTCTTACTAATATAATAAATAGCATAGGATTTCTTATTTTCCTCTTATCCTAAAGTTGTGCCAATAGCCAAATCTGAAGCATCAAAGGAAATGTGAAAAGGCAGGGACTAGTTAGGACCTCTCAAAACTGGTGCCTGTACCAACTTTTCCTTCAATGTTTCAAAAGACTGCTGGCAAGTTGTGGACCAAGAAAATTCACTATCCTTAGCTAGAAGTCAGAAAAGAGGGGTAGATATCGTAGAAAAATTTTCAATGAATCTTCTATAGTAACCAGCATGTCCTAAAAAACCTCTTACTTCCCTTTGAGTTTTGGGTGCAGGAAGATGCATAATGATTTCAATCTTTTCCGGATCAACTTGGATACCTTTACTGGAAATCAAATGGCCAAGTACCACTCCCGCTTTGCACATTAATCTAAATTTATTATCACTCAAGGTGAGATGGGCTTCCTGACAACGGAGAAGTACTTTGTCCAGATTTTTGAGAGCTTCCTGAAAAGAATCACCAAACACAGAAAAGTCATCCATATAAATTTCTACAAATTCTAGATCAGCAAAAATGGCTAGGACTGCCCTTTGAAAGGTAGCCGAGGCATTACATAAACCAAAGGGAAGCAATTTATAAGCAAATGTACCCCATGGACATGTAAAATTTGTTTTATCCTGATATTCGGGTGCAATATGTATTTGGTTATAGCCACTGAAGCCATCCAAAAAGGAAAAATATTTCTTTCCTGCAAGGGTATCAAGCACCTGGTCAATGAAAGGGAGAGGAAATCTTTGAGAGTGGCTTTGTTTAATTCTCTATAATCAATACAAATACGCCATCTTCCATCTTTCTTAGGTACTAGCACTAATGGAGAGACCCACTGACTATCGGAAATAGGATAGATAAAACCGGCATCCAAGAGTTTCTGTACTTCTTCCTTCACAATATCTTTTAGAGCTCGATTCATTCGCCTTTGGGGTTGTCGGACAGGTTGGGTTCCTTCCTGAATATATATATGATGTGTACAAGTTTCAGGAGGAATACCCTTCATATCTTCATAGCCCCAAGTAAAGGCACTAAGATGGTTTTGCAACAAATTCACAAGTTGCTCCTACTGAGATGAGTCCAAATCTGAACTAATATGCAAGGATTTACTAGGGCTAATCTCAACAAGAGTAGTATCAAGCTCAAGAGTACTCAAGGGAGTGGTCAAATGCAGCGGTACAAAAGAATGAGAATCATGATTATCTTGAAAATATAGGCTGAAAATCTAGCTCAATGGCTCAAAATTAGGCATAGTGTCTACATTATTCAAGAAATCTTGAATCTCATCTTCTTGTGAAGACTCAGTATAATGATGGATAAGGGAAAGTGGTTGAGTCTCCTCATCACTGCTTTGATCCAACCATAAATTATCTCGAAGGTCCTGAATAGATCTGGCAAGGGGGTATAAGGTAACTTTGTTTCTAGAATCTCTGTTAAACACCATGTAAAAGCACACACATGGTGTATGAGGAAGATAACACACACACACACAAGACTCAACACAATGAAGGATAAGCGTAAGGCTTTCTTATTTTCCATTATACAAAGATGTACATTTATAATACAATGGTGTGACTCTTGGTTTCATATTCCAAGGTCACTTGGACTCCATTGTGACTTTTCGCATTCCACACCTACCCATGGAGGATTAGGTCTTCCAACATCCCCCCTTAATCCGAAGGGGTATGTGTGAGTCCAAGAAAAGATTTGTAATACAAATTTGCAAAGTAAGCATGGAAGCACTTGGGCTGAATCAACTCTCTGAAATGTTGGAAAAAAGAGGTGGTTTTAGGATGACCACAAACACTGGAATGCAAAACTTGTTGCAGTTCCCGGAACTCTTCCAAAACTGGCAAGAAGCTGAAGGCTTCTGCTAGAGGAATTGTCCCTCATAAAAAAGGGAGACCTTTGACCTAAAATAAGGGAGGTCTACTACCTGTGGTGGTTTTAGGTTTTCCACCAACCAAAGATGATGGTTTTAGGTTATCCACCAACCGAAAATGATGGTTTTAGGTTATCCACCAACCAAAGTTGATGGTTTTAGGTTATCCACCAACCGAAGGTATGCTCATGAGCATCCATGTCTCTGGCTACATCTCTGAATCCGGAATGACGAATTGTGGCTCAGGCTCGCTTGAACTGCTGGCTACAACTCTGAACATGGAATGAGAGATTGTGGCTCAGGCTCGCTTGATCTGTCGTCGAAGCTTGTACATGACCACCATTTTCCCCCCTGTCAGGGACAAGGTGAGATGATAGCGAAAAATCAACTGCAAGTTTGCTAAATATCCGTGAACAAGTTCTGACATGTGTCGTAAACATCTTCTTGGCTGCTGATGCCCATTGCCAAGAAGCGATCCATCCAAGATGAATCTTGGTTCTTGCAGGAGGCTTGTGTCTGAAGCATCTGTCTGAAGAGTGGGTGTGCCGACCACAGTGCTTGCATGGATGAAGATCAAAACAGTGATCTTTCATGTGGCCAACTCGATCACAGTGTTGGCATGTCAAAATCTGTTGTGGAAGCGGAGTAGGATCTGGAACAGCTGCAGGTGAACTGTCATACAAGAATCCGGCACTCCGAAATTTGATAGGCTTCGTGTAGTCTGGAATATGAAAGGACACATCCTTGTCATATCTAAGACCAGTTCTGTGCTTGTTGTGGACAAGCTCTTCCCAAGTTCTGATGATGGGCTTGAGAAGTGCAGGTTGAGCTGCTGCATCTGCATGTACATCTGCTCTTGAACAAGGAACTGAATGGGAATCAACTGCAACTTTATCTTCTTTCTTCTGATGAGAGTCCTTCACAATCTTCTGAACAGAAACAGGTTCAGAATGGTGACTCTTTTGTTGAAGTTCATCTTGTTGGAGCTGAGATTCCAACTGTAAAAACTCAATCTTCTCATGTGCATCTTGTAAACAACTGTGAATTTTACAAAGAGCATCCTTGCTCATTTTTATCATGTCATCAACATTGGAATGAATGAGATTATTCAACAACACTAATACCTCATTGATTTTAGCCATTTCAACAACTTAGGCTCAAAAAATGAAAAGGGTGTCAGCTTCAACCAAAAATGCATCCGTTTACAATGTGATGCAACAAGAAATACAAATGACTCCAAATAATTTCCAACTATGGAAATCTCAAAGTACAAAATCTGCTCCTCAAATGATGGAGGGCAATCAACAATGACTTACATCAACAACTCAAATTCACTGATTCCAACTATGAATGAAGAGGCAAATTCCACTCAAAATACAATGTTAGCTCAATACATATCTCTGCAAAATATTTGTAAATGTGTAGCTGAAAACACTTGTGCAAAGAATCTTTTTATGGCAGCTGAATTTTCTTCTTCAAATAGTTGTTTTCAATGATGGCAAACTTGTCTTCAAATGTGAAATTCTTCAAAAAAACACCCTTCAAATCAATGCCACAAATCACAATGTAAATCTGCAAATTTCAGTCCATGTGCTCCTCATATGCCATTTTCCATTTTCTGCTGTTCATAACTCTCTTTCTTTTTCCTCTCTCTCTGTTTTTTTTTTTTTTTTTTTTCTAATTAAAAATTAATTAAAAAATGGGAATAATTAAAAATGGGAGGGAAATGAAAATTTTAAAAAGGGTGGGAGAGTGGGGGGTTTAAAACTAAGGGAAATGGATTATATAAAAATGGAATGAGATTTTTTTTTAATGGGTGAGAGGGGATTATTATTTTAAAAGAGAGGGGAATGGGATTAATTAAAAGAAAATGAATTTTAAAATGGGGGAGGGAGTATTATATGGAAGTGGAGGTCAAATTTTAAAATGGGGGAGGGAGTATTATAGGGAGGCGGAGTATTATATAGAAGTGGAGGTGAATATTAAAAAACATTTTAAAATATAAAAACCGATTTAAAGGAGAGGCGGTATTATATATGGTAGAGCGGTATTGCGTGTTAAGAGATTGCTTGGGAAGATGTGAGGCGTGGGGAGTCGAGGAGCTTAGGGTGCCGTAAGGTGGAGCATATAGCAGAGAGTTGGGACGTGGAGAATGTGTTGAGGCAGTAAGCGTGATAAGGGAACGACGTAGAGAATGTGGAGCTCGCAGGTGAGGTGAGATGCAGGTTTTGTGAGTCGGTGTTGAGCAGTGGCGTAGGGAGATAAGGCCGAGAGGCCACAACGCAGTGGGGGAGCGGACTGTGAAGTTAGGAGGTTAACGCAGATGTTAAAAAATAATTGCAGGAGATGTGCTGTGGGGGTTTAGGTTGATAAGGGTCGTGGAGTTGAAGAGCGATAAGGCTCGGGTTGAAGAGCGCAGGGCGGGGGTATGCGGGCTGGAAAGGGGTATTTTTAAAGGGAGGGCGGTGTATTTAGAGGGGCATAAGGGAGTTGAGAGCCCGAAAGGTTTGGTGAGAGCGCAGGTAGGTAAGGTGCATGCGGTTTGGGTAGTGAGGGCGTAGGTGGATAGGGAGCATGGGAGAGGGAATGCGCAGAGTATATTGAGGAATGAGCGTAGGATGAGAAGGGGAAGGCCGAAAGGCCAAGAACAGTAAAATAATTTTTTTTTTTGTTTTTGTTTTTTTTTTTTTTTTAATTTTTAAATTTTAAACAGCAGAGAAGAACATAAAATGTATATTTTCTTCCAGCAGCAAATGAGCAAAACTGAGACTCCAGACTTTGAAGTAGCAGCAGGAAATTTCGTCAAAAATGCAGGATTTCAAGTAGTAATATACCGCAGAAAATTTTGCATAGAGATTGCCAATAAAAATTTGAAATTTTTCCAGTAGCCCAATGACAAGAAGATGGAATTTAAAAATGCAGAATTTTCCAGAACATTTTAGTAGTAAAAATCCAGAAACTTGCAGAGATTTTTCAATGAAAGACTCAGGAATTTTTTTCTCAGAAACCCTCTTTAAACAGTGTTTTCCAGCAACTCTTCAATGCAGAAATTAATAGAAATTGCAGGAAAAATGAGAATGAAAACCTTCAGATGGGCAGTACTGCCTTTCTTCAATGCCAATGCCTGAATGCTGCCAATTTCTGAATGCTGGGATTTTGAATGCTGCTCCTCTTCAAAACCAATTCTGAATGCGGCAAAATGTCAAAATCACTGCTGAAAAAACTCTCTAAATGCCGCAAAAATGCAGATATGCACAGGCCATAAACACAAATGGCTCACTCAATTTGGAGTAGGGCCAGCAATCGCCCACTCTGATACCATGTTAAACACCATGTAAAAGCACACACATGGTGTATGAGGAAGATAACACACACACACACAAGACTCAACACAGTGAAGGATAAGCGTGAGGCTTTCTTATTTTCCATTATACAAAGATGTACATTTATAATACAATGGTGTGACTCTTGGTTTCATATTCCAAGGTCACTTGGACTCCATTGTGACTTTTCGCATTCCACACCTACCCATGGAGGATTAGGTGTTCCAACAATCTCCATGCAAAATATACATATCACCGGAACGACATCCAATATATGCATCGGCCGTAGCAAGCCATGGTCGTCCCAAGATCAAGGGATGTCCTCCTACTGGGTTCTTTGGCTGAAGCACAATGAAATCAGCATGATATTCCCAAGAATCTAATGAGATGATCACATCATCCAATACTCCTTCTGGCTTAATTTTAGATCTATATGCTAATTCAAGCACAGTGGGAGTAGGGCTAAGATGAGATAACCGAAGTTGATCCATGGTTTTCTTAGTCATGACATTAATGGCTATCCCTAGGTCTATAAGAACATTAGAGACGAGGACATTGCCAATCTGAACTGAGACAGCAGGGTTCCCAGGATCAGTATATTTTTCCATAGACACACATCCTGTCATCAACTTTGCTGCCCTACCAACAAATTGAATGGTTTGGGGTTCCACTTTCTTCCTCCTAGGTTTCTTGAGACAAATTTCCTTAATAATCTTGGTACAAATGGGGATCTCTTTAATGGCTTGAAGCAAAGGTATCTTAATGAAAAGATTCCGAAGCTCAGATGCCAAACTAGTCTCAGAAATAGGCTCACTTCTTTCCATTACTAGCCTCTCTGGGAAGGGAGGCTAGTTGGGAGAAGATGGCAAGGATTCAGAGGGTAAGGGCTACTTAGTGACAAATTTCGGAGAATGGTTAAGAGTTTCCTCTTCTCCTTTCTATTCAACAATCACTATAGGTTGCTTCTGATTTTCTGATGTTACAGTCCTTCCCAATCTTAATTGAATATCATGAACCCCAACTGGAATAGAGTGGTACTTGAATGGTAAAGGTGGGTTTGTTACATAGATCATTTGCACTGCTTTATTATTGTTAGGATTGGGAATAGGTTGAGCAGGAAACTGAGGAGGTCGAAAGGGTGGAGTTAAAGGCAACGGTGGAGTAGACTGACTCGGGAGTTGAGGCATTGAATAAGTTGTATGCGTAGATGGATATCACTTCATAGGTGGCCGGTAGGAATATGGAGAATGAGTTGGCCCTCTCCAACCTTGTTTCCATGGTTGAGAAGGTTGCCCATGCTGATATTGATTCCCATACTGCCACTGCTGATTAGTGTTAGGATAAGAATATGCATGTGAATTATAACCAATATAGTGTGGAGAAAATTCAGGAGCCATACCTGCACCTACCTGAGGCCAATTCCTTCTTGCTCACTTAGCATAAGAGTATTCAGCTTCAGGCTGTCCCCCTGTAAATACAGCTTTAAGTCCTCGTATAGAGGGACATTTTTCTGTGACATGGTCTTCTGCACAAAAAGCACACTTATTAGTTTCTTTCAAATTAAGAGGACACTCTTTAGGAGGATGCTTGTCTCTACATTTAGGACAGAAAATACATAATGAATCTTCTTCCTTCATGAGTTTTTGCTAAAATTTTAAAGAGTCTAACTGTTTGGTAACAGTATTCATTATATCAATTTTCATGTTTTCCATTTTATTTTCTAGTCCGATAATCATAGCATCAGTAGATTCAGTTTTTCTATTTCTATTTCAAGTTCCTCTACCGGATCTATACTGATTTCTTGAAAATTTCCTGCATAATTCACAATTTTTCTCAAAAGTTTGTTGATAAATATCACCTTGTCCTAACAGATTTAAATTATTTCTAGCATTATTAGTAAGTCCTCTTAAGAACAAGGTTCTAATAGTACTGGGATCAAACTTAAGTTTCGACCTTTGTAAAATATACAGAAATATTTCTAGGTAATCTTCAAGAGTTTCATCATCATCCTGTATGATTGTAAAAATCTCATTCTGCATGTCCCGAGTTTTGCATTATTCTTGATATTTAGACAAAAACACTCTCTTCATCTGATCCCAAGAGGTTATAGTGTTTCCTCCTAACCCCATAAACCAGCGTAGAGCTGAGTCCTTGAGAGTAACAGGAAATAATCTTAACTTCTGAGCGTCAATTGAATAATCATAACTTCTACACAGAACATCAAAATCGAATAGAAAAGAGTCAGGATCTTCATGAACTTTAGCATGGAAATGAGGAAGAGCTGATGGTGGAATATTCTTCATTTTCGCCACAGTATCAGGATCCACAATTGGAAACACAAAAGTGGATTTTTCTCCACTTACCTGGTTTTCACCAGTCCCTTCCATATGATCTTCATGATCCACCATTGTTTCCCTTTTACTTGTACCGCTCTCAACAGGCTGATCCACACCTAAGCTGTTGTCACCAAAATCCAGGTGGATTGTTCCTACGTGATGGGTTTGAATTGGATTGGGCTTCATGATTACAAAAGGAGACCCAATATGAGAATTGTTTTCAGAATTCTTTTGGCCCTTAGTGGGCTTCGAACCCTTACCTTTTCTAGACATTCATTTCAAAAAAGAAAGAAAAATAACAAACAACTTCTAGTAAAAAATGCCGTCATAAATCAATTAACACCAATAAAATTCCTTCAAAGAAGCTTTTCCAAAAAATATTGCAAAAATAAAGGAAAAATTACCTCTATTTTATAATCAGAAAATTCTTACCAAATCAAATTGCCTCCCTGGCAACAGCACCAAAATGTTGGGTGTAGGAATTACACTTAAGAAAACTCCTCAACACTTAATTTTTCAACCCAGGGAATCCGTAAACTTAGAGACGAAGCACAGGCAATGCCAGAGATGGTATGAATCTTCCTAATATAAATCCCTACTTTCTTTAAAGGAAATATTGCAGAATCAAATTAAAAAGATAAAAAGGCAACTTGAACCATCAAAATAATCTAAGACTGGAACAAGGAAGAATGCATTTGCAAGAGGGAATTAAAGATAAAACGCAATCACTCTAGCTAATTATTGTTTAACTACTAAGTGTGTGTTTTTCTTTAGTAGACACACTTAGCAGTCTCATTAGATGGGCCCTTAAACCTGCTCCTTTATATATTTCCTTATTGCACTAATTTGTCCTACACTTTCGCAGTCTGCTTGCACTAGTGCAGGAACAGAGATTTATGCAGAAGGTATAAATGTTTTCTTACTAAAGGCTTTTTACTTCATGCAAGGGCTTGAAATTTTCCAGGTTCAAAGCACTCAGATCCCATGGCAAGAAACTAGTTCTTGCACCAGATCAGAGCTTCCTACACTTAGCATTTAATTCTTAAAATGAGTGCTTAATTATTGCAAGTGCCATTATACTGTTAAATCAAATTCAACACATAAAAAGTGAATGTTTCTGATCTTAACAGAATGTAGGAATAAAGAAACAATCAATATACATTTATCATGTCATAAGCATTTAATGAAAGAAAGAAGATGGAAGGAAGTAGACAAAGAAGGCTTGCTGCATCACACCAACGTGCACTGGTGCAGGTTCATTTCTCCTGCTTCGACCAGGCGGGGAAAAATAGTCAAACAGAATTGCAGAAAAAGAGATATCACACCAACATGCACTGGTGCAGGGTTATTTCTCTTGCTTGGACAAGTCGGAGGAAAACCAATTTGAAATCAAGTATAGGAAATTAAATAGAAGGAAAAGGAAATTTATCTACTTCACACTACGGATCTGCTTTCACTCAGATAGGAATGCATGTGCTTAAAATTAAATCACACTTGACAATGTAAACACAAATTACAGGAAAACAGGAAATGGGGTAAACGTGTTTGGTTGGCTGGGCCCTAGCCAACCAACGCGTTTCCCTTTTTAAATAAAAACGTTGCTCAGTACCTTAATCAATTCATCAGCTCAAATACAGAAACTCAATTTATGAAACATGAGGCGGAGCTCCCTTTTATTAATTCACTCAGGCAAGTACATACATTGATACATCATCCAGCCTAGATTTTTGCAATAACAAAATACAGCAACCTGTTACCACCTCTCTGGCTGTATCTCTGTTCTCTTCTGCTATCCAAACTTTCTCCCCCTATTCTTATTTACATTCTACATTATATAGATCTTTGGCCAAAGGCCAAAATAGATCGTTCAACCGATTACATAACCAAACGCAGAATTTAGTTTTTCGGCCATCAAAATTATACAGTTACCAAAACTAGCCGTATCCAATCTCCAGCTTTCATCCTTTACATATTCGATCTCGGCTGCCTTTGGATCGATCTTGCTATCGTGGCTGAAGCTGCTCAAAATGAGGCGGTGATCAAGGAGGTTCAGATCTGCTGCAAGGATTTGTTGTGCTCGCAACAGTGCAAGATTCGATCCTGCACTAGGATCAGCGGTCACGGTAAGTACTCTAATTACCAAATAAACATTGGAGATATCGATAAGTTACAAAGAATGATTAAAAGTAATAAATCATGTAATAAATGATTATTTAATGCTAAGTTGAATTAAAAGTATGAAAAATAAAGTTTATATGAAATATGTCACCGTGCTTGGACTAGTGCAAGATGAGGGTGCATAAAAGAGGTAAAACAGAGGTAAATGGTTATGATTTAGGAAGGGGAAAATGGCAAAAAGAGAGCAAATTAGGGGGCTAATAGTGAACATGATATTTTTTCAG
The DNA here is from genome assembly GCA_034641835.2 of Pinus albicaulis. Taxonomy (NCBI): domain Eukaryota; kingdom Viridiplantae; phylum Streptophyta; class Pinopsida; order Pinales; family Pinaceae; genus Pinus; species Pinus albicaulis. The sequence goes on along the minus strand of CM076572.1, from coordinate 289,802,700 downwards.
TTTTCCTCTGTTACAGTGTTTTGTCTTGCATCAACACTCATTTATATATGCAGTCACGATAGTCTTGGTGAGTTCTCTTCGGGATAACTGGGCTCGTCCTTGAGGGTTTTCACTATAGGTAATTCATATTTAATTCCCATGTACAAATTCTTACAATGTTGATTTGTCTTCCTGTCCTATTCATGGTTCTATTTTATTTCCCTTTTTTTGGATTTTCCTGCTCACCAGTGGCTACGATGCCACCTAACAGTCGAGACGGTGAGCCATTGTAGGTGTCGTTGGTGACGAGTAAGTTTCTTCACCTATGGTTTCTTAAACTTGTGTATGGTGTAATTTTCTAGGGTTTATAGAGACCATTACATTTTGCGTAGGTTTTCCCACAACCCCGATGCATGATTCTCTAAGTGGGACTTGGGCCATACCTCATAAGCGTTCCTCTACTCTTTTCCATGCTGATACTTTGGGTTATGGCTTTAGTTATTTCCAGTATAATTTTCATTTTGTGGCTATGAAATGATCATGTATAGTAAAATTAGTTGACAGGATTTTATTTGCAACTAAGGGATTCAGTTAGTGATATTTATTGACTTTTAAATGTTTTAATATTATTCAATATAAAGAAGGAGGAATTCTGGTTAGATTTTCTCCAGTTTTTCGATGAATGTTCTACTTTTTATATTTCAAAATTTACTTTTAGTTGGAAGAATAGTTTTATATTTGTTGTAAATACCTCATGGAACTTAAGCTTTTCCCTCAAGTTAGTTATTACAAAGCGCAAGAGTAGAACTATTATCATTGTTTACCATTTTGCATTTACCTATGTTTTCCTCAAGAAATTTGGGCTGTGATTTTTATCTATCCCTCTCGATAAGGTTCAACTATCACTCATAGTTGAATGTACTGGCCTATAATATTTCCTAAATATTGGTTAAATGTCAAAGTTTTAGGCTTATTAATTGAGGAGTTAATACCCTCTGACCGCATGATCCTGCCCAGTATTTGTAGATGAGGAGTCTTTCCATTGCACATTGGTCAGATTTATTTAAGTATCGAACTTAATATTAGGTCCTATCAGCCTCACTCAGGGTGTTGATACATAATTTCGATATTAACACAAAAATAATTGGACAGGTGTTAATAGAAAGCCAACCTGGCTCAAATAGCTAAATCCACGGGTTCTTGAAGAAATAGAAAGATTTTTTTTCATGCCGAATGTAACAACTGAAAATAAAGATTATTCAATTCTTCTCAAATAACAAAATCCACAGTTTTTTCAAGAAATCAAAATATTTTTTTTTATTATGTTGTCTGTAACAACTGGAAATAAATATTATTCGATTCTTGAAGTTATTTATTTGTGTTGTCTGTATCAACACTTTTAACTTCTATGTAATATTCCAACATAGATATTGATAATGATTTTTGTCATAAATATGTTAACCTATCTTCTCTGTAAGATTGTAATACAAAAATCCACAACACTTTTGATTATACTTAGTTTGGAATAACTTCTGTGCAAGATTGAAATAGAAAGATCTATAGTACTTTTGATCATACTTAGTTTAGCATAAATTTTCTGCAAGATCGAAATTCACAAATCTACAGTTCTTTTAATCAACTGTAAATATTATATAGAACAATAACATGTCACTAAAACTTCCTTTTCTTTAAACATAGATAAATATCTACCATGAAATACAAAACTAAAATAACTATCTCAATACCATAAGACTAATCTAGTCCACCCAACCACTAATAAAAGGCGATTATGTCCTCTTCCCACTCCCTAGATCCTCACCGAGAAGTAGATCGATGTCTTAAGAAACCATAGAGTTAGGCATCAAGACCACTCTCGAGCATGGGATATTAAGTCTGTATTAAGTTCCAATGGTACCCGTCCAGCTCAGGATACTCTTAAGTAGCGTCCTTCTTGCATTTATACCTCATTATCATTTTCCAAAGAAAAATACATAACACATTTTCCTCCCTGAGATTCATTTTTTACATCATGCGGAAAATGTCATAGTTTCTTGAATTTACCCAACTGTTCGTTGTTTACAATTCATTATTTCCCATATATTCTTCCAATTTCTCATAATAAAAGAAAGCAATCATTACTATTGTTTTTTTAAAATAAAATGTCTAAAGTTTTTACTGAATCTTTAACAGTTTTTACTATTACTAAACTAAATGCATTTAAAGATAATTTTTCATAACTAGGGGTGTCACATCTTACCCCCCTGTGGAAAAACACCATCCTTGGTGTTTATTTGTGTCCTTGAAACAGTTTTGGATAAGCTTGCCTCATGAAATATTCCTCTTCCCATGTGGCCTCTTCCGATATAAAGTGCTTCCATTGCACCTTAAGTTGGATGATAGCTGACTTCTGCAACATTGTTTCTCTCTGATTGAGTATGTGCAAAGGCTCTACAAGGAATTCGCCGTCTAGATTGACCTGTCAATGAACATTGAGTTATAACTAGTTTACCAATTATAGTTGAGGAACTCAACATATATTTTCTACATCCCCATCTATACCATATAAACTTACTTGGATTTCTTGCTAATTAATTAGGTGCCTTGAATCATACACATATTTATTTAGTAAGGAAACATGAAAGACATTATAGACTTTAATGTGGCTTATAAGAGAAAGATGATAAGCTACAGGGCCTATTCTATCCAACACCTAGAAAGGCTCATAGAAGCGAGGTGCTAGCTTAGCACACCCTCCCCACCGCAAAGTAATTATATTAGGTTTAATTTGCACATAGACGTGATCTTCCACCTGAAATTCCTTAAAGGTTATTCTCGTATGTGCATACATTTTTCTTCTATCCTGGGAAGCCTTTAAATTTTGCTTGACCCTCTTGACTTCCTGTTTCATTTCTGCAAGCTGTCTGGTCCTAACATCATCTTGTCCTCCATACCACTCCAATTAGCAGGCGTTTGATACTTTATACCATATAACACCTCATAGGGCTCATCTTTAATGATTCATGGTAGTTGTTGTTATAAGAAAATTTATCTAGGTGAAGATACTCTTCCCATTTATTTGGTCATTGCATTACATACATATGCAACATGTATTCTACCACTTGATTCACTCGTTCAGTTTTCCCATTAGTTTGAGGATGATAAGAGGCACTGAACTAAATTTGGGTACCCAATCTAGTGAAGAGATATTTCCAAAACCCAAAGGTAGATTTCACGTCTTTGTCTGAGATCACTACCTTCGGCATGCCATGCAATCAAAATATCTATCTCATGAATACATATGAAACATCCAGAATCTTATATGTAGTTTTTATAGGAATAAAATGAGTTGACCTACTCAATTTCTCCACTACCACCATGATGGAATCATGTTGGTTCTTTGCTTTTGGCAATCCTGTTATGAAGTCCTAGGTAATTTTTTCCCACTTCCACTCAGGGATAGCTAGAGGTTGGAGTAATCCAGCAGGGTGCTGGTGTTCTGTCTTAACAAAATGACACTCCACACGATTAGCCAAATATTTAGATATATCCTTCCTCATGTCTGGCCAAAAGTAATATCTATTAGTTCTTGGAAGCAAGTTTTGGTATCTACTATGAGCAACATACAAACTACGATGAAATTTGTCTAACAAGATTTTTTCGATATACTCTTGATTAATAACATATACTCTACCTATGAAGGTTATAATTCTTTATTATTTATCTCGTATTCAGTTTTATTACTTGTATCTCGTGCTTTCTTAGCTTCATGCCATAGAAAATCAGATTCTGGGTCTTTACGAGCAACCTCTTTAATTTGTTCTGATACATCAAACTCAATATGATAATAGTGAATTTCATATACACCGTGCACCTTCTGAATCAAAGTATCAGAAAAATGGGTTTCATTTCCGTTCAGTGTCTTATATCAAAATTGAATTCACTCAAAAAGGCAGTCCACCTTTCGTAACATGCATTCAAATGGGTTTGTTTAAAGAAGTTGGTTAGATTGCTATGGTCTCTCAATAGCAAGAACCTTTTTCCCAATAGATAGTGGCGCCAAACTTTTAAGATGTCTTATATCAAAATCAAATTCACTCAAAAAAATAGTCCACCTTGTGTGACGTGTGTTCAAATTGGGTTGTTTAAAGAAGAAGGTTAGACTGATATGGTATGTCAACAAAAAGAATATTTTTCCCAATAGTTAATGGTGCCAAAATTTTAAGGCATGTACCACTGTTGTAAGTTCCAGATAATATGAAGAATATTTCTGCTCACACTCTTTTAATTTACGCAATTTGTATGCTATTACCTTACCTTCCTACATAAGGACCCCTCCCACTCCTCCTTGACATGCATCAGTGCATACCATAAACTGCTTTTATCGATCAACAAATTTCAATACTAGATTTGTGTTTAGAAAATTATTTAATTGATCAAAACTATGTTGACATTCTGAGGTCCACTTAAATATTCGTCCTTTCTTTTGTAAGGACATTATGGGACAAAAAATTATAGAAAACCCTTCGATGAATCGACAGTAGTAACCTGCCAATCCCATGAAGGACCATATATCAGCAACATTTGTAGGAACGAACCAATTCATGATGGTACTAATTTTTTCTGGGTCGACAGCTATACCCTTAGATGAGATTACAAGACCAAAATACTGGATCTGATCCTTAAAGAAGTAACACTTTCTAAATTTTAGCATATAGTTGATGCTCCCTCAACATTTACAACACTATCCAAAGGTGCTCTTTGTCCTCAACATTCTTAATAATTTATAAATATAAAAACAAATCTGTAAAATCTATAAATTAATTATTTATAAATATAAAAACAAATCTGTAAAATCTATAAATTAATTAGAAGTTTTACATAAAGAAATATATATTAAAACATATATAATCTCTTTTATTTTATATAAAATAAATTTAATTATATGTCAAAAATTAATTCTTAAATATAAATCAATTATATATAATTATTTAATATAAATTAAAATATTAAAAATAAGAAATAATATTTCCAAAACTACAATTTTCGATGATTAAAACACATTAATGATATTCCGCATATATAAGCAAAGATATATATACGCAAAGATATTACATCGTTGTTATTCTTATTATCATTATTACAAGTGAAGAAAAACAATTTTAGTTTATGAATTTTTTAATTTAGAGATAACATATATAGGGCTAGATGTATTTGTTATTTTAAAATGATAATTAAATAATGGTAACTATGCCACATTCTCAATGCACTTATTTTATAATAAAATGAAATAATAAATTTAAAACTAAAAAAATATTTTAATATTAAATTAATTAAATTATATATATATATATATATATATATATATAACGCTCATCAAATAATCTGAAGGAAAAAATTCAGATTCCATAAATATTAGACAATTTATGAAGGTATGTGAAAACTTATGAAGGAAATTCCATAATTAAAACACAATGTGATGCATAAAAGGTGTACAAATCACAATCACAACGTGGTACAGTTAAAACACAATCCAATGCAAAAACAGAAAGAAAAAAAAGCACATGAATCCCAAAACCATCGCGGCACCGATAGGAATCTTCTTAGAGAAACAACTAGTTAAAGCGCAGTTTCATGCACAATACACACATAATCTAAGAATACACATATGAGGATAATCTACTAGTGGTTTGGTCCATACATGTCTGAGGTCCATTCTTTTACCAAGACTATGTACAAACTATTTTTTGATTCCTGCAATAGTACATATATTAAAGAAAATATAAAACAAAATTTACTTCCCAATTCCTACACTTAAATTCACTTACACTTAAATTGAAATTCCGTCACGCTGCTCCTGGTTCTGCGGGACAACCTGTAGAATATCAAATTCCTACTTCAAAATTTCCATGCAAACTAATCCATGTAATTTGGAGGTCTGATTTAAGTTTTTAAGGAATGTCTTTTAACATTTGATGGTTCTGATATTTATGCAACCATTTTCCATTTTTATCACCAGTATTGATTTTTGAATAGAGCTGTATAAGATTATTTTGAAATAAATTTAAATGCTTTCCAAATATCCTCTCTCATTTGTACAAAATTATCATGGACCTTTTAAAAAGATATTCTCTTCATTTAATTTAATATATGTATGGTTTAACGTGTTCCAAACTAAATATGGTTATTAGTATTTGCCATTATTAACTTAAACTTTTTCAGTGCCTGCACCCTCAATTAGCCAATTAAAATGAGTGTTTTTGAGGACCAATAAGATAAAGGCCAACACCATCCAAAATGCTACCAGTACTAATGGTATTTCCTCCCTCACACTCCACCAAAGCACCATCGCAATTTTGGCAATACGGTCACAGAGGGCTCGCCCTGTAACCGTGGTCTTTGGGTACCGTTGAGAGGTGCTGCTCTTGCTTCACAAGGTCTATTTTTCAGGTTATCTGGCCAATGTAACATCTATTAATTACTTCAATATATATCACATTAAAAAAAAAAAAAAAATTACATTTAACCACAATAATTAAATCATCATTATTTACATTTCTATTTCATATGATTTTTCGCCTAGTTAAATAGTATTACTTTGTTTTTGGACTATATCTACATACCTTACAAGAAGTATATGTATACAATATAACCATTGGCTAAGTAAAGATTTATGTCGTTATGACTAGTGTCATTTTCAGTACTATGTATTAATTCTTATGGTACACCATTGGATTCGAAAAATCAAGAGTCTGGTTCAAGGCACCTTAACCTATGTATTACTTGGTTATTGTTTTAATTACAATGAATATGGTTTAATGCACCAATCTCGATATTAGTTCTGGAATTTAAGTTTTAGATTGATATTTGGGTTACGGTCTACAATTGTTCCATCGGTCTAGCACATCCTCTGTCATTCGATCAAGGTCCCTAGTGATCTATGGTGGTGGAGCGGATGGGGGTGGGTTAGGGTAACCACCCATACCCCCCATCTCTCGCCCTGCCTCATTGTTGTGTTCTATTGTAGAATTTGTTTGTCTCTGCAACATCTTGCCGCTACGGCAAGTATTAACCATAGAATTCCTTGGGCACACTACAGTTAGACTCATTTTCATGGCACAGTTCGGATGTTCTTATTTTAGAGCGCAATGTTCTTGTTTTAGAGCTTGCGCTGCTAATTTGTTTAAGAACCCTGTTAATTTCCTATGGATTTTCAGAGAAGCAGTTCCTTTACCTCTCATTCCATTCCGGCAGCAACTTCTGGATCGAGTTCTTACAGTTTCACGCAATTGTTTTTCACTTCGAACCTGCTTCTGGAATCTATAAGGTAACTAATTTACTGTTTTTCTTTTGTTTTCCTTAGTAGTATTCATCATACAATTAATTCTTTCAGGAGTTTTTGTTACCTTGTCTCATTACAATGCTAAACCTTTTTTTTTTATATGGTTATGCTATGAATTTTTTGTGGTAGGTTCGAAGCAGAGTGCTCCGCGAACAAACTCACAAAACCAGACATTAGTCCATCTAAAAATGACATTGGTGAGTAGATTTGAAACATTTCCTCCGAATTTGTCCTTTTGGTTCTAAGTTGTAATACTCACCTTTGCTTACTTTGCAGGCGAGGTCTCCTTCCTTCGGTGGTTGGGTCATTGAAAATTTAGATTTACACTTATTTTTAGGAAATGAGCCATACTCCGAGGCTCAGAATTTCTGGTTTTCTTCTTGTATAAAGAACTTTATTCTTTCTGCTCTTCTAGCTTCTTAATGAGAAAATGAGGGTTTTATCCCTATGTTTAAGACAGTGCCATACTCAGCCTGTATATTTATTAGGTTAACACTTCTATTAGATTTCTTTTGCACTTCAAGAACTATGGAAAGTTTATCAATTTCGATAGATAGCGTTCAAGCTGAACTGCAAGGGTTTAAATATGTAGTTGCGGATCTACTTAATTGAACGCGTTTACCAATGATAAGCAAATACCTGTTATTGAAAATGGAATTTCTATCTACGTGTTTACTAAATTTAAAAATATGTTTTAAGAATTCTTTCCGATAATTGCCACTGTAAATCTCGAGTTCAACAGACTTTTATTGTTAAAGAGTTCTTTGATGTATTGTTACCTATTGGTAATAAATGCTTCTGTAATTTAAGCTTGCTCTTAATCATTCTAGAATTTTCGGTATATCTATATATATATATATATATATATATATATATATATATATATATATATTAGAATGTCGATATTTTATGTGTAATCCCGTCCAGGGTTCTTCTCAGCGAAGTTTAAGTCAAGGATTCCTCCTTCAGAATGTTTTTTTTTCGACCGCTTCAGATACTTGAGATTTTCTGTCTGTTAAACATATATGTATATAATATTCTTTCACTTACGAGTTTTCAGGGATCTAGTGTTATTAAAATCTAATTATTTAAGGACCCTTATTGAACTGCTTTACGTTTTATACTTGGAAACGTAATTAGTAATTGCACTCTATGATATACATATGGAATATAGTAAACGTTATAATATGCTTTTCTGTCCTTACATATTATGTTACAAACTTAACTTATTCCTGTATTCCCTGTTCTCTTTTTACAGTACATCATTCATTCATTAGGAAAATAGTTTTAGCATATATGTCCAGACCATAAATGTTCGTGTAATATCATAGGCAAATAGGACGATCTACCCAAAACCTTCTTTCGAGGGGTTTGGGTTTACAGTCCTTAGTTTATCAATTAATAGCAGTAACAACTTTTCCATATATTCTATTTTATACAATAGAAGTTATTTAAACAGGTTCCTAAAATTCCAGTTAACAGAATACTTATATGTCCTCTGTTCCTTTGGCTGATATTATGCCTCCCATCCACGATTGAAGAAATTGTGTCCTCCAACTCTCCCCCGAGCTCCAAGCCTAAGCTTCATTGTTGACAGAAATTTTGGAAGAGACTACGGGACAATCTGGTCCAGTCTCCAATTCCAGTGTCAAATAGAAAAATTGGATTATTTCCCTGGTTAACACTAGTTCAGAAATTTTCTCTAGAATTTTCCCTCTTTTAGTTACCGAACAGAACCCCCAAACCTCCCTGGGATTCCCTTTTTATCCTCAGAGGATGGAAAAATATTTGAACTGAATTTTGTTCAACCAACTCTCAGATCTTGAAATCACTTTACCATCAGTCTTTTACTTTATGGAACCAATTCCATAATCAACTTTCCATTATTTAAAAATTAGATTTATGTCCACAATATTTTTTTTAACATAATTAAAGTAAATGTTTGAAAAATCCCAAAAAATAACTTAATAATTAGTTAATAACTAAACCAGTGGTTACAACTTCCCCCCCTCGAAATGAACACCGTCCCTGGTGTTCTCATTATGTTCCAGTAAAAAGGTTTAGGATAGGCTTCCTGAACAAAACCTTCATCCTCCCAGGTAGCTTCTTCTGGGCCAAAGTGCTTCCATTGCACTTTAACCTGGGCGATGGCTCATTTTCGAAGCATGATTTCTGTCCGATCGATTATACTGAAGGGTTTGACCAGAAATTCTTCGTCCGGTTCAACCTACAAACAATGATTTGAATTAGTTTTACTCAGAAATATTAACATCCTTTAATCAATCTGGTATACATATTCTACCCGACTATTCTGCCAGTGGATTATATGTTTTGAGTCGTGAATGTATCTTCTTAATAGTGATACATGAAAAAAGTTATGTACTCGAATATGACTAGGCAAATCCAATCGATAGGCCACAGGTCCTACTCGTTCCAATATTTGGAATGGACCGCAAAATCTGGGAGCTAAATTGGCACATGAGGCCCATCTTAAAGTTCTTTTATTTGGCTTAATTCTTACATACACATGGTCCCCTATTTCAAATTCATGATAGGTCCTCTTCTTATCTGCATACACTTTTTGTATATCCTGAGCTGCTTTAAAATTCTATCGAATCTTCTTTACTTCTGTCTCCATTTCAGCTAACATGTCGAGTCCAAGTATCAACTTGTTTTCTGGGCTACTCCAATTATAGAAGTTTGACACTGTCACCCATACAAGGCTTCGAACAGACTCATCTTGAGTGATTCCTGATAACTGTTATTGTATGCAAACTCTACTAGTTGTAAATACTCTTCCCACCTAGTTGGTTGTTGGATTACATAGTTACGTAACATGTCCTCCAAAATTTGATTTACTTGTTCTGTTTTTCCATCCATCTATGGATGGTAAGCAGTGCTGAAGTTAATTTTAGTTCCCAACCCGGTAAACAACGTTTTCCAAAATGTTGAGGTAAACTTTACATCCTTGTCACATATGATAGTCTTTGGAATTCTATGCAATCTGAAGATCTCTCGCATGAATATATCCGCTATCTGCACTGTCTTATAAGTGGACTACACTGGTATAAAATGCGTCGATTTGCTTAATCTATCCACCAATACCATTATAGAGTCATTGTGCATTTTTTATCTTGGTAGTCCGGTGATAAAATCTAATGATATCACTTCCCACTTCCATTCAGGTACCGATATGGGCTGTGTCAGCCCAACTGGGTGCCGGTGTTCCACTTTCACTTGCTGGCATTCTAAGCACTTGTTCAGATATTCTGCTATATCTCTCCTCATACCAGGCCATAAGTAATTCTTCCTTATGGCTTTTAACATCTTCTGATACCCAGGGTGTCCAAAATAATTACTTCGATGATATTCATTTAATATCAATTCCTTCAAATCCATTCGGTTTGGAACAAAAATTAATTTTTTGAAAGTTAACAAACCATCATTATGAATTTCATATTCAGTTGATTTTCCTTAGTCTTTGAGCTCTTTTGCTTGATGCCACATAAACTTGTATTCAAGATCCTTATCCACTTTTGCTTTTATTTATTCTAGAAATCTACACTCAACTTGATTACAATATAGTTCATAAACACCATGCAATTTTCTGCTTAATGCATCAACTACTCAGTTTTCCTTACCTTTCACATGTTGCATATCAATATCAAATTCGCTCAGGAAAGCATTCCACCTTGCCTCGTGAGAATTGAGATCAACCTACTTAAAATAGTTAGTTAAGCTGTTGTGATCAATTTTGAGCACAAATCATTTTCCAAGTAGTGCCTCCACACCCAAAGTGCATACATTACTGCTGTCAATTCCAAGTCGTATGCTGAATATCACTGTTCATGCTCCTTTAATTTTTGGGACTCATAGGCAATGACTTTTCCCTCTTGCGACAAGATTGTCACAACTCTTTCTTTGCATGCATCTGTGCATACCTCAAACTCCTTATTAGGATCAGCTATCTTTAACACCAGAGCGGTAGTTAATAACTACTTCAGCTTCTCAAAACTGTCTTAACATTCCTTTTTCCATTTAAATATTTTTCCTCTCCTTTCTAATGAAGTGATTGGAAAAGAAATCTTTGAGAATCCTTCAATAAATCGTTGGTAATAACCAGTCAATCCCATAAAGGATAAGATGTCTGCCACATTTTGAGGCACTTTCCATTCCATAATCATTTTGATCTTCTCAGGGTCAACTGAAATACCTTCAGCAGAAATTACATGACCAAGGTACTGGATTTATTCCTTGACGAATTCACACTTGCTGAGCTTGGCATACAACTGATGTTTCCTTAGCATTTCCAACACTATCCGCAGGTGTTCCCTGTGTTCGTCCATGTTCTTGGAATAAACTAAAATATCATCAATAAAAATTAACACAAAATTGTCTAGATAGGGGTGAAATACACCTCATAAAGGTTGTTGGTGCATTGGTCAACCCAAAAGTTAGCACCACAAATTCGTAGTGTCCGTACCTAGTGCGAAAAGAAATTTTATGTGTGTCATCATCCTTTATCCGAATCTGATGCTATCCCGACCTTAGATCTATTTTTGAAAACACGGTCGCTCTGTTTACTTGATCAAACAGATCATCAGTTCTCGGTAGAGGATATCTGTATTTAACAGTCAGCTTATTAAGCTGGCGGTAATCCATGCACATTCACATGGTCCCGTATTTTTTCTTCACAAACAGTACTGGAGCCCCCCAAGGAGATTCACTTGGTTGGATGTATCCTTTATCTAACAATTCCTGTAACTGCATCTTTAACTCAGTTAATTCAAGTACACTCATTCGATAGCGTGCTCTTGAAACTGGTGATGCTCCAGGTATCAATTCGATGGTAAAATATATATCCTTTCTTGGTGGTAATCCTAGTATTTCCTCCGGAAATACATCCTTAAACTCCTATATTATTGGTATATTTTCCAGCATTGGAGCCTTTTCTATGGCATTGGTAAAGCCCACTTGTATGGCATACAACTGGCATCCCTTCCTCATACACTTTCTCATTTGTGACGCTATGATTGGGCGCAACTGTAAAGGTTTCTTTATCCCTTGAATTTCCTGGTGGGTTCCATCTTGCATTCTATAGTAGATAATATTTTCTTTGCAATCTACCAATGTCCAGTGCCTCTCTAACTAGTTCATACCAAGCAGCACGTCATAAGAACCCAGAGGTAGTATATTCAAATCCACAATTAACTTTTGTTCACTAACTTTTAGTGCACAGTTCGGTATTTTGGCACTAACCTTCCTCTTAGCCCCAATAACTAACTGTACTAGCCATGGGTTTCTAAATTTTTGAATTTTTAATTTACAAACTTCTACTATTTTGGGGCTTACATAGCTTAAACTTGCACCTAGATCTACCAAAATAGAAATAGGTTGAAATAGAAGTTTACCTTCTAATTCAATCATTGTCGACTGGTAGTCCACTTGTCGGTCCTCTAATGCTGTATTAATTTAGGGTATGTTCCTGACGACATCACCTACATTTGAGTCTTCCTGTAAATTTTTCACTACCTCACTTCTACCTTGCTTTGGACAGTTTTGGTAGTAGTGTGCCTCACCACATCCTCAACACTATAAAGGTGGCTTCTGGTTCTGAGTTTGTTCTAGTTTTCTGGAGGCTTCTGTGGGTTTATCTTCTGCAAGCCACCTTATTCTTTGATGATTCCTTCCAAATTGTTTACTTGCTAAGCCTCTGGCAGCTCCTTTAAAATTACTGGTTCTATTCCTTTCAAAACCAGCACTACCCTTTTGCTCCTTTTTTTCCTGCCAGCCTTTACCTTATTCACCTTTTTCTTTAGCTTGGTGAAAACACATTCTGGCCTTTCTAATTGCCTCATCCATAGTTCTATGATTCACAAACTCAATATGTTCCTTCAAGTGAGTCGGAAAACTACTTAGGAATCGTTGTAATTTAGCCTTTTCATCTCTTAAATATGGAACATAAAGGATGTAAACTTAGTAATGTCCTCTTCCATTGTCATTTGCCCCAATTTCAAATCATGAAAATCCCTAGATTTTTCATCATAGAAGTGTTATGTCAGGTATTTATCTTTAAAGTATTGCTGGAATGCATCCCAAGTTACATCCTGTTCATCTATACCATGGATGCTTTTCACTTTCTCCCACCATAAGGTGGATTTTTCCCTCAGCTGATATATAGCTTATTTGGCCTTAAGATTACTGTTTTATTCATACACTTGAAAATACTTATTCATGTTTATGAGTCATGCCTCAACTACTTCCTCCTCTACTCCATCAAATGTAGGAGGCTTTATTTTCTGAAATTCACCTTGCAGCTCTACCTTCTATCTTTTCACTTCTTTCTGATCTAATGCATTATCTGATTCAGTCTCATTATAGTTCTTATTTTTATTACTACCTTGAGACTAATTTATTTCTATTATGTTAGTGTCCCGATCTCTTGCTTGCAGGTCATTCCCTTCCTGAAACTCTCTATCAGTACTTGGCTTCTCATTTCCTTGATTTTGTTTGTCGGAGAGGCTTTTTAATATTCTCTCTTTCTCGTGCATCAAACGTGCATTATCGTGTCCATTTCCTCTTGTAACTTCTGCACAGTGTTTAAGAGAATGCTAGTTTGGTGCTGCTGTTCTTCCAACAACCTACTAGTTTGCTGGTGCTGCTCCACACCCAGCTGCACCCACATTTTTGGGTTCATTTCCAGTCGGGCTGGTGTTTCCCCGGCCCTCGGAAGTGGCTACTGTGTTGGCGCCCTCATCATAATATCTTACTGATTTCTCTCTCTCTCTCTGTGCATCATTAATATGCAACTTAAACGTTAGTTGACCCATAGGGTCCCAACATTACAATGCTGATCTGATACCACTTGTAACATCTATTAATTACTTCAATATAAATGACATAAAAAAAAAAAAATTACATTTAACCACAATAATTAAATCATCATTATTTACATTTCTGTTTCATATGATTTTTCGCATAGTTAAATAGTATTACTTTGTTTTTTGACTATATCTACATACCTTACAAGAAGTATATGTATACAAATATAACCATTGGCTAAGTAAAGATTTTTGTCACTATGAATAGTGTCCAATACTATGTATTAATTCTTATGGTACACCATTGGGTTCGGAAAATCAAGTGTCTGGTTCAACGCACCTTAACCTATGTATTACTTGGTTATTGTTTTAATTAAAATGAATATGGTTTAATGCACGAGGCTCAATATTAGTTTTGGCATTTAAGTTTTAGATTGAGATTTGGGTTATGGTCTACAACTGTTCCATCAGTCTAGCACATCCTCCGCCATTCGATCAAGGTCCCTGGTGATCTACGGTGGTGGAGCGGATGGGGGTGGGTTAGGGTAACCACCCATACCCCCCATCTCCCATACTGCCTCATTGTTGTGTTCCACTGTAGAATTTGTTTGTCTCTGCAACATCTTGCCATTAGCGCAAGTATTAACCATATAATTCCTTGGGCACACTACAGTTAGACTCATTTTCATGCCACAGTTCGGATGTTCTTGTTTTAGAGCTTGTGTTGCTAATTTGTTTAAGAACCCTGTTAAGTTCCTACGGATTTTAAGAGAAGCAGTTCATTTGCCTCTCATTCCATTCCAGCAACAACTTCTGGATCGGGTTCTTACAGTTTCATGCAAAAAATTTTCACTTCGAACCTACTTCTGGAATCTATAAGGTAACTAGTTTACTGTTTTTCTTTTGTTTTCCTTAGTAGTATTAGTCATACAATTAATTCTTTCAGGAATTTTCGTTACCTTGTCTGATTACAATGCTAACCCTTTTTCTTTATATGGTTATGCTATGAATTTTTTGTGGTAGGTTCCAAACAGAGTGCTCGGCGAATGAACTCACAAAGGCAGACATTAGTCCATCTACAAATGACACTAGTGAGTAGATTTGAAACATTTCCTCCGAAGTTGTCCTTCTGGTTCTAAGTTGTAATACTCGCCTTTGCTTACTTTGCAAGTGAGGTCTCCTTCCTTCGGTGGTTGAGTCATTGAAAATTTAGATTTACACTTATTTTTAGGAAATGACCATACTCCGAGGCTCAGACTTTCTAGTTTTATTCTTGTATAAAGAACTTTATTCTTTTTTCTCTTCTATCTTGTTAACGAGAAAACGAGGGTTTTATCCCTATGTTTAAGACAGTGCCATACTAGGCCTGTATATTTATTAGGTTAAGACTTCTGTTAGATTGCTTTTGCACTTCGAGAACTAAGGAAAGTTTATCAATTTCGATAGAGAGCGTTCAAGCTGAACTACAAGGGTTTAAATATGTAGTTCTGGATCTACTTAATTGAACTCATTTACCAATGATAAGAAAAATACTTGTTCTTGACAATGGAATTTTTTCCTACTTGCTTGCTAAATTTAAATATATGTTTTAAGAATTCTTTCTGCTAATTGCCATTGTAAATCTCGAGTTCAACAGAATTTTATTGTTAAAGAGTTCTTTGATGTATTGTTACTTGTTGGTAATAAATTCTTTTGTCGTTTAAGCTTGCTCTTAATCATTCTAGAATTTTCGGTATTTATATATATATATATACTAGAATGTCGATATTTTATGTGTAATCTCGTCCAGGGTTCTTCTCAGGGAAGTTTAAGTCGAGGATTCCTCCTTTTGAATGTTTTCTTTTCAACCGCTTTAGATACTTGAGATTTTCTGCCTGTTAAACATACATGTATATAATCTTCTTTCACTTACAAGTTTTCTGGGATCTAGTGTTATTAAAATCTAATTATTTAAGGACCCTTATTGAACTGCTTTATGTTTTATACTTGGAAACGTAATCAGTAATTGCACTCTTTGATATACATATGGAATATAACAAATGTTATAATATGATTTTCTATCATTACATATTACGTTACAGACTTAACTTATTCCTGTATTCTACTTAACTTATTCCTGTATTCTCTGTTCTCTTTTTACAGTACATCATTTATTCATTAGGAAAATATTTTTAGCATATATGTCCGGACCATAAATGTCTATGTAATATCATAGGCAGATAGGACGATATACCTAGAACCTTATTTCGAGGGGTCTGGGTTTACAATCCTCAGTTTATCAATTAATAACAGTAACAAATTTTCTATATATTCTATTTTCTACAAGAGAAGTTATTTAAACAGGTTCCTAAAATTCCAGTTAACAAAATACTTATCTGTCCTCTATTCCTTTGACTGATATTATGCCTCCCGTCCACAAGTGAGGCAATTACGTCCTCCAACTCTCCCCCGAGATCCAAGCCTGAGCTTCATTGTTAACAGAACTTCTAGAAGAGACTATGGGACGATCCGGTCCAGTCTCCAATTCCAGTCTCAAATAGAAAAATCAGATTATTTCCCTGGTTAACACCAGTCCAGAAATTTTCTCTAGATTTTTCCCTCTTCCAGTTACCGAATAGAACCGGCAAACCTCCCTGGGATTCCCTTTTATCCTCAGAGGGTGGGCAACTATTTGAACTGAATTATGTTCAACTAACTCTCATATCTTGAAATCACTTTATCATCAGTCTTTTACTTTGTGGAACTAGTTCCATAATCAACTTTCCATTATTCAAAAATTAAATTTTTGTCCACAATATTTTTTTTTAAACATAATTACAGTAAATGTTTGAAAAATCCTAACAAATAACTTAACAATTAGTTAATAACTAAACCAGTGGTTACAACCATAAATGCACATATGCTAATTATTTGATGGTGTATTGCATGGTGTATCTGCTTTAGTCCTACTCTGAGCATTTACTGTAGTGGGCACATTTATGACTAGATATTTTAGGAAATAAACCTTTCCCTCGTGCTTCATGTGAATAAGCTTCAAGATCTCAACCTGGGTTTGGATCTAGTTAGTACAACCCTCATTCTTAGCAATCATAAGCTCCATCACGAAGGTCCGAATCTGGGTTTCCACCTCCAATTGGATAACGAATTAATGCATTCACCCTAAGTACTTTATCACATTATATATAAGATATATATTTCCTTATCATCTACGCTATTTACTCCTGATTTGATTAATATAAATTACAACTTTAGGTATAATAAGTATGCTGGCGTCACTTACGAAAAGTGGCTCTGCAACTAGCTGAGATACTAGTTCCTGCAATTACCTATAATTGACCTAAAGAACACTTTGACTCTACCAGTACTTATTTGGAGTCTATGCTCGATGAGAGGAGGCACATTTGATTTTCCTAATGCAAGAGGGCTGTAATTGTTTCTTCAATTTTCCATTGTAAATTTTGGGTGTACAGACACAGGAACAACTGAAGGACCTACAATTTTTTGAAACCTATGCAGATCTTCAATAGGAAAATGTTACAGAGGCTCAGAGTGGAAAACCGCTAGCAGTTAGGATCGTAGGGCCTAGGAACCTATGACTGATTTTTCGGCCATCATTGTTTGACTTAACATTCGAATTTGAAGAATTTCCTTGGGATTTTTCTGTGGTTTGACTTAACATTTGAATTTGAAGAATTTCTATGGGATTTATCTATGGTTTGACTTCACATTCAAATTTGAAGAATTTCTTTGGGATTTTTCTATGGTTAGGACTTACTGCCACACATTCTCGTTCTTCTTTCACCATGTATATTGTGAAGCCATCACGATTTAAAAAAATAATTAAAATATATATATTTTAAGTAAAAATGGCCCAAGGTAAAAAAAAAGGGGATTGAGAGCTCCACGCCAAAATATTAATATCCATTATTGTTATCAATAGCTATCTTTCTCTTTTTTTATTTCTACAATTTCTTTCAATTATTCTTTTATATTTATGATATATTCAGTTGTGGTTAATTAAATTTAACTTTGTTATTTTTAGTTTATTTAATTTATATTTTTTTGATAAAAAGGTATATATATATTTTTTCATTTTCTATAAAATAATATATTTTTAATTGTTTTATTAAATCAGTGTAGATTTATCGTAACTATGAATTTATCAAATGAATATGGATCTATCAAGTAATGATAATGATCAAATTTTTTGAAGTGGAAATCTCTCTTTTCTTAGTCCAAAACTTGGAAAATGTTTGCGAGAGATTTGATCGCTATCCATGACTATATATTTGGGGCTAAGACTAATCAAGGGTGAGCATCCATGGAAAATTTACTGAACATCTAATTATTTTGATCAGTTCAAATACTCTAAATATGTTTAAGAATAATCTTATGTTAGGTCCCTATATTAATAGTGTAGTCCCTTATTATGTTAGTGTAACCTCCCTTATTGTTATTGTTGTACCCCTATAACCCCAATATTTTTATTATTGTGCCCTTAAATTATTATTGTTAGGTCAGCTACGATTACATTGTGGCCCCATGGACTCCTATATATAGAAGGAGGTTTTGGTCATTTGTATCATCCAAGAATTGTTCATTTATGTAATGTATTGGAGGTTGCCCCCTCGAAGTGGCTTATTTCTAAGGTGTTGATATCTCTTTTCTTCTATTTTTGAGGTGGTTTCACAACATTTGGTATCGAGGAGCTTTGGATTCTGGGGTTCCCATTTGCTCTAAACGAGTCATCATGGAATTTTTGCTATAGCTTTTTTTTTTTTTCTACGAAGGTCCATAATCTGAAATTTTTAGGGTGTTAAGCCAAAATCCTGAGGAAACTCGTCGCAAAATTTTAGAGCTTGGTTCGTAATAGTTTTGGAGATATGATCTGTGGAAGGTAGTGCTTCTTGAGGCTCCTGAATTTCATCTCAAAGAGATGATCGTGGGAAAAGATTCATAACTCTCTCTCTGAGCATCAGATTGGAGTGCCGTAAAAAGCGATCGTAAGTAAACGGACTTTAGTTTCTTTTCTATCAATTTTAGAGCTAAAAGAAGAAACAGTGACACATGGAAAGTCGTACAATTTCGCTCTACTGAACCAATCCATAATTAGGTCATTGTGGGAAATTGGACATAACTTTGCCTTGGAGAATCCAAATCAAGTCAGACCTGTGGCATTCGAAAGATAATTTAGAAGGCTACCTTAGTGCATAATTTCAGATATTTAAGAGCCACAATCACAAAGATAATCCAATTTCAATATCGAGCTCCTCAAAAGCAAGAAAACGGTGTGTATTTTTTTTACGAATTGCATAAGTTGTGTTTGAAGAATCAATTTGAATTGATTCCAAGGAAATATTGTAGAATATATACCAGTATTGGGTTAAAAAAAATTCCCCGTAAAAATAATTCAATACCCATTAAGCCTTCAAAAGGCTCTGCTATGACTTATGAAGATGAATAATTGCAACATGATCTATCAAAACTACAAGAGAAAGTGCACCAAATTTAAACAGCAAGAAAACAAAAATGAAATGGAAGTTTTGAAGAAAGGCGTGGAAGCGAAGATGGATGGTTTGAAGAAAGGCATGGAATCTAAGATAGATGGCATGGAAGCTGGCATGGAATCTAAGATGGATGACATGGAAGCTAAGATCGATGAAAAAATGGAAAACATGAAGAATGATATAAAAGTAGACATGGAAGGTTTGACAAAGTTGATACAAGAAATGTTTCCTAGTGGTGAAAAGATAGTAGAGGAAACTCATGATGAGAAAAAAATAAATGTTAATTTTGATTTCATAAACTCTCATGTTGGCAAGAAGAACCACCATATTCCAAAAATGGATATGAGGAAGTTTGATGGAAAGGATCCTGTAGCATGGATACTACAGATGGAACAATATTTTGATATCCATAATGTGCAAAACACACAAAAGGTACGCAATGCAACTTTACATTTACAACAAAATACATTTGTATGGTATCAATGGCTTTTCTCCCATAAAAAAATTGTCGCTTGGTTAATTTTTACGGAGGAAATGATAGCACATTATGAGGATACAAAGAGAAACACCTTCTTCAGCCAATTTATAAATCTCAAACAAAAGGGTTTAGTGGGGGAGCACATTGAGGACTTCCAAAAATTGAATATAAGGGTAAGTGATATTCCAGAGGAACAGAGGGTTGATCTCTTCATAAGTACTTTAAAGGATAACATCCAACATGAATTTCACATTTTGGAACCTGATTCAATGGAGAAGGCATTCAGGTTGGCAAGAAAAATTGAATGTAAAATTATGGCGACAAGGAAGCCTACCACTCACTTCTATAAAGAAGGAAGTGTTGCTACGCCTAGATTTCCACAACCTACAAGGTTGACACCACAAAAATTGGAAGAAAAAAGAGCAAAAGGGCTTTGCTACATTTTTTATAGCAAATACACTAAAGATCATAGGTGTGATGAGAAGAAATTGTTTTACATAGATTGTGAAGAGGAAGAAGAAAATGAGCAAGAAGAGGATATACACTAGGAACCAACCCTAGAAGAAGAAGAAATGAGTTCGACCATATCATGTAATGCATTGGCAGGAATTACTACTCCTCAAACTCTCAAGATAGAAGAAAATATCAAGAAGAAAAAGGTAATAATATTGATTGGTTTGGCTAGTACCCATAATTTTATTCATTATAAGGTAGCCAAGGAATTGAATTGCTTCCTATACCCAGCACCAGAATGTCAAGTGATGGTTGCAAATGGAGGAACTATAAATTTCTCTGGAAAATTCCATAATATCAAGCTAGCCATGGGGGAATATGTATTGAATATTCCAATGCTTTCCATCCCAATGGGAGGTGTTGATGTTGTACTAGGAGTACAATGGTTACAATCTTTAGGGACTGTAGCTTTTAATTTTCAAAAAAAATTCTTGAAATGTTTTTCGGAAAGAAAGGAAATTGAGTTACGGGGTATCACAGGGAAGCCAGGAAAGATAATAAGCTCTAATGTCATGAAAAAGCTTCTAAAGAAAGAACAACGGGGCGTAATTGCACAATTATGTTCACTAGAAGTTCCAACATCAAAATCATCTATTTCTCCAGATCTGCAGAAAGTCTTGGAGAATCATTCCAAGGTGTTTGATACTCCCAAAGGACTCCCACCTATTCGTGATCATGATCATGCTATTAGTTTGATTCCAAGAAGTGTTCCTCCAAACATCAGGCCTTACAGATATCCTTATGTCCAAAAAAGAGAAATTGAACGTATGATTGCAGATATGTTAGAGGCTGGTATAATTCAACCTAGTCAAAGTTCTTTCTCTGCTCCAGTAGTATTGGTGCACAAAAAAGATGGATCATGGCGCATGTGTCCGGATTATAGGGAGCTCAATAAGCTCACTATTAAAGATAAATTTCCCATTCCTGTGATTGATGAATTATTGGGTGAATTACATGGAGCAATTTATTCTACGAAGTTGGATCTTCGTTCAGGATATCATGAAATTAGAATGAAGACTGAATATATTCCGAAAACAACATTTCTAACTCATGAGGGTCATTATGAATTTTTAGTCATGCCTTTTGGCCTTACCATTGCACCTTCTACATTTCAAGGGTTGATGAATTCCATTTTCAAACCCTTCCTTAGAAAATTTGTGCTCATATTTTTTGATGATATACTAATCTAAAACAGGTCTTGGAATGACCATGTTAAACATGTTGACAGGGTACTCAAACTATTGGAGGAGAAATAATTATATGAAAAAACATCCAAATTTTTCTTTAGAGTACAAGAGGTGGAATATCTGGGTCATATTGTATCTCACGAGGGTGTTAAGGTAGACCCTAACAAAATTAAAGCCATTAAGGAATGGAAAGTCCCCACAACCATAAAGCAGTTGCGAGGATTTCTCGGGTTAATAGGGTATTATCGCAAGTTTGTTAAGAATTATAGGAGAATAGCAGCACCTCTAACAACATTATTGAAGAAAGATGCATTTTCATGGACTCCTGAAGCAACTAAGGCCTTTGAACGTCTTAAAGAGGCAATGTGCCTAGCACCGGTCTTAGCTACACCAGACTTCACAAAAGCCTTTATTGTGGAATGTGATGCCTCAGGAAATGGAATTGGTGCAGTTTTAATGCAGGAAGGAAGACCCATTGCTTTTGAAAGTCGTCCAATCAAAGGAAAGTATTTACAAAATCCTATTTATGAGAAGGAAATGTTAGCAATACTACATGCACTAAAGAAATGGCGAACTTACCTAATGGGAAGACACTTCAAGGTAAAAACTGATCATGATAGTCCTAAACACTTTTTGGAACAAAGACTATCGTCAGAAGAACAGCAAAAATGGGTCACAAAGATGTTGGGTTATGACTTTGAAATAATCTACAAAAAAGGAAAGCTGAATGTTGTTGCAGATGCACTCTCAAGAAAGAATGAAGAGGTGGAAGCATTGCTTTATGCCATTTCTATTATCCAACCAGATTGGATAACCGAAGCAAAAGATGAATGGAAGAAGGAAAAAGATGTATGGACACTCATTCAAAAGTTGCAGCAAGATCCTAGTACATCTGATACATTTAGTTGGAAAAATGATTCCTTATGGTACAAAGATCGCTTATATATTTGCAAGAATTCCAAACTAAAACAAAAGATTCTTTTGGAATTGCACACTTCTCCTTTAGGAGGACACTCAAGATTTTTAAAAACTTACCACAGGGTGAAGAAAGAACTTTCTTGGGATGGACTTAAATATGATATTCAAAAGTTTGTGGCAGAATGTTTGGTTTGCCAGCAAAATAAAGTTGAGACAATTAAGTCTCGAGGTCTTCTACAACCTTTATCCATTCCAAGTCAACGTTGGGAGGAGATTTCAATGGATTTTATCACAAGTTTACCTAAGTCTAAAGGAAGGAGCATCATCATGGTGGTAGTTGATAGACTTACCAAGTATGCACACTTTTGTGCATTATTTCATCCATTTAAAGTGAGTACAGTTGCTACCACATTTATGGAAACAATTCAAAACCTACATGGAAACCCGAAGATTATTGTAAGTGATAGAGATCCCATTTTTACAGGAAATTTTTGGACGGAATTATTTTCTTGTTTGGGTACTCAACTAGCTCATAGCTCATCTTACCATCCTCAATCCGATGGTCAAACTGAGATAGTGAATAAATTTTTAGAAGGATATCTTCATTTTTTTGTATCTGATAAGCAAGCACAATGGGTCAAGTGGTTACCTCTAGCTAAATGGTGGTATAACACTTCCTTCCATACTACAGCAAAAATGACCCCATTTATGGCACTTTATGGATATCATCCACCATCCATCACATATTATTTAAGGAAAAATTCTAGGGTTCAAGTAGTGGAGGATCACATCGAGCATCAACAAGAAGTTCTCCAACTCTTAAAGGATAACCTAAATTTGGCACAAAATCGAATGAAACAGCAGGAAGATCAACATTGTAGTGAGAGAAGTTTTAATGTGGGAGACTAGGTATTTTAACGGCTACAACCATACAAAAAAATGTCCCTCAAGCAAGCTAAGAAGGATAATAAATTATCACCAAATTAATATGGTCCGTACAAGGTTTTGCAAAAGATTGGTACTATGGCATACAAATTGGAGCTTCCTGCTTCTTCGTGAGTGCATCTAGTTTTCCACGTTCCATGCTTAAAAAAGGTTATAGGGGACAAAATTAAAGCTCAAACAATATTTCCAGAACTTGAGGAGGAAGGAAAAACCATATTCAAACCTGAAGCAGTCACAGAAACAAGAACTCGACAACTACGAAATCGATCAATTTCAGAGTATCTCATCAAATGGAAGAACTTACCCATTGAAGATTCTACATGGGAGGATGAGAATTTTATACAAAAGCACCTGGAGCTACTGAAGCGTTGAGGACAATGCTTTTTTGAAGGATAGGGGCATGTTAGGTCCCTATATTAATAGTGTAGTCCCTTATTATGTTAGTTTAGCCCCCCTTATTGTTATTGTTGTACCCCTGTAACCCCAATATTGTTATTATTGTGCCCTTAAATTATTATTGTTAGGTCGGCTAGGATTACATTGTGGCCCCACTAGGATTACGTTGTGGCCCCATGGACTCCTATATATAGAAGGAGGTTTTGGTCATTTGTATCATCCAAGAATTGTTCATTTATGTAATGTATTGGAGGTTTCCCCCTTGAAGTGGCTTATTTCTAAGGCGTTGATATCTCTTTTCTTCTATTTCTGGAGTTGGTTTCACAACATCTTGTCATTTTCATTTTAAATTTTCTTAGCTACCTTTGTTTCTTGAGATGAGAGAGACTATTAATCATTTGAATAATGAAAATTGATGAAATAAAAAAATTTAATGCAAAGTGACAATGTAGCAATGTTGAACGATAGAGAATGTGAATAATAATAATGTAGTCGATTACAAATAGTATTCATTATGATCAATCTAAAATTATTTTTCTTTTATTTTTCTTATTGTCACACCTATACTAAATCAGGAAATCTAGTGGAAACGGTCAAATAGGATTAAAAATCAATTTCTATACTAAAATAAATGCATTAGTTCAAGCAATCAAATATGATTCAAAATTTTAAATACAGAGTGAAAATGTAACATTCTTGAATTATATACAATGAAAATAATAAGAATGTAATGAATTACAAATAGTCTTAATTGTGATCAATCTAAAACTATTTTCTTCTAATATTCTAATTGTCATAACTACTATTTTTTCCATCTTGTTAGGTCCCTATAATACTAGTATAAACCCCTTATTGTTATTGTTAGTGTACCCCTTTATTATTATTGTTATTCCCATGTATTCCCCATATTTTGATTATTGTGCCCCATAGAAGCCCAATATTTTTATTGTTGTTCCCTTACATTATTATTTTTATATAGGCTCTAATTATATTGGGACCCCTTATACTCCTACATACAGAAAGTAGGTTTTTTCATTTGTATCATCCAAGAATTGTTCATTTGTGTAATTTAAAGGAGGCTTTCCCTTGAAGAGGTTGATTTATAAGTTATTGATCTATCTTTTCTTCTATTTTGTGACATGGTTTCATAACATTTGGTATCAGACATTTGGATTCTAAGTCTTCATTGCTCCAAATAGGTCATCTTGGAATTTTCACTATAACTATTTTTCTACGAAGGTTCAAAAGCTAAAAACAAAAACCCATTTGAGATGAAATCTAGAGGAACGTCGTGTACATATTTGAGATACTGTTTCGCTATATTTGAGGAGATATGACCTCAGGAAGTCAAGGTTTTTGCAGGATCCATAATTTCATCTCAAATCGGTAGCCAAGGAAAAATCATCATAACTTTCATTTCATACATCGTATTGGAATTCTGTAGAACATGGGAAAAATTGCACAAAATGTAAGTTCTTGTGTATCGATTTCAAAGCCAAATTTTAAAATAGTGAAATATGGAAAGCTGCAAAAGTTCTCTCTACTGAACTAGCCCATAATTATGCCATTATGGGAGATTGGGCATAACTTTACCTTGAAGAATCCGAATTAGGTCCAAGCTGTTGAATTCGAAAGAATATTTAGAGGGCCACCATACGACCAAATTTTAGATCTTGGAGATCCTAAATTACAGAGTTACAACTGTTTTAATATTGAGCTCCTAAAAGCAAGAAAAAGGTGTGCATTGTTTAAAACAATTTTCATAACTTTTTTTGAAAAAAATAGTTTGAAGTGATTCCAAGGGCATATTTGAGCATATATATTTGTATTGGGTTGTAAAATTCCTCCAAAATATAATTATATACCCATTAAGCCCTCCAAAAGCTCTACTATGACTCATGAAGAGGAAGAATTGCAACACAATACATCAAAATTACAGGACCAAGTGCAACAAATTTCTCTCTCACAAAGACAAACCAAAGGTGAAATAAAAGGTGACATGGATGGTTTAAAAGTATACATAGAAGCTAAGATCAATGGTATAGAAGAAAAAATTGAAGGTTTTAAGGAAGGTTTTACAAAGTTACTACAAGAAAAGTTTCCTAATGGTGAAAAGGTAGTAGAGGAAACTCATGATGAGAACAAAAGAAATGTTAATCATGATTTCATAGACTCTAACATTGGATCAAAAACCCTACCATATTCAAAAGATCGATATTAGGAAGTTTGATGGAAAGGATCTGATAACATGGATACTAGAAATAGAGCAATACTTTGAATTCCATAATATGCAACCCACACAAAAGTTATGCATTGCATCTTTATATTCTAGAACAAAAACAATTTGTATGGTATTGACGGCTTTTTTCTCGTAAAATGCTTGTCACTTGGTCAATTTTTATCGAGGAAATCATAGCACATTATGAGGATACAAATAGAAACACCTTCTTTAGCTGATTCATAAATCTCAAACAAAAGTGTTCAATGAAGGAGCACATTAAGGACTTCCAAAAATTGAATATCAAGGTAGAAGATATTCTAGAGGAGCATAGGATTAATGTCTTAATGGGGACTGTAAAGGATAAAATCCAACATGAGGATCGCCTTTGGGAAACTAATTCATTGGAGAAGGGATTCAGGGTGGCAAGAAAAGTTGAAAGAAAAATTATGGTAACATGTAAGTCTACCAATCACAACTATAAAGATGGAAATTTTGCTACTCCCAGCCTTCCACAACCTACAATGTTGATACTACAACAATTGGAGGAAAAAAGAGAAAAAGAGCGATGTTACAGTTGTGATATAAAATACACTAAAGGTAACAAGTGTGGTGAGAAGAAATTAATTTACATATATTGTGAAGAGGAAGAAAAGGAACAACAAAATTTAAAAGAAATATACACTAGGAACCAACCCTAGAGAAATAATTAATGAATCTGACGATATATTGTAATGCATTGGCAAGAATTACTACTCCTCAAACTCTCAAGATTGAATGACATATCAAGAAGAAAAATGTAATAATATTGATTGATTTGGGTATTACCCATAATTTTATTCATTATAGTATAGCCAACAAATTTTATTGCTTCCTATATCCAGCACCAGAGTGTCAAGTGATGTTTGTAAATGGAGGAATTATAAATTTCTTTGGAAAGTGCCATAATATCAAGCTAACAATGGGGGAGTATGTATTGAATAGTCCAATGCTTTCGATTCCAATGGGTAGTGGTGATAGTGTACGAGGATTCCAGTGGTTACAATAGATGGTGACTATAGCTTTTTATTTTCAAGAACTTTTCTTGATTTTTTTTGGGAAGGAAAAGAAGTTGAATTATGGGGTATTACAGGGAAAATATGAAATATAATCAGTTATAATGTCATGAAAAAGATTATGAAGAAAGAGAAAAAAGGCATAATTGCACAATTATTCTCACTACAGGTTCAAGTAGTGGAAGATCACATCGAGAATCAACAACAATTTATCCAACTCTTAAAGGATAACCTCACTTTGGTGCAAAATCGAATGAAACGATGGGAAAGTAGATATTGCAATGAAATAATTTTTGATGTAGGAGACTGTGTATTTCTATGGTTACAACCATACAAACAAATTTTCCTCAAGCAAGCTAAGAAAGATAATAAATTATCACCAAATTATTATGGTCCATCCAAGGTGTTGCAAAATAGTGGCACTATGGAATACAAATTGGAACTTACGACCTCTTCCCAAATACACCCAATTTTCCATGTTTCATCCTTAAATAAGGTTATACATGAAATGATCCCGACTCAAACAATATTTATAGAACTTAAAGTTGAAGGAAAAAGCATATTGGAACCTGAATGAGTCATGGAAATAACAACTCGATAACTACGAAATTGATCAATTTAAAAGTATCTCATCAAGTCAAAGAACATACCAGCTAAAGATTCCTCATGGGAGGATGAATTTTTTTATAGATAATCATACAAAGCTACTCAAGCGTTGAAGATAACACTTTTTCGAAGGTGAGGGGCATGTTAGGTCACTATAATACTAGTATAACCCCTTATTTTTATTATTAGTGTAACCCCCCTATTGTTATTTTTGTGCCCATGTAGTCCCCATATTGTTGTTATTGTGCCCCATAGAACCTCACTATTGTTATTGTTCTGCCCTTACATTATTATTGTTATGTAGGCTCTTATTATATTGGGACCCCTTAGACTCCTATATATAGAAAGTAGGTTTTGTCATTGTATGATCCAAGAATTGTTCATTTATGTATTGCAAAGGAGGTTTCCCCCTTGAAGAGGTTTATTTATAAGTCATTGATCTATATTTTATTCTATTTTTTGAGCTAGTTTCATAACACATATTTTCATATGGGTCATATGAAAAAGGGTAGTTGAAATCATACCTCATATCTCTTACTCTCCAATATTAATAGAACCTTTCTCCAAATTCAATCATTGTGACTTTGGAATGTTAAATTGAAATTCTCAATGGTAGTTGTTTTCTATTACCCTCGAATGAAAAGTAACTAATAATGTTGAATGGTGGAAAATGGGAATAATAAATACATAGTCAATAACAAATAGTTTATAGTTTTAAGAAGAAAACATTTTAGGTAAGTGAACATTTTATTTAAGAATATAATTCAAGTGCTTTTTTATGCTCGAATTACCAAAATAGAAATAAATGCATGCGTCAACATTTTTTTTCTTATAGTGAAATAAATGCACACTATTATTATAATTAAATTTAAATTTACATAAACCGTACATCTAGTTATACCAAATCAGATATAAACATGTACATTGTAATCAATGCATATAGGATTAGAAATCAAAATCTACATTGAAATCAATGCATCTATTCCAGTGAATAGCATTGTATCTTTTCCTCCCTCTCTCCCCCATATAGTTCTCTCTCTCATCCTCACTCTCTTCACTATCTATTTGTCTCTCTCCCTCTCTATAACTCTCTCTTCTTACCTCTCTCTCTACCTTCCATCTTTATTTATATCTCCCTCCACCTCTCCTTCTTTGTCTCTCTTTCTTAGACCACCAAACACACACACACACACACACTCCCCATATCTATCTCTATATCCCTCCCTCCCTCTATATGTTTTTCTCTTTTTTACTCTCTCTCCCCCCATCTATATCTCTATCTATCACCGTATCTATTTATTTTTCTATATCACTCCGAATCATAAACAAACACTCTCTCCATATACATATACATATACATATACATACACATACACATACACATACACATACACATACACATACACATACACATACACATACATATATATATATATATATATATATATATATATATATATATCACTTCCTCCCCCTCTCTCTTTTACCTTTTTCTCTCTTCTTTCCCTCACTCTCTCTCTATCTCTCCCTTGTCACTACTTCTATGTCTCTACCTTTTTCTCTCTATCGATTTCTTATTCCCTACCTCTCTCGCGCCTTCCAAATCCATCTCTCTCTCCCTCCCTCTCCATTTATCTTTCACCTACCTTTGTATCTCGCTCAATCACTCTCTCTCTCTCTCTCTCTCTCTCTCACTACCTTCCAAATTTGTCACTATCTCCCCATAAAATCAATCGCTCTCCTCCTCCCTTTCTTCTTATCTCTCTCTTTTCCTCTCTCTCCCACCTCCCTCTCTATCTCCCTCCAAACTCTCTCTCTTAGTGACTCTCTCTTCCCTCCAGATCTGTCACTATCTCCCTCCCTCTCTCTCCCTCTTTACCCCCTTATATCTATGTCTCCCTCCCTATATCTCTATACATATTCCTTGACACTCCCTCTCTTTATCCACATCTATATATCTCTATGTATTCCCACCCCCCACTCTCTATCTCCCTCCAACTCAATATATATATCCCTCCCTCTCTCCTTATATCTCTCCCCTCCTCTCTCTCTCTCTTCCTTCCTCTCTCTCCCTCCCTCTCCTACATCCATATATCTCTCTCTCCCTCTCTTCCACCATTTATCCCTCCATATATGTCACTATTTAATTCCCTATACCCCCTTCTCTCCCCTCCCCGCCTCTATCTCTGTCTCTTCTCCTCTCTTCATCTCTCTCTCCCACCTCCATCCCTATGATCATTGTTACGATGTTGAAAATCAGTTAACCAAGGGGTCTACCCTATATGAAGTCCCAAGAACTCACACCATTTGGATTAGGAGCCCCATTTGGAGTATTGATCTATTTTCCATGTATTCTTATAAAATTTCCTTGGCTGTAATGGTTAGCGAGAGAGAGGAACGCACATGTGCCTTCAAAAAGAAAATAACTATGACTGGTGAGTGTTCAGTTGAAAGTGTGTCAAATTTATTGTACTACGAAGGGAAAGAGTAAAGTGAGCCTCTAAGAGAGAGGTAATATCACCACCCAAGTAGAGACACGTGAAAACAAGAAGGATCCATCTAGCATCTAACAGAACAGCCCACAAAAGGATGCAACGATCATTAAAAGTAGTCAATTAGAAATATTTGTCTAGTATCCCGTGGAATAGTCCACACTGATGGTACATAAACAAAAACCATTACAACACATTCTCAATAAGATAAATAATAAAAAAACTGAAATAGTTCAACTTATTTAACATAGATGAAAGAAAACATGAAATACAAAAATCCATAGAATGGTCCTACAAATATTCACAATCCATGCATGAATAATGTGTTGGACATGAAGGCTTTTGTTATTAAGTAAAATTTCCAAGACATATGTATACGATGAAGATAACTAGCTCCAATAATGGAGTGTTGGAGCCACCCCTTACTCCCCAAAATAACTATTCTATCTCTCTAACGTCTTGTGGGAGGAGACAAGGTGAAAAGTCCCTTGCTCATACAATGAGGGTGCACATTTAACCAAGAGGTGATGCTTCACCTCCCTTGTGACCCTTTGAATACCCTCGTGACTTTTTGACTTCCTATGGTTGTTCAAATTTACATGACTGTTCATATTCTGAATGTGTCCTTTGGAATTCCACTTTAAAATAATTTTTGAATAGGTAATTACATAATCCACAATAATGATGTGGCATATGATGAAGTGTAACACGACATGAGTTGATATTTATCTCATGGAATGCATGATTAGGTGATAATGTCAATATGTCCTCATTACTTCTTCTTTATTTGTGTCTTCTTACAAAGATGGTTCATTTTATTCTTCTTCCCCCTCCTTATTACTTGAAGATGAGGAGTCTTCCATGTGATCTTTATCATCATCTTTTGTTATAGTCGAGTGTTGCTTCATCTTCTCGCCTTATGATCATCTTATCTCTTCAGCTCCATATGTGTCTTCTAGCATGTTATCCTTACCCATATACTTCTACATTATCTTGCCAAAGAATGATAGATTACTTGCATCTGTAATAAACTAATGACAAGATGACATCTATACAATAAATCCATAGTCTAATATGGTGCATATTTATCTACTGATTGAGCTAGAACCAAATGATAGGCTCGGAAATATGCTCAATAACTACATAATTGTGTAGCTTAGGCAGTCAGGGGTGAATTTTGAGACTTAAGAATACTCAATGCAAAGTTTAGGTTGGACTGACAAAGAAAACTATGCAATGCAGGAGCTCAGTGTGAGAGGCTGAGGGTTTTTTCACTTATTTAGACAATTGTGAAGTTCTGGAAGGAAGAGAAGGTCTGGTGATTGCAGAGTTTCAAATATAAAGAGCTCAAGGGTTGGGCTTGAGATCTCGGACTATGAAATGCACAACTGAGGCCTAGCTAGAAGGCATGATTGTGTAGTTTTAGAGGCCAAGGATGGGGTTTGAGAATTAAAATTACGAAAAGCGCGGTACTAGAAGGATATGAGGTGAATTGATTGCACATATAAAGAGATCAAGAGCTTAGTAATGAGGCTTGATGACTAAGACTATATAATGCATAATGTTGGCTTAGCTGGGGAGAAATATTGCGCAGTTCTAGGACTCAGGGGCTAGGCTTGAGAAATAAGGTCGTGAAATGAGAAATTATGGGAGGCAGAGGTTTTTCATTTCGTATTTCTAAGGAACATGGTTTCTTATTGATGACCAAAATTTTGTAGGGCATAGTACAGGAGGGTTGGATGAGGTTAGGTTTCCCGGTTGGGATGTTTATCAAATTTGACCAAGTGTGGGATGTGTGCAATTGATGTGAAGAGTGACAAGGCTTGATTTTGGTCACACACTTTAAACAATTTGAAGAAAAAAAAACATAGATCTTCGAAATCATGTTAACATCATATTTCCCTAATGCAAAAAATTTGTGATGGCTTTACGACAAGTGCGACACTTTATAAACTTTGTGACACTAATGACAACACTTGTGCGATAATGTGTGAAACTTTGTAAATGAGTGTGAAACAGGCCTACATGATAAGAAAAAATAATTATCACAAATAGAACCCCTTGGAGCCACCATAACAAGCATATATACATCGTGCGACAGCTAACATGCGAAAAAGACAGCAATTGTTAAA
Organism: Pinus albicaulis; assembly: GCA_034641835.2. Taxonomy (NCBI): domain Eukaryota; kingdom Viridiplantae; phylum Streptophyta; class Pinopsida; order Pinales; family Pinaceae; genus Pinus; species Pinus albicaulis. Next base: position 289,770,114 of record CM076572.1, on the reverse strand, counting down.
GTGTGAATGAATCTTGTGATATATGAACGACGATAAAATTAACACATGCTGAAGAAACTATAACATGAAAACGACACTAGTGAGAGTAAAATAAAGAGAATAACACTGCCATAAACAAGAAAATTGCATTCATGAAAACAAAGTTGTGTGGGCATGACAATATTCAAAAATCACCAAAATTGAAGTACAAATGCAACTAGAATGTGAGAAATTGTCATTCTCAACGTACACTGACTGTCGAAATGAACTGGAAATTACACAAGCATAGTCTTGATGGAACATTCTATTATTTTTCAAGCTTGCGTGAAATAATGTTCACATGCACTTGTAATGGACTAAGCTTGTGTGAGAAAGTGACTTTGGCACTTGAAATCCAAGAAGGGACAATAAAAGCATCAACTGACCAAGAAGTGAGTACGGAATGACCGATCAGAAGATCTACAGTAGGCTCCAAAATTTGAACGTAATTAAAATTTTGGAGGGTGTTTTTCACAACGAAAACACTTGGAAACACACTCGTAGAACTTCAAATTATTTTCCTTGGTCAATTATTTTGTGTATGGTTTAGTTCTTTAGGAAGTATTGATTGATCATTAAGATTACCGTGGGTTCATAACTTACCCTGTGCCTAACCATAGTCCCCTACATCCCCTTAATCGATTAAATAATCATAAGATCAACGATCACAAAAAAATTTCGAATTAAGATATAGTAATGAAGTTTGTGAGCTTTAGATTTTCATATTATAGTTTCTCATGTTTGGTTTTGCTCTACCCCCAACAAGCCTGGAAATTACCCCGATGGAGTCACCTCAAAGAAACAAACATTGCTCTACTGCTAGTAAGGTTGGAAAATATCTCGATGGATTTTCTTGCATGACCTCTCTGTGCAGGACGCCTTTATCTTATTTCCCTTTTATTTATTTATTTATATAGGATTGCGCATCGACACTTATTTATTTAATGGGAAGAATATGGATCCTAAATTATTGAGATAAAAAGAGGTTGTCGCCTCACAGAAGCATATACAAGTCCCATGATATTGGTTTTCTCATTTACATTTTCCACTTTTCCTTCTCTATTTTATTGGATCAGCCTGAAAACACCGAAACATAAAAAAATTTGTGTAGGCATGACATTTCTAGAATAGACATGGAGATCATGGTTCAACAAAAGGCTTCCTTAACACAAGGATCATATTTTACATTGGAACATCATAAAACAAAAGATATAACCAGGACAAGAAATAAGGACAAAGAGTTGGCCAAATGTTGAAGTGTTACAAACTCATTTTCTATTTATCCACATTCCCATTGAGCCAATAGAGCATCTTCCTTCATGGTCACACAAAATGAAAGGAAATACAACACACAACAAGGAGACAAAACTAGAAGACAAGGCAAAAAGTGGCAAAATTAAAACATGATGTGAAATCAAAACCAGAAAAAACAAGACAAAATACAAGAAATGAATGCAAGATGAATGTAGAGGTAAACTAATATGCAACTAGACACACTCCTAAAATAATCATATAGAGGTTTGGGGTCATGTTTAATTGTATTTCCAATGTAGCTTTCATAATTAATCATGATGTACAATCACAAATATGTTATCGATAAAAAAAAATGTAAAACAATATGAAATAGTAAATATCAGAACTTGATTATCTTGCATAAAAATTTTAAGCTCTTCCATGTCAGCAGAAAGATAGGCCGTAGCCACCACTTATAACAAGTTTATATTCTTATCTTTTCAATGAGAACCACAATTAAACAAACCTTAGAAACTTCCTATGAATGTGTCTTCATCTACACCAAACTCCTTAGAAAGCGTGAGGAAATATCGAAATGTGTTATTTGCGGCGAAGCTTGCTAGGTAAAAATATTCCAACCATTCAATGAGTCGATATTAAAATTAATGATAATCCTCTTTAGAACCTCGAAATATTTGAAAAGATGAATTTTCAATTAGAGGCATGAGATTACAATGATAATATTGTTAGGAGAAATAAATTCAATCATATTCAGCATGCATGTCCAGATAATGAGGACTTGACATAACCATCCGTGAATGTGGAATTTCCTAAACTGCTTGACAAGTACCCAAATAGTGATATGTTAACCCATACAAATAAAAGGATGTAAAAAAATTGTCATTGGATGTGTTGATGGGAAATAGTAAGTTAAACGACAATCATAAGAAATAGAATCACGATCATATGATTTGATTAAAGCATCAGATTTCACGTTTGTAATTACAAAATATAAATAAATTTGAATAGTTTCACAAATTCTCTGCATAATAGAATCATCTTTCTCACATGACAAGTGTAACAAACCCTTTCGTTGTAACTAGTTACACACTACACTAGCATCATAATAATCGAAATAATTAAAAAGGAATGCTAGTATAAAATACACATGAAACCAGTCAACATAAAACAAGTGAAGAAGAATTTGATTCATTAAATAATCCATGGATTCACTCACCTAAAGAGGATTCCAGGTGTGATGAATAAAAGGATTAACATCCAAATATTCCTAGAAGGATCAGGAGCTGATTGTTTGTAAAAGAGTGTGACAAGTATGAATCCTTTGGATAAAGATGATCTTTAGAATAATGAACTTCACAATTCCAAGATTCTATGATATATATACATCCCAAACCAGAGTTTGATATAGGAGAATTGCATGAATATGAATCACATTGAAAACGATGAGAAATAGAATCTTGAAAGTTTGAAAGATCATATCCGTAATGACAAATATATTTGAAGAAATAATTTACAAATAGTGAAACCATGAAGAAAGAATAGTTTTACGAAGAAACCTAGCCCTGACTTAGTTCGGGGGTCTTACCAGAGTTGTGAGATCCTGACATAACCATCAAAAAAATTTGAATTTACCCGACTCCCTCGAAACTCTCATAACTTTCAAGGATTGTAAAATCATATTCCAAGGATTGCAGTAGATCATGCATGGTGTGAGGAAAGTTGGTTTTACTAACTTCGATGAGATCTCTATTAACTGGATGTCATCCATATCTATCACTAATTTTATTAGACCTTAGAATTTGGACAACCATATTACTCAAGCTCAAATATTCTTCTGATCACAAATATTGAGATGGAGAAATTTAATGAGCAAGCTGATTTGAATATTTGTCTTCATGAAAAACAAGAGATGATACTTGATGAAAAGGATAATCAATGATTTGATAATTTTCTTTTTCATCATGGAAAGCCTCACTACCTTAGGTAAATTGAGAAGTGATCTCATGTGACGGAGAACTTTAAGAGCATGGAGTATCTTCATCGCATGTAGATGCATCATAAACAGGAGAGCACAAGGGATAGTGGGAAAAATAAGGAGTTTTGATAGGAGTATTTTATTCGACCGAAACATATTCCAAATATAAATATTGCAAATTAAAATTTTCATGAGAAACTAAAATATCAACCAGTGTTATTAGCATCCATCACCCCATATATCAACAGAACATCATCTTCAGAATGATTGTTTCCCAAGGCTATGGCTTAATCGAAATAATTGATTGCATTTGATTCACTACCGATACTAGAAAAATTAAAATCATCCAAGGATGGAAGCACATCATGTTGACATGGAGGAACTTGAAAAAAATAATAAATATTTAAATCATATTCACCTTCCTTCTTCTCTATGTGTGTAATGTGACTCCCTTGTATTTGATCACAATTTGAACCAACAATTAGAAAATAAAGAGAGTGTGAAAAACTAGTTGGTGGAGTAGATTGTTCGGGAATATCAAAGTACAAAGAGTCATGGCATGTATATGATAGAGGATAACAGGAATCTATATCAGATTCGAGACAAGGGTTATGAGTAATAACATCATCTCGCAAAATGGGGAAGTTAGTCTTCACCATGGTCTTCATTGAATATGGGTCATGAGTTGCGGATTTTCCAACTTTATTACTATCACACGAAGGCACTGTTATAGCATCATTTCTCACCTTGACATGATTCATGATTGCTTCATGGCTTTATGGGCACCCATTCCTACAGACTTGGACAAATTCACTTAAAAACAGTGTAAAATCCTCCATACGCGACTATGCCCGTGTTTTTCCACGTGTATACGCGAGTACAGCTAGAATTTTCCGTGTATGCCATTAAAATGATTAAAAAATATATAAAAAATCCCTAATTTCGCGTTGGGTTGATGGTTACTCGGGTAGTTCAACCACCCCAGCCCGTGGCCAACTGTTTCCAACTGTTGAAACCACTTGGAGGGACTATAAAAAGCCCTCATATGTATGGCCTAAGGGAGAGAGAGAATTTATTGATATTATACTCTGTTGGTATTCCCTATCCAAGTCTGATTCCCCGTGCCTCCTGCACTTTCCCAGTTCATTATAGGAAACCCTTGTTTCCTTGAGATATACATCCCTTTATATGTTATCTCGTATGCACCAGTTTGGAAGGAGTCTTAGCGAGGCAAGGGCTGGACGGATCCGGACGACGGTCTGCGAAGGCCTTGGAAGGATCAGGTGATCTCTCCACTTGATTAATTTTGTACGTACTATTTATAATACAGAAGTATCATGCTGTTCCCGAAATAAACGTGTTAGTGTATGCTTTAATGTATGAAGAATATTTGTTATACAAGCATTCATTATGATTTATTTAATGTTTTATATGAATCTCACTGACACATAGATTATATATATGATGTACAACTTGTCCTTTGTGCTGGTTTCTTCTTGTATTTCAGGTTAAGGAGGAAGGACGGTTGCAGGGAGTTTGAACTCCACGTGGATCTACTTCAAACGTAGGACCAACGGGTAAACCTCTCATTCTGCTCTATTTCGTTTTTATGAATGTGCATGATTGTGTGAGTCTATGTTAAGTAGTACGCCCCTGCTCTGTGGAGGTTGAATCCCAACCAACCTCTAGGGTGTTAATTCCCCGAAACATAACTGGCGACTCCGCTGGGGATCACATTTTTGTGATTCTCCTGTTGGGTTGTTTCAGCTGTTTGGTAGGTTGCCAACAGTTTTTCCTGTCTTTTACAGTCCAGTTTGCTTTCTTGCAGTCAGTCTGAAGTCTTGGTGTCTTTCCCAGACTTGTCTTTTTGGTTTTTCATTATCTTTCTTTGTATACGCTTTTTTGTTTGCACACAGTCGCGTATACCCGCGAGTTTGTGTAGAAGGATCCGCGTATACGCGAGTTTCCCTCCACACAGATGCGTATACACGCTGGTTGCATAACTGCAAGGTCGCGTATACCTAGGCTGATTTTGAAATTTTAAGATTCTGGTGTTTTTGGTCTTTTCTGGCTGTGGAGGCCTGTGTCTGCAGAGTCTCTATACTTACTGGAGTGTGACAGAAGTGGTTTCAAGTCTTGTTTCTCTTTCGTTTGTCCGAAAACTGATCTTTTTGGCGAAGTGTTCTTGTTGGTGCTAGCACTCCTGGATTGAGTTCCAAGATCTCTTTCTGAGTGTTCTTGGCTGTTCTGCTTTATCAGAACAGAGAGCTTCTGCTCACTGACTCGCTCCTATCTTTGTGTTGTTCTTTGCATTGCGTTCTTTGCTTTGTTTTCGATTGGTTTTCTTGAGTTTCATAGGCTAGGGTTTTGTTGCAATTTTCGAAGAACTTTTCTTGTTTCTTTGGAGTTTTGTGTTGCAACGGGTTTGCACTATTTCTCTAGGCTGTTTGATTGAGTTTTTGGTCTTCCATTGCTCTTTTTGATCTTGCTATCATTAGCTTTATAAGGTTTGGGAGCATAGTTGAAGTTTATGCTTGAAATTCGGTCTTGTTTTGGCTTGGATTGTGATAGTTGTTCTTGGTTTTTTTGAAGCTCTTGTTTTATAAAACTAAAAAGCCCAAAAACATTTGTTTTGCTTTTTGTTTTTGCATATCAAAAACTCAAAAAACATTGTTTCTTGTTTTTGTTTTTGTTGTTGCCTTTTCATTTTCGTTTGGTTGTATCTTTTGGAGTTTTTGTGAAGTTTCTTGCTTCTAGTTTCCAGCTTGATTTTGAGGAGAGGTTGTCTTTTGATTTCTTCTTCTTCTTGTTGAGTATTTTGGTGTCTTATATTAAGAGTTCTTGTTTTCAAGAATTGGCTTTCTGGACAGCAAAAGATGAGTTGAAACTGAAGGAGCCTTTTTGGGAAATTTCACCTTGTTTCAAGAGACTTTTTGCATCTTAGAATTTACATACTTGTAGTCGTTTGCATTAAGTGCATTGAATCATTTAGTTAGCTTCTTAGTTTTTGTGAGTGTGAGTTTGTAATTCGAAAAGAAAAATACATTTTTTAGTCTCATAGAACTTATATAGAAATTGCTCTTCATCGAAAGACAAAGAACTGCATATGCATGTAGTCAGGTTTTTATTAATTTCTTTTGCGTCAGAACATCATTGGTTTCAACTCCATATCCTTGTGACTTAATACAACAGCCCTTAAAATAAGCGATTGAATCTAAAATAAACTAGCAAGTTTTATTAAGTGTCAATCACCAACTAGCTAGGTTGTAGGGCCTTGGAATAGGTGAGAGGAGAGTTAACTCTCCAAGGCCGCTCAAACAAACATAGAAGTTGATTAATTGAGCGAAATCCAACTCCGTGAGGTGGACTGGGAAAGCTCTCATCCGAGAGTCAAGCGCGAGGGGAAGTGAAGGTTAAGAAGAGGGATACCCCCCATCCGATTAGCTGAATCTAACCTCAAGACCGTTCCGCCCAGCTTCTGATACGGATTGGTGTCCATAGTTGATGTTCCTAGATTCCACACAGGTGACTGCGGGGGGGAATACCCGTGGTACCTGAGGCAGACGTCGCATCACTTTCAACAGTACTTCTGGGGGGTGCCCTTGCGAAGCTTGGGTGCTTGAGCCGGCAAAGGCTGTCGTCAGGAGGTCGGCGTAACTGTTTCTGATACCTTCGCTAGTTGTTCTGGGCCCTAATCATCCCAGACTACTTTCGGAAGGCCCTATACTTCGCTTTCCTGTATTTTGGTGTCTGGTCCTCATCACCCGGAGCGGAAATACTTGGAGGCTGTTTGCTTGCTGTTTCTCAGGGATTTTGATTTTAGTGAGTGCTCTTTGCTCCTAGCTTGCCTAGCTTTTCACTTTTCTTGAGTCTAATATAATAAATTTGTAAAAGTGGCTGATCAAGCGCCTCGACGTTCGAGGAGAATCCAGGGGTTATCTCCCGAGAGCGCAGAGTCTTCTTCGAGAAGGCGTAGAAGCGATTTAGCAGGTGGTTTTCACCCTGTAGAGTCTGACGCTGTGGAGAGAGATCCTCCACTAAGGTCTGAAGGTTTCGTTGCTGATTCCGGTGTCGGTTCCGAGAGGAGCGTTCCGCTCACCTCGAGAGTATTGTTTCCTCAGGAAGAAGATTTTCAAATAGAAGATATACCTGAGCCTGCAGCTACAGGTCCATCTCCTCTTCCTCTTGATCATCCGTTTGTTATTCAGTACGTCGGACCGGAGTCTGAGAGACCGCCGCATCTTCCATATCTTTCTTATCTTTCGATGGCCACGACTGGGAACGCGGCTTCTACCGTGAGTGCTGCGGGCATTCAGACCCCTGCTTCTGTCGAGGCAGGGGGCACTCTTGCTTTATCTTCGAGTGCTTCTAGCACTGCTATGTTTGGCTCTGGGTTCACCCAAGCATATGCTTCTCAATCTGGTCCCTTCGTTTCAGGGATGTCCATTGCTGGAAATCCCTCTTTTTCCTTTACCGCCGGTGCAACTGGATCTACGCCCATGTCTAACATGGCTAGTGGATTGGCTTCGTTTCAGGGTTTCCCCTTTGGGACTGGGCATATTCCCAGTCCCAATCCTTCTTTAGGGTCGTTTCCTTTTACGTCCCAGACCCAGAGTTTCAACCCTTGGGCTCAGGGACCAAGTTCGACCGCTTTTATGGGATGGAATCCTATGTTTGCAACGTCGGGGGCAGGGAATCAGTTCATCGCGAGTCATCAAGGGAATGCTTCTTTCCCTGCATCGAGTGCTTATCAGTCTTTTTCTCCTCTGTCTAATGCGTGGAACCCCTACTAGGGGCTTTCCTCTTCATTCAATACTTCAGCGGGGGGAACTAGCCTGGGTTTTGGTAACTCGGCGTGGGGAGGAGGTTCTTCTCCGTTTTCTACGGGTCCTTTCTGGCAGCCTGGTGCCTCATCAAATCCAGGCTATTCTTTTCAGAATGTTGGAAATCCATCCTATCAAGGATGGAATTCTCAGGCTCCGCCTCGATTACCATTTCTGGCAACGTTAAACTTGCTAGACTTGTCGAAGTTAACTAATGACCTGATTCGGTATAGTCCGGGGTGGCCTCCGGTTCCAACCAAACTTCCTTCAGACATTCCTAAGTTTGAAGGTAAGAATGGTGAAGATCCGGCAGACCACATCACCACTTTCCACTTATGGTTCTCGTCAAACTCTCTGATCGACGACTCGATTAGATTGAGATTATTTCAATGCACCCTAACTGGGAATGCAGCCAAATGGTATATAGAGCTCACTGGGGGCAGTTTCGCCACATTTGGAGATCTGGCTGTCACTTTTCTTAACCATTTTCAGTTGCCTGTCAGATATGAGGCTGGGACCGAACTCCTGGCTAATTTTAAGCAGGATGAGGCAACTCACATTTCTGATCATATTCAGGAATGGAGGAGAAGGAAGAGGCTTATCAAAGCCCATATTCCAGTTGAGTTCCTTCTCGAGTGGTTTTTGAAATCGCTTCAGTCAGATATTTCAAAGGATGTATCCATGTCAGGGGTATATTCCGAGGAGCAGGCCATCTTTAGGGCCCAGCAGTTAGAGTTGATCTATTCTCAGTCTGGGATGCTTTACAAGTATTTTCCCAATGCTCCTCGCTCCAAATTGGATCTATCGAAACCCAAACCTGGTCCGCATGGTGACGGACTTGTCGGATCGGTCAGTAGTAGTGCAGCCAGCCTGCTTTCTCAATTGCAGCAGTTGTCTTTACAATCTGCTTCTTCTGGTCAGGCTGTGCCTGCTGATTCTTCACCTTCCCAGTCTTTGTCCATTAATGCTGTCCAATCTTCTGAACCCAAAGGAAATCAACAGTCTGATGGGAAGAAGAAGGGACGTAATAACAAGAAGAAGGGCAAGAATGGGAAGGGCAATGCAAATAATACCAACGAGCGTGTTGGTGAAGGGAAAAAGGAGAAAAAGAAAGTGAAGTTTCCGTGCAAGCTTTGTGCTGGAGACCATCTCACACACCTTTTCCCAAAAATTCAGGATGCTCAGCGCCTGTTATCTCAGCAAGGTTCTTCTAGTTCCCAGGCTGTGCTAACAAACCCTTTTCCCCAAGGGCAACAATTAATTGCTGGCGCGAACCAAAATCCTGGGGCTTCCTCTGGAGGTCCTCAGGAAGGGGAAATTCCATCGAATATCTTTATGATGAGTGCTCACGTGGATGTCGCTACGAGATCCCGTGATTATGGCGAAGAGGAATCTTCGAAAGCTAAGGAAGTTCCTGATGCTACTGAGCCGCTTCATATCACGAAGCCAACTGTCGAGTCTATGCCTCGGATACCGAAGGCATCCTCTAAGCGGTCAATGATTAATCCGAACATGAGGGCTGCCCAGAACTACTCGATTGTAGAAGATCTGGCGCAGAGTCCTTGTGCTATGTCAGCTTTAGAGGTACTCCAGTCTTGTCCGGCTCAGCGCAGTGCTTTGCTCACTGCCATCGGGGCTATTGATCCGAAAAATTCTCTTCTGATTACCTTTGATATGAAGAATTTTAAGAAGAGACTTCCTCATCATATGGCCTTCCATATTAAATCATCGTATCGGAAGACTAACATCTTTCGCACGGTTGTTGATGAGGGTGCTTCTACTTGCGTGATGTCTCTCGCATGCTGGAAGACACTTGGATCTCCCAAAGTTGTTCCATCTAGCACTATTCTTACTGCATTCGATGGTCATTCTCACAGACCCCATGGTATTGTCCCGGCTTTGCCCATCTGTGTTGGGGGCAAAACCGTAAACATAGAGGTTGAGCTAGTAGATGCAGCCTTGGACTACAACCTTCTGTTGGGGAGGAACTGGATATATGATATGGATGCTATTGCATCCTCACTATTTCGAATAGTATGTTTCCCCCACGAAGGGAGGATAGTTACGGTGGATCAACTGGACTATCCTCCTGTAGACCTGGATGCACCTTCTGACTCATCTGTGCCTAAGTTGGATAATGCTAAGGCGCCTGTCGAGAATCTGGGAGTTGGAATGTATTCTTCCCTGATGGGTTCTTTTGATCTTCCTCCTCCTAAGGTGTCTATTAATGCTATTTCATCCTCCAAGGCTCCCCTTCGAAGAGAGTTCTTTCGAACTCATTATTTTTCGGACCCTTGGACCTTACCTTCCCCAACCGCCACTTTGGAGGAAGGGCAAGTGGGTGGAATGGCATTCGCGATTTCTGCAGCTGAGATTGCATATCAGTCTGTTGTTGACACTGCAGAGTCTGATCCAGCTCCTCTTTCGCCGGAAGAGTTGGATGGTGATGTGGCTCCGGCTTGGACGCTTACTTCTTCTTCTGCCCAGGATTGTCTAGATACCACTCTTCCATCCGAAGAGGCCATCCTGGAAGCAATGACAGGTATAGAGAGACCGTGGGATGACTTGCATCATCGGTCTTACTTCCTACCTGACTTGAGCGAAGTCGAAGCAAGTTTTCCAAGTCCTCAGTCTCCTGGACCTGTTCACCCAGTCTTGAGCCCCTTAGCACCAACACAGGTTTATGCTGAAGGGAACATGGCTGTGATTTCTCCTACTATCCCGGTGAACATCTCCAGGAATCCCAACATTATCGAGAACGTTTTCATTGGAGCTGAATGTTCCCATGAAGAGGTTCAAATCTACACCGAGCTCTTCAAAGAGTATAGGGATGTTTTTGCTTGGTCTTATGAGGAAATGCCTGGCATAGACCCATCTATTGTCCAGCATGAGATCAAGACGTATGAAAATGCTAAGCCGGTCAGGCAAAAACTTCGTCCGGTTAATCCTAGGAAGGCAGCAGCTATCAAAGCTGAAGTTGAAAAGCTGCTTAAGGCGGGATTCATTTTCCTAGTTCCTCTGACTGAATGGGTTTCAAACCCCGTTCCCGTTGATAAAAAGCAAGGAACGATTCGAGTGTGCATCGATTTCAGAGACCTGAATAAGGCGTGTCCTAAAGATAATTACCCCACACCCTTCATTGATCAGATTATTGATGAGTGTGCCGGTAACGAGATTTTCTCCTTCATGGACGGTTTCTCTGGTTATAATCAAATTACTATCCGTCCAGAAGATCAACATAAGACCGAATTTATTTGTCCCTGGGGTACGTTTGCATATAAGAAAATGCCTTTTGGTCTTAAAAATGCTGGAGCTACTTTTCAGCGGGCCATGTCTTACGCCTTCCACGACATCAAGAAAATCATCGAGGCATACTTAGATGATCTAGCTGCTCATTCTCGAAAGAGGATGGATCATCCCGGTCACCTCCGGCAAATATTTGAAAGATGTCGTTTTTATAAAATTCGTTTAAATCCGAACAAGTGCGTTTTCGCGGTGACATCCGGTCGGCTGTTGGGATTTATCGTGTCTAGGGAAGGGATAAGGGTAGATCCCTTCAAGGTTGAGGCAATACTTCGGTTGCCTCCCCCGTCTTCAATCCGTCAGCTTCAAAGTATCCAAGGCAAGTCTAACTTTCTTCGGAGGTTTATCGTTAACTATGCCGAGATTACAAAGGGATATATGAGACTGTTGAAGAAAGGAGTTCCTTTTCTTTGGGACGACTACGCTCAACGCTCATTCGATGCCTTGAAAAAGGCATTGACCTCTGCTCCTTTACTGAGTCCACCCGATTATAGCAGAAATTTTCTTTTGTATCTGGCTACAGCAGAATCTACCATTGGTATGGTTCTGGTTCAGGAGGATGATGCTCTGGCTGAGCATGTTATTTACTACCTTAGTCGAGGACTGGTAGGACCTGAACTGCGATACACCCCGATAGAAAAATTAGCCTTAGCAGCAGTTCATGCTGTGCAGCGACTCCGGCATTATATTATTCTTCGCAAAACTTATGTCTTGGCAGCTGCCAATCCATTTCAGTTTTTCCTCAGCAGGCGAGTGATTGGGGGAAAATATAATAGATGGATTGTGATATTACAAGAATTTGATCTAGAGTTCATGTCTGCCAAATCCAAGAAGTCATTAGTCTTTGCGGAATTGATCTCCGAGTTGCCTTGTGGAGAGGAGATGATCTATGATGAGTCCTTTCCGGATGAACACTTGTTCCTAATCTCTCCACAAGATCCTTGGTATGGGGATATCATTGTGTATCTCCAGACTGCGAAGTTTCCCTCTTCTTTTTCGAAAGATGAGCGTCGTAAGCTGCGTCACTTAGCTAAAAGTTACCTGATTATTGGTGATGCTTTGTACCGTCGAGGGGTTGATTCAATCCTAAGACGCTGCTTAACTTTCGAAGAAGCCGAGGCTGTGCTTAATGATTCTCACAGTGGAGCTTGTGGGGGTCATTTATCAGGGCTTGCTACAGCCCAGAAGATTTTGCGTGCTGGCTACTTCTGGCCCTCGATTTTCAAAGATTGTATTGACTCGGTCAAGAAGTGTCATCCTTGTCAGGTGTATACTCGAAAAATGCGCGCTCATCCAGCTCCGCTTTTTCCAGTCGTTACTGTCGGACCCTTTACAAAGTGGGGTATGGACTATACTACTTGTAACCCGCCTTCGGCAAAAGGTCACAAGTACATTATCGTAGCAGTAGACTACTTTACGAAGTGGGTCGAAGCTATGCCTACTTTTGGGAACGATTGTGAGACTGCAGCTCTTTTCTTCTTCAACCAAGTCATCGCTCGTTTCGGTATACCTAGAGAGATTGTCACTGACCATGGCAGTCACTTTCAGAACAGTATGATGGCTGAGTTGGCTCTTAAATTGGGTTTCCGGCAGGAGCATTCATCTCCATATTATCCTCAGGCCAATGGCTAGGTGGAAGCCGTGAATAAGTCCTTGAAGAAAATTCTTCAACGGACGATTGATAAACATAGATCCAACTGGCACATTATGCTATATCCTGCACTCTGGGCATACAGGACGTCAGTTAAAACTGCAACTGGCTTTACTCCGTTTCAGTTAGTCCACGGGGTGGAATCCGTATTTCCATTGAATGCGAGATTCCTTCCCTTAAACTGGCTGTTGAGCTTCTTCCTGACACTTCTAGTCTGGCAGAGCGGCTTCTTCATCTGGAACATCTTGATGAGCAGCGTCGAGATGCTGCCACGTTGAACGAAGCGCATAAAAACCGAGTCAAAGTTCAGTACGATAAGGCGGTTAAGCCTAGGGTCTTTTCCGAAGGTGACCTTGTTTTGGTCTATGCCCAAGAGAAAGATGCCTTGGGGGCAGGAAAGTTTAAGTCGATGTGGTATGGCCCCTATATCGTCAAGAAGGTCCTTAAGAAAGGAGTGTATACCTTGGTTGACTTCGAAGGGAACGAGTTGTCGGAGCCCCAAAACGGGCTCTATTTGAAGAAGTATTATGCCTAGGCTTTGGCCTGGCATTTTGCTTTGTATATAGTAGTTTTTTGTCTTGTACATATCTGTTTGATTTTCGATTTTTGATGGGATGGTGATGTTTTTTTGATCTGCTTTGGCAGGTTGTGTTGATGTCATGATTCATTATGGTTTCGCCGATGGTGCTAGTAGACACACCCGGAACTTAGCTTCCGCGGCTTGGGTGCTTCATTATCCTTCCGGTCAGCTGTTGGTATCAAGAGGGGTCTGCATTGGTCCTGCTTCCAATAACGTAGCAGAATACACTGCAGCCATTCATCTACTCTCGGAGGCAATATCTTTGGGTGTTGATTCGTTGGTAGTTTTCTTGGACTCCCAGCTGGTGGTGTCGCAGTTGAACAACACTTATCGGGTACGAGATCCAGTTTTATTACGATTGTTCTTGAGGGTACGTTTGTTACAAAGGTCATTTCATTTTTTAACATTCATTCATATTCCTCGAGCTGACAATTGGTTTGCTGACTCATTAGCTAATCAAGCTTTAGATTGGCATATTAATCATTCAATACAATAAATTTTAATCATCAAAAACATCATACATTTGATACATTTATCACATCACATCAAATATCGCTGTATATATCATCGGTATGTCAAAAAAATTTACAAAATTTGATCCATAAATGCCGTACAAAACTTGGGCTTATGCCCCATCATGTTCAGTCTCAAAAAATATACAGTCATCTAATATATAAAATCTGTCTACTCCTGAGGACCCTGCCCAGAAGTTGCGTTCCTATAGAACATCACTGCAGTGGCCACACGGCGGAACAGTCTAACCCAGTCCCTGGGTACTCCTACAACCCGTCTCTGGACGGCTTCTGGCAAGTCCTCCACAGCAGCCAGAGGGATTTGGCGGGTCAGTCCCTCCAAGTTTCTCTGAACGGCCTGGAGTGTCCTGTCAGAATCCGCTGTCTCTGCCTCACCTCTGCGGCGTTTGTGACGTGCTAGGCCCTCAGGACGCACTGGTCCAACATCTGAAACATGATCATTTTTCATTTGTCAGTCATTATGAATCCAAACCAAAAACATGTTTGTTTTTCATTTTCATACATATTTGAAAAATCCAAAAAAATCATATAAGTTAAAAAATTTTGAAAAAACTTACCGACTGCTCCCCATGCTGTACCGGGTGGAAGTACTAGATCAGGATCTCCTCGAAAATCCATCCCGGCATAGGGATAGTCATCTACTGCGATGATCCGTTCTCTCCACCATAAGAAGAACTCATCGTCCCAGGTAGTTCGGGGTACCTCGCTGCCCCCCAGTCTCTTCATCATGTCTGCCCAACGGGCAATTCTTGGGTCCCGAGGGCTGCTGATAGTTGAGATGACTTTGGGTCTCAAAGCCGGAACTCTCTCGAAGAAGAATGTAGTCAAAATGGTTCCATAGCCAAAGTGTTTTGTATGTGTTTTGCGAATGGAGGTCAGTTGTTCAGTAGCAGGGCAGTGCACCAATCATACACATGAATTAAGCACTCTACAGCTATGCTCATGTGCGCCCTGGACGCCTGATGCAGTGAGGCAGATCCTGCCACTCCGCCGATGGTGAACAGGAGGATCTTCATGTGCAAGTCCCTGATATCTTTGATTGCAATCTGTGAGCCAAATTTCTTGGAATTCTCTACGCAGTATATTTGGACATAGTCTTCCACGGTCAACCCTCCCAGGGGCTTTCCGTGCAAGTCCACTGGGTCTCCCCTTCTGGAGAGTCCAGTGATGAAGTATATATCTTCCACTTCTATGCGTAGTGGCATCTGATCAATGATGAAGCAATCCTGATCTGGTTCCCAGTAATTTACAAGCATTTCAAGCAATCTCACATTACTTTTCATATTAGGCATTTTGAAAAATTTGAATAATCCACAGTTTCGGAGGACATTTTGTGCCGCGCGATCCTGCATGACCTCTTGGTCTATTGCGCTGTGCTCACGTTCCCTCGAAGAGATAGTCATCCTGAAAAATTTCATTAAAATTTGCATTAGAAACTTCTTTTTGAGTTATGGACCTGCGCATACGCGACTTTTCCTGTGCACAGTCGCGTGTATACACGGCTTCACTTCATTGAACCCGCGTATGCGCAGATACGCATTTTTTAAGAAGGGTTTCTAGGCAAAAATTCACTTAATTTTAATTTTTAAACGGACAAAATGATTAAACAGGATGAATAAGGAGCCTACCCGAAGTTTCGCTGAATTCCGACGGTCGGTTGTTCCTGATTTGACGAAACAAGTTTTTAGCTCCAGAGCTCTTTTTCCAAATCAGCTATGCAATAATGAACCAATTGAGAGGTAATTTGTGTATTTATGGCTAAAAAATTGAAAATTTTTGCAAAAATTTCCTTATGCTTATTTTTTCGATCTGTCCTATGATGTATAACTTGATTGCTTGGAAGTGCCTAGTTTGGTATATTTTCAGGTACATTTTGACGATTTTGAGACTTTTCCTGGTTTTTTATCCATGATTTTAGACTCTTCACGGCAGGTATATGATCTTCACTGGCATATAGGTTAGGGAATCACTTTCCGTTGCATCTTGCATTCTAGCCTCCATACTGATCACTTGCCTTAGGGTCGATCCCATCAGGTCATGAGCATTACACCCATTTCACTCGCCGATTTTTAATCATGACTTGATGGTAGAGCCTTCCTTTACATGGGCTTCCTAGTTAGTTCCTCGCTATCACTTGTTGCCCATGCTGCGTTTTATGTAGGCTCGGGAGTCCTCTTTAGTCCCGCCATGACTTATGTGTTGAAGCTTCATTCTTCTTCTTCATCACTATCATTTTTTCTGGCTTTTACCCTAGAGGCTCCCCGGTGTCGTTAAGTTGTATTACTGCATTGCATATTGGCTACTTGTTTATCCTGGCCTTTAGCCGGCTTCATTTGGACTCGATGTTTAAGCCAACTTTTGACCTTGACTTTCCGTACAAGTTAACCATTGCATGCACTTAGCTATCACGACTTGACACCTTTATACCCATGGATGGAACGTTCCTCTGAGTATCACTGACCAGTTTTCGCCACCTTGCATTGAGCATAGGATTGTTCCAATCCCATGAACTAGTGCATCTGCTTTCTTGATACTCGTTCTATCCATTGTACCATAGCATTCTTTTATTCTTTTTCAGGCTTATTATATGAAAAAGACAAAAAAATCAAATATAACAAAAAGAGCGGGAACGGGATGTATCTTTGTTATTTTGATGGTAGTACGGAGTCAGTTTGTTGCCCTTGAACAAAGCACATATACTTATATATATTTCCTTCATTTGGGATGGTTCTAGTTTTGACCTAGGTTCAACCTTTACCATGTTTCACTTGTCAGTTCTCCCCCGGTTGGTTATCTCTTCCAATCATATGGAGAGTTTGTTCTGCCTCCTGCATAACAGACTTATACAATGTCACTTTTTACTGCCATGGTCATCACGAGTCGTGCTTTTGTTCAAGGGAAGTCTAACCTGAGTCGGCCATTCTGCGGTGTCTCTTGACTCATTATTCAGTCGGCCTTCCCGGTCTTGTCAGTATCATGTTCTATCACATCAGATGTTTTGGTCTTCTACTCGTGTTGGTTTGAGAAGGTCCTCATTGACTTCTTGCCTACGGGTTTGTCTCTTATCGACTACGACACATTGCTCTGAGAGAAAACCTAGAGCTGCACCCTGGGCCTATTTCCATCATTGATAGGTGACCTTGTGCTCAGCATTTGATCATCATCATGGGTCTTTGACTGAGTGGTTTCCCCCGTGTTCGACGTCAGCACACATTATCACACTTGGGATTCGTGCAGTACCTTGATTTCCATTTGACCCTATCGGTGGATTTCTCGCCTCTGTGTCAGCTTTCATTATTGGTTGGTTCAGAGGGTTTCTTCCGTGCGCTAGCTTCATCTTGTGCACGTCGAAAACGTACTTCGGTTTTGGTTCCGTCACTCTACTTCGTCCGATTCCTTCCAAATCTTGGCCTGCGGGTTACACTCGTGCTGGACTGATGTGGGATGCCTTAATGCCTTCCTTCCAGCAGATCTTTTCCCATCGACTCCGACTCATTTCTCTAGGAACAAGATCTAGAGTCTTTTTGTCAGTACCTTAGGGTTTGCAGTCATCAGTGGCAAACTCTTCGCTATCGACAGTGGGGATTCATCATTGCCTCCCGATTGGTAGATTCTTTCAAGTGTTCGACTTCAACTCATTCATTCACACTTGTCAGATTGTACTGGGGCACCTTGACACTCATTATCATTATCGGTGGGTTGTCTCGCGTTGGTTAACGGAAAACATCATTGCCCGGTAATCCAACGATTTCTCACATGGTCGACTTCAGCTCATTTATTCCCAGTGTGTAGAATTGTGCCGTTGTGATCGGTGAAGACCTCGGGTTGCATCAGCATTTCTCGGTTCACTGTTGACAGTCCTTTCAGTTTCTGCCAGTGTTGCCGTCCATCCTTATATGTTGCAGTTCAGCACAACAGCATCTTATATGTTGATCCCCGAGTTGCGTGATTGTACCGTTTGATCCACCACTTATGATCCGGTACTTGGAGATTCAGTTACTTGATCAGACATCCAGTTGCACCATCTTTTGATCAGCTTTCTATATGTGATACTTGGACATTGATTCAGACTTATTTCCGGGCCTTGCTCAGATGATTCACTATGTATTTTCAGTTCAGTTATACTTGTATACATGTTGGATCTATTCAGTACTTTCTATATATATGATGTATTTTTGACTGAGCATGGGTATGCCCGCCTCAGCATGTGTTGACTCTCTGATTTCTTTTCATTGGTTTTTGGCAGGCTGAAATCTGGTGAAGTCCTCTCTTGTTCTTGCGAAGTTCTTTCTATGTGCATAATACATTTCGGCCATCATGTACCCCTTCTGACCTCATATATTAGGGGGCATCTGTTATAGCATCATTTCTCACCTTGACATGATTCATGATTTCTTCATGGCTTTATGGGCACCCATTCCTACAGAATTGGACAAATTCACTTAAAAACAGTGTAAAATCCTCCATACGCGACTATGCCCGTGTTTTTCCTCGTGTATACGCGAGTACAGCTAGACTTTTCCGCGTATGCCATTAAAATGATTAAAAAATATATAAAAATCCCTAATTTCGCGTTGGGTTGATGGTTACTCAGGTAGTTCAACCACCCCAGCCCGTGGCCAACTGTTTCCAACTGCTGAAACTACTTGGAGGGACTATAAAAAGCCCTCATGTGTATGGCCTAAGGGAGGGAGAGAATTATTGATATTATACTCTGTTGGTATTCCCTATCCAAGTCTGATTCCCCGTGCCTCCTGCACTTTCCCAGTTCATTGTAGGAATCCCTTGTTTCCTTGAGATACACATCCCTTTATATGTTATCTCGTATGCACCAGTTTGGAAGGAGTCTTAGCGAGGCAAGGGCTGGACGGATCCGGACGACGGTCTGCGAAGGCCTTGGAAGGATCAGGTGATCTTTCCACTTGATTACTTTTGTACGTGCTATTTATAATATAGAAGTATCATGCTGTTCCCTAAATAAACGTGTTAGTGTATGCTTATATGTATGAGAATATTTGTTATACAAGCATTCATTATGATTTATTTAATGTTTTATATGAATCTCACTGACACATAGAGTAGATATATGTTGTACAACTTGTCCTTTGTGCTGGTTTCTTCTTGTATTTCAGGTTAAGGAGGAAGGACGGTTGCAGGGAGTTTGAACTCCACGTGGATCTACTTCAAACGTAGGACCAACGGGTAAACCTCTCATTCTGCTCTATTTCGTTTTTATGAATGTGCATGATTTTGTGAGTCTCTGTTAAGTAGTACGCCCCTGCTCTGTGGAGGTTGAATCCCAACCAACCTCTAGGGTGTTAATTCCCCGAAACAGGCACCCTCATCAAAACTATAAAATGAGGACGATAAAGAACAAAAGGAGTAGTAAATTCTTCCTCTTAAAGTACATTTGTCTCATGATTCACAATGGCATCATTTGTTATATCATCAGATTTCACATCTCTTCATTATAAAATTTAATAATCAATATCTTTAATCAGTGGTGTAACATTTCACAGCGACGTTAGACAAAACAATAAAACAAATTAAAATTATTTTATTACATATGAATAAGAGGCTCTTTTTCATACAAAATGGGATAGTTATTGGTAACCCCTTGTCTTTTAGTTGGGACACTATGTCGATTACAATAAATAAAATGTCTAATTTTCTCAAACAATTATGTTAAAAATTTACAAAAGTTTGCATTATTATCCAAATAGATAATTATACTTCACCGAAACTATTCTCAGCCCTCAAGCTACTTCCATGAATTGGGTTATTTGGATGAATGTTTTTTTGGTTGCATCTATTATTTTCGTCTTCCTCAAGTTCCATCTACAAACAAGTGTAATGATTGTATCTACATTGGTGAGAATAATGAAAATTGAAATAAATAATTTAAATCAATGTAAATGGAGGAGAAATGTGCCATAGCAAGAATTGAGTCCAGAATTATACACATTCTTCCAAAACCATATCTCATGCCTTCTTTCAGCAACTCTTCTATTGATGCATTTTTATACTTTGTTTCCTGCAAGTTGTATACCCCATCATACATCATAGATTTGAAATAAAGGGATTTTTTTTTTCTATTAATTATAAACTCATAGAAGTAAAACAACGTATATACCTAAAAATTCCATAATTAATTTTTTATATGCCAAGATATACTCACAATGTATATTTAACCCAATGAAATCAATTTTTCTGATGGCTCTACTTTGTATGTTATCAACTATTTGAAGACATTCAAGGATGGTTGTTTTAAAACAACTTAAAATATAGAAAAATGAAATCTTAAGTTGCTATAAGGAAGTATTAACAATTACTCTCAAACATTAATATCAACCCTTTTCTTCCTTGTCATCCTATTTTATGTGTTGAATGGGTTCCATTTTTTTTCTTTACTGCAAGACAATACTTTAAAATTAATATTTAATACTAAATTACTTATTTATATGTACTTAATAGAAAAATTCAATGATTGCATACATTTTAACTACATTGTTGTTAATATGACTCCTTATGTCATGCAATTATGTCAATTTCATTGACCATCTCCTTGTACACATTTTTGGACATTCCTACTAGAATATCTTGGATATCGTCTTGTTGATCCTTTCAGATTTTAATAATCTTCATGAAAATTTAATAATATATTTTTATATTAATATATGAAAACTAAATATAACAAAATTGATAATAAAAAATAAATTCTTTGTAGTAGTATATACATATAATTATAGAAAATAATTTTAATTAGGAATATCACTTTTTGAATGATTATTATTTTTTATTATATGTTTTAGTTATAGCAAGTCTGCCAGGTCTCATTCACCATTGCTTAGATAATTCTTCTTGTATTTTAAATATAAATTGGTTCTTGGAATCATTGGATTGATTTCTTTATTGTAAGTGGAAAGTATGCCTATACATTTGTTCCACTATATCACTCATATTTTTGTAAAAATCCCCCCCCCCTTTCATTAACCCCCAACAATACTCCAGATGAGCTAAGGACAAATTCATCATCATTTACATGTTCGGTAACTTTTTTTTCTCGGAACGACATTCTTTTGCTTCATTTTTGGTCCCTGTAGAACATTAAACATATGTCCATTGACAAATTGTTTTAAACATGTTTTATAATATTATTAAGTATATTTTCCACGAGGTCTTGGATAGAAGGTGATTGGGTGCTCTATTAAAACACTCCTGGATGTGAAGTCACAGGTTCAATTCCCCTCACTAATTGGGGTTATATTGTGGAGATGATGAAGATCTAGTCCTCCCAAGCTTACAAAAAAAGACTATTCTCAAGTATATTATTAATGAAAAAAAAATCATATTGAATGGTATTTTTCCATTCACTAGATTCATCCTTTTGCAATTTTCCACCAGGATTTTATGCTTTTATACATTTAGATAAAAAAGAATCTTATCAATATTCCTCATTTTGTGGCTCTGCATGACACACACTAAATAATAAACATTATTTAAACTTACATATAGTTCAAACATATTAATTTTGTTAATAATTTATAAAGAACTTTACTTTTGTTCTTTTTTGGATGTGTTATCATTATGTCGATCAATATTTTTATTACTTGACCACTTCTCAACCATTTTTTTATCAATATACAACCTGTACCATTCAATAAATAAGCTATTAAGTATATTTTATAAATAAATCACACAATTTTCATCCAAAAAGAGGTCTTCTAATCGATGTGCTTATCTGCATAAATGCACATGTGCATTTAATTAAGTGAACACGCCGGACATTTAATTGTTGATCACTAACAACGAGAATATATATATTTTTTTTTAACTTTGAATTATGATGATGAGATATGTAACGATAAAATAACTTCCATCACCATAAAAAAAATGAAAACATAAAAAAATAAACACGTTTTTTGGACATAGCATTTTTATTTGCCATAAGCACACAAATGCGTTATTTACACATGTCACGTCGATAAAAAAAAGTTAAAAAAAAAAAAAAACAGGCAGGGCTGACAAGGTTTGGATCTCATTCAATAAGTGGTCCCCCTACTTTACATTTCAAATGCCTTATATATAGTAACACAAACCCATTAAATCTAAAATTTCTAAAATAAAAATCCCTAATTCTAAAGTGGTAGAGAGAGTTAAACCCTAAGGTGAATTTTTGAAGTCATATAAGTAAGAAAAATAAATGGTTTAAAGAGAGTATTCAATTTTTGTGGTTTTTTTCTAGAATTTTAATGAAATCTAAAAAGGAATAAACATTGTAAAAAAAAATATTAGTAAAACAAATAGTAAAATTTTTATTATACAGGGTTTTTAACTTTTAGAAATTTTAATTAAATCTAACTGATATTGTAAAAAAAATCATTATTAAAATCAATAGTGAAATTTAAGTTTTTTACTATGCAAGGTTTTTAGTGAGTCAACATACCTTTCAAATTCTGATCTAAACAATAATTCTACTATTCTAAAGTACTTTGTTGCTACATAATACTCCTAATAGGCCCCTCTTGCAAATATCTCCCTCAAAAATGTGGGAAAAATAATGAAATAAAGAATAGATACTTATTGTTTATAAGACTATGAAATTAGATTTTAAAAAACCAATTACCACTCATTTTTCAATTTAGAAAAAAAATAACGCCACTCTTTTTTTTTTCACTTTTTCAAAACATCGGTGTGTTTCATAGTAAAAAGCATCGATGTGTTTAATAGTATCGTGTACCAATTAAGATAACGTATCGATGTGGTAAATTTTTTAATGCATCAATATTATAATAATTCTCTTTTTTTTCCAAATCTTGAAAACTGGTATGGTTATTATTTTAATGCATCAGTGTGGTTAATATTTAAACCCATTAGTGTGGTTAGTTTTAAAAGAGCACTGATATTCTTTATAATTTATCTGAATTTTTATTTTCACATAAAATGGCATATGCATCTCAAAGTATACTTTAGGATGCAACCACATGAGTTACAATAGTTCATATTATACATTTTCTTCTTAAAGTCGCCTTACTCTTGAAAAATGGTTTGAAAACTATATTGAAATTAATATTATGCTTATATGGTTCTCAAAAAAATTTAGGTATGTATACAAAATTTTATTGCTAATTTTTCTCAAATGTAAGGAGAAAAACTCTTAATATCAAATGGGCAATTCTTTAAATTCCATCTCATTCCATATTTCTCAATGTCCTTCACAAAGTTCTCCCTTTCCATCTCTAATATGTTGACATTTTATTTATATTTCAATTATCTAATTGAATTTATTTATTTTTATCCATGTTAATTTGAATAAAAATGTATCCAGATTTGCAGGATACTAGTTCAAAATTGAGTTCAAATGCATAAAACTTTCCACCAGTTCTAAAAAGTCGGAAGCTCTTACCAGGAACAACATTCCACAAGGAGTTGGAATATGAAAATTGAAAATTGTTTTATGCTTCCAATTGTAACATGCCATATTCCATCCACAATCCTAGTCAGGAATGGTAATAGTTGCTTGTTATAATGTAGTTTCTATAAACCTATTACAATTTCCTTTTTAGTTTCATCTATGTAATAATGTTCAATATTTTTTGAGATTAGGATTTTAGTGATGATGAGCAACCCACCTACCATATTCCTGTGCACCCCACTACAACGTCAAATTAGATAAGGATGCATTAAGAGAAAAACTCAGAGAGGAAACATACTTAGAATGTTTGAATGAATCACCTATTCAATTCCCACTGCATCCATATACACTAAATAAGAGTGAAAATAACAATAGTAGTTGTCCATTTCAAGTTGGAAATGGAGGAAATCAAATAGAGGCTGGTATGGATGATTTCTTACATGATATTACTTTCATGGAGAAAATTTTGTTTGATGCATTCCTGAATGATGAGCTAGGGGATGATTTTCTTAGCATTGGTACCTTTCTAGAAAGCCTGAAATATGATTCCACCACCCCTCTATTTATACCTGGTGGCCAGTAAAATCCTACCTAGATGGGGACAACGATGTCATTGTACAAATTGTAAGAAAAATTTGGCATGTTTAATGCATGTTTCTTGGGAATATTGAGGTAATTGACCATGATAAAGTCCCCTATATTTTGAGAAATCTTGTCACACAATAAGCATTAAGAATGATCTATCTTATGAGGGCTAGATATTGAAATTTTACATTTATATTTCCCACCAACTGTAGGTTATTCAAAGGTAAGGTTCTTTTGAGTGATAATTTCTTGCATGGTAGCTACGAAAAGGAAAATTAGTTGTTGAAAATGTTGGTATTTGAGTACATATAATATCATGCATGTACAAAGGATTGTATCCTATATAGAGGAAAATACACATACAAAGAGATATGTATGAAATGTGGACATGAGAGGTACCATAAATAAATAAAGGGTATAGTACATGGTCCTCCTAATAATATATTGAGGCACATGCCTATAATCCCAAGGATTCAAAGACTATGTCTCACACATAAGCAAGTAGGGAGTTATGAAAATCACAAAAATTTCAATAGCCATGTAGCATATAGGGGATACATGGCTCAAAAAAATCAAGGATGAACTATGAAGTTTAGGACTCAACATAGCCATGGATGGCCTCGCCCAATATTCCCTTCAAAACACAGACTATTTTGCTTTTCTTATAGTAATGATCAATAACAATATCCCCTCATGACAATCTATGAAGAATGAACATCTTATGTTGGCTCTCATAGTCCCTGGTATAATACAAGTGAAGAATAAGGATGTCTACTTAGAACCATTGATAGATGAATTGAAGGAATTATGGGAAAAGATACGTGTATATATATGTCAAGACCCATCACAATACAGAGGAGTTTAACGTTGTATGGCGGATGTGCTTATACTACGAATTATTATCTATGCTTAGGGGTTTTATATAGTAAATTACATGTTTATTGGTTAGTTTATATACATAACAATATTGTTTCAAAAATTGATTTAATTCGTTGTAATTGTTCTAGTCTTCATGATTGCTAATGTTCGGTGTATATAATAATTTCATAGGTCTTGTAACAAAAGGGTATCGTGAATGTAAATGTTATGGTACTTCTTTTATGTCTAGGTGCTCCAACCACCAATGAAATTTATTATATGACTGGTCTAGAGTATTACTCCCATAAAAATACCCTTAAAAAAGAGAAACATATGCTTTCAATGGTAAACTAGAGAGAACCTAAAGGCCTCCAATAATGACACCAGTTTAACAACTTAGAGCATATGGGATAGAGAAGGAGGAGTTTAAAGAAATGTTTTATTCAAATGGGGAGCCTATCTTCAACAATCTACAATAAATGAAAGCTATGTTGAGAAATTCCCCATTGCGATGAAAAGGAAATATGTATTTTATGAGCTCCCGTATTGGGAGCATCTTAATATTCCCCACTTAATAGATACTATGCATATATTTAAAAATGTTTCCTCTTGTTTATGGAGGTACATATCATAGAAATAAAGTGACACGTTGGCTCTTAGGAGAGATCTTATTTCTTCAAAAAATAAAAAGAAGCATTGGCCAAGGCAAGAAAGTAGAGGAGAGGTTGGTCCCTCTAATTGGCCTTTTAAAGAAGGTGATGTCATATATATTTTAAAGAAATATGATATTTATTTGGAAAATGAAGTTATAATGGGTGTGAGAGTCTATTATTTATATGGGTCTTCACTATGACACTGCTTCACTGTGCAAGACCATTTTTCAGGGTTGAAATCACATCACCATTTGAACCTTCTAGGTGTACATATGTCAAAAACATTATTCTAATATATTTTATTATTTTTATGTCATGGGTGTGTGAACCATGACTTCTCCTAAGGCCTATGACATGCCATATCTAAATTTTCTGCATTTGTACATTGGATCACATCAAAGAATATTCATATGGCTCGCATTCCATGGTGGCATTAAGAGATAGTTTATATTGTTTGTATGTTTGAGATGAACTCTCGATGATTTTTATGGACTTGTAGGTTCATCCCCTAATTAACCTAGTAGATGAGGTTGAGTAATTTGGGTTGTTTATTATCGTTGGATGTTCTTCTAAGAGAGGTACATGAATAAATTTAAAGTTTGTGTTCGATAAATGGAAAAAGTTGAGGGTTCTATGGTAGAGGAATACATATCATATGAGTCTTCCTATTATTCTTGTGATTACATCAGGTAGATATAAAACACACTACGTGAGGTTATTTAGGATGAAGAAAGGGATGAAGAAAAAATAGAAGGGGAGCTTCCCCAAACAAATGGATAAAGGTGTGTGATAAAGGGTAAGTGACTTAGTATTTTTCAAATTTATACACAATGAATATTCACACTGAACTTAATAATGTATATTTTGATCTCATATGTACTATATATGTCAGTTTGATTTCATGAGTGAATTCAAAAATTGAAGCCATAAAAAAAAATCATTCTTTACAATTCAGAAGAAACACAAACATGGGTCACATTGTACTAACATAAGAGGAGGAAATGGGACAATGACAAGAAATAATTCAGTTGGATGAATAGTAGAATTATGCCTTATCCTGATCAATCAAAGAAAAATATGCCAATGGTATGCCCCAAAATATTTTTTTCTGACCAAATCAGAGAGAAATACAATCATCTGGACGCTACCCACGTGCCAATGAGGATGCGCATAACATAGGGATTGGGTGTAACAACTCGGTAGTAATATCTTTCTATACATTTTTAAATTTATAATTCACCTTTGAATTATAACATCTATATTTTATATTTTAATTATGTTCAAGTCATTAAAGACATGACACTATGATTTTTTTACTTTTTTATAGGTGCATTTGTTCCCATCTATGTGGGCATATGGAGATCATTTTCGCAGGGAGGATTCTAATAATGGACACATGAAAAAATATTATGGAGTGGAAGTCAAGTTCGACCAATATACTCATGTTGGCCATAAAAAACGTAATACATGGGATGTTAGGTTACGTAGGAGAGATACAAGAGTTATTTTACATGTACTTATCTTCATTCCAATATATTATTTTTGGGTGCAAGAGTTGGGACACCTTTATTTGAAATAATGCAAAGGAATATCTCGATAGTGGGTTCTTATATATGAATTCTAGAAAGATGTGTCATGAATCTAGGGAGTGTTATGTTTTCCGCAAACATTACAAAAATGTGTTCTTTTACCCAGCTATAATATACCCAAATACCGTACGTGACATATCTAATTAACATAAATTAAATTATTAACATAATTCAAATGTGTTCATGTCAATAACGTGTAGGAGTTTTAAAACATTTTGGAACTACCCATGATCGATTATTAATCAAGAATTTGTTATGGAATGACAAAAATTACCACAGGGTAATTATAGTGAGAAAAAGAACAATAAAGGAAAAGAAATTATTGGAATAAAAGATGGCGGTTAGTTTCATGATGCATAATGTTCGGTGTGGAGGCTGATTATCTTCTTTATCTAGATGCATCACAGCATTGGACACATGTTCTTAACTGGGCGGCAACACTGCCTATAATTGAACGCTTCCTGGGGGGTCCACGGGGGCACGTGGGGGGGGGCGGGGGGGGGGGCGATGGATACAACTTTAAGGAGCCCTCACCTGATGAGGGGTTTCAGGGGCAGCACCCCCAAAGATAAAAACATATGTAAAATTTCCTTGTAAAAGTATTCTAATTTCTAGTTGATCAGGGCCGCTCATTAGGTGAATGATCTGACGGTAGAAATTATGCTTAATTTAGGGTTTTTTCCCTAGAATGAAACCCCTCGTTTTGTATGAGGGTATTGTATTGAATCTATGTATTGTATGTCTATTATCAGAGTGAGAAATAGATAGGAAGATTGTGATAGAGAACAAAGGATATTATAGTAGATATGTTGTAGGTTGTGTCTCTTCATTTTGCTGGCTAATAGAAAGGAAGGACTGGTTGTTTGGGGTGGACGTAGCCCAAATTGGGTGAACCACATATATTTGTGTCTCTCTGGTTTTATATGTTTTCTTTGTTTGTGTTTCCACATATTTTACGTGTTTCATTTCTCTATAATATATAATTTTCTAACAACTGGTATCAAAGTCGAAGGTCTATTTGGCTGATAAACGTGCAGGAAAGAAGGGTTCCTGGTTCGAGTGGGAGCAATGGTGGAATATGGTAAGTTTAGGGTCGAGAAATTTAACGGCCAAAACTACCCATTGTGGAAGATACAGATGGAAGATTATTTTTATCAGAAATATATGTACCTAATATTGACTAGAAAAACAATGAAGACAACGAGCATGACAGATGTAGAATGGAATATTCTCGATAGAAAGGGAATTGGAATAGTACAAATATGCCTCGCGACATCAGTAGCCTTCAATATTTCGAAGGAAACAACAATAAAGGGTTTAATTAAGGAATTTGGGAAGATATATGAAAAACCCTCGACCTCAAATAAGGTATTTCTTATGAAATTTTTATTTAATATGAATATTTCGGAAGGTGGATATGTTGCTGACCATTTAAATGATTTTAGTACGGTTACCAGTCAGTTAAGTTCTGTAGGGGTAAAATTTGATGATGAATTTAGGGCTTTGTTATTTCTGTGCTCGTTTCCAAAAAGTTGGAATGGTTTAGTTATGGCCATTAGTAACTCTGTCTCTGGATCTAGTACTTTAAAGTTTGATGATGTTGTCGGTGCTATCCTTAGCGAGGAAATGCGACGGAAAAGCTCTGGTGAGACATCGGGTAATAGTCTGAGTGTAGAGACTAGGGGAATAAAAATGGAAAGAGGAAATAGCTTAGGATATCGCAGTATATCAAGGAAATGCAGATCCAAGTCCAGATCAGGGATAGTGTGCCAGAAATGCAGAAAGAAAGGACACCTAAAGAATTATTGTAGATATCGGAAGGAAAAATAAGGAGACACACAACAAGAAAAAAATAATGAAGAAAACGTGACAGGTCATGTGTTCCGAGATTATTTTATTCTTTATTCAGAAAATGTTCCTGATTCCTAGGTGGTAGATTCAGGGGCCTCATTCCATAGCACACCTGATAATAAATATTTTCATGACTATGTTCAAGGAGATTTTGGACAAGTTAATTTGGGTGATGCTAAACCCTATAAAATTGTTGGAATGGATAAAGTTCTTGTAAAACAGCAAAATGGAAACCAATGGTTATTAAAGGAGGTAAGGCGTGTTCCATATCTGAAGAAAAATTTGATTTCAACAACACAGTTGGGCGGTGAATATTGTGTGACAACTTTTACAGATAAAAATTTGAAGGTCACCAAAGGAGCCCTAGTAATAGCAAAAGGAGAAAATGTTGGTACATTGTATTTATGGAATGGTATTGATAACTCTGTTAATGCTTTAACTTCCAAAGGAGCAAATGTAGCATTATGGCATCATAGGCTCGGAAACATGAGTGAGAAGGGGATGAAGATTCCTCACTCAATAAATTTGTTGTTGGGTTTGAAGAATATTCATTTGGATTTCTATGAGACCTGTATTTATGGAAAACATAAGAGAGTTATATTTCTCAGAGTTGGGAAAGAAAATAAGAGAAAAAAATTAGATCTTATGCATAGAGATGTATGGGGACCTGCTCATGTATCATCTCTCAGTGGCTCTCGTTATTATGTTACTTTTATTGATGTTGAACCTAGCAAAACTTGGAATTATTGTATTTAGAGTAAATTTGATGTATTTGATACTTTCAAGAAATGGAAAGCTATCGTTGAGATTGAGACAGGAAATAAGTTGAAGTGTCCGAGATCAGACAATGGAGGTGAATATTGTAGCAGAAAGTTTGATAGGTACTATTTAGAGCATGGAATTCACAGAGAGAAGACAGTTCCAATAACACCACAAGAAAATGGTGTGTCAGAAAGGATGAACAGAAAAATCATGGAGTGTGCAAGGTGCATGATATTGCATGCTGGATTGCCTTTACAATCTTGGGCAGATACAATATATACTGTTGTTTATCTAATAAACATAGGGCCTTCAAGTTCCTTGGATGGTGGTATTTCAGAGGAGGCATGGAAAGGTAAAAAGGTAAACTACTCCTTTTTAAAGCCTTTTGGTTGTCAGGCCTTTATCCATATTAATAAAGAAAATAGAAAAAATATTGAGGAAAAATCAAAGAAATATACCTTTATTGGATATGGTTTCAATGATTTTTTTTATCTCTTATATGGTTATGAAAATCACAAAATCATTAGGAGTGGAGATGCAATATTCAATCAAAAGGTCTTGTATAAGCATTAGTTGCAGGAAAAGAAACAAGAAAAATAAAAAAAAGAATACATAGTTCTTGATGAGATCATAGAAAAAGAAAAGGTGCCAGAAAATAATAATAATCAACAACCACAACAACCACAACCACCACAACAGAAACAGGCGCCTCAAACACCTGAAAGTGGCGTCAAAAGATCTACCAAGATAAGTAGACCCCCTGAATAATACTCTCATTCATTATATTATTTATTTTTGACTGATTCTGGTGAACCTGAATGTTATGACGAAGCAATGCAGGTCAAAAACATGAAGAATTGGGAGCTATCCATGAGAGAAGAGATGGACTCCTTAATACATAACTAGACTTGGAACTTAGTCAGGTTGCCTACAGGTAAAAAAAAAATGTAGAATAAATGGATTTACAGGCTGAAAGAAGCAGATGGAGGAAAACAGAGGTACAAAGCTAGACTTGTGGTGAAGGGGATTTCATAGAGGAAAGGTATTGATTTTGATGAAATATTTTCTCCTGTTGTTAAGATGAATTCAATCAGAACTATTTTAAGTCTTTTAGTAGTGGAAGATTTTCATCTTGAATAGTTAGATGTAAAGATAACATTTCTCCATGGATATTTGGATGAAGAGCTACATATGGAGCAACCACAAGGATATGAGGTCAAAGGGAAATAAAAATTAGTGTACAAGTTAAAGAAGAGCTTGTATGGCTTAAAACAGGCTCCAAGGCAGTGGTATCTAAAATTTGACAAGTTTATGTCTAAACAAGGTTATACAAGATGCCACTATGATCATTATGTTTATCTGGAAAAGAAAAATGATGGAAGCTATATTATATTGTTATTTTATGTAGATGACATGATTGTTGCAACGTCTAACATGCAGGAAATCAATGTGCTCAAAAGGAAATTGGAAAATTCATTTGCAACGAAGGATTTGGGAGCTGCAAAACAAATCCTTGGTATGAGAATAACTAGAGAGAGGGAAAATCGCAAATTAGCATTGTCTCATAATGAGTACATAAAAAATCTGTTGAAGAGATTTAATATGCATAATGTAAAACCAGTTAGTACACCTTTTTATAGCCATTTAAAACCTAGTAAGGAGATGTGCCCCAAGACCCAAGAAGAAATGGATTATATGTCTAAAGTTCCATATGAAACAACATTTGGAAGCTTAATGTATGAAATGGTCTACAAAAGGCCTGACATTGCACATGCAGTGGGAGTTGTAAGAAGGTACATGAAAAATCGATGAAAGGAACATCAGATGGCAGTGAAATGGATTATCAGTTATTTGAGAGGCACCACAAATAAAGCATTATGCTTTTGTGGCTCAAACATTGCTCTACATGGATATTCTGATGCATATATGATAGGTGATAGAGATAATAGGAGGAGCACTACAGGGTATGTATTTATTGTATGTGGAACAATTGTTAGTTGGGTTTCAAAAATCCAAAGCATTGTTGCACTTTTAACAACAGAAGGAGAGTAGGTTGCTACTACAGAGGCTAGTAAAGAAATTATTTGGTTACAAAGGTTCATGGATTTATTGGGTAAGAAGCATGAGATGGTCATGTTATAAAGTGAAAACCAAAGTGCCATTCATATTGCAAAGAAATCAGCATTTCATTCGAGGACTAAACACATACAACTTAAGTACCATTCCATACGGTTAGTGTTGGAAGATGGACAATTAAAGATGAAAAAGATACACGCTAGCCAGAATCCTGCAAATATGCTAACAAAAGTTTTAACCAAGGAGAAAATGAGACTATGCTCAATTTCAATTGGTCTTCAAGTATGATGATGAATATGGGAAACAACTAGGTCCAAAGTGGAGTAATTGTCCAGCAAATGAAGAAACATAGGAGTTGCTACAATCAGTCTCCAAGTGGAAGATTGTTGGGTTTGGAGCCTGATTATATTCTTTATTTAGATGTATCACAACGGTGAAACCTTGTTAGAAGTATTGTAATTTATAGTAAATCTGGGGCATTCATTAGGCAGATGATCTTATGGTAGAAGTTATGATTAATTTATGGTTTTTTCCCCTAGAAGGCAACCCCTCATTATCTATGAGGGTATTGTATTGCAGATGTGTAGTGTATGTGTATTATCAAAGCGAGAAACAGATAGGGAGACCGTGATAGATAACAAAGGATATTACATTGGATTTACTGTAGGTTGTGTCTCTTCATTTTGCTTGATAATAGAAATGAAGGACTGGTTGTTCGGGGTGGGCGTAACCCAAATTGGGTGAACTACGTATATATGTGTCTCTTTGGTTTTATATGTTTTCTTTGTTTTTGTTTCTACATATTTTATGTGTTACATTGCTCTGCAATATATAATTTTATAACACAGAGGAGACCCAATAGAAAGCCCATTCAGACCAGGGGGTATAGATCTCACTGAAAAGATAAAATATTTATGAGTGAATTCCTCGGAGGGAGATAAACACAGGTCGTGATCGAAGTCTTAGAGGGACACCTAACCATTCCTTGGATTCGGACAATGAAGTGTCAGAAATAGCTCAACCTCGAATGGTAAATGTAGTTCAAATCTTCTATTAGGGCTATGTCATGAATGATATTCGATTTTTGGGGCTCATTAATTGTAATGGTAGAAATAAAGATAATTAGTTAGAGTTAAAAATTTCTCTAAAGTATTGTATGTGTGTGGAAAATGATAAGAATCAAGGTTGTCATTTGGAAAAAGGGACTGCATATAAATATTTGTTTTAGTAAAAAAAATATAAGTATTCTTACTATTGATACTTGAATAAAGAAAATTAGCATTCTAAAGAAGAAACTTACATGTAAAATATCAAGAAGTCGAGATAAAAAAATTCTAGGATGGATTCTAGCAACTGGTTCCCTCACCATGAAAAATTAGGCCATTTAGAGAGATGAGTAATTCAATCCTTTTGGTTATAAATAAATAAATAAATATTTTTGTGTTCTTGAAAAGAACACAATGTTATTGTGTTTAGTCATGGTAAAACATTTTCATGGTGTTGGTAAATATAAGTTATTTAATAAATACATAGAAATATTTCCATGGATTCTCATGCGTAAGAGATCATGATAATGTATTCTCATGTGTAAGAGAGTTATGGTGATTTATTTTGGAAAAAATAACACTTAGTTAGGAGAAAATATAATAACGTATACATATATCAAATGCATAGGGATAATATAAATCATATGAATCTTCTTTGCAAAGAATATGTTTTTCTTGTGTGTGAAATATAAGTCAATTGTGTTAATTCCTTTGTAGGAGTTTGCAAAAGTTACATCTTTTGGTTTGGAAAAAGATAAATTATTTTTGTGTTGTATATTGGATAGTTTTATTTAATTGCATTGCTTAATGCATAAAAGGTTAACATTTTTATTATTTTAAAAATGATTTCCTAGTTCTTATGCGCAAAAGAAGGGTTGATTATGATACTTTCTTGAAAACAAATCCATGAGAACTTTGTACATAAAATATAGAGAAACTATGTTGGGTTCTTGAAAATAAGTATGTATTATTTGAGAAAATAAACAATCATTTTATTTGAAAAGAATACATATGAAGAAGCATAGAAATGATAGTTAATTTCATCAAATTTTTTTAGAAGGGGATGTATTCTCATATATACCATAAATAGCTTAACCCTCTGTTAGGTCCATACATTACTAGTATAGTCCCTTATTGTTGTTAGTGTAGCCCCCTTATTGTTATTATTGTACCCTTGTAACCCCCATATTGTTATTATTGTGCCCTTAAATTATTATTTTTAGGTCGGCTAGGATTACATTGTGGCCCCACTAGGATTACATTATGGCCCCATGGACTCCTATACATAGAAAGGAGGTTTCGTAATTTGAATCATCCAAGAATTGTTCATTCATGTAATGTATTGGAGGTTGTCCCCTCGAAGTGGCTTATTTCTAAGACGTTGATATCTCTTTTCTTCTCTTTTTGGAGCTAGTTTCACAACATTTGGTATCAGAGGTTTGAGATTCTAGGGTTTCGTTGCTCCGAACAGGTCAACGTGGAATTTTTGATATAATTGTTTTTCTACGAAGGTTCAGAATATGAAATTTTTAGAGTGCGAAGAAAACATATAGAGGAATATCTTCAAAAAATTTTAGAGCTTGGTTCACAATATTTTCGGAGATATGATCTGTGCAAGTTAGGTCATTTTGCAGGCTCCTAAATTTAACCTAAACAGGTCATCATGGTATTTTCGTAATAACATTTTTTCTACGAAGGTTCAGAAGCTGAAATTTCTATAGTTTAAAGCCACAATCCTGAGGAACATCTTCAAAAAATTTCAGATATTGGTTCATAATATTTTCGGAGATATGATCTATGGAAGTTAGGGTTGTTTGAGGCTTATGAATTTCATCTCAAAGAGGCGATCGTGGGAAAATATTCATATCTCTCTCTCTGAGCATCAGATTCGAATTCTGTAAAAAGTGGCTGCAAGTGCACGGACTGTAGTTTTTGGTCTATCAATTTCAGAGTGAAAGGAGGAAAACAGTGACACGTGGTAAGCCGTACAAGTTCGCTCTACTGAACTAGTCCAAAATTAGGTCATTGTGGGATATGCGACATAAATTTTCCTTGAAGAATCCATATCAGATCAGAACTATGGCATTTGAAAGAAGCTTCAGAGGGCTACTATAGGGCTGAATTTCAGATATTTAGGATCCGCAATTATAGAGATAATTCAATTTCAATATCAAGCTCCTCAAAAGCAAGTAAAAGGTGTGTATTTTGTTTTTTCGAATTGCATAAGTCTTGTTTGAAGAATTAAGTTGAATTGATTACAAGGGCATATTGTAGAATAGATATCAGTATTGGATTCTAAAATGGCCCCTAAAAAGAATTCAACACCCATTAAGCCTTTAGAAAGCTCTACTATGACTCATGAAGATGAAGAATGGCAACATGACATATCAAAATTACAAGAGCAAGAGCAACAAATTTTTCTCTCGCAAAGAGCAAAAAAAAATGACATGGAAGTTTTGAAAAAAGGTGTGGAAACTAAGATGGATGGTTTGAAGAAAGGTGTGGAATATAAGATGGATGGCTTGAAGAATGGCATGGAATCTAAGATAGATGGCATGGAAGGTGGCATGGAATCTAAAATGGAAAACATGAAGAATGATCTAAAAGCAGACATGGAAGGTTTGACAAATTTGATACAAGAAATGTTTCCTAATGGTGAAAATATAGTAGAGGAAACTCATGATGAGAAAAAAATAAATGTTAATCATGATTTCATAAAATATAATGTTGGCGGGAAGAACCACCATATTCCAAAAATGGATATGAGGAAGTTTGATGGAAAGGATCCTGTAACATGGATACTACAGATGGAGCAATATTTTGATCTCCATAATGTGAAAAACACACAAAAGGTACGCATTGCAACTTTACATCTAGAACAAAATACATTTGTATGGTATCGATGGCTTTGCTCCCGTAAAAAAATTGTCACTTGGTCAATTTTTACGGAGGAAATGATAGCACATTATGAGGATACAAAGAGCGACACCTTCTTTAGCCAATTGATAAATCTCAAACAAAAGGGTTTAATGGGGGAGCACATTGAGGACTTCCAAAAATTTAATATAAGGGTAACTGATATTCCAGAGGAACACAGGATTGATCTATTCATAGGTACTTTAAAGGATAGCATCCAACATGAAGTTCGCGTTTTGGAACCTGATTCATTGGAGAAGGCATTCAGGTTGGCAAGAAAAATTGAATGTAAAATTATGCCGACAAGGAAGCCTACCACTCACTTCTATAAAGAGGAAGTGTTGCTACTCCTAGATTTCCACAACCTACAAGGTTGACACCACAAAAATTGGAAGAAAAAAGAGCAAAAGGGCTTTGCTACAGTTGTGATAGAAAATACACTAAAGGTCATAAGTGTGCTGAGAAGAATTATTTTACATAGATTGTGAAGAGGAAGAAGAAAATGAACAAGAAGAGGATATACACCAGGAACCAACCCTAGAAGAGGAAGAAATGAGTCCGACCATATTGTGTAATGCATTGGCAAGAATTACCACTCCTCAAACTCTCAAGATAGAAGGACATATCAAGAAGAAAAAGGTAATAGTGTTGATTGATTCAGGTAGTACCCATAATTTTATTCATTATAAGGTAGCTAAGGAATTGAATTGTTTCCTATACCCAGCACCAGAATGTCAAGTGATGGTTGCAAATGGAGGAACTATAAATTGCTCTATAAAATGTCATAATATCAAGCTAACCATGTGGGAATATGTATTTAATAGTCCAATTCTTTCCATTCCTATGGGAGGTGTTGATGTTGTACTAGGATTATAATGGTTACAATCTTTGGGGACGATAGCTTTTAATTTTCAAGAACTTTTCTTGAATTTTTTTTCCAGAAGGAAGTCGAATTATGGGGTATTGCAGGGAAGCTGGGAAAGATAATAATCTCTAATGTCATGAAAAATATTCTAAAGAAATAAAAATGAGGTATAATTGCACAATTATTCTCACTAGAAGTTCCAACATCAAAATCATCTATTTCTGCAGATCTCCAAAAAGTCTTGGACAATCATTTCAAGGTTTTTGAAACTCCAAAAGGACTCCCACCTATTCATGATCATGGTCATGCTATTCATTTGATTCCAGGAAATGTTCCTCCAAACATCAGGCCTTATAGATATCCTTATGTCCAAAAGAGCTAAATTGAACGTATGATTGCTGAAATGTTAGAGGCAGGTATAATTCAACCTAGTCAAAGTTGCGAGGATTTCTCGGGTTAATAGGGTATTATCAAAATTTTGTTAATAATTATGGGAGAATAGAAGCACCTCTAACAACATTATTGAAGAAAGATGCATTTTCATGGACTCCTGAATCAACTAAGGCCTTTGAACATCTTAAAGAGGTGATGTGCCTAGCACCAGTCTTAGCTACACCAGACTTCACAAAAACCTTTATTGTGGAATGTGATGCCTCAAGAAATGGAATTGGTGCTATTTTAATGCAAGAAGGAAGACCCATTACTTTTTAAATTCATCCAATAAAAGGAAAGTATTTAAAGAAACCTAATTATGAGAAGGAAATGTTAGCAATACTGCATGCACTAAAGAAATGGAGAACTTACCTAATGGGAAGACACTTCAAGGTAAAAACTAATCATGATAGTCTTGAACACTTTTTGGAACAAATGCTATCTTCAAAAGAGTAGAAAAAATGGGTCACAAAGATGTTGGGTTATGACTTTGAAATAATATACAAAAAAGGGAAGCTAAATGTTGTTGCAGATGCACTCTCAAGAAAGAATGAAGAGGTGGAAGCATTGCTTTGTGCCATTTCTATTATCCAACCAGATTGAATAACCGAAGTAAGTGATGAATGGAAGAAGGACGAAGAAGTGTGGACACTCATTCAAAAGCTGCAACAAGATCCTAGTACATCTAATACATTTAGTTGGAAAAATGATTCCTTATGTTACAAATATCACTTATATCTTTGTAAGAATTCCCAACTAAAACAAAAGATTATTTTGGAATTGCACACTTCTCCTTTAGAAGGGCACTCAAGATTTTTAAAAACTTACCACAAGGTGAAGAAACTATATTTTTGGGATGGCCTTAAATCTGATATTCAAAATTTTGTGGTGGAATGTTTGGTTTAACAACAGAATAAAGTTGAGAAAATTAAGACCCCGGGTCTTCTACAACCTTTATCCATTCCAAGTCAACGTTGGGAGGATATTTCAATGGATTTTATCACTGGTTTACCTAAGTCCAAAGGAAAGAGTTTCATCATGGTGGTAGTTGATAGACTTACCAAATATGCACACTTTTGTGCATTATCTCATCCATTTAAAGCAATTACAGTTGCTACTACATTTATGGACACAATTCAAAAGCTACATGGAAACCCAAGGGTTATTGTGAGCGACAGAGATCCCATTTTTACTGGAAATTTTTGGATGGATTTATTTTCTTTTTTAGGTACTCAATTAGCTCATAGCTCATCTTATCATCCTCAATCCGATGGTAAAACTGATATAGTAAATAAATGTTTGGAAGGATATCTTGGTTGTTTTTTATCTGATAAAAAAACACAATGGGTCAAGTGGTTACCTCTAGTTGAATGGTGGTATAACACTTCCTTCCATACTGCAGCAAAAATGACCCCATTTATGGCACTTTATGGTTATCATCCACCATCCATCAAATCATCTTTAAGAGAAAATTCAAAGGTTCAAGTAGTGGAAGATCACATCGAGCATCAACAAGAAGTTCTCCAACTCTTAAAGGACAACCTGAATTTGGCACAAAATCGAATGAAACAACAGGCAGATCAACATCACAGGGAGATAAGTTTTGATGTAGGAGACTGGGTATTTTTACGGCTATAACCATACAAACAAATGTCCCTCAAGCAAGCTAAGAAGGATAATAAATCATTGCCAAAGTACTATGGTCCTTAAAAGGTGTTGCAAAAGATTGGTACTATGGCATACAAATTGGAGCTTCCTGCTTCTTCACGAGTGCATCCAATTTTCCATGTTTCATGCTTAAAGAAGGTTATAGGTGAAAATCTTCCAGTTCAAACAATATTGCCAGAACTTGATGAGGAAGGAAAAATCATATTGGAACCTGAAGTGGTCACGGAAACAAGAACTCGATAGCTATGGAATCGATCAATTTCAGAGTATCTCATCAAGTGGAAGAACTTACCCACTGAAGATTCTACATGGGAGGATGAGAATTTTATACAGAAGCACCCAGAGCTACTCAAGCGTTGAGGACAACACTTTTTTGAAGGAGAGGGGCATGTTAGGTTCCTATATTACTAGTATAGTCCCTTATTGTTGTTAGTGTAACCCCCTTATTGTTATTATTGTACCCTTGTAACCCCCATATTGTTATTATTGTGCCCTTAAATTATTATTGTTAGGTCGGCTAGGATTACATTGTGGCCCCACTAGGATTACATTATGGCCCCAAGGACTCCTATATATAGAAAGGAGGTTTTGTAATTTGAATCATCCAAGACTTGTTCATTCATGTAATGTATTGGAGGTTGGCCCCTTGAAGTGGCTTATTTCTAAGGCGTTGATATCTCTTTTCTTCTCTTTTTGGAGCTGGTTTCACAACACCCTCTTAAAGGGGTGATATATGTTTCATACATTAAAAAAGGACTATGATGATAAGCTCTTGCATACACAAAGATTAGTCATGTTGTAGAAATATGTC
This sequence comes from Pinus albicaulis, assembly GCA_034641835.2. Lineage (NCBI taxonomy): Eukaryota > Viridiplantae > Streptophyta > Pinopsida > Pinales > Pinaceae > Pinus > Pinus albicaulis. The sequence continues at coordinate 289,730,450 of CM076572.1, read as the reverse complement.
GTTTGCATGGATAGAAGAACTATTGAAATATGTTTATTTATAAAACAATATATGATTATTTTCATGCTATCTAACTATTATGTTAGTTACTTTTGGAATAATATCATGTATATCAATGCATGACTTTTATTATCTTTCATTTAGGAAAAAAAATATATGTTTGTATGTGGGTAAAGATAGCATGTTCTGTTAGCTTACATTGGAAAAGATTCTTTGGGAAAGAAGATGAATTTACATGCACAAAAACCATAGTAATGTGTTGGTTTCCTTGGAATATATATATGGGTAATGTTTCTATGCTTTATTGTAGTACTTTTATGGATAAGAAAAAACGTTTTTGTATTCCCTATTGTGTTTGATTTCCTTTACCAGGAAACATGTGTTTGCATGCTCTATTTTGTTAAGCATTCTTTTGGAAATATTCTTTTGGAAAGGGGACATGAATTTGCATGAATTATAATGTTATCTATTATGTTATCTTTATCTTAGAAGGGGACAAGCATTTTCATGCATAATAGTAACAATAATAATATTTGTCGTATTGGAAAGGTTACTTAGCTACATGCACAAATAAGAAGCTTATGGGCTAGCTTTCTTCAAATACGTTTCATCTAATTATGTGCATGGAAATATGCTAAAATTTGAAAGTACTATGAAAAATTAAAAAATTATATGTAGAAACTTGAAATTTCTATGCAAAAAACTGATTGTACTTGCAGAAAACTAAAAGGAACTTAATGTACTTTGCATAAAGTTGAATGTAATTTGCAGAAAAATGAATGTACTTTGCAGAAATTTGAATGTACTTTGCAAAAAAATAAACGTACTATGAAGGAAATTGAATGTACTATGGTGTTACAATTACTGAGAACACAAATATCTCCTTCAAAACCTTTTAGTTCAACAATTGTAGATAGAACATAAACTTAAGGAACATATGAAGACAACTATGCACAAATATGAGACATTGAGATTTAGGTCCAATGACTAGGGAAATGAACCACAAGGGGAAAACCCAAATGATACTTCTTCTATTATTTTTATTTAATTTTTCAATAGAGTACACACACACACAAAGAGAGAGAGAGAGAGAGAGAGAGAGAGAGAGAGAGAGATAATAAATTCACCAATGTTTGATCAACTTGCAACTGAAGTACTCTTGATATTTTCTTGAAGATCTACTCCTCTTGATTAGATATTATCCTACACACTTGATCCAACTCTTTCCTTTCTCTTACTCATCACTTTCTCTCACACTTCCCTTTCACAAACGCAACTCTAGCTCTACGTATTCGTAATGAACATGTTACTTTGAATACTCACTTGTTCTTGATTAAGTAGATGATAAAGGAGAGGAGTTACAAAATGAATTCATTGCTTGAGCGAATAATAGGTGAATTGAATTTCATGAAGGGAGGAGTTACTAGAGGATAAGTCTAAGTTATCCCAAGAATATATAGAGAGGTACAATTGTCTTGAGGGGTTAGAATTCAAATTGAGAGAGAGAGTTACACTTAGACATGAGAGAATATTTGGTGAGACTTACAAGTTGAATTGAATAAGGGAGTAACAATTTCATTTAATGATCAGGAGTTACACTTTTTCCATACATTGAATTATTTAAGGAGAGTTACATTCTCTTAAGGTTGTAGTTTCTCTTTTATTCCAAGAGAGAGGTTCATTTTTCCAAGTAAGAGATTCTCAACATAATTAACTTATTTCATGAGAGAGTAAATTTTTATTAATACATTAAAGGTTAATGAATTTATATTATTTTATATATAATAGTATAATAATAATAATAATAATGCTAGTAAGGATAAAAATAATAATTCTTGACTTGTATAATCATGATTGATTTGACTTTAATGTGGATTCCATATGTCTAGATCATCCTTGATTATTTACACATTACTTTCTCTCTTTGGAAAGTCACTTCGAAATGGAGATGTGACTTACTGTTTTTGGAAAGTCATTTTGGAATTGTTATAAATGAAATTTTATTATAAGTGGTTCAAACATAGCTGAAAGATATGATTTATTCTAGGATAAATTGATCCCCGAGTTGTCAAATTTTAACACTCCTTGGCTAGGGAGGAATTTCTTTCTGCATCAAACATCTGTGCTTTCGCTGATCTCTTTGATTCATCTTAGTTCAACTCTTCTCTTTAAATTTTGTAAAAATAAATTCACAATCTAAAGAATAATCATATACTTCACATAAATTTGGAAAGGAAATAACCATCACATGCCACATAGACAAGGATTATACTCAACTAATTTTCATCTTGAAAAATTATGTAATAGAACACATGAATCACATATACAAGACTCAAACAAGTCATACAAAAAAGAATCAAACACAACCAAGGTTCAAGTGGTGGAACACCTTCATCCTATACAAGTAACACTCACAAGTCTCACTACACATATTGGCTAAGATAATTGTCTCTTGCCACATCCTGGTGTGTGGGTCAGATGCATATTGAGGCCTACTCTTATGAGACACACTACAGAAGAGGTCCCTCATCCTCAAGAGTTTTCCAACATCATTCCCTAGTCCTATGAGCTCTGACAAGGGGGGAATGGAGCTCAATGTTCTCAATGAGACGTAACCACCGTTGGGACATCTACACGTACAAAAACCATGGTAACATGTTTGTTTCCTTGGAATATATATATGGGTAATGTTGGTATGATTTATTGCATTAGCTTTATGGATAAGAAAACATGTTTTTGTATTCCCTATTATGTTAGATTTCCTTGAAAAGGAAACATGTGTTTGCATGATGTATTGTGTTAATCAGTCTTTTGGAAAGATTATTTTGGAAAGGGGACTTTCATTTGCATGCATGATAATCATATATATTATGTTATCTTTCTCTTTGAAGGTCAAAAACATTTTCATGCATGATAATGGTATTTATTATGTTATCTCTCTCTTTGAAGGGGATAAGCATTTGCATGCATAATAGTAATAATAATAGTATATGTTGTATTGGAAATATTACATACCTGCATGCAAAAAGAAGAAGATGAGGGGCTAGCTTTCTTTGAATTTTTTTATCTAATTATATACATGGAAATTTGTTAAAATATGAAAGCTCTATGCGAAAATATAAAAATTCTTCGCAGAAACTTGAAAATTTTATGTAGAAAACTAAATGCACTGGAATTAAACTGAATGGAATTGAATGCAGTTTGCAAAAAGCTGAATATACTTTAAAAAAAATGGAATTTACTTTGGAGAAAGTTGAATGTACTATGTAGAAAACTAAATGTACTATGTTGTTACAATTACTTAGAATGCTAATTTCTTCTTAACAACTTTTCAGATCAACAATTGTAGATAGAACTTAAACTTAACGGATATGAAGGTAACCAAGTACAAATATGAGACACTGAGAGTTAGGTCCAATGACTAGAGAAAGAACCCACAAGGAAACTAACATGATTCTTCTTCTATTAGATTTCTTCAATTGTCAAGCAAATTACATGGAGAGAGAGAGAGAGAGGGAGAGAGAGAGAGAGAGAGAAAATTAGAATCCATAAAGTAACCAATGTTTGATCAACTCGTACCTGAAGTGCTCTTGCTCTTTGCTTGAAGATCTCCCCCTATTGATTAGATCTTTTCCTACACACTTGATCCAATTATTCCCTTCCTATTACTCATCAATTACTCTCACACTTATCTTGCACACACTAAACTCTAGCTCTCCTTATTGAAAATGAACATGTTACTCTCAACACTCACTTGCTCTTGATTAAATATATGAGAAAGGAGAGGAGTTACAAAATTAATTCATTCCTTGAGACAATAATAAGAGAATTGAATTCCATGAGTGTAGGAGTTACTTGAGGAGAAGTCTAACTCATCCCAAGAATAGAGAGAGAGGCACACTTGTCTTGAGGAGTTATAATTTGAATTAAGGAGAGAGAGAGTTACACTTAGAAATTAGAGAGTATTTGGTGAGAGTTACAAGTTGAATTTGAAGAGGGTGTTACAAGTGAATTTAATGAGGAGGAGTTACAATTTTTCCATACATTGAATTAGTGAGGGAGAGCTACATTCTATTAAGTGTGGAGTTACTATTTTATTCCAAGAGAGAGGTTCATTTTTCCAAGTAAGATATTCTCAAGTTAATTTACGTATTTCATGAGAGAGAGAGTTTTTATTAATCTGTTAAAGGTGAATGAATTTAGACTATTTTATAAATAATATAATAATAATAATAATAATAATAATAATAATACTTGTAAGGATAAAAATACTAATTTTTGACTTGTATAATCATGATTGATTTGATTTTAAAGTGGATTGCATATGTCAAGATCATACTTGATCATTCAGACATGAATATCTATTTTTGGAAATTCACTTGCAAATTGAGATGTGACTTGTTGTTTTTGGAAAGTCATATTAGAATTGTTATAAATCAAATTTTATTATAGGTGTTTCAAAAAAAACTGAAAGATATGATTTATTATAAGAGAAATTGATCCCTCGGCTGTCAAATTTTAGTACTCCCTCTAAGCTAGGGAGGAATTCCTTTCTACATCAAACTTCCTTTCTTCCTCTAATCTCTTTCATTCATCTTAGTTCAACTCTACTTTGTAATATCTGTAACAATGAAGTTGCAATCTAAAGAAGAATCACCCATTTAATACAAATTTGGAAAGGAAATAACCATCGCATGTCACATAGATAAGGATTATACTCAACCAATTTTCCTCTCAAAAAATTAGGTGATAGAACACAGGAATCACATAGACAAGGATTATACTCAACCGATTTTATTCTCAAAAATTAGGTGATACAACTCAGGAATCACATAGACAAGACTCAAATAAGTCACATAGTGTTGTGAAACCAGCTCCAAAAAGAGAAGAAAAGAGATATCAATGCCTTAGAAATAAGCCACTTCGAGGGGGAAACCTCCAATACATTACATGAATGAACAATTCTTGGATGATACAAATGACCAAAACCTCCTTCTATATATAGGAGTTCATGGGGCCACAGTATAATCCTACTAAGGCCACAATGTAATCCTAGCTGACCTAACAATGATAATGTAAGGGCACAATAATAATAATATGGGGGTTACAGAGGTACAACAATAACAATAAGGGGGGATACACTAAAATAATAAGGGACTACACTATTAATATAGGAACTTAACATGACCTTCTCCTTCAAACAAGTGTTTTCCTGAATGCTTGATTATTTCTTGATGCTTCTGTATAAAATTCTCATCCTCCCATGTGGAATATTCTATAGGAAAGTTCTTCCACTTACTGAGATACTCTGAAATTGATCTTACTTGTCAAGTTCTTTTTTCTATGACTTCTTTAGAACTTCTTTTGATGTGATGTTGATCTTCCTGTTGTTTCATTAGATTCTGCACCACAATTAGGTTATCCTTTGAGAGTTGGAGAAATTGTTGTTGATGCTCAATGTGATATTACACTAATTTATCATCCATATTAACTATTATTTGATCCTTAAAACCATCCAACTTAGCCTCCATTTCTGCTTTTAAGCCATCTATGTCATCTTCGGTTGCTCTTAGTAAGACTGAAATTTGTTGCACTTGGCACCATAATTTTGATAACTCATACTGCAATTCTTCCACTTCATGCATCATAGTATAGATTTTTGAGGGCTTAATGGGTATGGAATTATTTTTTGGAGGAATTATAGAACCCAAGACTGATAAAAATTTAAAATATTACCTTGGAATCACTTCAAACTTATTTTTCAAACAAACGTTATGAAATTTTAAAAAACAAATACACACTTTTTTCTTGCTTTTGAGGAGCTCGATATTGAAACTAAATTATCTCTGTGATTTCGGATCTTCAATATCTGAAATTTGGAACTGAGGTATCCTTCTATATATTCTTTCGAATGCTACAGGTCTTACTTGATTTGGATTCTTGAAGGCAAATTTGTGCCCACTCTCCTATGATGACCTAATTATGGACTGGTTCAGTAGAGCTAGCTTGTACAACTTGCAACATGTCACTGTTTCCTCCTTTGGCTCTAAAATTGATAGAAATGAAACCAATCTAATGCTCAGAGAGAGATTTATGAATATTTTCCCATGATCACCTCTTTGAGATGAAATTCGGGAGCTTGAAAAAGACCGATCTTCCACAGATAATATCTCCGAAAATATTGCGAAAAAAGCTCTGAAATTTTGTGACGATGTTCCTGAGGATTTCGCTTCTCGCTCTAAAAATTTCAGCTTCTAAACCTTCGTATAAAAAACGTTATAATGAAAATTCCGTGATGAATTTTTTAAGTGAAATTCAAGAGCCTCCAAAATTCCCTAACTTCCATAGATCATATCTCAGAAAATATTGTGAACCAAGCTTTGAAATATTTTGACGATGTTCGTCAGGATTTTAGCTTCACACTCTAAAAATTTTAGCTTTTGAACCTTCGTATAAAAAAACATTATAGTGAAAATTCCACAATGACCTTTTTAGAGCAGCGAAACCCTAGAATCCAAAGCTCTGATACCAAATGTTGTGAAACCAGCTCCAAAAAGAGAAGAAAATAGATATCAATGCCTTAGAAATAAGCCACTTTGAGGGGGCAACCTCCAATACATTACATGAATGAACAATTCTTGGATGATACAAATTACCAAAACCTCCTTCTATATATAGGAGTCCATGGGGCCACAATATAATCCTAGTGGGGCCACAATGTAATCCTAGCCGACCTAACAATAATAATGTAAGGGCACAATAATAACAATATGGGGGTTATAGGGGTACAAAAATAAAACTAAGGGGGGTTACACTAACATAATAAGGGACTACACTATTAATATAGAGACTTAACACAGAGAATAGAATCAAGCACAACCAAGGTTCAAGTGGTGGAACACCTACAACATAGTTAATTCGCACAAAGAAGTCTCACTGCACCTAATTGCTATATAGGTTGCTCTTCCCACATCTTAGACTATGGGTCAGATGCATATTGAGGCCTAATATTGTGGCACACACTACAAAAGAGGTCCCTCATCCTCAGGTTCTTTCCGCCATCATTCCCTAGTCCTATGATCTCTGACAGGGGGAAAGGGAGTTGATTATTCTCGATCTGCTATGACCACCTCCCGGAAGTGTGACGGCCATAAGTCCAAGCTACTCTCCAAAACCCAAGAACTTCATTTCAGTAAAGTATTGGTAAGAATGTAATATATATTATCATTAGTAGAGATGTGATGGAGCCTCACTTCTCCTCTCTCCACCATATCCCGGATATAGTAATAATTTATCTCAATATGGTTATACCTGTCATGAAAAAAAAAATATTCAAGATGAATCCCACTCGTATTGTCAAAATATATAACTGTTGTGTCTGGAACTTGCTGAAATAATTCCCTAAAAAACTTTCTTAGCCAAACTACCTCACAACTAGCCATGGTAGCAACAATTTATTCAACTTCAATTGTAATTAGTGCAACAAAATTCTAATTTCTACTCATCCAAGAGTTCATTGCAGATCCCAAGCTAAAGAAACATCCATAATTTCTCTTTCTACTAGGAGAATTACCTGCCCAATCAACATCATTATATCCAAAAAGTCTTACATTTTTAGCAGTATATTTTAATCCTAGATTTATAGTTCCATGTAAGCATCCGAGTACATGTTTGGCAGCAATCCCGTGGGCATGAAATGGATCAATCACATGTTGACGTAAATTTTTTATAACAAAGAATATATCAATCCTAATGTTTACCAAAAAAATCAAATCACTAAGGATCTATCTATGTTTGGTGGGATTTGATAAACTAGGTCCTACAAATTCACCACATAATTTATTAAAGCTCATTTCCATAGGAGTATGCATGGAATTACATTCTACCATAGAAAATATTTCAAGAAGCCTAACAACATATTTTCCTTCAGAAAGATAAATTTCACCAGGTCTTTGTCAGACCTCTTGACCTAGAAAGTAATGCATCTGACAACGGTCTTTCATTTAAAATTTAGAAGCTTACTCCCTCTTACATTGGAGGATAAGAGGTTATACTGCTTCCAAGAATAAATCATCAACATAAAATAACAAAATAAAAGGTATAACTTGGAATATCTTGAGGTAAACATTTGGGTTTGCACTGCTTCTTGTGAAACCAAGCTTTATCAGTTAGTTTTCAATGCAACCATACCAATCTACTGGAGATTTATTCAACCCATATAAGGTTGTATTCAGTATGCATACATGGGTTTCCATGTCATGCTCTTCAAATAGTTGTGGTTTTTCCACAAATACCTATTTTGTTAGGAAGTCGTGCAAGAGAAAAAATTTCACGTCCATTTGGTGAAGAGTCCATCCCTGGCTAGCAGCCAAGGCAACAATAGATTGAATATTAGTATATATAGATAAAAGTGAAAAAATATCATCATAATTTATTCCCTCTTTGTGAAAGAATGCTCTGGCTACAAATTTAGGCTTATATTTTCCAATAATACCATCTTCACCATGTTTAATCTTGAACAACCATATGGAAGTGATAACAAATTTACCTTGAGGTTTAGGAACCACTTCCTAGACATCATTTTGGATGATGGACTAGTATTCTTCACTCATGGCATCTTTCCCGAATTTTTCTTTTGCTTCTTCTTCAAAGGTGCTTGGTTATGCCTAAATGATGTTTCTCATGGAAACAGTGTATCCTTGAAATCGACTTGGCTTCTTAATTTCTCTAATTGTTCCTCATGGGGCAACATGTTATTTAACATCTTGCAAGGTATCTCACAGCCATAGTGGTATATTTCTAGTAGGAGGATAACATGGTGGAGGATCTAGAGGATCCATGGAACCTAGTGGATTATCATCAAGCTCATTCTCAGGTTCCGGTTCAAACTCATATGTAGGATATTTTTCATTAATAGGTTGTGTTCTAGAAATAGTGGGAGGAGGGGAGTCTCCTTATTTTCTAAGAGTTGCATCTTAATCAAATGTTATGTCTCTGCTAAACTGAATAGTTCTTTGACTAGGTAGATAAGTTCTATAAGCTTTTTAGGTATCACAATAACCAAAAAGCCCGATGGGGAGTTTTTTTTTTGACATAAACAAAAATATGTGCACCTTCTCCCCACAGAAAATTCGATAGCTTTTGATCATGCAACATAGCTCTGACTACTTCCATAATGTTTATATTCTTCCTCTGAGCCCCACCATTTTGTTTTTTATCGAAGAAATAATGGTTTCTTTCTTATTCCAATGTCTTTACAAAAATCATCAAATTAATTGGAGGTGAAATCTCCCACGTTATCAAATCAAAAATATTTGATTAGCTTTTCCGTTTGATTTTTAATGAAAGCCTTGAAATATCTGAACATGTCAAATTCTTCCCCTTTCCTTTTCAAAAACAATACCTATGTCTTGCGATAAGAATCATTAAAAAAATTCATGAAATATAAGTAGCCACCAAGAGATGTAAAAGTAATAGGCCCACATAAATTAGAATGTATGTGCTCAAGTACCTGAGTAGCTTTTGTTCTGATTGAAGGGAATAGTTAATTTATATGCTTTCCACCTGCACATCATGGGAAAACTCCTTCATGATCCATTCGGATCTCAAGAATTCCAGAAGCCATCTTCCTTACATGAGGTAAGGCTTTGTAGTGTAGGTGAGAAAATATTTTGTGACATAGCTCATGTTGAATATCAATATCATGCCAACCAATGAATGAATGGATTTACCATTGAATTTATAAATCCCTTCACATATTGATCCAATAGTGAAGCCTTCTCTCATAATTGAGTTCAAAGGACAAGTTATAACTTTTCCATTAATAAAAGAAAATTTCATTCCTTTATCTTCTAGAGAATATATGGATACAAGAGCATCAAATTCAACTATATCCAACAAAAATATCACGTTTATTGATTATTAACAAAAGGAATCATGTTCAAAATTCATATAATTAATCATAGGCATCATTCCAAACATATCCTTGTATTTCACCTTACTCAACCATATTCAACTCTAGTTAACCATGGTTGACCATAGTAGACCTTAGTAAACCATGTTCAACCATAGTAAGCCTAAGTCAACCATGTTCAACCATAGTCAACCATAACCAATCTTTTAAAAGTTTTCATAATCATAATAATGATGATGATAATAATATTTTTATAAGTTTTTCAATAGTGTAACATCTTCAACAAAAAAATGGTCAACCATGGTCATCCATGGTTAACATATTACCTCATAATGAATATGGCCAACCATACTCATTTATAGTTAAGTATTGACAAATATAGCCAAGAATGTTTATCCATAGTCAATGAAAGTTGTCCATACACAACCATATTCAAATATTGACATTACAATGTCACAAATAAACATCAACATGACAATATGAAAAATAAAAAAATATCAGATAACTCATTCAGGTGAAGGGAAACCAGTAGAATTCTCACCTCATGATGTTGTAATCAAGGACCTAAAATATCCTAGACATATTTTAGCTACTGGAATTGTTGATGATTCCACAAGGTTGTATAATTTTGAAAACTTTGGGTCATCATGTCTTCCCTCCATTTTTGTTGCTCATAACGATGAAGTGAGCAAACTTTGGCATGAGCAATTTGGTCACTTAAGCTATCGCTCTCTTCAAACTCTATGTAAATAAAATATGGTCACAGGTCTTCCTATGGTATCTTGCCGAGATGGTGTTTTCTCCGAATGTGTACTCAAAAAACATCATTAGGATAATTTTGACAAACGTGCCTCTTGGCACGCTTCAACCCCTTTGTAGCTTGTGCACAGTGATTTATGTGGTCCACTTCCTGTTACTTCTTTCTCTGGTTTCAAGTACTTCTTAAATTTCATTGATTATTTTTACAGATGCACTTGGGTATATTTCTTAAAACTCAAGAGTGAAGTTTTTAACATGTTCTTGGCCTTTAAGGCCTTTTTTTAGAAACAATGTGGACATCAAATTCTCAAGTTAATATCAGACAATGGAGGAGAATATGTTATGAAAAAATTTATCAACTTCTCCACTGAGCATGGCATTCAATTGAAACATATTGTTCCATATACTCCACAAAAAAATGGTGTACCTGAAAGGAATAATCGCACCTTAAAATAAATGGCTAATTGTATGCTTCAATCTAGAGGACTTAGTCTCAATTTTTGGGCAGAAGAAATTAACTGAGAAAATAACATAGTAAATCACACTCCTACTAGGGTTGTAAATAATATAACTCTAGAAGAAGCTTGGAGCTCAATCAAAACCAGATGTAAGTCACTTTCATGTTTTTGGAAGTGATGCTTGGGCCCATATTCTAGATGTGAAACATAAAGCCTTAGAACCTAAGAGTGAAAAATGCATTTTTGTTGGATATTCTGAAGATGTCAAAGGATATAGACTTCTTCAACCAAAATCCAAAAATATAATATTTAGAAGAGATGTAAAATTTGATGAAAATATATCAGCTTTCAAACCGAGTTCAGCAGGTGTGCCACCTTTAGCTTGCGAGCCTAGTTCGACATATGTGCCACCTCTCTCTCTCTCTTCTATTTTTAATAGAATTCCTTCTAGTTCAGATGATGAATGCAAGGATGACAATCCTCCTCCACCTCTTGAAATTATTCCTTTTACTCCACAACTTCTAATATGGGTCTGCTCTACTCGAGATGCAGCAGGTTCTCTTGCAGGTGACCCACGTTTTCAGTTAGAAAGAGCCTCCTCCTTATTGGCTTAAGTTACAGGAAATCCTAATCCAGAAACCTTTGAAGAAGCTTCCAGTCATCCAGAATGGGATGAAGCTATGAATGAAGAATTTTGTTCCTTATTGGAAAATAATACTTGGGATCTTGTTCCTCTTCAAAAATGAAGAAAACTTGTCAGATGCAAATGGGTTTACAAAACAAAGTTTGGACCAGATGGAAAGGTGGATAGACATAAAGCTCATCTTGTCGCTAAAGGATTTTCACAAGTTGAAGGAATTGAATATACTGAAACCTTCTCCCCTGTTTCCAAAATGAATGCTAGTTGCCTTGTTCTTTCCCTTGCTTCCTCCTTTAAATGGAAATTCCATCAGATGGATGTTAAATCCGCCTTCTTACATGGAGATTTGCATGAAGAAATATACATGGAACAACCCCCTGGCTTTATCCAAAACAACTCCAGCCTTGTTTGTCACCTTAGGAATTCTCTCTATGGTCGCAAACAATCTCCTCAGGCTTTTTATGCCAAAATGGATAGATTTCTATTAGATAATGGATTTTCTAGGTGTCATTCTAACAACACTGTCTACACCAAGAAAGTGGGTAAGTCCTTCCCATCCTTGTTCTTTATGTTGATGATCTTATCCTTACTAGTAGTGATCCCAACCGTATAAACCATGTGAATTATAGCCTCAAAAAGAAGTTTGAAATGATAGACTTAGGTCACTTGCATTATTTCGTTGGTATTCAAGTCTTGCAATCCAAAGAAGGTACAAGTATGCTTGTGATATTCTACGCCACTTTCACAGCGAAGATTGTAAGCCATCCCCTTCTCCCTTTCAGTCTGGAGTCAAGGTTTCAGTTAGTTGTACTACCCCTAATGTTGATGCTACCTTAAACAATAAACTTGTTGGTAAACTTTTGTATCTAACCCATGCCCCTCTTGACCTTTCCTTTTCTATTGGTTTTGTTGCTCGGTTTATGCACCAACCTCATGAAAGTCACTGGAAAGCAGCTAAAAGAATACTTCGATATATTTGAGGTACAATTTAGTTCGGGATTCATTATAGTGCAGGGGCATCTCCATTTTTTATTGGTTTCACTAATTCTGATTGGCTTGGTGACCCTGATGATCGAAAGTCTACTGCGGGATATGTATTCACTCTTGGTTCAAGACCTATTACTTGGTCTTGTAAGAAAAAAAGTGCCATCTCTTTTTATTCAACCGAAGCAGAGTATCATGGTGCAGTAGAAGTGAGCAAGGAAGCCATGTGGCTTCGTCAGATCCTTTCTGAATTTGGTCTTCATCAGCAGCATCCAACAACACTTTGGTGTGATAATCAGAGTACCATTCAGCTATGTAAATATCCAGTTTAGCATCAGCATATGAAACACATTGAGCTCCACATACACTTCATAATAAAGCTCATTCATGATCGTATTCTTTAAGTGTAGTACTATCCAACCAATGATCAAGTAGCCAATATCTTTACAAAGGCTCTCACATAAGTGAATTTTACCAAAATTTGATCCATGCTTGGAGTTCAGGAAAGTTTTCAAGGGGGGATAGGGTCTAATGCCTCCTTTCTTCTCCTATTGTGTCACCTTTGTAAATCCTTCAATCTATCCAAATTGTTTCTTAAGGGGGGATGTTAGGATATTTCGACACACAGGAAATAGGCTACTTTTGTGTCACCTTTGTAAATCCTTCAATCCTATCCCAAGTTGTTCTTAAGGGGGGACGTTAGGATATTCCGACACATAGGAAGTAGTTAAGAATAACTTAATCTAGTGTAGAGCTAGGTAAAGTGTGTTTCTTTACTATGTACATTTGTAACTTATAATCTGACGGTCATGATTTGTAGTGATCCGACGGTTCACTCTCTCCTCAGTATTAACGACACTTGATTCGTGGCTTAGCACCCAATTGGTCCATGATCTCCATTTAAAGGGCATGGAGGGTCATTTTTCCGGTAACTGTTTATGAGAGAAACATATGTAACCTTTCTTTTTATATTAATAAATTTCCTAAAGTGGCTGTATTGGCTCAGGACGTGGACTATTTCCCTCTTCGAGGGATTTAACCACGTGATAATAATGGTGTATTGATTTTTGATCTGTTTTTTAGTGGTGACCTTTGGTTTTTGATCTACGAAAATTACCCTATAAATTCCTACAGAAGTTCTTCATCACAAGAGATCACTTGTCAATTTAATAAGGTAGTGAGGTTTTCCATGATCAAATAGAAAATAATCATATCATTGAGTATCCTTTCCATGTAATATCATCTCTTTTTCTTCATGAAGACAACTCTTGAAACCAGCTTGATCATAAAAATTGTCCATCTCAAGATTGCTGATCGGAAGAATCTTTTGGCTTAGATAATCTGGTTGTCCAAGTTTTAAAATTTCATCAAATAACTGATAGAGATTGATTCCATGTTAATAGTGATCTCAGCGAAAGAAATTATCCTCAAACCATGCATTATATAATTCAACCTTCGAAATTAAATTTTACAATACTTGAAAGTTTTGATACTTGCCAGGGAGTCGACGCACTCCAACTTCTGTTGAGAGTTTTGTCAGGATCTCGCAACTTTTGTAGGACCCCCAAACTAATTCAGGTATAGTTTTATTCGTAAAAATTATTTTTCTATATGGTGTCACTCGATGTAAATTATTTCTTGAAATATATTTGGCATTGCATATATGATCTTTCAAACTTTCAAGATTCGGTTTCTTATTAGAGTCAATATGATTCATCTTCATGTAATTCTCCTGTATCAAACTTGGGTTTCATATGTAGATATATCATACAGTCATGGAACTGTGAAGTTGATTATTCTAAATATTATCTTTATCCAAAGAACTCATACTTGTCACACTCTTTTAAAAGCAATCAACTCTTGATCCTTCTCATGAAGATGTTGATGCTAATCCTCTTATTCATCGCACCTTAAATCCTCTTGAGGATAGTTAATGCATGGATTACTTGACGAATCAAATTATTCTTAACTTTTTTTACCTTGATTTCTTTCATGTTTTTGTTATACTAGCATTCCTTTTTAATTATTTCAAAGACTACAATGCTAGTGTAGAGTGTAACCAGTTACAAAGAAATGGTTTGTTACACTCATTATGTGAGGAAGATGATTCTATTATGAAAAGTTTTTGCGAAACTATTCAAATTGATTTATCTTTGGTAATTACAAACTAGGAATTTGATGCTTTAATTAGATCGTCTAATCATGATTCTATTTCTGATGATTTTCATTTAACTTATTATTTTTCCATCAACACATCCATTGACAGTCATTTTACATCCTTTGATTTTTTTTAAAATGTCACTATCTGAGTACTTTTCAAGCATTTGAGGCAATTCTGTATTCATAGATGGTTATGTCAAGTATTCACTATCTTAAAACGCATGCGAAATATGATAACATTTATTTATCCTCACAATATTCTCATTGTAATCTCACATCTCTAATTGAAAATTAATATTTTCAAAGATTTCTTGGTTCTCAAGAGGATTATCATGAATTTTACGATCCAATCGTTGAATGGTTGGAAAATGTTTACCTAGAAATATTCTTTGCAAATAACAAGTTTCAATCTTTCATCGCGCTAGAGTTTGTTTAAGTTCGAGACACATTCGCAGGAAGTTTCCTAGGATTTTTGAATGGCGGTTCTCATTGAAAAGGTAAAAATATAAACTGGATAGAAGTGGTGGCTATGGCCTATCTTTCTATTCACAGTAAATACCTTAAAATTTCTATGCAAGCTATTCAAGTTCTTATCTTTACTATTGCACATTTGTTTATATTTATTTTAAACAATCACATCTTTGTGATTGTATGTCAGGAACAGTTATGATGTCTACAATGGTGATCCAGGTGGATATTGGCAGCCACCTACCTATTCCACTTGGACCCCCACCATTTTTCTTTTAGTTTTTTCAGTTTCCTTAATTATAACACAGCTTAGTACTTTTCGCAGTTTTTCGGGTCTTGAACTTCCCGAGCCATTTTGAGGCCCTTAACAACGTTTTTGGGGAAAAATTAGAGCAACAATGAAGTTCCTTGGATTTTCTCACACCAAAATTTTAGTCCTTGGATATATATTTCTAACGAGGTATTAAGCGCATCCAATGAAGATCATATGCCAAAGTTACATCCCCGGGAAGTTGATGTACCAATTTACCCAAACGGGGCCCATTTTTTTGGTGTTTCATCTCCTAGGGTTAGGTCTTTGGATGTGTAGGCTTTTTCATTGTTCATTAATAATAAATAGGCCTTCAAGCCTCATTGTAACACAATTGAGAGGCTTGTAGCCACCACATCTCTTCTCAAAGATAAGCTACCAGTGCCCTAGCTAGTTTATTTCCATTATGTTTATAAGCATATTTCAGTTATTTGCTATCAATGAAATGAAGTTTTATTTATTCTCCATCTCTCCGTCTATGTGTATTTCTCTATTTCATTGTCTTCCTACATAAATCTCGATCAGTGGTATTATAGCGGTCTACTCTTTCTCTATCCTTCTTTGCATGTCCCCAACGAGGTCGGGGTATAAGGAGTTAGGGCTCGATCTGGTTGAAACTTTGCAATAACAACCTCGCAAACCTTGACGACTGCCCATGGGGGAAGAAAATAAAAATGAGGGATCAGGAGATCCTGCTAGAGGAGGCCCTCGAGAAACAAAGGAACATGATGATGGATAACTTTGCCCAAATCCTGCAATGACTGCCCACTAGCAGCACATCTACATCCAACAGCCACTCTGGAGGCACCACTCCTTTTAAAGTACAAGTAAACTTTAACATTCCCATATTTGAGGGCCAAATAGATGCATACATCGTAGATATATGGTTGAATCTATTAGAAGGATATTTCTCGGTGCATGAATTTTCTGATCGAGAAAGGATTACTTTTTCACTCCTAAAAGCCACCACCCATATCAAGGATTGGTGGGAACCCTCTCTTTTCTCATCTACACCCACTTGGAATTCTTTATGATACACCATCAAGGAAAAATATTATCCAATGGGGAGCTATGAGGACAAATATACACAATGGACTACAATTCGACAACAAAGGGATCAATATGTGCATGAGCTAATGAATCTCTTCCATACCCTGCATAAGAAATTGGGTATCAAATACTCAGAGAAAAATTTGGTTTCGAAGTACCACATTTTTCTACACATTCCTAGACATCTCCTTGCTTAGTGTGGCATACCGGTATGTTGCAAATATTGAGAAAACATTTGAACAAAATAAGAGAGACATTGGGTCTGTGAATTAGAAGCAAGAGAAATGTGCCACCAAATCACATAAAAAAGGAAAAATCCATGTCGGAGCGGCCCAAGATAACCTGCGAAAGCTGCAAGCAAAGGACAACACTGTGAATCCAAGTAAGGACAGAGGGAAGTGGTGTAAGTTCCATAAGAGCTCCACTCACAACACAAGTGAGTATTGTGACAAGCAGTCACCGGTGGACGAGTTGAAGGCTTTTGAATCAGATGCATGCTCCAAATCTAAATAAAAATCCCACAAGGGGAATGAAAAAGGGAAGCATATTATCAATGTGGAGCCATTAGGGGAATTTTGAGGTATAAAATGGGCCTCCTAAGGAAATTATAAAATAATAGTGGAAATAATAAAATAATATTTGATTACATCATCAAGTTTTAGAGGGAAAAATGAAAAACTATTTCTTCAACCCATATTTTTAACTTATCTCCATATGGGTTTAATCAAATTACGAGAGGGAACACTCTTTGGATGCATAATTTGATTCCTCATCCAAGGAGTACACATGTTGCATACTTTTGATGAACCCTGCTATAGGAAAAATTAAAAGTACATGAAAAATGTGATTGCAATCACGTTTTTTAATGTATTTCTCATTTTTGTTGTAGAAGGGTCCATCAAAAGTATTCAACATGGGTACTCCTTGGATGATAAATTAAATTTTGCATCCAATGAGTACTCCTGCTCGAAATTTGAGTTAAACCTCAGGGAGTTAAGATGAAAATACAAGTTGAAAAAGTAGTTTTATTATTTTATTATTTTTTAATATTTTTAATTTTTTACCCCAAAAATGGTGAATCATCCCCGATGGTTGATATCATCACCTTGAATCTATTGGTTCTTATAAATTTTATTTCTTTTGTACATTTTTCTTAAGAGGCCCATTTTAGATCTCAAAAATTCTCTAATTCCAACTCCACCATTGTCACCACAAATATCTAGAAGGAGGAACTAGAAGATTCAGAGGAGAGGGGGCACCTCTTCCATTCCCAGATGTGGGTAAATGGTTCCCCGCTATAGTTCATTATAAAAAATGGGATTCAAAATAACCTCATATCAATATAGGTCATGAAGCGGTTGCGCGGCCGACCATAACACACTCACAACCATACACCATCACGTGGCTTCACAAAGGATGGGATCTCCATGTCATTCAACAGTGCCACCTTCCATACATCATCAAGCCCTTGATGGATGAGGTATTATGTGACATTGCTCCTCTTGATTTTTCTGATGAGTTATTAGGCCAACCATACTTGTGGAATCAACATATTGTGTATGAGTCATAACCTCGTTATTTTATTGATACTTTCATAAATAAGTTGTACAGGATACCAGCGATAGAACCCCCTATCACCATCTCTTTGGTTATTGCAAAAAAATGTAGTAATCTCATTTGAAAAACAAGGAAAAAAAATTTCTTGATGATCCGCCCTCAGGGAAATAATAATATTGTGGCTAAGACCTCCAGACAGGGCTCCTCCACATGGGAACAACAGATGGACAAGGTCATCAAGGAGTACGAGGACATATTCACCTCCCCCATAGGGGCACCTCTGCACTGCCAGGTCAAGCACTCCATCGATTTTACCCCAGGTGTGTCTCTACCAAATGGACCAATCTATCAGGGCTTTGTTTTGGAGAATGACAAAATCAAGGGGAAGATTTAGGAGCTTTTGAAGAAAGGTCACATTCTGCCGATTTCATCACCCTGTGGGAGCCCGATCATGTTAGTGTGGAAGAAGGATGGGACTTGGAGAGTTTGTATTGACTATCGGGTGCTGAAAAAGATCATTGTCCATAATATGTACCCAATCCCATGGATTGATGGCCTTCTAGAACAAATCAAGGGAGAAAAATATTTCAGTAAGATCCACTAGAATTTTGGGTATCACCAGGTACCAATCGAACCCTCTTATATGTGGAAAATTGCCTTGAAATCCAAGGAGGGATTTTTCGAATGGCTGGTCATACCTTTCAAGTTGACGAATGCCCCCGAAAACTTCATGAGGCTGATGGAAAACATCTTGAAGCCATTCAAAAACTCATTTTTAGTAGTTTACTTAGATGACATCCTGATCTTCAGCCAGACTTGGGAAGAGGACATCCACCACAACCGACAGGTCCTTCAAACACTGCAGCAACAAAATTTGTGTACCAGTTTAGAGAAGTGAAATTTTGGCATGACCCAGGTTCAATATATGGGATACATTATTGATGAGAGAGGAGTGCATGTGGATCCAATCAATATCCAAGTCATTCGGGATTTTCTAGCCCCAACCACTCTAACAGAGCTCCCCAAATTTTTGGGTCTTGCCAATTTCTACCATAGGTTCGTGTTGGGATTCTCTCATATCACTTTGCCCTTGATTCAAGTCACCAATGGAGGGGAAAAAAAAATTTATTTTGGTATGAATCTCAATAGAAGACATTCGTATAGTTGAAGCATCACCTCTGCTCTACACCAATGCTCACATTATCATACTTGCAACAACCATTTGGGGTCGAGAAAAATTCCTCTGAATATGCTATTGGGGTTGTTCTTACTCAACGGGGGCATCCAGTGGAATATAATAGTGAGACACTTTCCGACACAATCTAGAAGTATCCCACTTATGAAAAAGAGATTTTACATGATGCAGGCTTTCTAAAAATGGAAGCATTAAATTTTTGTAAAGGAAATGCTCATCCACACAGATCACTAACCCCTGTAGTTCATACAGACACAAGGGAATTTGCAGAACGATCACCATCAGAAGTGGTCATCATACCTAAAAAAATTTGATTTGAACATCAAGTATAAGAAGGGTAGCACCAATAATTTTGCAGACTACCTTAACCAACCACATATCGCGGCACTAACCACTACGCTCAACTCTTGTGGTAATGAGACTTCCAATTGGCCACTTTTCTACCAAAGCGATCCAGAATTCGGCCACACATATAATAAACTCTTGGAGGGTAAGAAAGTTCCATATTTTCACCTCCAGGATGCCTTGCTATGTCACTAGGGACACCTTTGTGTTCCTTCAAGCAAGCGTGCCAAGATGATTTGGTAAGTGCACTACAGTCAATTCGTTCGTCATTTCAGGGTTGAGAAAATAGTGGCAGTATTGTAGAATTATTTCTATTGGCCAAAGCTTTGACGGGATGTCGGGAAGTACATCAAGTCCTGCACTGCCTGCATCATTACCAAATCGACCATCAATAAGCAAGGCCTCTATACTTCCATGCCTACCCCTAGTAGACCTTGGGAATCCATGTCCACGAATTACATGTCGGGCCTTCCTTCTACTAAGCATGCCAATGACTATTTTTTTGTGTTCATCGACAAATTATCAAAGATGGTCATTATGATGGCCTGCAAGAAGAATATCACAGCAGAAGCCACTGCTAAACTCTTCTTTGAACGAGTGTGGATACACTTTTGGATCCCATAGTCTATCATTTCATATCGGGACATCAAGTTCCTCAATACATTTTGGTCTAGCCTCTAGTTGATGTTGGATACCAAGCTCACCAAGTCCAAATCTTACCATCCGCAAAATAATGGCCAAACAGAGGTCATCATCCGGATCATCGTACACATTTTGTGCATGTAAAACTCAAATAATCCATGCACATGGGATGATATCCTCCCCTATATATGTAATAGCTATAACTGGGCCCTCCATAGCTCAACCAGCCACAACCCCTTTCAGGTGGGCTTGAGATTCCAGCCACTATGTCTGATTGATGTAGCCATGCCATTTGCAACTACTTAGGCAGATTCAAATAATGTGCAGTCTGAGGCTAACAAGGAAAATAGTTTCATTTAGCACATTCAACACATCCTCCAACAAGTTCATGACATATCAGACATAACCAGTGATAAGTAAAAGAAACGACATGATCAACATTGGGTGGGACACAACTTCTAGGTCAGCGACAAAGTGTTCCTACATTTGTAGAAGGAGCACCTCTCTAGACCACACTGCAAGCTTCACCCAATACGATATGGGACATACACCATCACCAAGGCTATAGGGTACAATGCCTTTGAGCTCAGTATTCCACCATTCCTTGGTCTGAACCCAATGCTCAATTTGGACTGCCTTCGGCCCTACTTTCTTCCTCTATTAGACACATCTAACATGGCAGAACAACTCACACCAACAGAGTTAAACCCATTCTATATGGAACAAGACACACCTGATCATATCATGCATACAAAGATCAAGCACACCCAAAAATAAAGGATCTCGTTATATCTATTTGTTAAAGCAGTCCAACTCCTTCACCAAGGAATGTGGCTCACCAGGGACCAAGTTCAGCAGAAGTTTCCTTCTCTCAGGGAGGAACTCAACGCAATGGGGACCATTGCTTCCGAAGGGGGAGGAATGATCCAGGTGGATATTGGTGGCAACCCACCTATTCCTCTTGGATCCCCACCATTGTTCCTTTTATTTTTTAAGTTTCCTTAATTATAGCACAATTTACTATTTTTTGCATTTTTTCAGGCCCTTAACTTCCAGAGCCATTTTGAGGACCTAAACGACATTTTTGGGGAAATCAGGAGTAACACGAAGCTTGATTTGATGTTTCTTACACCAAAATTTGTATTCCTCGGATAGATATTTCTAACGAGGTATTAATCATGTCAAACAGATATCATATGCCAAAGGTACATCCTCAGGAAGTTGATGTACCAATTTACCCAAACGGGGCCCATATTTTTAGCATTTCATCTCCTAGGGTTAGTTCTTTGGATGTTTAGGGTTTTCCATTTTTCCTCAATAATAAATAGGCCTTATAGCCTTACTATAACATAGTTTATAGGCCTGTAGTCAACACATCTCTTCTCTGAGATAAGCTACAAGCACCCTAGCTAGTTTATTTCCATTATTTCTGTAAACATAATTAAGTTATTTGTTATCAAAAAAATTAAGTTTTATTTATGTTGTATCTCGGCGTCTATGTGTATTTCTGTATTTCATTGTGTTCCTACATAAATCCATATTAATTGGAAATTCCATTATAAGAGACCTCGACCTTCTAGATGATTAGGTTAGGAGTAGGTCTAGTTGCATATTAGTTTACCTCCACATTCATCCTGCATTCATTTCTTGTAGTTTGTCTTGTGTTTTCTGGTTTTTATTTTGCATCATGTTTTAATTTATCCACTTTATATCTTATCCTCTAGTTTTTTCTCCTTGTTGTGCATTTTAATTAATTTCATTTTGTGAGAACGTGCATGAATATGCTCTGTTGGTTTAATGGGAATGCCGAAAAATAGAAAAGGACTTTGTAACATGTTAAAATTTGGCTAACTCTTTGTCCTTCTTGCTTTTCTTGGTTACATATTTTGGTCGATGATGTTCCAATAGAAAATATTATCCTTGCATTTAAAAATCCTTATGTCAAACCATGATTTTCATTTCTATTCTAGAATTATCATTCATACACTCGTATTTTTATGTTCTGTTTTTTTCATGCCAATCCAATCAAGTAGAGAAGGACAATGGGAAAATATAAATGGGAAAACCAATATCAGAGGTCTTATATATGCTTCTCTTAAGGGACAACCTCCTCTACTCTAAATAAGTTGGGATCGCTCTTCCACCCATGAAATAAATAAGTTTCTATGCAAAATCCTATATAAATAAATAATAAAGGTGAAAGAAGAGAAAGGCTTGCTACAAAGAGAGGTGAAGCAAGAAACTCCACTGGGGTACTATCTATGCTCACTCGCAGCAGAGCAATGTTTGTGCCTCTCAAGTGACTTTTTCAAGTACTTTCTACGCTTTCTAGCAGTGGAGTAACACCAGAGATGAAAAACTATACTATGAAAATATAAATCTCATGGACTTCATCACGCTATCCTGATTCGAAACATTTTGTGATCATTGATCTTATGATTGTGTTTAATCGAGTAAAGGGATGGAGGGGATATTGTTTATACATAGGGTAACTGAGGATTCCATGGTAATATCAATGATGAGGATTCCTATTGAACTAAACCATGCATGAAAGAATTGACCAAGGCTAAGAAGTTGGAGTTCTATTAGTGCATTCCCAAGTGTTTTCGGTGCGAGAAACACCGTCCAAAATTTTACTTAAACTAAAATTTTAGAGCCTACTGTAGATTTGGTGATCAATCATTTTTTACTAACTTCTTGCTTAATTGATTCTTTTAATAACCCTCCTTGGA
Source organism: Pinus albicaulis (assembly GCA_034641835.2). Taxonomy (NCBI): domain Eukaryota; kingdom Viridiplantae; phylum Streptophyta; class Pinopsida; order Pinales; family Pinaceae; genus Pinus; species Pinus albicaulis. The sequence goes on along the minus strand of CM076572.1, from coordinate 289,707,237 downwards.
TTGGAAGTGTTGAACTCACTTTCTCACACATTCTTAGTCAGTAATGAGTGCATGAGAACATTGTTTCATGCATTGAGCTTGAACAAGCATAGTTTACGTTTTAACCTTGTATAGAAATTATCTCCAAACGAACTCTTAAAATAGAAAATAAAAAAATAGCGAGAGCATAAGGCATAAAATAGATATACACAAATATTTTCCCCCGATCCCAAAACCGGGACTACTAGCTTGATTTTTCTTTATATTCCTTTCAATGTTACAACACATATATATACATGTCTAAACATTCATAAACCCCAATCCATTAACCCTGGATTAAGTTCCCTTGACCAAATCTACAAAATACCATGAGAAGAAAACTATCATGCCCAAATCCATGTGAAAAAGAATGCAGAAAACCATAGGTAGATCTGCCCATCTAATATAGGTAGGAACTATTATACGAGCTAGTTTCTGAGTCACTAATTGAAGGTGACATGAGCTTACTTATTATACCTAAAGTTTAAATTTATATTAATAAAATCAGGAGTAAATATCGTAGCTGAAAAGGAAATATTTATCTTATATCTAGTATAGATCATCCAAGTTAAGGGATACCCGCGCCCAAACATAAATAGATCTGCAAGCAAGATGGGTTAGTAATTCATTTACATAGATGTCTTTCATATATAGATAGAAAACAACACAGAAAGTACTTGAGGTGAATGTAGTAGTTCATTATCCAATTGGAGATGGAGACCTAGATTCATATGTTTGTTATTGAGGTTATGATTGTCAAGAATGAGAGTCATACTAACTACATCCAAACCCAGCTTGAGAGCTTGAATATTATCCACCTAAATCATCAGTAGATTTAGGAGAAAGGGAAAAAATTTAACTATTTTTGCAAAATTAATTGAAATGAACTCATTCAAGCATGTAATATTTCAAATAGGAAAAGACAATAATACAAAACACAATAAACTAGAAACTAAAATAATACAGAAATAAACTGAAAACACCATAAAAATAGATAGAACAACTGAGCCAATTTATTAATATGAAGGTGAAAACAATACAAAAGCTCTTCAAAATAGATAGCACTCAAGCTGACAAAAGAGGGATGGAATGGCCTAAGGCTCTCCCACTGAAAACACTGGTCTCTGTTGCACTGCTAGAGCTCTCCCTCTGTGTTGCCCTACTAGAAATGATATTTTTAGGTGAATAGGACTACGTAGATGAGGATTCTCTAATGCTCAGAAAAATCTGGGATTTAGAATCCAGACTCTATGGCAAAAACCCATAATAACCAAGAAAGGATTTCCAAATTGGCTGACCTCGGAAAATCACCCTCCTCGGGTTTACAATTTATACCTACTGGGTATGCAGAATTATGGGATAAACTGAAAGATAGAATACCTACAGGTAATCCGAAGCCCAGCTATTGAAGGATTGATTCCTTCAATGGATTCCAAGAATAAATGCTATGGAATTCCACCCTCTTCTGATGAAATCTGCTACTGGATGACGTAAGTCACTGAGTGACTGCGCAACAGTAGAGGGTTTGCAACAGGCTTGAATGCCTAATGATGAGATCATGTCATATGGACAATAAGAATCCTCTCTTGAGTACGCACTCTAAGTCCCCCAAGGATGAGGTTGGGATATCTTCTCAGAGACACCCATGTGCTAAAAAACACTGCAGACTCAGCTAAACAGCTTAAGCATGCTCAAGTCATAAATGACAAGAAAATAATAATAATATAGAATTCTATCTATTGCTACCATCCCCTTCCTTATATGCTTGTGATCCCCCAAACTCTTGGCCCCACACAATAATGGTGTTACACACATGGCCATTAACCTCCATTATGACTGCGTTGTCCTCCATTGTCTCCACTACCTCCATGATTGTGTTGTTGATTTGGAAAAATTGACCCCATCCACATGCATTGACCCACATTCAAGCCAAGAAGTGGTTTATTCTTCTAGACCCCATCTACATGCATTGATCCACATTCACATTAAGAAGTGGTTTTGTTCCTAGTAAAGGGATTTATGGGTCCCTCCACGCTCTTATTCATATATTAATTAAGGAAGAAAAATTTTAATATTCTAATTAGTTAAAAGATAAATTAGGAATATTACAGTCCTACCCACCAAAACGTTGCTTTTTATTAAGTAACTGTAAAGATGTGGGCCACCCTGATGACTCGATGCAACTGATGCCAATGCCTGGATCTCATGCAAACCACTCAGTGTGGCTATGCCCTTGTGTCAGGCTACATGGAATAGACCCCTCAATGTCGAGATCCCAAATGGATCTCTCATCATACCTATCATCAATCAATCCTCCAAGATCCCAACACCACCATGGCCAATCATCGCCCAAGTCCCATAGCTCAGATTATGCACTACATCTAGCTATAGCTACTACCTCATGAGGTGAATACCACCAAAATTCATGAATGCTCCATTTCCCCTGTTGTGTCGTAGATATGACTGTATAAGCTACCCCTCCAACTATGTACCAACTCATCACCTCTCTCCCTTGACTCAATCCAATGCTAATCCTACTCTCCCAAAGGCGAGATGGAATGATAAAGAGTTTTCGACATATGCCCCACTTCCAACTATAAATTGTAGTATCTGTCATTGCTACGGGTCCCTGCATTGTTATGCACATGAATAAGAAGATCATACCATCAATAGGATAGCAACTCATTATCTCCCACCAGTCTATCCTGATCAAAAAATCCAATGTGGTGATGTCTCCATATGGAACATGTTTGGAGTGTGGTAGCCAACTCACACTCAACTCTTGGTTCTCTGTACCGTCTGTCAATTAGAACTACCTCAAAGTGAAGGCCCATCTGTCTATAATAGGCTCAAGTGGGCAAGATGTACTGCAAGCCCTATCGATGTGCTCTTGGAGAGTACTGCTCCCTGAAAGTATTATAGTCCTACTAACTATATATGCATCTACTGGCACCACATCAATGGTTTGTCCATAATATGGATGCACCATCATCTATAACATATCCTCATCAATGGATTATCCCAAGGTTAGCCACATATCTAGCACTGGATCACTGTTAGCCTCCATCTGGCTCTCCCCCAAAGTACTATCATGCATGTTGTGCAAAGTGTCCCTCTCAGCTGTACCATGCTCCACCATATGCTACTGAGGTTGAATCATCACAAGTGACTCATCATCCTGAATATCTCTCATCGATTCCTCTAACTACCCACCATGCACTCTGAAAGACAAATCCGACCCACTATCATCAACTCCACATAGCTGCTCATGCTCCCAAGATGCATCCTCATATAACCCCATGGACTCATCTACAGAAGTGTCCTCGACCTGTCATATAGAAGGAATGTCCCTCTGCTCTACCTATGCCACATCATCTGGTCACTCAAGCATGAGTGATAAGGCCTCCAAGGTTCTTTGCATATGAAGCAAAGTACCTTCCTGCTCAACTCGTTCTTGGTGCTTGAATGCTCAAGAGTAATTCTTCAGACAAAACTCCCTCTGCCTCGGATCTGCCGATAACACCCTTGTAGCCCTGTCTCTGCTAAACGTGGTGTCTCTATATGCTCAACAATTTCCTCGTCAATCCTAGGTGAGCTGCACCCTAGGGTACACTTAATTCCCCAGTCCATAAGTCCCCTTGGAGGCAATGCCCCAAGTCTCTGTTGTGCAGTATCATAGGTCATTGCATACCACTATGTGTCTCTGCACTCCTCATCATGCCACTGTATGTTGCAACCTTCACCTGTAGACCACCAGATACTTCGGCTATGTCTATACAATCATGTACTATATAGTAGCCTACATGGGCCAAAATATCCACCACTCTGCTAGTAAACCCCCAAGAGCTGGGCTACATCTCCTCTAAAGGATCAGAGTGGCCCGACTCCTCACATGACAATGACATCATTGCTCCTATCCTCCATAGATCAAGTGTACCATATACCCATGAGAGAGCATTGTCTCTACGTACTGCCATGTCTGGTGGCCTATCGATGCCACCTCCTTTAACCAGCGCATGCGAAAGTAGGCTAATCACCCTGTGACTCCATGCATGGTCATTATGCTGAGATAGCTCTTGAAAAGGGTGTACCCTCCAGTCGAGCCATCCTGCCACTAGGGATGTCTAGGGATTTGATAGAAATATTCAAATGTGTGTGCGCCCAAACATCAAACCCATCGCACAATGAATACCATCTCGTAATGACTATATCATGTGATGGTAAATCCCACCTCGATCCAAACAGTAATCTGGCCCTTGTTTCCTTATGGTAATCCATGGAATCTGCTAAAATGTGGCCACAAATGTATCCATCTACATAGGCTACTCTATCGGGTACCAGTTCAATACCTCTTGCCATCCAACCTTGAGAAAATAATCAAATGCAAGAATCCTTGCACATAGAATAGTCCATCCATCATGCAACTGTTGCACCCTGTCGATGCATGCCTGAAGGGGGGTGTTATGACACTCCAATGTTCCCTCTAATTGTATAATTAGGGAATCCAACTGTTCCCCAATGTGGACCAACTTTGCCGCTGACTCGGCACAAACCACTCTCATGCCCTCTAGCTCCCCATTCTGCCATAGGATAGCCTCTCGTAATGATGTGGCCTTCACTTTCAAAGCTAGAAGGTCATCTTGAAACTGATGGCACTGCCATGTGAGACCATCATCAAATACCTATGTATCTCCTAGCGCATCCTCAAGGGCTAGCCCAAAGGATGGCTGCACACCCTCCTCCATAGATACTCCCATATGAAAGGCATGCTCACTAGTTAGTTTCATTTGATTGTCATAGTTAGTTTCATGTGATTGTCATCCTGAAATTCTGCCATAAACCCAGAGGCCTCTATACCTATCGGCTCCTCAACAATGGCAGAGTTGTCTCTCGCCACCTCATCAACCTATGATGCACTGCTATCATTAGAGAACTCAGTCAGAACCTCAGATAACCAATCAATGGATACCTCAACAATGAGTGGTGTCTCATCAACGAGTGTATGCTCCGTTGTCTCCTTCCAATTTTTTGTTGTAGGTAGAAAAAATTCTACCTACGATATGCTGCAAGTTATTTCCCTATGTCTACCCTCTTCCTATGTTGTAGCTATGAGGTCTTTGGTTTCCCTTAATCTGGAAAAAATCCTGGAAATTCAGATTTTCTTTGAATCTTTGAGACATAGATTCACATTCTAGAAAATAATCGCTGAGAGTCTCGTGCTCTTGTGGTCCTCCAACCCCATTTCCTACAGCTAGGAAGGTAGAAATAATGGAGCATTGTGAAGCTTGCTGCACTGTCAGTTTCTCATACCAATGATATGAAGTACTGGAACCTTCTCCATTTTGCAACCCTCTTGGGGCTTCCCTTTGTCTCTCCACTTTCATCTCCTTTATCTCTCTGGCAAGATCCTGTATAGTTCTGAGGAGGAGATTTCCAAACTCCTTCCCATAAAATTCTTCTTCCATTGGAGACTCCCTTTATCCTTCTCCACTAGAACACAATTTTATTTTCCAGATGTAAACTCTAAAACAAGTTGAATCTCATATTGCAATTGGAAGAATTTGAAAAAGGTCGCCACAACAAAACTGATAAAATCATCTTTAGAGAACTTTATTTTTCTCTTAATCTAGACAAAATTTGGAGAAACTAAGCATGGGAAAATAGAATTGTTCCGCTCTGCAAAAAACCCATGTCTAATATTTTCGAGATTCATATTCATTTTCCCGAAACATCCAACGCAAAACAGTCACTTTTTATCCCAATGAATTTCTACATTTTTAGTTTTTGTGTCTCTCAGATAACCTTTCATTTCTCTCAATCCAGACCAAATTTGCGAAAAATACACATAAGAGGAAAAATTTGTCCATTCTACACAAAACCCATGTCTCAGATTTTGAGATTCATCTTCATTTTCCCGAAAACTCTAACCCAAAACTGTCACTTTTTATTCCTGCAAATTTTTGCGTTCTCTATTTTTGTATCTCCTTGTCTGGTCTGTAATGTATTCTCTATCTTCTGGTGTCATAGACCGGTTTTTCCATAGTCTGAGCCAAGTCTATGAGCTCTGATACCACTATAATATTCCAAATAGGAAAAGATAGTAATACAAAACATAATAAACTGGAAACTACAACAATATGGAAATAAATTGAAAACACCATAAAAATAGACAGAACAAATGAGCCATTTTATTAATATGAAGGTGAAAACAATACAACAGTGCTTGAAAATAGATATCACTCAAGCTGAAAAAAGCTTGCTGGAATGGCCTGAAGCTCTCCCACTGAAAACACTGCTCTCTATTACGGTCTTGGAGCTCTCCCTCTGCGGTGCCCTGCTGTAAATGTTGTTTCTAGGTGAATAGGACTACGTAGATGAGGATGATCTGATACTCAGAAAAATATGGGATTTAGAATCTAGACTCTATGGAAAAAACTCGGAATAACCCAGAAAGGATTTCCGGATTGGCTGACCTTGGAAAATCATCCTCCTCGGGTTTACAATGAATAACTGTTGGGTATGTAGAACTATGGGATGAACTCAAACATAGAATAGCTTCAAGTACTTGCAAGGCTATTTATTGAAGGGTTGATCACTTCAATGAATTCCAAGCCGAAACGATATGGAATTCCACCCTCTTTTGATGAACTCTACTACTGGACTACGTAAGTCTATAAGTGACTATGCAACACTAGAGAGTTTGCAACTAGCCTGAATGTCGGATGATGAGATTAGCTCATATGGACAACAAAAATCCTCTCCTAAGTAGGCACTCAAAGTCCCCCGAGGATGAGGTTGGGATCTCTTCTCGGAGACACCAATGTGCTAAAAAGCACTGTAGACTTAGCTAAATAGCTCAAGTGTGATCAAGTCAAAAATGACAAGAAAATGATAATAATCTGGAATGCTCTCTATGGTTTCCATCACCTTCCTTATATGCTTGTGAGCCCTCACCCTCTTGGACCCACACAATAATGATGTTATGCACATGGCCACTAACCTCCATTATGACTTTGATGTCCTGCATTGTCTCCACCACCTCCATGACTGCGCTATTGTTTTGGTAAAATTTACCCCATCCACATGCATTGACTCGCATTCACACCAAGAAGTGGTTTATTCTTCTTGACCCCATCTAGATGCATTGATCCATATTCACATTAAGAAGTGGTTTTATTCCTACTAAAGGGATTTATGGGTCCATCTACCCTCTTATTCATCTATTAATTAAGGAAGACAAAATATAATTTTATAATTAGCTAAAAGATAAATTAGAAATATTACAAAGCACTTGTAAAAGAACCAATTGATCGAGTGCACTTGTTAAATAACCAATTTACATTACTTATATATCTCTTAACAAAATGCTAGTTGAAGCATATCCTAATGGAGACACAAATTTATATTGTTGGCTCAAGGGGTCCTGACCCAGGTTCGGAGCTCAAGGTTTGCCAAAAAACCCCTATACTACTGGCCCTTTCCGCAGTGACCTGCTTTCGCATGCCAAAGTCTCACTCGAAGTAGTATGGGTGGGTGCTGGAACCCAGTTTCTGCACCCTGAGAAAGGATATCTAAGGCAAGCAGAGCTGCGTTTGGCCCTGCGATACCTAAATCACTTTATATTGCACAGGGCCAAGTAGGTCTCTATTTGCATCCACGTGCACTAGATCTATAATTATATATTCTTTTATGACAGTAACATATCAGTGCATAAACAGAATAGAACAGATCTAGGTATAGAAACACACTACATAGATCTTCACAACTTAAATACAAAAACACACAACACAATAATTACCAATAATTCATACACAGATTACTCACAGATTCAGTTATCTATCAACCTTTCTTATTCATTCATTCATCAATTCTCCCATACAATTCCCTTCCCAGTCTGTGCACACAGCAGCAGGGTCTGCACATAGCTGGACTTGGATCTCCGCGCACACAGCCAACAGGAGTCCTTTCCCCAAAACCCAAATAGATAGCTTAAACCCCAAATCGTATCAATAGCTTTTCATATCCTACCTTACAAAACAAAAATGGTCCTCTATTTATAACAATCTATCCTAGACTTTCCTATGGTTCGCAAACCATGGTTTTCGGACCCCTGGTTTACCCTTTTACCCATTACACGCTTTTGGGGCTTTGACCCGCCCCAAAAACCCCTCCGCTAGATTAAATCTAATCAAAAGTATCCAAAGTGGAACAGTTTCGCAGCTTATGGGAGACCTTGTTCCAACAGTCCCCCAACACAATCTTGTGACTCGTCCCGAGTCACTGTAGCTGCCATATAGTCATTGAGCCTGGTATGGCTTGGGTCCATGACCTTTGACAAAGCCAGGTAAGATGTCACCACGCAGGGTAGCGATCTGGACTGCTCTGCCATTTGTGATGTCCTTAACTGTGTAGGGACCAAGCTAGTGCTGTCAGAATTTTCCTGGGTGTTTCGCAATTTGGCTATCGTATAAAAGGATGAGGTTGCCTGTGACGAATGTTTTTTGGAGAATATGTCGATCATGTCATACTTTATCATGAGCCTTCTGAACCTGTTGATGAAAATAAGTAATAAACCAATCTTCCTCCAGAGCCACAAGCTGTGCAAGATGCTCCTCTATGATATCGGGGTTCGCCATATTTGTAAAAGCTGCGATGCGTAGACTAGGAACAACATACTCTATCGGTATAATGGCCTCCTTGCCATAGACCATTCGGAAGGGGGTCCTGCCTGTCAGTTTCTTGCAGGTTGTTCGGTAGGCCCATAGAACAGAAGGAATGCGAACATCCCAATCAATACGATCGAAATTGCAAACCTTAGTTAATGCTTGTCCCAAAATTTTGTTAAAAGCCTCAACCATCCCATTTTCCTGGGGATGGTATGGTGTACTCTTCGCATGGTGGATCCGGAATTACTCATTCAAATCTTGAATCATTTGGTTAACAAAGTGTGTACCTCTGTCACTCATTAGGATCTTTGGGTAGCCAAACCTGGTCAGAATCTGCTCAAAGATGAAGTGCGCAGCAGTATCCGCAGTATAATCCTTCATCGCTTGTGCCTCAGCCCATCTAGTGACGTAGTCAGTGGCGGTGATAATGTAGCACGCACCTGTTTTCTTTCCTGGCGGATTGATGGGTCCTATAAAATCAATGGTCCATTTGTCAAAAGCCTGTAAAGCCACTTGAGGTCGTAATGGCATCTCATCTTGGTGCAAGGGCCATCTTGTTCGCTGGCAGGCATCGCATGGTCTATAATGGGTGTAAGAATCCTGATGCGGGGTAGGCCACCATAACCCAGCCATCAAAATATTTTTTGTCGTTGCCCGTCCTGCATAGTGGCCTCCTGTGACACCTTCATGTGATTCTGCTAAAACGACAGGCCATTCATGTTCTAGGACATATCTACATAGTATTTCATCTGCAACTAGCTTGTATAACAAACCGGTGATGATAGTAAAGTCTGATGCCCGAGTAACCAACTCCTTCTTCTATTGTATCGAATACTCTATCGGGGCCATGCCTGTAGAGAGGAACTCAATGATATCAACGAAGTGTGCGTCAACCACCTTAATGGTAAACAACTGTGTGTCTGGTAAGCCTTCTTCCAAGCTAGTAGGTTCTTCCTCTATTTCAATGTGAGACAGATGATCTGGGCCTGCATTTAACCTTTCGGGCTTGAAGATGATCTCAAAATCATATTCCTAAAATAGCAACAGCCAGCGGCAAATCTTCCCCCCAACACAGGCTTGTTGACTAGGTATTTCAAAGTCAAATGATCAGTGAACATCTTAAAGTGTCCACCCAGTAGATAGTGCCGATATTTTTGTAACGCATAGACCATAGCCAATCCTTCACGCTCAGTGGTAGAGTAGTTTTGTTATGCGCTCGAGAGTTTCTGACTCGAAAAGGCAACCGGGTGATCAATATCTCCTTCTCCAGGCTGAATGAGGACATCACTCAAGGCGATGCCTGAGGCATCTACATGTACATGAAATTCCTTCGACCAATCAGGAAAGATTAGTATGGGGGGCGAGATCATCTTCTCCTTAAGTAGTTCAAATCTATTCTGACATTCATCATCCCAAAAAAAGGAAACATCTTTTTTAAGTAGCCTTTCCATGGGTTCTGTGACCAGGGTGCACCCCTGAATGAATTTTCTGTAATAGCCAATGTGTCCAAGAATAGAACGCAACTATTTCTCCGTTGTTGGGACTGCAAGGTTTATAATTACGGCTACCTTCGTAGGATCAACCATCAACCCTTGCCAACAGACTATGTGTCTGAGCAAGATTTCAAAAGGTACACAGAAGATGCACTTCTTAATATTCAAGGAAATCTGGTGCTTCCAGCACACATCCAACATTAAGCGCAGGTTAGAGACATGCTCCTTTACCAGGCCGAAAATCGTCCAGTCATCGAAATAAACCTCTAGGAACTTATGAATAAACTCCTTGAATACAAAAACTACGACCCTTGGAAAAATAGTAGGTGCATTATTGAGACCAAAGGGCATGACCGTATACTGAAAGGACCCCCATTCAGTCGCGAAGGTAGTCTTACTGCGATCTTCAGGTGCAATTCAGATCTGATGGTACCTTGAGAACCCATCAGTGAAGGAATATGCCTCCTGGCCACCCACGCTATCAAGGATTTTGTCAGAGAAGGGTTTAGGGAAGGGGTCATGGATGTAGGCATCGTTTAACTTGCGCAGATCCATGCAGATGCGTATTTCCCCCTTGGTCTTCTTTTCCTGGATGACCATTGGACTTACCCAATCTGATTGTTCAACTGGTTCAATGATTCCTGCGGCAAGCATTTTTTCCAGCTCTTCTTTGACCTTTTTCTTATATTTTGGATTCAGTCGGTAAGGCCGCTGCTTAATGGGATGTGCCTCAAGTTTCAGAGTGATGTGCATAATGTCGAGGTCCCCAGTGATCCCCTTGAGCTCAGAAAACTTTGTCGAAAATAATTCCTAATATTCTATGAGTAACTCTGCAATTTTTCCTATAGTTCGTTCATCTTAATAGTCCCCAATTTTAGCCAGCTTAGGGTGTTATTCCATCCCAATATTAACGTCGCACAGCTTGAGAGGCTACGTTACATCAATATTCTGCAATGATGGTCCGATAACGGTGTGTTTCCCTTTAGATTCGGGGACAAAAATGTTTCGAGGGTTATCTTCTTCGTCGTTAATCGCCAAGCTCCGGAAGTTGGCTATGTATTTCATCTGCGCTTCCCAAGTTAGGACTGTTGGTGCAGCATGGTGGTGAGAGTTCTTAAATACGAACGCATCAATGTCCTGCAGAGCTTCGTCAAGCATCTCTGTCCCTCCCAAAAATCTGAACGTTCATATAAAGTCCTCTTTCAGCACTTCCCAGTGGTAGGTGCACTGGTGTAACTCCGCATCTAAGTACCAAGCAGCCAAGATAGGGCCCAAGGCATGAAAAAATAGATGGACCCATTCTTCTGTAGTCCGATCAGACCATTTGGTCATCTAGGCACGCAGATGTGCACAGGGATCCCTCGGTCCGAGGAAGATCTTGGTGTGTATGTCAGCTTGAGGGTCAAACCAAAAAATCATCCTATCTCGACATGTTTACCAGTCCGGGAATGATTTCTTTTGGGTATCCCACCACCGCGCGGGTGTCCCACGCATAGCCAGATTAAGGGCCCAGAGCTGTCGTTCTTTTAGCACCCTAACTTCCAGTGTTCGTAGGAATTCCTAGAAACTACCAGACTCATCAAAGTGGGGTAGATCTCTTACCTCCGAAGAAATGCAGTAGAGGGTCCTTGTGACCCGAGGGCAGCACAATGCTGAGACCTCATGTAACTGGTTTTTCCACATCTCTAGTTACTCATCAGCGTCAGAAAAACATTCACTGTCTTTCCCCCCATAGAGTATTTTGTCTTTTGTAGGGTTAACCCTATCTTCGTCCTGCGTAGTCAATCTGTAAATGTGATCTATTTCCTCCTTCTCGTAGGGTGGCTCTGTATACCACGCGCCTTCTGCTAGATCCAGTGGTACTATTACACATGTACCGTTGTGCTCAAACACCATGCTGCGCTCTTTGAGATTGATGACACCCCCATGTCTATAGCCCAGTCCAGTCCAAGGAGTGCAGGGTATGGATCTGTATCTTCCACAATTTCTATGACCTCAAAATCAGCTAGGACTTTTACTCTGGCGATATCTACCATGACTTTTGGCAACCATCCCAGTGGGATGATCTTCTGTTGATTCGCCATGCACAGCTGGATGGTGGACCATTCCAATTTAGGTTCTCCCATGTGTTTCCATGTCTACTTTGGTAATACGTTCGCATCCAATCCCAGATCGAGAATAACTTGATCCATCTCGTAGTCGCCAATCTGCGCAGTCAATTGCATTTCTCTTTTGGTGTGTTTCCTATAGCCATGTAATTTGTGCACATCCCTGGTCTCAGGAATTGTGTTGGGCTGGGCTGCGCAAATATGTAGTAATAATTGAATATTTTCTACAGCCTATGGGTTACGTAGTAGTTTCAGACATGTCTTCAGAAAGGGATCAACCCCTTCCTCTTTCGCGAGGTGTGTCGATAGCTGCGCAGGGCCTACCAATGGTTCCTGTTCTTTGGAATTCACTCCTGCCTGAGGGGAAAGCTCCTCATTTTCTCCCTGGGTGACCATCCCACTGCGTGTCATGAATTTTACACTCGGATCTGCATTCCTTAGCTCGGTTTTAACTCTTTGCACATTTTGCGTAAGGGTGGGTTGTTTTTCCAACATTTTGGCTATCAGGACTGGGCAGTCTTCAATCTCATGGTCCAGCTTCCTGTAATATTTTCAAGATTTCCTGGTGGGATTTGGGCAGTCCCTTGTGAAATTCCCTACCTCTCCACAGTTATAGTAGACCAGCTGCCCCCGCCCCCGCCCTGTGCTTCGTCCCCAACCTCCCCTGACCCTTGTTGGGGAGCCACCAAATTTCGCGGGGGATCTTTGCAATGCAGGGTATGATTGTACCGTATAGAGGTTTCCTTGATCTACAATCAAGTCATATGTGTGACATCTCTTCTCATCGTGCCCTACCGATCGGCAGAACCTGCACCATTGTTGCTTCAGTTCGCCCATATTTATCCGAGGGCACTGGGTCGTATCGTGTAGTCCCGCTACCCGGCAATCATCGCACCATAGCGCAAGTCCACCAGAGCCAGGGCGTAGCAGACTCGGTCCTCTCGCTTGCACGTAATTTGTTAATACAAGACACTAGTCCTTTTTATGGCCAGACACCCAACATCATATGCACCAGAGGTCTGTGGTAGCTCCTTTTCCTCGTTCCGTCCATAAGCTCTGAATCTCCAGGTGCATGGCTCCGAGTTGCTCTTGAATTTGTTGTACTCCCCCCAATGTGTCATCCTTGGGCGCGGCTTCGAGCTTCATGGCAGCTTGCAAGGATTTTTCCTTCGACTCGAAGGTCTGGTGGCCCATTGGTATACATAAGTGAGGTAGCAACATAGTGATGAACCATTCCGTGTGTTGTCTGTCATCGTACTTCAATCCTCCTTCCCTAATTTCTTTCTTCAATCGATGATCGGCCACCCACACTAACTCAAACGTATCTTGCTTGAAATATTTTACTTCTGCTACCAACTGAGAGTACAATTTTGGTTTCCGGAATTGTTGTTTTAGGGCGTCCTTAATATCTTGAAGAGATGTGCTCCCGTTTTGAGATGTACCGCATATACCAGTATAGCACTCTATCCTCAAAGGCCAAGGACAACTGTTCTCTCTTCACAGTATCGCTCACCACCCCTTGTGTAGTCCATACTGAGTCACCCACGAGCCAAAAACGATCCATGTCCTCATCGACCGCACCTTTAAAGGTAGGTAATTTCAAGAGTACTGCCATGTCTCCTTCTAGCGAGGTTTCAATTGCGGGTTTTCTCTCCCGTGAGTCTGAAGAACCTTGCGTCGTTGCTCTTCTCAGCGGGCTATGGGTAGATTGATCCTTTTCTTGATCGGTTCGATAATACTTACCGCTCCATGTTGTACGTTCGTCCAGAGTAGCGCTCATTCACTTCAATGATAGATCTCTAGTATTTTCTTGTCAGTACCTGATCACTTCCTCAAAATGCTACAGTCCCAGAAATAGAACCATTTTTTGGCTCGAGGGGTCCTGACCTAGGTTCAGAGCTCAAGGTTTGCCAAAAAACCCCTATACTACTGGCCCTTTCGGCAGTGACCTACTTTTGCAGGCCAAAGACTCACCCAAAGTAGTATGGGTGGGTGCTGGAACCAGGTTTTCGCACCCTGAGAAAGGATAGGTAAGGAAAGCAAGGTTGTGTTTTTCCCTGCGATACCTAGATCACTTTATACTGCACAGGGCCAAGTGGGTCTCTAATCGCATCCACGTCCACTAGATCTATAATTATATATGCTTTTATGATAGTAACATAGTAGTGCATAAACAAAACAGAACAGATCGAGATATAGAAACACACTACATAGATCTTCACAGCTTAAATACAAAAACGCGCAACACAGTAATTACCAATAATTCATACACAGATTACTCACAGATTCAGTTCTCTATCAAACTTTCTTATTCATTGATTCATCATTTCTCCCTTACAATTCCCTTCCCAGCCTACGCACACAGCAGCAGGGTTCGCACACAGCTGGACTTGGATCTCCGCACACACGGCCAGTAGGAGTCCTTTCCCCAAAACCCAAACAGATAGCTTAAACTCCAATTTGCATCAATAGCTCTTCATATCCTACCTTACAATACAAAAATGGTTCTCTATTTATAACAATATAGCCTAGACTTTCCTATGGTCCGCAAACCATGGTTTTCAGACCCCTAGTTTACCCTTTTACCCATTACACACTTTCGGGGCTTTGACCTGCCCCAAAATCCCCTCTGCTAGATTAAATCTAATCAAAAGTATCCAAAGTGGACCAATTTCACAGCTTGTGAGAGACCTTGTTCCAACATATATCATATTCCAAATTAGAGAAATCAAAGGTATTTTTCTTATACTTGAACGATTATTAATTAATTCCCAAAGAGAAGATGGAACTAGCTATTTCTCTACTTTTGGAAATGGCTGTGTATCTCTATCTGTCGCAGCCCTGAGCGACATATAAGAAATGGTGGGTGCACTTTAATTTGGTTGGATTCAAAGGCTCCTGTATCATCAGCATAATAGTGGTACGTAATTAGGGGCCTTCTTACAGGCGGGAGCAATATCGAGGAGCAAATGATGAGATCCGTGGCATTGGCCATCAAGAACAGAATGTCCGATGGCATGGCAAGAATTCGACATGGGACAGAATCATCCACAACCCACTTTTCCATTCGTATAGTCACTACGCCCGATTTTCCATTCGTATAGTCTGCTCACCGGTGCCCGCCATGAAAGCCCATGATCAACAACCTGGAACGGTACTGAAATACCACGGTACATGGTAAGCCTTCTATGACCGGATTTCCAAAGTTGTGACGGTACTTCGGTGGAGTGTCAGGGAGTAAATACCATTAATATGGTAGAATTTAATATTTTCAAACTAATGCTAGCATTATTTTGTAGTTTTCAAGTACATGTAAAGAGTTAGCTAATATTAACCAAAGTTATAAATAATATCATGGATACAGTTAAAGAAAGGCCTCTCCACCTAGGGAAGAGGCCAAATAAGACAGCCATTTATATTATTGGTCCTACAAAACACTCAGACATTTTAATTTGCTAATTGACGGTGAATAGATGGGAGGTACTGAAAAATTTAAGATAATAACGAGAGGGAATAATTCTTAATGAAATTTCGATTACTATAGTTGGATGCCATCTCAGGGCAAGGATTAATAATCATATTTATTTTGGAGCACATTAAACCATATAAATATTTATTTAAATGAGGATAAAAATTTCCAAAATAATTTTGTACACATGAGAGAGGATATTTGGAAAGAATTTAAGTTTATTTCAAAATAATCTGATACAAATCTATGCAAAAATCAAGAGTGGTAATAAAAATGGAAAAGGGTTGCATAAACTTGTAATATTCCCAAATGGGAACATGCAGCAATACTAAACAGTCATGCATTAAAATAATGCAGTTCATCTAAAACATAGCAGGAGACCAATAAAAATGTTCTTGAATAGTATTTACAACAGCAATATAGATTTATAATGAGGCCCATAAGAAGCATAGCTGGAAATACAAGACTTAGACAAAAGAAATCCCCTCAAAATAGGTGCTGCAACCACATATATGGACTGAAACTACCTTGACAGTGTTATTTTATTAGGCTACAAACTGTTGTTAATTACATGTCAGTTCTAGAGCATATCTGTGCATAAAATATCAGAACCATAATAGATCCATGCACTAGAAGGATCCTCTGTCAGATCCCCTTGGGGTTTTGAGCATTACACCAAGTATAAGCAGTAGATATGAGATCTAAGAATGCATATCTATAGAAATATTTAGAGATTCAAAAGTATTCAGAGGTATGCAGATCATATCTGAAATATAAAATGTATAGATCTCCTCCAATGGATCTGAAAGTGAAGGGCAGATCCCCAACACTTAGAAACCAACTCTCCAAATGGTGCACCCAAACTCCCTCCAACAACACCTACAGGAATAATGTAGATCTGGAATAGAAACTATGCTATAGGGTATAGATAACGGTTGGCCACATTCCAAGATCAAGAAATAATGCCTAATCACTCCAATACACTTCCCTCAATAGAGCAGAAGACTCCTCCACTCAAAAAGGGCACTGAAATGTCCTAGATTTGAATAGAACTAGCTTCCACTTGCTGTAGCTTGCAAAGAAAACCAAACCCTCAACAGGATCTGAGTTGTAGTTGAAAGGAGAAGCTTGGCCTCAAGCTAGATAGTGGACTATGAAATACAAGACTCTCCCAAGAGCTACTCAATGGGAAGAGGTGGAATTCCTAAACCGGAAATTCCAATGCTAAAGAACATTTGCAATCTAGGCTAAAAAATCAAAGAAAGCTATATGGTCTAAACTAAAAATATATCAAAATATCATACCTTCAACAACCTTTTCATGCTTCCATCCCCTTCCTTATATAGATTAAGATCTTGTAAACCCTAAACCACCTTCAATGAAATCTTCTCTTTCACATAATCCATCTCCTTCTAGAACTGCGATGTGCCTCATTGGTGGCCTCTTCCTTCTAGACAACGCTATAGATTTGGTCAAGGTTGACCCTGTCAAAATTTCCAACCCCTTTCACACCTAAGAGTGCTTGTTTACATAGCCAAGATTTAGCCTTTTTCACATTTGCCATTGATTTGTTCATTACTAGGAATTTGATGAACCTCCTTTACACCTTTATTCTTTAAGAAAAAAAATAAAAACAAAAGTGGATATTCCAATTAGCTTAGGACTAATTAGGAATATTACAAAATTTCATAATCGCCAAATGTTAAATGATATTATTTAAAAAATAATTTATTTAGAGAAATTGAGGAATCTTTGCCATTATTGCAAAATACATTGATTATTTTGCATGGAAATTTTGAAGTAGGAATTTTTTATTCTACAGGTCCTCCTGCAAAAACAAGACAAGAGTGACGAAATATATAACTATAAATTTGTCTATCTGATAATCATTTAATTATGAAACATATATAAGCTCGTACATAAAATTTTTAGAAAATATGGACTCTCCCGTATCCTATTGAAACATGACTGAATCTGACTAGATTCCCCAACTTTCAAAAGAAAAGTGCATTGAGATTCTCCAAGTTACAACTTCTTCAATAATTGACATGCTAAATATAAATCAAATTTTTTTGTAGGTTCAAATATCAGAATGTTACAGCTCCATGAGGTTGTGTGGAGGTCAGAAAAACCCATCGTTTTTTAAGTACATTAGAGATAGACCAGATATCTATTAAAGTCAGTAAACATAGTAAATTTAGTAAACCTAAGTTAACCTAGTAAAGTTAGTAAATTTAGTAAACCTAAGTTAACCTAGTGAAGTTAGCAAACCTAAGTCTACCTATAAATTCTAGGTCATGCAAGAAAACTTGAGTAAATCTTCTAAACCATAGGTCAACCTAGTAATATTAATAAACCTAATAAACCTTGGTCAACCTAGTAAACAGACATCAACCTATTCAACCTAGTAAATTTATATCAATATAGTAAACCTAGTAAAAGTAGGTCAACCAAGAAAGCTACACTCAACTTAGTGAACCTCGTAACCCTATTAAATGTAGGTCAACCTTAAAAAGATAGGTCAACCTAGTAAACTTAATAAACCCAATAAAATTTGGTTAACCTCTTGCGCATAGGTATACCAAGGTGAACCTAGTAAACTTAGATGAACCTATTAAACATAGGTAAACCTAATAAACCTATTTTAACCTAGTTGACTATGGTTGACCTACTAAAAATAAGTCAACGTAGTAAACATAGGTCAAAATACTAAAGCTATTAAAACTTAATCAACCTTGTAGACGCAGATCAACCTAGTAACAGGGAAAATTTTAAGCATGGACATTTATCTTAAAATTTAGAAACCTTGGCAAATCTTAGTAGTCCCCAATATGTAAATTGTAAAAAAAAATTATGTTATTTTTGTAAAAATATTTAGTTTTGTAATCATTTTATATTACTATATATAAAATTTTGGTGAATTTTAGGGTAAAATAATACTATAAAATTTGGGCGAATCAATTTTCAAAAAAACTCGAAATTGGCGAATCATTTTTTTGGAAAAAGCATGGAAAATTAGCCCGCGTGCGAATATTAGCCCCTAAAATTTTCCCTACCTAGTAAAATTAATAAAACTAGGTCAACCTAGCAAACATATGTAAACCTAGTAAACCTTCTAAACCTAGGTCAAATTGTGACAACATTTAGTTTTTTTCAAACTGTAATGACATTTGTTGTTCATTACATTGCAATATCATTTTTTATTTTTTATTTGAAATGTTTTTTGTTATTTGTGGAATTTCAATGTCATCATATTGCAACATGGTTTGTTTATTATCACATTATGACATTGTTTGTTGTTCATCACATTATGATGTCATTGTTTTGTTATGAAAATTCTTTTTGTTCATCGCATTATGACTTTATTTACTATTTTTTGTTTTTCGATGTTGTTTTTTTTTGTCATTGTGAAGTTGTTTGTTTTTTGTGACATTGGAAACAATATTAAAGCTAGTGCTCATGGAAACTATGGTTCACAATGGCACCCATGTAAACTATGGTTTTCCATGTTAACAATAGTCAACCATAGGTGACATGAGCTAATGTATATATTAGTGTATATTTATTGTGTTATCAATGAGTTAATTTCTAAATTTATGTATTATTAGTTTTCCCAATGCGTTAATGTGTATGGTAATGTGCAGAATAATGTATTATTAATATCCATGCTTATTTGTTTTTCCACAGTTTAAGACCTTGTTTCATTAAAACAATGCATTTTTATACATGATCTTTTGTTTATCACATTTCAATGATGATTTTTTTTTTAGTATTGAATCATTGATTTTGTGTGTGTCCCATTACAACATAAATAGATAGAAGGCTTCATGACAAGATAGGAACACATAGTCCATCATTAAACTGACCATTATCTAGATGAATGGTTCTAGATCCTACAACGCTAAGAGATCTATCATAACCAACATAAATATGTTTGGTGTTACAATCATTTAAAGAAGAAAACATGGCTTTATCTTTGGCCATGTGGTAAGAAGCTCCAGAATCAATGAGCCACTTATGAGAATGAGAAGAAGAAGATACATTTAATGCACAACCAGATGTTTGACAAACACATGCAGAAAGTGCCTTTCCTGAAGATGAAGTTGAAGAGGTTTCCAAATTGATGTGGTGCTTCTTCATTACTGCTTCTAAGGCTTCCATATTTTTAAAATTTTTTGACTATACATGGCCATCATGATTACAAAACTTGCAATGTCTACTTGTTTTTTTCCCCTTGTTTCTAGTTACCTTATCAGTTTGGTGAGTTTTGTTTTCAGTTTGCGGCTGAAATTTCTTAGGACCCTTGTTTGGTTTAGGACCATAATTTTTAGGATACTACTTCCTGGGATTCCTTTGATATGGTTGTTGTTGGGCTGCTAAGGATTTCTTAGAAGCATTTCCAGAAGTGATAAGACCATGGTGTAAGAGTTTTTCTTGTTCTCTTATCAAATAATCGAAAAAGGCATCAAAAGAGGGGTTCTTGTAGGTGGTTCCTCAAGAAATTATGGCTTCTCTAGTGGAATGGAAGGTGGAAAGAAATAGATGAGGCCGTCATCTTCCTTTTTGACATTACAACCTTCTAAAAGAAGTCTAAGGGTCTTGAATTTGGATATAAAATCTTCAATATAGGAGAAATTATCGGGGTCCAAAGTAAGCAACTGATTTTGAAGTTGGTGGGCCTTGATTTGATTTTGAATGCCAAAAATAGTATTTAGCTTTTTTAGAGCTTCATCAGGGGTGTCAATGTCAAGGATATGAAATCAAAGATCTTGAGCAATGGACATTCCTATCAACCCTCATGCTTGATCTTGTTTATTTTCTCATTTAGCGGTTTTGTCATCATCAGAAGGTTTAGTTTCTTGTCCTCTGGCTATTCTATAAAGCCCTTTACTTCTAACTAAATCTACCATATGAGGTAGCGATTGGAAATAATTGGTGTTGTTAAAATTAACCGAGCATGCAATTTCCATTTTTTTTTAACCTGAAGATGAAAAGGGTTGAAACTAACTGCTCCAATGGAAATATCTCGAAAAATTAGGCTGATTAAAAAAAAAGGGCTCGAAAAATGGCTTCCAAATGAAGAAGTGATGCCTTTTGGAAAATCTGAGTTTGAATTTTGATGATGAAGTTCAACTTTAAAAAAAAATCCCTCCCCTTTAACAAAAAACGTTTTACAAAAGAAGCTTGAGAAAGAGACTTGAACCCAAGACCTCTATTCTCATAAACTAACTTCCCACCAACTGAGATAGTAAAAGGATTCTATAATTGTTTGAAAGGAGGAAGGTTTATTTTTTTTAGTGTTCGATGTGCATGATTTTTCCTGCACAAAAAACACAAAATCCAAGAAAAAAATGTGTTAGAAAATGAAATATTATAGAGCAATGCAACACATAAAATATGCAGAAAATGCAAGCACACATAAAACTAGAGATACACAGATATATGTGGTTCACCCAGTTTGGGCTACGTCCACCCCGAACAACCAATCCTTCCTTTCTATTATCCAGCAAAATGAAGAGACACGACCTACAGCAGATCCGTTGTAATATCCTTTGTTCTCTTTCATAGTCTCCCTCTATGTTTCTCTTTGTGAGAGTACACATACAATCCAAAAATCCACAACCACAATACAATACCCTCATACAAAATGAGGGGTTGCCTTTTAGGGAAAAAAACCTTAAACTAAATATAACTTCTGCCGTTAAATCATCCGCCTAATGAATGGCCCAGATTGACTAGAAATTACTATACTTTTACAAGGAAATTTTACATCTATTTTTAGCTTCGGGGGCACTGCCCCTGAAACCCCCCGCTAGGGGGGGGCTCCATAAAGTTGCAGCTGCCCCCCCTAGACCCCCCAGGTAGTGTTTAATTACGGGTGGTGTTGCCGCCCCATTAAGTTACAGGGGTCCAATGCTGTGATACAAAATAAACAAGATAATCAGGCTCCACACCCAACAATCTCCCACTTGGAGACTGATTGTAGAAACTCCACCGCTGCTTCATTTGCTGGAAAATGACTCCTCTTTGGACCTGACTGTTTCTCATCTTCATGGTCATCCTTGAAGACCAACTGAAACAAAGAAAAATTTCAGTTTCTCCCTGGTTACAACTTTTGTTAACATATCTGCAGGATTCTGGCTAGTGTGTATCTTTTCCAGCTTCAACTATGCATCTTCCAATATTGACCGTATGAAATGGTACTTGAGTTGTATGTGTTTAGTCCTAGAATTAAATGCTGAGTTCTTTGCAAGATTAATGGCACTTTGGCTATCACTATATAACGTGCCCATATCATACTTCTTACCCAATTCATCCATAAACCTTTGTAACCAAATAATTTCCTTACTATCCTCTGTAGCAGCAACATACTTTGCTTCTGTTGTTGGAAGTGCAACAACACTTTGGATATTTGAAACCCAACTGACAGTTGTTCCACCTACAATAAATACATATCCTATAGTGCTCCTCCTATTATCTCTATCACCTGCCATATCTACATCAACATATCCCTATAGAGAAATGTTTGAACCGCCAAAACATAATGCTTGATTTTTGGTACCTCTCACATATCTGAGAATCCATTTTACTACCATCCAATGTTCTTTTCCTGGATTTTTCATGTACCTGCTTACAACTCCCACTGCATGTGCAATATCAGGCCTTGTGCGGACCATTGCATACATTAAGCTTCCAAATGCTAATGCATATGGAACTTTAGACATATAATCCATTTCTTCTTGGGTCTTGTGGCACATCTCCTTACTAAGTTTGAAATGGCTAGAAAAAGGTGTACTAATTGGTTTTTCATTCTACATACTAAATATTTTCAACGCCTTTTGTATGTACTCATTCTGAGACAGTGTTAATTTGTGATTTTTCCTATCTCTAGTTATTCTCATACCAAGGATTTGTTTTGCAGCTCCCAAATCCTTCATTGAAAATGAATTTGCCAATTTTCTTTTGAGCACATTTATTTCCTGCATGTTATACCATGCAACAAGCAGTCATCTACATACAATAACAATATAACATAGCTGCCATCATTTTTCTTTTTTAGATAAACACAATGATCAGAGTGACATCTAGTATAACCTTGTTCAGACATAAACTTGTCAAATTTTAGGTACCACTGCCTTGGAGCCTGTTTTAAGCCATACAAGCTCTTCTTTAACCTGCACACTAATTTTTCTTTCCCTTTGAACTCCTATCCTTCTGGTTGCTCCGTATAGATCTCTTCCTCCAAATATCCATGGAGAAATGTTGTCTTTACATCTAATTGTTCAAGATGTAAATCTTTCATCTCTACAAGAATTAAAATAGTTCTGACTGAATTCATATTAGCAACAGGAGAAAATATTTCATCAAAATCAATACCTTTATTTTGTGCAAACCCCTTCACCACAAGTCTAGCTTTATGCCTCTGTTTTCCTCCATCTTCTTCCTTCAGCCTGTAAACCCATTTGTTATGCAATGTAGTTTTACCTGCAGGAAACCTGACTAAGTCCCAAGTCTGGTTACACATTAAGGAGTCCATCTCTTCTTCCATGACTAGCTCCCACTTCTTCCTGGTTTCAACCTGCATTGCTTCTTCATAACATTCAGGTTCACCAGAATTAGTCAACAATAAATAATATAATGATGGAGAGTATTATTCAGGGGGTCTACTTATCCTGGTAGATCTTCTAACACCACTTTCAGGTGTTTGAGGTGCCTGTTGCTGTTGTGGTGGTTGTTGTTGTTGTGGCTCTTGATTATTATTATTTTCAGGCACCTTTACCTTTTCTGTGATCTCATCAAGAACTCTGTATTATTTGTTTTCTTTTTCCTGTTTCTTTTCCTGCAACTGATTATTATACAAGACCTTTTCATTGAATATTACATCTCTGCTCCTAATGATTTTCTAATTTTCATAATCATATAAGCGATAACCAAAATCATTAACACCATATCCAATAAAGGTACACTTCTTTGATTTTTCCTCAAGCTTTGTTCTGTTTTGTTTATTAATATGGACAAAGGCCTCACAACCAAAAGGCTTTAAAAAAGAGTAGTTTACCTTTTTACCTGTCCATGCTTCCTTTGGGATACCACCATCCAAGGAAATTGAAGGCCCTCTGTTTATTAAATAAATAGTAGTATCTACAGAATCTACCCAAAATTGTAAAGGAAATCTTGCATGCAGTCTCATGCACCTTGCATGCTCCATGATTGTTCTGTTCATCCTTTTTGACACACCATTTTCTTGTGGTGTTCTTGGAACTGTCTTCTCTTTGCGAATTCCATGCTCTAAACAGAACCTATCAAACTCTTTGCTGCAATATTAACCTCCATTTTCTGATTTGAGACACTTCAACTTCTTTCCTATCTCAATCTCAACCAAATATTTCCATTTCTTGAAAATATCAAATACGTCAGATTTATTCTGAATACAATAAATCCAAGTTTTTCTAGTTGCATCATCAATAAAAGTAACATAATAACGAGAGCCACCGAGAGATGATACCTGAGCAGGTCCCCATACATCTATATGCATAAGCTCTAATTTTTTCTCTTCTTTTCTTTCCCAACTCTGAGAAATCTAACCCTTTTCTTCTTTCCATAAATGAAATTCTCACAAAAATCTAAATCAACATTCTTCAAACCCGACAACAAATTCCTTGAGTGAAGAATCTTCATCCCTTTCTCACTCATGTGTCCGAGGCTATGATTCCATAATGTTGCATCTGCTCCTTTGGAGGTTAAATCATTAATAGAGTTAGAAATACGATTGCATAAATACAATGTACCAACCTTTTCATATTTTTCTATTACCAGGGCTCCTTTAGTGACCATCCAAGTTTTATCTGTGAAAGTTGAAATCAGATTTTTCTTCAGATCTGGAACATGCCTTACCTCCTTTAATAGCCATTAGTTTCCATTCTATTTTTTTACAAGAACTTTACCCATTCCAACAATTTTACAGAGTTTATCATCACCCAAACGAACTTGTCCAAAATCTCCTTGAACATAGTCATGAAAATATTTCTTATCAGGTGTGGAATGGAATGAGGCCCCTAAATCTACAACCCAAGAATCAGTAACATTTTTGAAAGAAAGAATCAAAGCATATTGTAGCACGTCGACTGTCACATTTGCTTCATGATTGTTTTCTTGCTATGCATCTCCTTCTTTTCCCTTCTGAGATCTACAGTATTTCTTTAGGTGTCCTTTCTTTTCACATTTCTAGCACACTATCCTCGATCTGGACTTGGATCTGCCTTTCCTTGATTTACTGCGATATCCTGAGCTCTTTCCTCTTTCAATTTTTCTTCCCCTAGACTCTACAATCAAAGCATTACCCGATGTCTCACCGGAGCTTTTCCGTCGCATTTCCTTGCTAAGGATAGCACCGACAACATCATCAAACTTTAAAGTACTAGATCTAGAGACACAGTTACTAATGGCCATAACTAAACCATTCCATCTTTCTGGCAATGAGAACAGAAATAAAAGAGCCTTAAATTCATCATCAAATTTTATCCCTGCAGAACTTAACTGACTGGTAACTGTATTGAAATCATTTAAATGGTCTGCAACAGATCCACCTTCCGACATTTTCATATTAAATAAACATTTCATGAGAAATACCTTGTTTGAGGCCGAGGGTTTTTCATATAATTTCTCCAACGCCTTAATCAAACCCTCTGTTGTTGTTTCCTTCGAAATATTAAATGCTACCGACGCTGCAATGCACAACCATACTATTCCAAGTGTGTTTCTATCGAGAAGCTCCCATTTTGCGTCTATCATAGCCATCGAATTCTTTTTTTTTCTGCTCAATGGTAGGTACAGATCTTTCTGATATAGATAATCTTCCATGTGCATCTTCCACAGCGGGAAGTTTTGGCCGTTAAATTTTTCGACCCTAAATTTACCATCTTCTACCATTGCTACCACTCGAACCAGTAACCCTTCTTTCCTATGAGTTTATCAACCAAATATACCTTCGGCTCTGATACCAGTTGTTAGAAAATTAATTATTACAGAGCAATTCAACACATAAAATATGAAGAAAACACAAGCACACATAAAACCAGAGAGACACAGATATACGTGGTTCACCCAGTTTGGGCTATGTCCACCCCAAATAGCCAGTCCTTCCTTTCTATTATCTAGAAAAATGGAGAGACACAACCTACAGCAGATCTGCTGTAATATCCTCTATTCTCTCTCACAGTCTCCCTCTATGTTTCTATCTCTGAGAGTACACATACAATCCACAGCTGCAATACAATAACCTCATAAAAAGTGAGGGGTTTCCTTCTAGGGCATAAAACTCTAAAATAAACATAACTTCTACCATCAGATCATACGCCTAATGAATGGCCCAGATTGACTAGAAATTACTATACTTTTACAAGGAAATTTTACATCTATTTTTAGCTTTGGGGGCACTTCCCCTGAAACCCCCCGCTAGGGGGGGGCTCCATAAAGTCACAGCCACCCCCCCCGAACCCCCCAGGCAGTGTTTAATTACGGGTGGCGTTTCTGCCCCATTAAGGTACAGGGGTCCAACGCTATGATACAAAATAAACAAGATAATGAGGCTCCACACCCAACAAAATCAAATGTAACCCTTGCAACATAATGTTAGATTTTCAGTTAGCCTTATCAGCAACTATCTATTTTTTCACTATTTCTAATTTCTTGAGATCGCACAATGACGTGGGGAAAGAGCATACAAAGCAAAAAAAATTCCCTTCTTCATGTTTCTGATTTTCTGAGATCGCACACAGCATAGAGAAAAGAGAATACACAGAGAAGAGGGTATAGATCCGACAAATAAATAAAACCTAAAAAATGAATAAACAGAAGGGAACCGAAATAAGAAAAACTATTAACAAATATAACTGCAAAACATATATTTCATACCTCCAGCTCTAAACTGACATAACTTGGGCAACCAAAAACCTTTTCGCATAAAACAAAAGGGGTTCCTCACTATAAAAGATGCTCTAGAAAACTACAGTCACATGCACTCATACCGGCTTTAGATTTGGATCAACAAAGGATGTGGCCCTCAAAATAGCTCTGATACCATGTAGGAATTTATGGGGTAAGTTTCGTAGATAAAAAAACAAAGGTCACCACTCACAAATAGATCACAAATTAGTACACCAATATTGTCACGTGGTTAAAACCCTTGAAGAGGGAAACAATCCATAGCCTAAGCCAACGCAGCCACTTCTGGAAATTTATTAAGATAAGAAGAATGGTTTCATATGTTTCTCTCATAAATGGTTACCAGAAAAATGACCCTCCATTCTCTTTAAATAGAGATCATGGACCAATCGGGTGTTAATTCATGGATCAAGTGTCATTAATACCGAGGAGAGAGTGAATCGTCGGATCACTACAAATCATGACCGTTAGATTATAAGTTACAAATGTACATGGTAAAGAAACACACTTTACCTAACTCTACACTAGACTAAGTTATTCTTAACTATTTCCTATGTGTCGTAATATCCTAACAACTTCAAGAGCATGGAGTATCTTCATCGCATGTGGATGCATCACAAACATGAGAGTACAATCAATAGTGGGACAAAGAGGAAGTTTCGATAAGAGTATTTTCTTCAATTGAAATATATTCCAAATATAAATCTTCTAAATTAAAATTTTCATGAGAAACCAAAATATTAACTCGTGCACATGGGAATTCATCATCCCATACATAAAAAAAACATCATCATCAGTATTAATGTTTCCCAAGTCTACAGATTATTCGAAAGAGTTGATTGCATTTTATTCACTACAGATAATTACCAGATTGAAAATAATCCAAGAATGGAAGAAAATAATCTTCACATGGAGGATATTGAAAAAAATAAGAAATATTGAAAGCATAATCACCTTCGTACTCCTTTTGATGCGTAATGTGACTTTCTGGTATTTGATTACAATTCTGACAAACAACATGAAAATCAAAAGAGTGAAAAACTAGATGGTGGAGTAGATTGATCGAGCATATCACAGTGAAATGAGTCATGGCATGAATATGATAGAGGATAAAAATAAATATAGGTTGCATCTGAGAGTAGAGTTCTGAATAAGAAGATGATCTTGTGAAATGTGGAAGTTAGTCTTGACCATGGTCTTCATGGTCCATTCTAGGATTTCCTCCATTGAATCTGACTCATGAGAAAGAAAATAAGAATGAGAAGATGGATTAGGAATTTGAGTTGTATATTTTCCAACTTTATTACTATTGCACAGAGGCACCCTCATCGGAACTAGAAAACGAGGAGGACAAAGAGCAAAAGGAGCACTAAATTCCTCCTCTTAAATTACATTTTTCCCATTATTCATAGCGAAATAATTTTTTATATGTCATATTTCACATCTATTCATTCTAACAATCAATATCTTTAATCAGTGGTATAACATTTCACAATGACATTATACAACAAAATACAATAAATTAAAATGTATTTTGTTATATATGAACAAGAGGCTCTTTGTCATATAAAATGGGATAGTTATTGCTAACCCCTTGTCTCTTATATGGGACACTATGTCGATTACAATAAAAAAAATGTCTGATTTTCTCAAGCAATTGTTTTAAAAAATAAAAGAGTTTGCATTATTATGCAAGTAGATCATAATTTTTCATTGGAACTATTCTCAATCCTCGAGCTTATTCAATGAATTGGGTTATTTGGATGAATGTTTTTTTGGCTACATCGATTGTTTTTGTAATGTTCAAGTTCCATTTACAAACATAAAATTAAATATTAATGAGTGTATCTACATTGGTGAGAGTAACGAAAATTGAAATAAATAATATAAATCAATGAAAATGGAAGAGAAATGTACCATGGTAAGAATTGAGTCTTGAATTATACACATTCTTTCAAAACTAGATCTCATGCCCTCTTTCAATAACTCTTTTGTTGGTGCAGTTTCATGCTTTGTTTCCTGCAAGTTTTATACCCCATAATAAATCATAGATTTAATATAAAGGGATTTTTTTTCTATTAATTATAAACACATAGATTTAAAGGAATATATATACTTAAAAATTCCACAATTAATTTTTGATATTCCAAGATATACTCACAACATATATCTAACCCAATTCAATCAATTTTTATGATGGATCTTCTTTGTATGTTACCACCTATTTGAAGACATTCAAGGATGGTTGCTGTAAAAAAATAAAAAATATACAAAAATGAAGTCCTAAGCTGTTATAAGGAAGTATTAACAATTGCTACAAACATTGATATCAATCATTTTCATCCTTTTACTTATGTTTTATGTGTTGAATGGGTTCCATTTTTTATTCTTTTCTGCAAGAAAATATTTGAAAATTAATATTTAATGGTAAATTAATTTTTTTTATATGTACCTGATAGAAAAATTCAATTATTGTGTACATTTGAAGCACATTGTTGTTGAGATGGTTCCTCCTGTGATGCAATTATGTATGTTTTTTTTACAATCTCCCTATACAACTTTTTGGACATTCCTACTGGCATGTCTTCGATATCATGTTGTTGATTCTTTCGTATTTTAATAATCTTCCTAAAAATTTAATAATTTGTTTTTATATGTATATATGAAAACTAAATATAACAAAATTGATAATAAAAAATGAATTCATTGAAGTAATATATACATATAATTCAAGAAAATAATTTTAATTAGGAATATCACTTTTTGAATGATTTTTTTGTTTATTGTATGTTTTAGTTATTGCAAGTCTGGTAGGTCTCATTGACCATTGCTCAGATAATGCTTCTTATAGTTTAAATATAACTTGGTTCTTGGAATAACAGGAAGGATTTCTCTATTGTAAGTGGAAAGTGCATCGATAAGTTTTTTCCACTATATCCCTCATAGTTTTGTAAAAATTCCCCCCTTTTCATTAACCTACATCACCACTTTCGATGAGTTAAGGACCAATTCATCATCATTTACTTTTTTTTTCTTAGAACAATTTTTTTTTTATTCATTGTTGGTCTCTGTATAACATTTATCATAAGTGAATTAATATATTTATTGAAATATTATTTTTATTATTCTTAATTATATTATTAATTAAAATTCAAAAAAAAGAAAGATTGAATATTATTTTTTCATTCAGTAGATTCATTCTTCTGCAACTTTTGCACCAGGCTTTTACACTTTTCTACACTTAGATAAAAGAATCTTATCAATATTCCTTATTTTGTGACTCTGTATTACACGCACTGATCAATACATATTAGCTAAACTTACATATAGTTCAAACATATTAATTTTGTAAATAATTTACAGAGAACTTTACTTTTGTGCTTTTTTGGATGTGTTAACATTATTTCGATCAATATTTTTGTTACTTGACCACTTCTTAGACATTTATTATCAATATACAACATGTACCATTCAATAAAGAATATATTAAGTATATTTTATAAATAAAACACATCATTTTCATCAAAAAAGAGGTCTCCTAATCTGTATGCTTATTTCATAAACACATCGGTGCATTTAATTAAGTGAAAACACAAGGTCATTTAATTGTTGAGCACTAACAATGAAAAATAATTTTTTTAAATAACTTTAAATTATGATGTTGAGATATGTATCAATAAAAGAACTACCATCATAGTAAAAACATGAAAAACTAAAAAATAAACACGCATTTTTAGGACTTAATGGTGTTATTTTTTATAGGTGCATGAGTGTGTTATATTACGCATGGCGTGTCGAAAAAAAAAGTTAAAAAAATATATATAGGGCCGACAATGTTTGGATCCGATTCAATAAGTAGCACCCCTTCTTTACATGTCAAAAGCCTTATATATAATAACACAAATCGATTAAATCTAAAATGTCTAAAATGAAAATCCCTAATTGTGAAGAGGGGGAGAGAGTTAAACTCTAAGGTGAAGTTTTGCAGTAACATCAATAAGAAAAATTAACAGTTTAAGGAAAGTATTTATTTTGTGAGGTTTTTCAGGAATTTTGATGAAATCTAAAAAGGAATAGACATTTAAAAAAAAAATATTAGTAAAATATATAGTATTTTTTTTACTATACACGGTTTTTATTCTTTATGAATTTTAATTATATCTAACAAATATTGTAAAAATTTTCATTAGTAAGATGAACAGTAATTTTTTTTTTTTTACTATGCACGGTTTTGAGTGAATCAACATACCTTTCAAATTTTGACCTTCTAAATAATTATACTATTCCAAAGTAGTATGTTGCTGCATACTGCTCCTAATAGGTCTCTCTTGCAAATATCTCCCTTGAAATCATGGGAAAAATAATGATATAGTGAATATATACTTAATTTATATAAGACGTTATGAAATTATATTTCTAAAAACCAATTACTACTCATTTTTCAATTAAAAAAAAACAACGCCACTCTTCTTTTTCTTTTCACTTTTTCGAAACATCGTTGATTTTTATAGTAAATACGATTTTTGTGTAATTTTTTTTAATGTACTAATATTATATAAGTCTTTTATTTTCAAAATCTTGAAAACCAATATTTTGTTATTTTAATGCATTGGTGTTGTTATATTTTAAATACATCAGTGTGTTGAGCTTTACAACAACACCAATATGCTTTAAAAGTTATATAAATTTCTATTTTCACATAAAATGGCATATTCATCTCAAATTATCCTTTAGGATGCATCCACATGAGTTACAACAGTTCATAATATACATTTTCTGCTTAAAGTCGCCTTATTCTTGAAAATTGGTTTGAAAACTATATTTAAATTAATAGTGTGGTTATATGGTTCTGGAAATTAATGTTAGGTATGTATACAAAATTTTATTGCTAATTTTACTCAAATGCACGAAAAAATCTCATAATATCAGATGGAAAATTCTTCAAATTCCATCTCATTCCATATTTCTCAATGTCCTTCACGGAGTTCTCCATTTCCATCTCTAGTATGTTAATATTTTATTTATATTTCAATTATCTAATTTAGTTTATTTTTTTTATCCATTTTCATTTGAATAAAAATGTATCGATATTTGTAGAATCCCAATTCAGAATTGAGTTTAGATGCATAAAGTATTCCACCAGTTCAAAAAAGTTAGAATATCTTACCAGGAACAACATTCTGCAAGGAGTTGGTATATGAATGGACAACCACTTTATGCTGCCAATTATAACATTCCATCTTCCAACCACAATCCTAGTCAACAATGGTAATAAATATTTCTTATAATGTAATTTCAACAAACCATTTTCATTTTCCTTAGTAATATCATTGGTGTACTAATATTCAATAATTTTTTTGAATTAATATTCCAGTGATGATGAGTGACCCACCTACCATCTTCTGGTGTAACCCATTATAGTGTCGAATCGAGAGAAGGATGTATTAAGAGAAAAACTTAGAGAGGAAGCATACGAAGAATGGTTGAATGAACGACGTGTTCAATTCCCACTACATCCAGATTCGCTAATTAGGAATGAAAACAATAATAATTATTATTCATCACAAGTTGTCAATGGAAGAAATCAAATATAGGTTGGTATGGATGATTACTTATGTGATATGACTACCATGGAGACAATGTTGTTAGATGCATTCTAGAATGATGAGCTCGGTATGATGCTCATAACATTGATACCTTTTTTGAATTCCTGAAAGCTTCTTCCACCACCCCTCTCTTTGGACCTAGTAGCAAGTCAAAGCTTACCTAGCCCGAGTTAACGATATCACTTTACAACTTGAAAGAAAATTTTGGAATTCTTAATGCATGTTTCTTGCTGATATTGAGGTAATTGACCATGATAATGTCCCTTATATTGTGAGAAATATAGTCACACAATCAACATTGAGAATGGTATATATTATGAGTGTTATATATAGAAATTATACATTTATATTTTCCACCAACTACAGGATATTCAAAGATATGGTTATTTCAAGTGATAATGTCTTGCTTGGCAACTACAAATAGGCAAAGTAGTTGTTTAAAATGTTGGTATTTGATTACATATAATATCATGAATGTCTGAATGATTGTAACCTATATATAGGAGAATACACAAACAAAGATATATGTATGAAAAAGTGGGCATGATAGGTACCATAAATAAAAAAAGGGTTGTAACAACTACCATTCGCCAATTTTTTTTCTTCTTATTGCTATTTTTGGTCATGACAATTATCCTCTTTCGACATACATAGTTCTTAAAATGTTTTTCCTTGTTTTTATTTTCGAATTAGTTCATGGTTGATTTGTTCTATTCTATAGGAATTACTCATTTTCCAAATTCCTAAGAATTATATTTATTTTTTCATTAAATTTCATATATCCTTTAAGTTCTTTGCTTTTTTGTACATGTCCCCAACATGTCTTTTAGCATTTCAACCATTACTTTAATGCTAACTTAAAATTTCTATTTCATTTTCATATTACCTTTATTGTAATTGGGATATTTTTAATACATGTTCCTCATCATGTATTTCTTTACTAAAATCAGTTTATAACATATTACTGTAATAAATCTATAACTTACCAATATGAATATACTCACCACAGATACCTTTATTCACATTTGAAATATGCGGCTTCACCAATTTAATTAATCGGGTTATGGTATGATAATGTAATACTAATCCCCCATTTGTAGCTTATAAGTTTTACGTATATACCAATTAATTTTACGGTTAACCTTTATATGTTTAACCCTTTTTCCAATTGATCTCAATATATCTTGCCTCTATACTTATGAACTGAATGGTATGCAATCAATATGATTCATTCCATAATTTACAAGTCCTCCTTTAAACTTTTCCATTCGAGGTATATAAGGCATATTCTTTTAACCTTTAATGAATCAATTAGATAATTCATATAGCTCATAACCCAACTGTAAAAATTGAATTTATTACTATTTCTTCATAATATATCTAGGAATCGAAAAATGGATTACCCCACCATTCATTCGTTAGCTTCCTAAACTTATTCTATACCTTACCGTATGATCTATAAGGTCTATACTTTTGACTCATATTAACCAACGTGTTTGATATAAACCAATTATATATTTCATAACCCAACACATATAACTGAAAGATATTACGACTTTGGTTAATTTATCATAGGACAACATGCGTATTAATTAAATTTAATGGTGGTGAACATTAGTTTAATTTTAGAGGATATTTCCTCCACTTTCTATTGTACCCATTTCAAATTTAATCTCCACATGCAAACTTATCTTATCTCTCGTTATGACAATTAATTGAGGTACTTCATCACCTGAACTTCACGTGGTCTCGGTACCTCTAGCGAACCCCTGTATGTTGGAGATTTTCTATCATGAAGGGTGAATATTTATCGATATCCGTAATGTCATTCAATGACTTGCGTTTGTGCATTCAAATTTTTCCTTTTTTTCAGGAATTTGGCCGAAAATCCACTGTAGTAAAGGAGTGCATAGGGTATGAACTTATTCTCCATTTTTGTGAGAAATCTATATGTATTTGGAAGACCTCTCTCTGTAACAAATCTTACTCCCCCTTTCTAAAAATGTGCGAGGATTTTTGTTCCTGCTTTAGATATTCTTTCTGGGAATAGAGCTCTGTATATAATGTACAGGTAATGTATCCTTGTAGGCCCTCTTTTCCTCTTTTCGATTTGGTAATTTAGTTATGGTATTTTTGTTATGTTCCTTTATTATTTCATTTATGCCTATTTAATTTTGGAAATGAAATGGTTTTTACACGGTACTATTCTGCTCTATGACCCCTTCGCACATTCCTCCTTCTTCAGCTTTCCAACTAAGGCAAGAGAAATAATTAGGTAAGCATTACACCCCTGTAATTTTTGCAGTTCTTCATCTTCTAAATTATTTTCTAGAATTTTCTTAACTCTAAGATATTTCTGGGTTTTCATTTTTGTTTCGATTTCATGTTTTAGTTTTCTCTAATTTTTATTACAATCCACATTTAGTTTTCAAAACCCGTATTTAGTATTTGCCTGGAATCTTCATCACGGATGAAATTTCGATACTATATTTTCAGGAATACTATTAATATGGCTAATAAAATTTAGAATTTATCATCCTTATACCATACCCGTATTTATCCTTCTGGCTATGGTTATCGTTCTAATTTAATATTATCCAGAATTGAATTCGTTTATTTTAACTCATGCATTAGTATCACTAAGTTAATTTCTGAATACCATATACTTAGTAATCTATTTCTATGTATTGCATTTTTATTTACTCGTTATTTCTCTATATGCAAGCATACTGGCCTATGATCGAATTAAAATTTTCCTTCCTTTGATGAAAATTTTTCGTATTCATTAATTGATTAAAATTTCATAATTATAAGAAAGTCCCTTCCATGTGCCATTTTATTTCTATAATTACATCGCAGAACTTGAAATTTTAACTCTACATCCCCAATTGTGGAGTTTTGATTTTGTCGATTTTATAAATTTTATTTTCTCTCTTCGTCAATTTGTAAAATGTATAGAATTTACTTAATTAAAATTTAGAGATTATAAACCCCTGTATACATTAGTGAATTTTGAGGAACCTTACGATATATTACCACTATCGTATAGAGGAATTTATATTTTTCAATTATATAATTATAATGACACAGCAAAATGATTTTCCCTTTTATAAGAAATAATTGAATTTCCCAGAATTCAACTTTTTATAAGTAAATTCATAATATTGAAAGTGATATAGTTGCAATTTATTATATCTTTCTCCTGGTTAACCATGCTCAGCTAGCCAAATTTGGATTTTCCCCTCTTTAATTTCTATAATTCTATAATTTTCTACATTGAACTAAATTCTTGTTTAAATTTAGTTTACTGGATTTTCTTTCTTCCAGAATATTGAAATTAAATAAATTTCATCCTTCTTAGTTAATAAATTGTTTATACCACTACTCTAGTGTAAATTATCATAACAATTCACTGCAGATTATTATTCAACTTAACAAGTATACCCACCTTCGTCAGTTTATTCAAACCAAGGTTTGAAGTTTCACTTCTGCTTTTAAATATAATTATAATTCTTATTCACTGATTTTAATTTACGTGATGTGCAATTAACCATTTTTTTATTTCTTTTCACAGTGGAATGTACTTATTTTGAACATAGTTCTTCAATTTTGCAGCCTATAACTCCCTTCTTCCAGGTTTGTTATACTTTCAACAACAACAGTTTAGATAATTTATATATTCTGTTGACTTTTCTCCATCTTTACTTACAGTCCTCTTCATTGTAGGTGCAAGACTGAATTTTTTGAATTCAAAGAGATAATTACTAGTATCCCCTCACACTGTAAATACTATATAATTTGTTAGGCATTGTTTTTCAATTGAAGTTCTAACTTTAATCGTATGGTTTATTTCAAGTTTGTCATAATGTCTTCGTACCATTATATTATTATTTTTCAACAAATAGTCAAAGTACATGTCTGTCAATGTCATACTTTTTCAAGTTGATCATCAACACAATGGGGCTCTTCCACCATTTGTTCCATTCTGCATGATTTCTTATCATTAATTGTAATTTTTTTAGAATGATGAATTTGTTGTATTTATAAAATCATACTATATATTTCACTTATAATTATCTCGGTATTATTTCATCCTCAATTCTAGTGGAGGATTTTCGATGTAGTTCAATGTATATAGAAGTTAGATAATAAAAATTTCTATTTGTGTCTATTTCATTTTAACACATGTATGACTGAGTTTTTTATGCTTATAATTCTGCTATATTTTCCATTCTACATCATAGCCTAAATTCTTCTTTTCATTCTTATCTAAGATATATATCAGCATAGAATCATTTCAGATATGTACTTTTAATTTACAATATCTGTATAGAATATCTGAGCTACTTATATTAGCGACTGACAATAGCAAGGTAGTTAATTATGGTATGGATCAAATTTCAGTCTATCTGTCTAGAATTAATTTTGTTAAGAATTTTACTAAATGATATATGCATAGATAAAATTCTGATATGCATCTTAAGGTAATATAGCAATACTTATTGTACATATACTAAAATCCTTCAATTTAACTCTATATTTTTTTAACTTGGACTTAAACAATAGATTTAGGCCCCGAGGAAGGGTTTAGAGATTTTGTTTGTTTTTATTCTACCTCTATCAAGTCTATGTAATAGTACAATTGGCTTAACTATATACCTTTATAGTTAGGACACTTTCAAATACATATGGCAGTTAAATTTCCGAAACAAGACACGATACAATACCCATAAAATATATAATTTAGTTTACATAAATTCCATGTAAAAATTTTAAAACACTAAATTTTCTACATTCTGTTAGTGTCAGTCTAGTCATACTTCCATCAGTGATCAAAATTTCTCTTTTTCATTTGCTTATTAGGAGTCCCATACCAATAAATTTCACCATCCCGCTAGGTCATGGATTCATTGATGGTAGTAATTTTTCATTAGTTTTCCCTCATGTCAAACTTGCTGATTCTCCTCTCTATGGTCTTTAGTCTTGAGTTACTTTCACTTTGTGAGTCATGTTAGTAGGTTATAGGATGGGTCTCATTAGGTTCTAGGATCTCACCATGGTCAAATTAATGAGTCAAGTGTCAATAAATATCAACAGGGTCATCAGGAAGTCAATAAACTCAAAGTCACAACACCTGGGAAGATCAAAGAAATGTTTTATTCAGTTTGATGTAGTTTTCACCTCAAAACCATGTTTTTAGGTGAAAACATGATAATTTTCCTTTATTATCATTTATTATGTAATTTTATGTCATCATATGTAATAAGTCACACTTTGGAAGCTGTTATCTCCACAAAGTCATCACCTTGCCCTTCAAAGAAGTTTTCCACATATATTTCAATGTCAAATCATGTCCTAAGTATGTCCATCAGAAAGAGTCCAGAAATAGCTTTCCAACGGTATATTACACTCTCAAAACTGAATTATGGATTGAAATTTATGCCTAAGTGAAAAAATTCGTCTATACCCTAAACCCTCCCTTTTTCCCATTCCCCTCCTACACTTTATTTCGTAAAATTTCTTAATTTTTTCCTTTGTAAAACCCTTATTTCCCTCATCCGATGACTAAATCACATTATTAAATATTTTAATAAAAAAATCCGATGCGATTAAACCACTTCCCCTCATGCCCTTGAAACTTTATAATAAAGTTAAAGTTTCATATTATCAATACCCCCTCCCCTCATGCCCTTGAAACTTTATAATAAAGTTAAAGTTTCATATAATCACTTCCCCTCCATGCCTTTTAACTTTATAATAAAGTTTAAGGTTTTATTATAATCCCCGTTGTTCCAAGCCCTTCCCTTCCCCGATGGCATCGCAACAATTAACATATGTGCTCTGATTGGCCCTCATGTTCACAAAAACTCCGATGCGATTGAGAGCTCTTGATTGTATATCTCCGATGGCAAACCCCCGATTGACCCCACCCGATGTTATCCTAGTTGTCGATCTACCCATCCGATCAGACGGCCCATACTTGATCGGCGCTTTCAAAGAGTCCCTTCGGATTTGCCTCCGCCCGATGTAGTCCTGAGCCATTGATCGCCCCTAATGATCCAACGGCCCACAGCGCGTCGCTCCATCGGCATCAGTGTTTTCACATATTCTTTGCTCCCACTTCCCTTTCACCTCCTGATTCGGATTGACCTTGTGTCCCGCCATATAATTCTCCGCCCATTTGTAATAAAAGGGCCTTTACTTTTGTAAAAATCAAAATTTTGTTTTATTTTGATAATACAAATAACTCACCCCATCGCATTGGCAAATCCATTTGCACATTATATTTTTCCCCTCCTCCACACCCGATTCTAATTGCGATCGCGCTACACCCCAGTCCCACCTTGATCCCTTCCCCTTTTTTCAAAAGGAATTCGGTCTTTTCCCTTTGTAAAAAATGAAAAATCATTTTCGTTTGTTTTCAAAGGGATTCCTTGCTCTATTATAGTATTACCCAATCACATCGAGATTTTTATGACCTGTCCCACTATCCCTATTCCTCTGATCCCCGATTGTGATTGTTCCATCGCGACGCGTATTTTAAACGCTCCACTGTATATTATATCCCCTCTACCCATTGGTTCCGATTGCGATTGTGATTCGGCCCCACCTCCTCTCCCTTTGATCCTTCCACTCAAAAATGGGTTCCTCCCTTCACTAAAGGCATAATTTCATTTTATTTTATTTCAAAGAATTTTATTTAAAAGTCGGTTTTCTTCAAAGAAATAATGGAAAGAAATGGTCAAAGGGCCGAGAGCTAAAATGAGACAGAGATTTGTACAGCAGCAAAAAAAATAGGGATCTGCTCTTCAAATTGCCTATTTTTTATTCAACATCTTAATAGTGAATCTGCCAAAGTGGTCAAATATAATGTTGGTCCTTCTTTTAGGCAGATTGTTGGTTCTCTTTTCTATCTGTTAGTGTCAGTCTAGTCATACTGCCATCAGTGATCAAAACTTCTCTTTTGCATTTTCATATTAGGTGTCTCATACCGAATAAATTTCACCATTCCGCTAGGTCATGGATTCATTTGATGGTAGTATTGTTTTATCAGTTTTCCCTCATGAGGTACTTGTTGATCTTCATTTCTGTGGTCTTTCAGTCACTTTTATTCTTTAAATCATATCATTAGGTCATAGGATGGGTCTCATTAGTTTCTAGGGTCTCACCATGGTCAAATTAATGAGTCAAGTATTAATAATATCACCAAGGTCATGAGGATGTCAATAAGCTCAAAGTCACAACACCAGAAAGAATCAAAGAGACATTTTATTCATCTTGATGTAATTTTCACCTCAAAACCATGTTTTGAGATGAAAACATGATAGTTTACCTTTATTATCATTCATTATGTAATTTTATATCATCATAAGTCACAATTCGGAAGCTGTCATCTCCACAAAAATAATGTTCCTGCCTTCAAAGAAGTTTTTCGCAGCGTATTTAGTGCCAGATAATCTTCAAAGTAGATCCATCAAAAAGAACCCAGAAAGAGCTTTCCAACGGTATGCTACACTCTCAAAACTAACTTCTAAAATGAATTTTATGCTTAAGTGAAGTAAAAGCCCTCTATTCCCTAAGCCCCCCCATATTTCCCATGTTTCCCTTTTAACTTTATGTTCATTTCCCTTTCAAAAACCCCTTTCCCCCCACCATTTTTCCAAAATACATAGTCGCACGATTAAAATTGCATTATAAATACAAATGCGATCTTCCCAAACCACTTCCCCTTTTCCATGACCCCGTAAACTTTATAATAAAGTTTAAGTTATAAACCCCGCTCCCTATCGCAAATCCTCCTTTGATCGCACCATCGCAATATACCCCAATGCGATTGATCGCACCATCACAAATCGCAAAATTCATTTGTATGTCCCGATGAGCCCATCGCAAATATTTGCGATGCGATCGCATCGCAAATCCTCCGATCGCAAGTCCTGCCCCCTCCTCCGATCGCATCGCAAATTTTGCAATTGCGATCATTCCTTGCTCCGACTCTGATTGCGATTTCCATGTGGGTCCTGCCGCCATCTCCCTTCCTTTTTCCCATTTAAAATACATTTTCCCCTTCACAAGCATATAATTTCATTCGGTTCTATTTCTACGGCATTTTATTAAAAAGCTCAGAAATTTAGAAAATAAAGGAAAGCAAAGAAACAATCCAAGGGCCAAGAGCTTAAAATAAAATGAAGATATCTACAACAACAAAAAATAGGGAATCTGTTCATCGGATTGCCTATTTTCTTTTATATAGCCTAAACAGAAAATCTCCAAAGCAGTCAATGTAATGTTGTCCCTCACTTTCAGGGGAAAATTTTTGTATTACTTTCTATGATTGTATTTCAGCTGTTAGAACAGCCTGCACTTCTGTGGATCTGTGTTCCCACATTTCAGTTTATTTATTGTATTATAAATCATTTGTAAAGCAGTTTTTTTTTTCGGAGTAGGAGAAAGTAGGGGAATAGTGTGGAAAAACATCTCTGCGCTACATTGTACAGTTTGACAAGGAATTAATAAGAGATGCGGCTCTGATTTGTGGGATCCTTGTGGTATGAGATTTAGCATTTGTTTTTCTCCTTTGTTTCATATGTGAATTGTTATGTGTTCCATTCATCCATAAACATTTTCTTTGAATGCTTTCAAGATAGAAAGGTAGAATCCATTTTATATGTTCTGCCTTGAGAAATCATTCATGCTCTATGTGTTTTCTTCTGTTTGAAAGGGATCCAGTTATTGTGCCCTTTTTAGCTCCTCACCAGAATTTCCATCCCATCCTTATTAAAATTTAATTTGCTAAGTTTCTTGCCTATCTTGCCCCATGAAATACCCTGTGTCCTGATTTAATTCCCGGTTTCAAACTGTCCCTTCATATCCCACACATCCCTGAAATTTATTCATTCATTTATTTTATTAAACCTTTATCCTCATCATTTTATCTAGCCTAATATCAGTCCTTTTATTGTGTTCCATTGAATATTATTTTGTGGAGAGAGCCCTCTCCTGTCCTTGTAGGGCTAGCTACAAGGCTGAGCGTGGTTTAGTTTGTTACCCTGTTTTGCCTTTGCAGCCTAGGGTCCAATTCAGGTGCTAACACTATCTTCGGATTTCAGTTCCTCAACTATTAAAACAACTCCCTTTTTCTGTGGATCTATGTTCCCACATTTCATTCTATTTAATGTAATTGTAAATCATTTGTAAATCAGTCTGTAAATCAGTAAGTAGGGGAATAGTGTGGAAATCAAGGAGGATGCTCTGCACTCCATTGTAACAGTTTTGGACAGGGAATTAATAAAGAGATGCAGCTCTGATTTGTGGGATCCATGTGGTATGAATTTTAGCATTTGTTCTCTCCTTTTTGTTCATATATAAATTTTTATGTGTACCATTCATTCATAAACATCTCTGTTTGAATGCTTTCAAGATAGAAAAGTAGAATCCATTTTTATGCTCTGTCTTAGGAAATCATTCAATATTCTGTGTTTTCTTTTGTTTGAAAAGGATCCATCTCCCATTCCCTTTTCAGCTCCTCACTAGTGTTTCCATTCCATCCTTAATTAAACTTTATTGCTAAAATTTCCTGCCTACCTTGCCCCTTGAAATACCCTGTATCCCAATTTAATTCCCGAGTTTCAAACTTTCCCATTTGTCCCACACATCCCTGAAAAATTCATTCATTCATTAAAACATTTTCCCATTGTTATACCTAGCCTAATATCAGTCCATAATTGTACTTTTTTGAATATCTTTTCACGAAGAGAGCCCTCTCTTGACCTTGTAGGGCTAGCTACAAGGCTAAGCATGGTTTAGATGTTACCCTGATTTGCCTTTTTTCAGCCTGAGGTTCAGGTCAGGTGCTAAGATTTCTGCTGACCATATTGGGGAGTAGTTTGTAGCATAAAAATTCATCACCCCAGTAATATTTCCCTTGTAAATTCAGAGTTTGTTAGGCTGGAAATAGATTTTGTAAAGTAGAAATTTAACCACACTAGCTTCAAGAAGATACACAAGGGCTAATCCTGATCCAAATCCTCCCCCTGTGTTTGAAAATCCTAATCTCATTCCAAGAATAGTCAGAAGACAAGACGGATCACTAAGTCCTAGACCTATCTTCAGATCCCATACCTAGCCCAGTGAGTGGTTTTCTGTAGAAGATATTTCTTTTGATGAGAGCTTTGAGCTTTCTTTGTTTTGAAATAAGTCTGAAACTACACTTGATGACACAGTTTTCGATCCATAATTTCTTGTAGATCTTGAAGTTCAAAGGGAAAATACTTCAATTGATGATTTTATTTTGAATTCCCCTTAGTCATCTATCACTGTAACTAATATCCCTGAGCCTTCATAATCATCAGGAAAAGCATTTCCTCCTCCTAATTCATCAGCATTCCCATCAGTCAATTCTCAGCTTTCAACTCCTCCATCAACACCTCCCTTAAATTCTAATAGCACAAACATTGTTGTAAATCCACCTCGAGTCATGGATGCCCGGTATGCACCCCTAGTTTTACCTCAGGTTCTCAACGATATGCCTGCTGACTATCAAAGTAAAATTCCTATCTTTGATGCCACTAAAAGCATTACAGCCCAGCAGCATGTTGATAAAATGAATGACTTTTTTGATCTTCATGAGGTAGAGGCAGAGAATGTAACTACAAGGTTGTATGTCCAAAGCTTTGGAGGTGAAATTAGAAAGTGGTTCAGAGCTTTACCAGCCGACTATATTCGCACTTTGCAGGAGTTACATACACAATTCTTAGACCAGTGGGAGGTAAAGAAAAACCCACTCCAAATTTTGTCTGAATATGAGAATATTAAAATAAATGTGGGTGAAACTGTATAGGATTATTGTTTAAGATTCAATGCTGTATATAATGCTATTCTGGATAATCTGAAACCTCTTGTGGGATTAGCCTTGCTCAAATATCCAGATGGTTTCGATGCTGATATGGCATATCAACTGCGAGAGAGAGATCCTACTACGCTTGAAGACATGTGGAAGATAGCTGTAAGTGTAGAAGCAAATATGCTAGCTAAAAGAGCTCGAACCAGAGCTGAAAAAAGAGTCACTGTCAAAGAAGAAGCGTCTCCTTCAGACAAAAAGATGGACACTTTAATCCGAACAGTCGAAAATATGGTTGATCGATTAACCATTTCAGATAGACATGAACCTCAAATCAGGAATCCGAATTTCAGAGGATAGTAGCCACAATTCAGAATTAAACAAAGAGAACAGAGAGAGAAATACCAAGCACCACCACAACAGCAAATCAGAACTCCATTATAGCAGAATTACGTTCAGGGAACGGAGACGGACGATGATGATGATCCTGTGATTGAAGCCAATCAATTTTTCACAGCTGATGGTGCCCCTATATTTCTCACTGAAGACGAAGAATACACAGCGACTGTAGACATTCAAAAGGACGAAAATTTCATCTTAGCTAATAATGATGTATTAGTAGAAGAGTCTGACGATTACCAAAGAGGGTACATGAATGCTTTATCAGCCCTACAAAATTAGTATTCTTTGAGAACCATAGATGTCCTGATTAGTCCCATTCAGAAGAGAAAAGAGCTCCAAATGAAGAATGATTCTCAGAAGAAAGGGAAAGAGCTGGCCGATCCTTCCTCCAGCAAAGCACCTTCAGCGATTAACACTACAATTGAAATGAACTAGAAGAGCATAGCAAAGGAGCAAGCAGAGAAGAAAGATCCTCCCATTAAAGAGGTAGAAAAATTCCCTTCCTTTAATTTAGAAAATGAAATTTCCAAGATGAAAGTGTCCATGCCCTTGACTGAGTTGGTAAACAATAGTGCTTATAAACATCAGGTGTCTAGAATTTTGCAAATAGACTCTGTTTTTGATATGGTCAATGTTGAGGATGACTATCCGAAACTCATCTTTGGTCCAACCACAGAAGATCAATATGAAGAAAGTGAAGTCCCTTCCTTTTACCTGAGTCTTAGATTACATGAGTTCATCTTGCATAATGCTATGTTGGACTCTGGAGCCTCACATAATTTGATGCCCAAAGCCATCATGGAGAAGTTAGGACTTGATATTACTCGTAAATACCATGATTTGTATTCTTTTGACTCAGGTAGGGTACATTGTATTGGTCTTATCAAAGACTTGGTAG
The DNA here is from genome assembly GCA_034641835.2 of Pinus albicaulis. Lineage (NCBI taxonomy): Eukaryota > Viridiplantae > Streptophyta > Pinopsida > Pinales > Pinaceae > Pinus > Pinus albicaulis. The sequence continues at coordinate 289,662,793 of CM076572.1, read as the reverse complement.
TGTCTTTAGATCAAATCCTAGCCAAGAATTTTTTGATGGATGTAGTAGTTGTCGATGTCCCACCACAGTTTGGAATGCTTATATCTAGGTCTTGGGGTGAAAAACTTAAAGGAAACATGCATCTTGACTTCTCTTATGCCACAATTCCCGTGTTTGGCCAATTGAGAAAACTATATAGGGAGAAGAAAATGAAATATATGATCACTAGAAAAGAGAAGCCAGTTAATCATCCCATTAATGCAGTCCACGTAGATTTAGAGCCCTTTGTCTTATATTCAAACGGTGGTTTGAATGATGAGAATGTTCAGTTGGTACAAGTAGATGAAATACCTGAGATTTCAAAGAATTTTAGGGAAGTCCTCAAACAGGAAGAAGATAAAGCAACAAGCACTTCTGAGCCTCCGGCCTACCAGCAGCAAAAAGACAGTGAACATCATAAAGATGTAGAAATCAGTCAGGATAAAGTAGAGAAAGAAGCAAAATTTCAGCATCTACAAGAAGAAGAAGAAGGCCTTTGGAGCATGGACTTTGATGGAGCTGTTGGTAAGGACGGAGCTGGTATTGGAATATGGATTTGAAGCCCTATTTTCCAGCCTAAAAAGGTTCCTATTAATGTTAGAGATGTTCTTATAAGTTGGCTTTTGACTACTCTAACAATGAAGCAGAGTATGAAGCTTTGATTTCAGGCCTGAAAATTTTGAAGAAGTTAAATGCAAAGAGGATTTCTATCTATGGAGATTTAGAGCTGATAATAAAATAGGTTAAAGGAGAGTACCAAGCTAAACATCCACGATTGAGGGCATACAGAAATGCAGTCCTGGATATCTTGAAAACATTCCCTGAGTACACTTTGACAGCAGTACCCAGAATGCAGAACCTCATTGCTGATTCTCTTGCCACTACTGCAAGCAACTTGAAGATCCCGATGAACTCCAGCAACAAGTTTGAGACTTATGTCAAACATAGGCCTACTGTTCTGGACAATTTAAGGTATTGGCAAGTGTTTTGGGATGACAATGAGATCAATGATTTTTCGCAAAGTGATGGAAAATTCAAAGATACTCCCATAGAAGGTGACTATGAGGTTGATGATCAAGAAATTCAAAAAAATCAAATGGACATATTGCAGCTGAAAGAAAATGTAATTCTTAGAGGTTTGATACCTTTAGAGGAGCTTTTTGATTAGGATGATGTTGCAAAGAAACCAAGCTTGGTGCCTACTGAGAAAGGAGTTGAAGATGTGAATCTTGGAACAGCTGACAAGCCCAAGTTTGTGAATTTTTCCAAGGCATTGTCCCCTGAGGTAAAGGAAAAGTATGTTAAGTTTCTTTCTGAATTTTCTGATGTGTTTGCATGGGATTATTCAGATTTGAAGGTGTATGACAAAAACATAATTCAACATACTATTCCCATCAAGCCGGATCAGAAGCCATTCAGACAGAAGCTGAGAAGAATCAAACCGAAGCTGCTGCCATCCATTGAAAAAGAGGTAAACAAGTTATATAAAGCTGGTATCATTGTTCCTATTAGATTTTCTGACTGGATTTCAAATTTGGTTCTGGTACGTAAAAAAACAGGAGAAATAAGGTTGTGCATATATTTTCGGAATCTGAATAAAGCATCCTTAAAGGATAATTATCCACTTCCGAAGATGGAACATATTATGCAGAGAGTAGTTGGAGCATCTAGAATGTCACTACTCGATGGCTACTCAGGCTATAATCAGATCTTGGTGCATGAGAAAGACCAAGACAAAACTGCCTTCACAACACCCTGGGGAACCTTCTAGTATGCCAAAATGCCATTTGGACTGAAGAATACTGGAGCCACTTTCCAGCGAGCAATGGACATTGCTTTTGCCAATGAAAAAGATGTTTTTCTTGTTGTTTATTTGGATGATTTGGAAGTGTTTTTTGGTTCTAATGATGAGAATTTGCACCATTTGAGAGTTGTGTTTAAGCGATGCAGAAAGTTTGGGATTTATCTTAATCCAAAGAAGAGTCTCTTTGCCATGGATGAAGGCAAGTTGCTCGGGCATATCATCTCTAAAGATGGTATCCGCATTGATCCATCTAGAGTAGAGGCAAGTCAGGAAATAGACCTTCCACGGAACAAAAGGGAGATTCAAGCATTCAATGGTAAGAATAATTTCTTGCGCAGATTTATACCCAATTTGGCCGAACATTTAAGAGAAATGACTAACACGTTGAAGAAGGATAGCACTATTAAATGGAGCGAGGAAGCTATCAAGTCATTTAATCTGGTAAATTTTTCTTTGTCCAATGCCCCAGTCTTGATTAGTCCCGACTATACTCAAGATTTTATTATTTTTTCATTTGCATCGGAGCATACTATGGCTGTTGTTTTGATGCAAAAGAGAGATCATGTTGAAAAGCCAATTGCCTTTTTCAGTAGGACTATTAGAGATGTTGCTTTAAGGTATAACATTATTGAGAAACAAGCATGGCTCTTATAAAGGCATTGAAGGATTTTAGGGTCTATATTCTGCATTCACATACTATAGCATATGTTCCTAATGCAGCAGTAAAGGATGTCTTGATGCAAACTGATCCAGAAGGTCGAAGAGGTAAGTGGATATCAGCTATGTTAGAGTATGATTTGGAGATAAAACCCACAAATTTGATCAAGGGACAAGGTTTGGAAAAGCTGATGTCTCAATCAAATCTGCGTGGCCTGGATATAAACCTCATAACAGTAATGTCAGAGGATGAAGATCAAGGTTTTCTTGTTCCAATTTCAGATATTTTTCTACAATCCCCATGGTATTTAGATATTGTTTATGTTCTTCAGCATCTTTCACCACCTCTAGGAATGTCTAAAAGCAAAGGTAGATCACTGAAACTAAAGTCTGCTAAATACTGTATTTTAAACAGTGCTCTTTATTGGAAATATCCTGGAGGTATTCTGCTCAATTTTTTGGTTGAATAAGAGGCTCAGAAAGTAATGAATGACTTTCACAAAGGTGATTGTGGTGGTCATTTGTTTTGGAATACTACAACTAACAAAGTGTTGAGAGCAGGATATTATTGGCCCACTTTATTTTCAGATTTGTATAAAACAATGATGAGTTGTCATGAATGTCAAATTTTCCAAGGGAAGAAGAAATTGCTTCCTCTTCCTTTGAAACCAGTTCCAGTAAATGCTCCCTTTTAGCAGTGGGGACTCGATTTCATAGGAGAAATACATCCCGCATCATCAACATAGAATTGATGGACATTGACAGGTACGGATTACTTTACTAAATGGATTGAGGCCGTCCCAGCAAGGCAAGCTACAGATACGGTAATTATTCAATTTTTAGAGTCAAATATTTTATCTCGTTTTGGCTTCCCTCACAAAATTATAACAGATAACGCAGTAGCATTCAAGTATAAGAATATGGTGGAGTTCTTCAAAAAATATAACATTATGCTGGGCCATTCAACATCGTACTATCCACAAGGCAATGGCCTGGCATAATCATCGAATAAATCTCTAATAAATATAATCAAGAAAATGTTGGAGGCAAACAAAAGAAACTGGCATTGAAAGCTCATCAACGCATTGTGGGCAGATAGAGTTAGCAGCAAGAAATCCATAGGTATGTCACCTTTTGAATTGGTTTATGGTACTGTTGAGGCCTCGAAAATCGCTGCTACAACATTGGTGGATAACCACCCGGTCCAGACCTTAATACAGCTCCTTTTTCGTTTATGATAGTGGCTCCGACTAGTTTAACTAGGTCCAGTTACCTTTTCCCTATCGCTATTGATTTACGATGTATCGTTAACTACCAATATATAGGGATATCAGATCAATTCTTCTTGCTGATCAGGCAAGAGAATGACCCTTAAGCTGATTTGGGTTCAGTCAAACCACAACTAAGATTTTGCCTCTTTGAGAAGAGGACTTAAAAGAATGTAAATTTAATCTAATTGCAAACTTATTCTATAATGTAAGCAAAAGAAACTAATCTAAATCCTATCTCAATTAGGTAGATGAAAATCTAACCCAACTAAGAGAAAGATGATTAAATAATGAGAATTAAAATATGTCTGGTTTTAAATTAATGTTAAGCTAACGAAGAAATTCAATTAGCTCACATTTGTGAGTACCAAAACACATTCTATTGAGACCATTTGACTGAAATAATAAATCAACAACATTCCGGAAGAAATTCACAAAAATTGATATCGATTATCATATCAGTCAAACTAATAATTAAACGATAACCTGTGGAAAAAATTCACAACAAATTACTATTTAATAAATCAGTGTTCTAAGAGAGATTTCTGAGTAATGCTTACTCAGAAATCAGATTTTAATTCATAAGACAGAGATACAAAACAATTTGAGACAAATTATCCATATCAACAGAAATGCCAAAACATGAATAAAATGAAACAACAATTTTATTAAAATAAAAATGAAACTAGTATTTGATACAGAAATGCCAAAAATACCAGTTAATTGAATCCGCTTCTCTGATCCTGGTCTCTAACAATACTTTACATTACTTGAATTTCTGTTTTCAAAACTAGAGCTGCGGAAATGCAAACTCTGCCCATCATGCATAATACAAGACATAAAGCATAAACCCTCAATAATGTTCAGATCTGAAACTTTCTCTCCCCCCCATCTACAACTCTAAATTCCTAGAACAGAAATGCTTATAGAAGTCTGGAATTGCAGAGGAGAGCAGCCCTTTTTACATTTTGAAATCTGCAATCTATAATCCTCCCAAAAGTATTTTTAAAAGAGAGTTTGTTGAAGAAAAATCTGCCCAATCCAACTTTAATTGCTCAAAAATTCCAATCTTTAATTGCTGGAGTCTTCTCATTGATTGAAATATTTTTCCTCAATATCCCTTCTATTGTTTTTTCCTGCAAAAAGAAATTAAAATGAATTAAGATGCAACAATAAAATCCAAATATTATTTCTAACATTAAAACAAATCCAATCAAATTCTATTTAAATAAATAAAAAGGAAATTTGAGCTTTTTATTGATACTCATAATGATCTTAATTAACCAAGGATAATATTGATGCATGAATCTGCAATTAGAAGAGGCTGGGCAAATGAAAATGAAGAAAACAAAACTCAGAAAATTGATTTTATTTTTAGAAATTCGGAGCTTGATCTTCTGTCTGAATTTTGACCCAATAAATGATCAAATCTGTTATTGAAACCTCCTCAGAAATGTTCTCCTTGATTTTCTCTTTCCAATGAGCCGTCCTGGGCCTCATTTGGCCAAGTAAAACTCAATCTATGAGCCTCCAAAGTTGATGAGTCAAATCTGATGTAAATCAGGAAATTCAGTTGCTGGGCTAAAAATCAGAATTTAGTTAAAATCTAATCCTAAATTAGCCTATAATTGACTAATAATTAATTCTAATTTAATTTCTAATTATAAATTAATCTAATTAAATATTAATCTAACTAATTAATATAATTAACTATTTATAAACAAATTAATCTAATTAATAATAAATCTAATCAAATTAATTCTATTTTAAATATTTAAATATTAAATTAATTATTAAACTAAAACTAATTTAACATTATATTAATCTAAAACTATTCTATCACTAACACTAACTTAACATTAAAACTAACCAATTACTAACTAACTTACCTTACCATACTAATATTATATTAACTAAAAACTAATGTATTATTAACAATTAATTTAAAACTACACTAACTTAAAACATTTTAACATTATACTTATTTAAAACTAACTAACACTATACCTATGACAAACTAACACTACATATTTTTAAACTAACATAAGACTAACTTACCACTACTAACTTTCATATTCCACTAACGTTACTACTTAACACCATCGAATCAAATGAATGCGATTCAATCGCATCGGGGCTAACAAGCTTAATCGGATCGGAATAAATGAGTTTAAGTCATCGCATCGGAGGTGAAGGCCATCGTGGTTTTTAAAATGATGTGTCTATTAAACTTTCCCGATGCGATGTAATGTGCTATTAAAACTTCCGATGCGATTTAATTAATTTTTACTTTTATTTTATTTTTTTATATTTGTTTTTTAATATTAAATTTTAATTTAATTAATTTAATAATTAATTTAAAATTTAATGTTTAAAAATTAGTTTTTAGTTTTTTAATTTTATTTTAGTGATTTTAAGTTATGAATTTATCTAAAGCGCTGATTTACCTAGAACAACCATTTTGACATTTTGGATTTTTTTTTTTTTCGAGATTAGAAATTTATTTGAAAATTGGAAAATTGGAATAAATGACTGAAATCCCGATGCTTTATGATTTGGCTGTATAAGTAAAAATAAAAATTGTTAATAATAACTAACAAGGGGTTAATATTTAAACTAAATGCATCATTGAACTACGCATTTTTTAACCCAGGTGACATAATCGATTAGACTTCAAAGGAGTGCTATTTACAAACCGGTTGACCAAATGAGACGAAACAAGCGTCAACGGGAAGCTTATAAAAAAATGATTTCAACCAAGCAATCAAAACAAGAATCTAAAGAAAATAAAAAATTAACAAAATCGTAAGATAATTTGACTTAATAAAAATCCTAAAAGGTGCTTAGCCAAAAATTTTATAGAAAGGGTCCCCATTATTTGATGTGAACGAGCTAAAAATGGGGGGTTGTTGTACCATACAACAGGTATTGATGTTATCTTTCCTACATCACTTATAGTTCCAATCATGAGATTATTGCAAGAAGTTGGTAGTGAAGACGATGACAATCAGCGAAGGATCAATCAGATGATCCACCTTCAGCAAAAAAGAGAGAAAGTATCACAGAATGCTATTCAGTTGCAGGAGAAGATGAAGAAGATCTATGACGAAAGACCAAAGCAGAGAAGTTGCAGTTGGATGATGTGGTGTTGAGATGGGATGCAAGAAATGAGGACAAGGGGAAGCATGGTAAGTTTGACAACCTGTGGAAAGGACCATCTAGGATTTCAGCATACAGGGGACAAAATGATTTCTTGCTTTCAGAAATGGATGGCCAAGATTTCCCTGGAGGAGCAGTGAATGGTAGGATTTTCAAGCACTATCATTATTGAAGATAATGGATTAGAAACCATGTCACCATCATTGTATATACCATGTTATTTTTGGTCAGATTTCAGAATACACGGTCATTAAAGTTTGGGGCCCGAGGTGAAGGCTATAAAACTTGGATGATATGTGTATGGTTTGGCTTTATTTTAGTTTTCATTCTTAGTCTTGAGTCAGAGTCAGTCTGCATTGTGTCAGTTTTTAGTGTTTTTGACTCCATGCCCAATGGATAAGGCTACTTGGTCTACGGTGTTCTTGGCACCTCCAAGGAGCTACCATCCCCATTGGAGCCAATGTTAGTGTCAGTCTAGTCATACTGCCATCAGTGATCAAAATTGATCTTTTTCATTTGCATATTAGGAGTTCCATACCAATAAATTTCACCATCCTGCTAGGTCATGGATTCATTGATGGTAGTAATTTTTCATTAGTTTTCCCTCATGCCAAACTTGTTTATTCTCCTCTCTATGGTCTTTAATCTTGAGTTAATTTCACTTTGTGAGTCATTTTAGTAGGTCATAGGATGGGTCTCATTAGGTTCTAGGATCTCACCATGGTCGAATTAATGAGTCAAGTGTCAATAAATATCAGCAGGGTCATGAGGAAGTCAATAAACTCAAAGTCACAGCACCTGGGAAGATCAAAGAAATGTTTTATTCAGTTTGATGTAATTTTCACCTAAAAACCATGTTTTGAGGTGAAAACATGATACTTTGCCTTTATTATCATTTATTATGTAATTTTATGTCATCATATGTAATAAGTCACACTTCGAAAGCTGCTATCTCCACTAAGTCATCACCCTACCCTTCAGAGAAGTTTTCCACAACATTTTTAGTGTCAAATCATGTTCCAAGTATGTCCATCAGAAAGAGCCTAGAAGCAGCTTTCCAACGATATATTACACTCTCAAATCTGACTTCTGGATTGAAATTTATGCCTAAGTGAAAAAAGTCCTCTATACCCTAAACCCCCCTTTTTTCCCATTCCCCTCCTACACTCTATTTCATAAAAAAATTTAATTTTTTCCTTTTTAAAACCCTTATTTCGCTCATCCGATGGCTAAATCACATTATTAAATATTTTAATACACAAATCCGATGCAATTAAACCACTTCCCCTCATGCCCTTGAAACTTTATAATAAAGTTAAAGTTTCATATTATAAATACCCCCTCCCTCCAGTCGCAATCGCAATATATAACCACTTCCCCTCAATGCCTTTTAACTTTATAATAAATTTTAAGGTTTTATTAAAATCCCCACCATTCCAAACCCTTCCCTTCCCTGATCGCATCACAACAATTTACATATGTGCTCCGATTGGCCCTCGTGTGCACAAAAACTCCGATGCGATTGAGAGCTCCCGATTGTATATCTCCGATGGAAAACCCCCGATTGACCCCGCCCGATGTTATCCTAGCCGTCGATCTGCCCATCCGATCGGATGGCCCATACTTGATTAGCGCTTTCAAAGAATCCCTCCCAATTTTCCTCCGCCTAATGTAGTCCTGAGCGGTTGATCGCCCCCAACGATCCGACGACCCACAGCCCGTCGCTGCATCGGCATCAGCATTTTCACATATGCTTTGCTCCCGCTTCCCTTTTTACCTCCCAATTCCGATTGACCTTGGGTCCCGCCATATAATTCTCCGCCCATTCGTAATAAAAGGGCCTTTCCCTTTGTAAAAATAAAATTTTTGTTTTATTTCGATAATACAAAGAACTCACCCCATCGCATCGGCAAATCTATTGGCACATTATATTTTTCCCCTCCTTCATGCCTGATTCTGATTGCGATCGCGCTACACCCCGGTCCCACCTTGATCCCTTCCCCTTTTTTCAAAAGGAATTTAGTCTTTTCCCTTTGTAAAAAATGAAAAACCATTTTCATTTGTTTTCAAAGGGATTCCCCGCTCTATTATAGTATTACCCAATCACATCGGGATTTTTACGACCTGTCCCACTATCCCTATTCCTCCGATCGCTGATAGTGATTGTTCCATCGCGACACGTATTTTAAACGCTCCACTATATATTGTATCCCCTCTGCCCATTGGTTCCGATTGCGATTGTGATTCAGCCCCCACCTCCTCTCCCTTTGATCCTTCCACTTAAAAATGGGTTTCTCCCTTCACTAAAGGCATAATTTCATTTTATTTTATTTCAAATAATTTTATTTAAAAGTCAGTTTTCTTCAAATAAATAATGGAAAGAAAAAACAAAAGGGCCGAGAGCTAAAATGAGAAAGAGATTTCTATAGTAGCAGAAAAAATAGGGATCTGCTCTTCAAATTGTGTATTTTTTATTTAACAGCGTAACAGTGAATCTGCCAAAGTCATCAAATATAATGTTGTTCCTTTTTTTAGGTAGATTGTTGGTTCTCTTTTCTATCTTCGGATTTCAGTTCCTCAGGTGTTAAAATAGCTCCCTTTTCCTGTGGATCTATGTTCCCACATTTCATTCTATTTAATGTAATTGTAAATCATTTGTAAATCAGTCTGTAAATCAGTAAGTAGGGGAATAGTATGGAAATCAAGGAGGATGCTCTGCGCTCCATTGTAACAGTTTTGTACAGGGAATTAATAAAGAGATGTAGCTCTGATTTGTGGGATCCATGTGGTATGAATTTTAGCATTTGTTCTCTCCTTTGTTTTCATATGTAAATTGTTATCTGTACCATTCATTCATAAAAATCTCTATTTGAATTCTTTCAAGATAGAAAGGTAGAATCCATTTTTATGCTCTGCCTTAGGAAATCATTCAATATTCTGTGTTTTCTGCTGTTTGAAAAGGATCCATCTCCCATGCCCTTTTCATCTCCTCGCCAGTCTTTCCATTCCATCCTTAATTAAAATTTATTGCTAAAATTTCCTGCCTACCTTGCCCCTCGAAATACCCTGTATCCTGATTTAATTCCCTAGTTTCAAACTATCCCATTTGTCCCACACATCCCCGAAAAATTCATTCATTCATTAAAACATTTTCCCATTGTTATACCTAGCCTAATATCTGTCCATAATTGTACTTTGTTGAATATATTTTCATGGAGAGAGCCCTCTCTTGACCTTGTAGGGCTAGCTACAAGGCCGAGCGTGGTTTAGATGTTACCCTGATTTGCCTTTTTTCAACTTGAGGTTCAGATCAGGCGCTAACACATTCCACTACAGATTTAGTATCACCAATAACAGTAGGCTAAAACAGAAAATTTTCACAGAATGTACATACCACTATATAAATATTGTTTTCCTCCTGACCTTGAGCTTGTTTAACAACTCTCCCCTAAGTAGTGACCAATTCTTCCTTAGTGTAGACAACCACTTTGCAACACTAGGAATAACTTACTTAAGCTTGATTTCCCTCAGCTTGTTTCCATAACTGCTTCTACCTATTTCAGGATGTTTTTTCCCTTAGCCTACGCTTTGCTTTTGTTTTTTCCACAAAAGCTTCTTTTAAAACTATATTTTCCTCAACCTTGTTTTAATCTTACCTCTTCTCATTAACTTCACGTTTTATTAGGGATTTTATTAGATATTTTTCTCCCATCTAATAAATTTTATTTTATTTTATTTTTCTCGAAGAATTTCTAGAGAATTTTGGAAAAGTCTTGAGAATCTAGTCCATCCTCATGGATCATAATTCCTGGTCTCAATTTACTTTGTCTTTATACAATAATATAATTTCCACATTTATATATTAATTCCCACAAAACAAAAATTTCGTCCTCTAAAACAAAAATTTCGTCCTCGATGTTGCCAATATTTCTGTTTATTTATTAAATAGTGATGATTATGTTTCTTTCATCATATCTTTCTACTCCTAGGTATCTTCCTCAGGTGCAAAGTGATTCCACTGCACTTTCACTTGAGCTACTGTTCTATTCCGAAGCATGGTTTCTTCCTACTCCAATCTACGAAGTAGTTTTGGATGAAAGTTCCCTTCTTTTTCAATGTGTATCACAATCCAATCAATCATGTCAACAAGTTCATGTACATAATTTTTTGTTTCAATAAGGAAGTATGGAAATCATTTTAATATGACTAATTACAATGATTTTGTAAGCTCACTCCAACCCTAAAATGCCCCAAAATATAGCCAACTATCGACATACAATGTCCTTTTTGTGAAGTTAAATCCTTAGATATACTTTATCTCCATCTTTGAATTCTCTGTGAATTATTTCATAACTCTTCTGATGAGCTCGAGTTACTTTAATATTCTTCTAAATTCTTTCCAAAGTGTGTTTTCACCTCATGTAGTAGTTCTAGTACTAGGACCAATTTGTCCTTTTGTTGACTCCAACTAAGTGGTGCATGGCCTTTTCTATCATACAAGGCTTCTGACTGACTTATGTCACTGAAAGTCTAATAATTGGGTTTTATCTATCACATACTTGCCCAGTATGTCTTCTAATATTTTCTTTGTTATTTATATATGCCTATCTATTTGAGGATGGTAGTTCAATTTTGTCACCATTCTTCCAAACAGGATTCTCCCAAAAGTATATATAATTTTGGCATCTCTATTAGAGATAATTAATTTTGTGTTTCCATCGAGTTAAATATTTCCTTCCTGAATCCATTAATTTTATGGTTCCTTGGAGTTAAATATTTCTTTCCTAAATCCATTAGTCACTTGTACTATTCCAACGGTGGATTGTATAGGGAGAAAGTGTGTTTTTTTAGTTAGAGTGTCCAATACTCCCATAATTGTTTCATGTTGTTACTTGATACTTTGCAGTCTTGAATTAAAATCCATTGATACCACTTTTTTCTTCTTTCGTGACCAAATAAAATTTTCTTCAAGGTTGTTATCATCTTTGAATAACCTGGATGACCTGCATCAGGTATATGATGGTATCCATATAATATTTCATGTTTCAAAGTCGATACATTAGAATTATATACTCTTTACTTGTAACAATTAGTCTTTGCTGATTTAGAATCTATCATGCAATTTCATCTTGCTGAAATTTTACATTTTGAGGATCTTGCAACAATTATCCTTGAATTTGTTCTTCTACATCAATTCTTACACTACTACTTGTATATGTCAAAATTTTATGAGCCTGTCTACTTAACAGATCAACAATTCAATTTTGTTTTCCTTCTATGTTTCATTTTCATATTAATGTTACTGAGGAATTTAACCACCTTGCTTGTATGGAATTTCAATTTTTTTGAGTACCAGAATAATCATGATTTGTTATCAATAACTTTTCCTTACTAGTAGATACTATTTCCCTATTTTTAGGTTATTTATAACATCATTCAACTCTAAGTCATATACTGAATAACTCTATTCATGTTGCTTTGAAAATCAATTTTCGAGATTACTAAGCTATATTCGGTATTATATTGCCACAATACTTCTCTTAGCCTTTCTTAGTTTGATCAACAACTTTCAATATCGGTGCATTGTTAAATTTATGTTTTAGTTCTTCAAAACTACCTTGATAATTAGCTTTCCCCTCATGTCTCCACTCTCCTTTTAATGCAGAAAATCATTCCACAATTTTATAGTATTATTCAGAAATACGCCTAAATGGTTGTATTGTTGGTACCTTATTGGGTAGATTCCAATTCAATATTGCGTGTATTTTTATTTTTTTTGGATCTACCGCCAATCCATCCTTAGAATTTAAAATTCCCAATTCTTGAATCTTGGTTGTGTTAAACTCGCATGGGCTAAGTTTTTCATATAGTTAACATTTTCTAAGTATTTGCAGCACTATGGTACAATGTACTTGTTATTGTTCTTCGTTATTGGAGTATACCAAAATATATTCTATAAACTCTCATACAACTTGTCTAATTTTTTATGTAGAATATTGTTCATTAATTACATGAATGTAGGAATGTAGCAGAGGCATTGTAAGGTCACAGGTTAAACTTTCAACCTCACAATGTTCTTATCTATTTCAGAAGGTTGTCTTATAGATGTCTTTCTTCTTTTTTACAACAACATTCACGCTCCCCGGGAGTCACACTTGGTTTATGGTAACCCTTGTTTAACAAATTTTGTAATTTAAGTTTTAGTTCTAATTTTTCAGTAGTATTCATTTTATACATCCTTGAAGTTTTTCTAGAATTATATTTTTGAATTTCTTGATTGTAGATAAGTCTTCAACATACTCATTTCTGTTGGACGTCCCAGGTCCTCAATTGGTCAGCATACTTGACAACCTTTTTCTTGTTGTCTGTTTTAGTTGTAATGTAGAAATCTATCTAATGGTCAGTGGTTTTTGTTTTCCATTAACTATAATATATTTTCCTACGTCGTCAGTGCATGTCCCTATTTTTCTTTCCAAGCAATTTACCATTTCTTTCTGTTGTTCCATCTAATCCATTCCAACTAGAAGATCATAAGACTCTAAAGGAAGGATGTATGTTTGGAACTTTGTACCATATCCATTTAAATTTTCACATATTCTGGCTAGTTTATGAGTGGATTTCTTCTTTGTTTCTATAACTAACTATACCAGTCAAGAGTATTGAAATTTTTCTATTTTTAAACTAACTTTTTCCACTATCTTGAAGTTGATATAACTTAATTATTCTACTGGATCAAGTAAAAAAGACACAGGTTGGTCAGAATTTATATCTTCACTTTCAATCATGGCTAATTGATATTCATTTTATGTGTCTTTGATGCTTTCTCTCTTTTTCTCCTTCTCTTACTTCTGCAATTTTTTTAGCTGATCGATCCTATCTTTAAATTTCTATTAGCACAGTCAAGCTTTTAGAACAACCTCTTTCATATTTTTACAATTTTCAATTTCAATTATTTCTTTGTAGATGGTGGGGTAGGGAGTTCAGAATCGTTGTACTTTGGCATTTTCTTTCCTAATGTAAGGCGCGTAACAAAGTAAATTTGTAATGTTAGTCACAATTTCTTCAATAGTGAGTTGTCCTTGCCTTAGCTCATACCTTTTTATTGGTTATTTCATCATAATACCTCTCATTAAGGTATCCAGATTTGAATTTCTCCTGAAATTCTTCCCATGAAATAGTTTTTTTTCATCAAGAAAGTGTATAATTTTGGCCTTTTTCCACCAAAGTGTGGCTTTACCTTTCCGCTAGCAAACTGCCAATCTTGCTCTCATATTTCTTCTCTATTCATATACCTAGAGTTATTTGACCATGTTTAGGAGGCAGGTTTACACATCCCTTTCATTCTCTTATGTAAATATTAGAGACTTAATTTTATTTTCGAATTATTCCTACAACCCCTTTTTATTTTGATCTTTAAGAATATTCTTCCCCACTCTCGGACCTCTCTCAATTGTGTTTTGTTTCATTTTGAAACTAGAATTGGAGGCTAATTCCCTTATCAACCTCTCTTGCTCAATACTTGTCTGCAGCAACTGTTCATTTCTAGTCTTTAGTTGAACCATTTCTTGCTGCAGTATAATTTTCATCATTTTAGAATTTGTATCTAGTAGGGCCCCTCCCTCTCGTAGTTGTACTTACAACTCTTCTCTTCCAGTCATGACAACAAATCTACTTTTCATTTAGTAATTTTTTCACTAATTTCAGCTACACAGATATCAATTAGTAATCATAATTAAAACTTTAAAATGACTTTGAGAGAAGAATTTTTTTTTTGTGTTGAGACCCATAACCCTAGAGTTTTAACATGGGCTGTGATACCATTTGTAACAACTCCCATTCACCCAAAAAAAATTCATTTTATTGTCATTTTTTGTCATGACAATTGTCCTCTTTCAACACACATAGTTCTTAAAATGTGTCCTTGTTTCTATTTTCGAATTAGTTCATGATTCATTTGTTCTATTCTATAGGACTTACTCATTTTGCAAATTACTAAAAGTTATATTTATTTTTTCATTAAATATCCTATATCCTTTAAGTCCTTTTCTTTATTGTACATGTCCCCATCATGTCTTTTAGCATTTCAACTATTACATTAAAGCTAAATTAAATTTTTCCTTTCAATTTCATATTACCTTTATTTTAATTGGGATATTTTAATACATGTTCCTCATCATGTGTTTCTTTAACTAAAAATATTTTATAACATAATAGTGTAATAAATCTATAACTTACCAATATGAATATACTCACCACAGATACCTTTATTTACCTTTAAAATATACATCATCACCAATTTAACTAACATGGGTATGGTATGCTAATGTAATATTAATCCCCCATTTGTAGCCTATACATTTTACGCATATACCAATTGATTTAATGGTGAAACTTTATACGTTTAACCCTTTTTCCAATTGAACTAAATATATATGTCTTACCTCTATGCTTATGAACTGGATGGTATCCAATCCATATGATTCATTCCATAAGCTACGAGTCCTCCTTTACACTTTGTCATTTGCGGTCAATAAGGTCTATGTTTTTAACCTTTAATAAATCAATTATATAATTTGTATATTCATAACCGAAAAAGTGAAATTCATAACCCAATAGTAAAAATTGAATTTATTACTATTTCTTCATACTATATGTAGGAATCAAAATATGGCTTACCCCACCCTTCATTCATTATCTTCCTAAACTTATTATATACTTTACCGTATGATCTATAAGGTTTATACATTTGACTCATATTAACCAACGTATTTGATATACAGCAATTATATATTTCATAACCCAACATATATAACTGAAATATATTACGACTTCAGTTAATTTATCATAGAACAAGGTTTGTATTAATTCAACTTAATGGTTGTGAACATTAGTTTCATTTTCAACAATATTTAATCCACTCGCTATTGTGCCCATTTCACATTTAATCTCAATTTGCAACCTTATCTTATCTCTAGTTATGACAATTAATTGAGGTACTTCGTTACCTTAACTTCACGTGGTCTCGGTAACTCTAGCGAACATATGTATGTTGAATATTTCTATCATTGACAATGGATATTTCCTGATAAACCTAATTTCATTGGATGACCTGCATTTTTACATTCAATGTTTTCCTTTGTTCAGGAATTTGGCCGAAATTCTACAGAGGTTATGAACTTATTCTACGTTTTTGTGAGAAATATATATGTATTTGGAAGATGTCTCTCTGTAAAAAATGTGACTCACCTATTGTAAAAATTTGCGAGGATTTATGGTCCTAGTTTGTATCTTCTTTCTCGAAACAAAGCTCTATATATAATGTACATGTAATGTATCCTCGTAGGCCCTCTTTTCCTCTTTTTGATTTGGTAATTTAGTTACAGTGTTTTCGTTTTGTTCCTTTATTATTTCATTTCTGTTTATTTAATTTTGGAAATGAAATGGTTTTTACAAATTACTATTCTAGTCTATGGCCCCTTCTCACATTCCTCCTTCCTCAACTTCCCAACTAAGGCCATGAGAAATAATTATCTAAGCATCACACCTCTGTAATTTTCTTGGTTTTTCCGCTTATAAATTCTTTTCCATAATTTTTTTAACTCTAAGACATTTCTGGGTTTTCATTTTTGTTTCTATTCCGTGTTATAGTTTTCCCCAATTTTTATTACAATCCCCATTTAGTTTTCGAAACCTCTATTCGATATTTTCTCTGAATCTCTATCACAAATGAAATTTCGACAGTATATTTTTAAGAATATTATTAATATGGTTAGTAAAATTTAGAAGTTATCATCCTTATACCATACCTGTATTTAGCCTTCTCGCTATGGTTATCATTCTAACGTAATATGACCCAGAATTCCATTTGTTTAATTTAACTCCTGTATTAGTATAGCTAACTTAATTTATGTATATCATATACATTTTGTCTGGGTTCCAATATAGTTCTTTGTTTTATGTTTCCACTTCAGAGAGATGATATATATATATATATATATATATATATATATATATATATATATATCAATTTCTTTGTATTTCATTTTTATTTTTTCGTTATTTATCTATATGCAAGCGTACTGGCCTATGACTGAATTAAAAATTTTCCATCCTTTGTTGAAAATTTTCGTATTCATTACCTTATTGTAATTTTGTAATTATAAGCATGTCCCTTCCAGGTGGAATTTTATTTCTATAATTACATCACAGAACTTGAAATTTTAACTCTACATCCCCAATAGTGGAGTTTTGGTTTTGTCGATTTTATACTTTTTCTTTTCTTTGTGCGTGAGCATTTTAATATACGTCTGAATTAGAATTCTTCTCTTCGTCTATTTGTAAAATGTACAAATTTTACTTAATTGAAATTTAGATATTATAGACCCCTGTATTCAGTGAATTTTCAGTGAATTTTGAGTAACCTTACGATATAGTACCACTCTCGTATAGAGAAATTTAGATTTTTCAATTATATAATGATAATGACACAATGAAATGATTTTCTCTTTTATAAGAATTAATTGAATTTCCCATAATTCAATTTCTTATAAGCCATAATATTGAAATTTATATAGTTGCAATTTATTATATCTCTCTCCTAGAATTTGTATAATATTGGTTAACCATGTTTAGCTAGCCAAATCTAGATTTTCCCCTGTCTAATTTCCAGAATTATGTAATTTTCCGCATTGAACTAAATTCTTGTTTAAATTCAGTTTACTCGATTTTTTTTTGCAGAATGTTGAAATTAAATACATTTCATTGTGCTTATTTAATAAATTTTTTATACCGCTAATCAAGTGAAAATTGTCATAAAAATTCGCTGCAAATTATTTTTCAACTTGACAAGTATACCCACCTTCGTCAGTTTAATCAAACCAAGGTTTGAAGTTTCATTCCTGATTTTAAATATAATTATAATTCTTATTCACTGATTTTAATTTACATGTTCTGCATTTAACCATTTGTTTTTGTTGCATTTCACAGTGGAATGTACTTCTTTCGAACATATTTTGTCAATTTTGCAACATGTAACTCCCTTCTTCTAGGTTTGTTACACTTACAACTACAATATTTTAGATAATTTATTTATTCTGTTGAATTTTCTCGATCTTTAATTACTGTCCTCTTCACTATAGGTGCCAGAAGGAATTTCTCGAATTTAAAGAGATAATTACTGGTATCCCCTGACACTGTACATACTCTTTAATTTGTTAGGAAATGTTTTTCAATTGAATTTATAACTTTAATCGTATGGTTTATTTCATGTTTGTCATAATGTCTTCCCACCATTATATTATTCTTTTTCGACCAATAGTCAGATTACCCGACCGTTAACATGATACTTTTTTAGGTCGGTCAACAGCACAATAGAGGCTCTTCCACCATCTATTCCATTCTACATGATTTATTATCATTAATTGTACATTTTTTTAGAATGATTTTTCTGTTGTATTTATAACATCATACTGTATATTTCACTTATAATTTTCTTGGTACTTTTTCATCCTTAATTCCACTCGAGGATTTTCGTTGTACTTCAATGTATATATAAGGTAGATAATACATGTTTATATTTGTATATATATCATTTTAACACATGTATGACTGAGTTTTTCATGCTTTGAATTTTTCTATATTCTCCATTCTACAACATAGCTTAAATTATGCTTTTCATTCTTATTTGAGATATATATCAGCATTGAATAATTTCAGACATGTACTTTTAATTTATAATATCTGTATAGAATAGCTTAGCTACTTATATTAATGAATTACAACATCATGGTAGTTAGTTCTAATATGGATCTAATTCCAGGCTATCTGTCTAGAATTAGTTCTGTTAAGAATTTTTATGAGTGCTATATGCATAGAGAAAATTTTGATATGCATCTTAAGGTAATATAGCTATACTTATTGTACATATACTGAAATCCTTTAGTTTAACTCTATCTTTTTAAATTGGACTTGAAAAACATATTTATGCCCTGAGGAAGGGTTTAGAGATTCTGTTTGTTTTTCCTCTACTTCTAACAAGTATATGTAGCAATATAGTTAACTTAACTATATTCCTTTATAGTTAGGACACTTTCAAATACATACAACAGTTAAATTTATGAAACAAGACATTGTACAATACACATAAAATATATAATTTAATTTCCATAAATTCCATATAGAATTTATAAAACACTAAGTTTTCCGCATTCCACTAGAGATTTAGTATCACCAATAACAATAGGCTAATGGAGAAAATTTTCACATAATGTACATACGACTGTATAAAGATTGTTTTCCTCCCAACCTTAAGCTTATTCCACTGCTCTTCCTTGAGCAGAGATCAATTCTTCCTTAGTATAGACAACCCCTTTTTCACATTAGGAATAGCTTATTCAAGCTTTCTTTCCCTCAGCTTGTTTCCATAAGCATGTCCAGTTACTTTGGGATGATGTTTTCCTTAGTCTAGGCTTTCCTTTTGTTTTTTCCACAAAAGCTTCTTTCAAAACTAGTTTTTTCTCAGCCTTGTTTTAATATCACCTCAACTCAGTAACTTTCCACTTTAATCATGATTTTATTAGATCTTTTTCGCCCATCTAATAAAATTTATTTTATTTTATTTTTCTCCAAAGATTTCTAGAGAATTTTAGGAAAGTCTTGGGAATATAGTCCATCCTCATAGATCAAAATTCCTGGTCTCAATTTACTATGTATTTATAAAATAATATAATTTCCACATTTATATATTAATTCTACCAATTAATATATCCATACATAATTTATTTCTTAGGTCCACCCGACTTTTATGTTTATTTCCCATTTATAGAATGCTGAAAATAGGGATCTTACAAGGGTAAATTACATGGTCCTCCTGATAATATTTTGAAGCACATGCATATAATCCCAAGGATTCAAAGTCTATTTTTTTTCAAAGAATAAGCTATGTTGCAAGGATGACATGCCAAAGTCAAGAGTTGTGAAAATCCCAATAGTTTCAATAGCCATGAAGCGTTTAGAGGATACATGGACCAAAAAATTCAAGGAGGAATTATGAGGTCTATGACTTAGCATAGCCATGGATGGATTCACGCCATATTCCCTTAAAAACAACAACTATTTTGTTTCTACTATATTAGTGATTAACAAAAATATCCCCTCACAATCATCTTTGAAGAATGAACATCTTATGTTGCCTCGCATAATCCATGGTAGAAGACAAGTGAAGAATATGGATGTCTACTTACAACCATTGGTAGATGAATTGAAGTAGTTATGGGGAGGAATACATGTATAGATGTATCAAGGCCCATCACAACAGGGATGTGTTTTATGTTGTATGGCATAATATTGACACAAAATATTGAGGTTACCTTAGACTCAACTAATTCATTGTGCTAGTGAAACATAATGCCAATAGTTATAGGTCCTCTCATAAACTGAACTTGACTAAGATTATGGTAGAACCCTTATAGTATTATTAGATGATTCCTTGTGAGGGGGATATTATCTATTGGGATAGTATTGCAAACATTGTCTAACCCAGTGACTATGTGCCTCGACACCAATATGAATAGTGAAAGCACATATTTATCCAACCATGACTCTCCCATGGTTAGGCAATTTCACTCTATTTGAGAGCAAAGAATTCTTGAACTTTCAATCGATTCTCAATCCACATGGGTTTTCTTTTTGGAGAATAGGTTGCTCCATTTCTCAACAATCCTTTCATTCATTCATACAAAGATCGAGAACACTATGGTTGACATAGATAACACTTAAATACATGCCATCCATTGAGAATGATAGCCATTATTCCTATATTTAGGGTTTAAATAAAAAAATAGGTTTTATGTTCCTTTATAACAAAAATTTGTACATATCTCACAATGTAGCTTTCCTTAGCTGGTGAAGCACTGAGAAATCGTCTTTGGGATCCTGTCACTCTTTTTTAATAGTAGAGAATTAAACAATGTATTTTGAAAATTGTTCCTGTCATTCACTTTTAATATTTTTACGACAAGTTAAATTTAACAATAGAGAATTAAATAATGTATTTAGAGAAATGCTCATGTCACTCTCTTTAAGTTTAGCAATAGAGAACTAGACAATGCATTTAGAGAATAGATGAGTGTGTTTAGGTAATTTCATAACCACAAATTTGGAAAAATCAATTTTACTAGCTTCTTGTTCACAAAAATTGCAAAAGGTTTCTTCTATAAACTAGCAGGATTGTGTCTACAATTTATTCTTGTAAAATAATGTTCATATTAATTTAGATGAATGTGAAATTGTCATGAAGGCGTAGTTAAGGCGGGACAATTGTCAAATAACCTCAATATGCTATGATGGAAAGTTTCCATTCCACTTCCCAAAGGGTAAGAATATCCTATCATGAAAGCTTCCATTTCACTTTCCCAACAATTACATAAATGGTAATGTCATTACCATTAAATGTAATAATTTCAATAGTTATATTAGTTTCACTTACCAGAACTTACCACTATATGCCACCAATTAAAGTTATCACTCATAAATATATTCTATTATTGATAGAAAATCAATTCATAAACTTATAATTCATGATATCTATAACCCATAATCACATACTATTGCAAAATTCAACATAATATTATTTATTTATAAACTTTGTAAATATAAACAAAAACTAATTGTTATAACACCTAGTTATTATCATAAATGTTATTATTCTAGAAACTAGTTCCCTCTAGAGTTTTTAAGGTTATAATTATGAAGATTAATAGGATTGATGTCTTAAGAATTATGGGTGATATGTGGAAAATATATATTACAACAGTTATAAATTACAAAGGTCATAAAAAAATATCTAATAACGAAATAAAGATATTATAAAATATTAAAATTGTAATTTCAATTATTAAAAGTCCACTTATTAGGTCCACTTAGTACCACTTGTAGGAAGTAATTCCACGACACATCACTATGATATACCTTCCTTGTTTATCCTTAAATAGGAAATTGAGGCACAACAAATCTATTTTCCACCACTCTCATATGTGTCATTAATGAAGCACATTTTTTTAATCCTCTCATTGCTGGTTAATCTCAATAGGTGGAAATTAACAAGTGGGGGAGTAAATTTTTAATCACTTTGTAAATTTTTAATTTAAGAATGTTTTAATTATGTGATTTATATATGTAATAATGTTAGTAGTGTGAATTTCATTCATTAATATAGTGGTCTTGAAGAGAAAAATGAGAATAAATTTTGTAATTTTTAAAATAATTAAAATTCTCAATTCCAATAAAATAATCTTTATTAAAATAATTAAATATATATTTTTTTAAATATTATAATATAAAATTAACAAAATATTATATTAATTATTACAAATATACGACAACACTCAACAAAAATTTATTTAAGGAACAAATTCAATTTATAAAGAAATGCAAATGTTCTTGCAATTGGAAATTCCAAGAATATATCATATAAAGAGAAAATTCAAATTCTGTAAATGGGTTCATATTCCAAAAATATCTCAGATAAAGAGCAAATACAAATTTTATAAATAAATAACCATTTTACACATTCCAAGAACGCAATCCAATGCATCAAAGGCTTATGAATCACTAAAACAACGCTTCACTGATGGGAATGTCTTTTAATAGCAACAACCTCCTTAAGGAACAACTCCATGCAGAATACACATAATGTACCAAATATAATGCGTCACTCATAACACACATAATCTACTAACTTAAGCTAATGGTGAGAACCAATTTATTTCATTGAGATTATTTTTGTGATGGTGTGGAGGGGAGAGAGGGGAGTTTCATATTGCGGGCTACCTTTTTCCATGCAGGGCGAGAAGAGATGTCTTCCCACCATGCATGCACATTGCTTCTAGAAAAAACCAGATGACCCTTTCCAATAGCATTTACCAAATAATGGAGGTAAGGTAGATGTTGGAGATCAGCTAAGGTAAAGGAATCTCCAGCCAAATATTTGCTCTTAGACAAGCACTCATCATACACATCCAATACTTTACCCAACTTCTCCAGGCTCCTATCTAGCAGCAGCTGGTCAGTGGAGCCTAATCCTTTCATGGGATTTATGAAAACCTGCTCCATAATCACATAAAATGGAGGATTGAATTGCTGCGACTCTACCTCGCACCACTGTTCAACCACCGCTTGCTCTTCCATGGTTCTCCCCAAAAGATCACAACTACTACCTTGGAATTTCTTAGCCAAATACTTCACTATTGCTCTGGACTCTGCAAGCATGCCAATTCTTTAAAAAAAAAAAAAAACCCTAATACATATAATTCACTGAAAATACAAAGTTAACTTTAATATAATGTAATATAGCATTTCAAAACAAAACCCTAATACATTTTAGTGACCCAGCTTTCATTTAATTCACTAAAAGTAAAAACCCAACTTTAATATAATGTAATTTAGCATTTTACTATTAACTAGATTATTCTTCCTTCCAATATTAAAGTTTGTAATTTTAATATATTTAATCAACTAAAAGCAAAAAAGGCAACATTAATATAATGTTGAACGAATCAATTTTATATCCAATGCAATTTTGAAACACTTGACTAAAAGAAAAAAGCGAAAATTATTATAATGTAATATATCATTCCACAATTAGAAGAAATCATTCTTTCGTCTAAAAGCTAGTAATATTAATACACTTAATTAACTAAAAACAAAAAAACAAACTGTAACCTAATGCAATATAACATTTCACATTTAAACTAAGCATTCTTCCTTCCCAAACCTAAACCAATATTGATCATTCTTAGTTCCATATCGAGGCAAGCCCAAACCTAACCTAAACGAATGTTAAAAAAACAGTGTAATATTTCCTTACCGATGAAGGTAAGGGCCCCATCTTGAACGGCGGGAATCTGCCCAAACGGCTGGAAACATGAAACACAATGAATAAAGAAACCTTAAAGCATGTCAATGATGATAAATAGTTACGTACAATATATACATAGAATATTGAATATATACCTAGAACACAACTTACATTAATCGAGAGAAATGGAGGCCGTTTGTGATCCCCAGCGAGAATGTCTACAGGGATGAGCTGGTACTCCACTTCTTTTTCATTTAAACATGCGAGTACTGTCGCTGTGCACGCTGAGAAAGGGAGGCCAAATACCTTAATCATTTCCATGAAATACGGCACTGATCAGTTGAATCCACTTAAACAAACCACACTTACAACGTGAATATTCAGCACTGGTCAGTTGAACCCATATTCAGGTTATGTCAGTATGAATATATATAGGCTACACAATGTGAAAGAGGAATGGTATCTAACCTCGCAACGTGTAATTTCAAATAGAGAGATGTGTCACAGTATCAAGCACATCCTAAAGTGGTACAAAAGCCTGTCCAAAAAATTGAGAGATCAGGGATGCTCAGAGTTTTTCCATTGGGAGAAATTTACCTAATTTCTGGGTCTTTCTCTGCGTACTTAGAAAACGACGAGGTTCACGACCTCCACACAACGGAAACCCGATTACAGATTGTTTGGGCGCACTTTTCCACGGACGTTGCCATTTCTTGGAAAACTTTTGCAGCGGAAAATCGATCATCAATAACAACTGTATTACGTCTGAACTCATCTGCCAATGTCCCCGTGGCGCCCTAGTGGGGAGCTCGACGCATTGGATTCGACTCAATTGTCAAATATTTGTACAAATGCTTAATGGAAATGGATTAAATATTTATCGTACACTGTCACGAACCATATGAGTGAAAATTGAGAGCTATGTTTTTGTAAAACTCAATTACGACCTGTAACATTTGACAACTGTCGGCAGCGAACATTGTATTATCGACCTGTAACATTTGACAACTGTCGGCAGCGAACATTGTATTATATTTTAATTTAAATATGATTATTATTAGTTTAGGGAGTGAAAATTGAGAGCTATGTTTTTGTAAAACTCAATTACGACCTGTAACATTTGACAACTGTTGGCAAAGAACATTGTATTATATTTTAATTTAAATATGATTATTATTAGTTTAGGGATGTTTGTGGGACAATTAAGTTTATTAAAGCATATTTACTCTATCTTTAGAACTAATGATTTTTTTTTTTGGAAAAAACATGTTTCCATTAGACCCACCTAAACTATAAATAATAATTATCACACTTTCAGTTACTACATTTACATAGAGTAAAATAAAAATTTCTGTCACACTTTCACTTACTAGATTGAAAACTGAAAACTATGTTTCTGTAAGAGTCAATTACCACCTGTAACATTTGACATAGCTTTGGCAGCTACATAATAAACTGATATATATAATTCCTATACTTGTAAAAAAATATATCAATTTTAAGTAAATTATTTAAATATCATACTAAACATTCTTTAAGGAGATAGATCGCATTTAAGTAAATTATTTAAATATCATACTAACTAATTACTCACAAGACATTCTCTAAGGAGATAGATCGCAAATACCTTTTTCATTTGTAAAAGGTCACTCCCAACTGGCCATGTGTCTTCTAAGATGACCAACATTTCATTTCCAACCTCCACCATGAATTTGCAACCTATCTCTCGTCATTTAAATAACTCTCGGACCACTCGGTTAGATATCCTGAGACGACTTATTTAGAGTCCATCGTTAGGTGGTTTAAACGGCTCGGTTACAGTCGACCTACTTATCCATCAATTCATCCTCTGTCAATTTAAACAGTTTGTTTAATGTATATTTTTACATTAAAAACAAATTACAGTTAGATTATTTTTATCGAGAGGTGAGAGATGCTTTATACTGTAGTATAGGATATATGTGTAGATGTAATGTAAACATTTTACATACCTTAAATGTAATGTAAGTAAACATTTGAAATAGTAAGAACACTCACAAAAAAATATGGTAAATAAAATAAAATAAACATTTTTTATAGTTACTAGAGAAATATGGTAAATAAATAAAAATATAAATAAATTGGAGATATAACAAATAAATAAAACCATTTTTTATATTTACTCAATGAACCTTTTTATATTTATCAAAACTAAAAAAGGATATTTTATGTAGGTAATGCCTAAATAAAATAAATAATATCAATATAAATAAAATAGGAGTTATGGTAAATAAAAAATAGAAATAAATTGAAGGTATGGTAAATAAATAAAACATCTTTTTATATTTAAGCCATAAACCTTTTTATATTTACGAAAACTAAAAAAGGTAGTTTTATTTAGGTAAAGTCTAAATAAAAAAGTATGGTAAATAAATATAAATATAAATAAACCGGATGTATGGTAAATAAAACAAAAAATAAAACCACGTTTTATATTCACTCCAAAGGTATGGTAAATAAATAAAAATATAAATAAATTGGAGGTATGCTAAATAAATAAAACAAAGTTTTATATTTACTCCATAAACCTTTTTATATTTACCAAAATTTAAAAAAGGAAATTTTATTTAGG
Source organism: Pinus albicaulis (assembly GCA_034641835.2). NCBI lineage: Eukaryota > Viridiplantae > Streptophyta > Pinopsida > Pinales > Pinaceae > Pinus > Pinus albicaulis. The sequence goes on along the minus strand of CM076572.1, from coordinate 289,636,421 downwards.
TGAAGCCTATGGGCCAAATACCATGAAACAAATTATTATTAATACCATGGTAAATGAAATGGGTATGGTAAATAAATATAAATATAAATAAATGAGAAATATGGTAAAAAATAAAACCTCTTTTTATATTTTCAGGTAAACATGTAAATCACTTCTCTACCTAAATATATAAATTTAACACAAAATAAAGTGTTGAATTGTATTTGTGAGAAATCGTCTATGTGATAGCGTGAAGAGTGAAATAATATTTGTGACCAAGGATTTCAAAAGGTGTGAGGAGTGGAATTTCAGGTTTGATTTTGTTTGCTACTGCATTTTATTTCAACTCCATGGATGCGATCATGTGTAATGAATCACTTTTACCACCAAATTAGAATGATTTAATTTCTTCCTTGCCTGAAACCTTGCCCCACTCTGAAACAAACTGATTTAAAGAATCTATTTCTAAATGTGTAAAAAACCAGCATACATCCATCTTAACTCCGAATCTATCAAGCATCAAGAGGGGGATCAAATATTTCCTCAAATTTTACATTTAAAAAAGAGGTTCTAGATATTTGATCCCTCTAGTCACTTATAGTTAAGATGGATCTAGGCTAGTATACCTAGATCACCTCACTTAGAGTCAGTCCATTCTTATCGGGCTCAATGAGCTCTCTCAGAGCCACCCCAACCTAATCTTCCCCAAATAATCACGTAGATTTTCCCTGTCATCATCCACTTCAAATAACACGCTTAGATCTAGCATATCCTCATTGACCTCATGTGTGAGTGAAAATTATTTTGTAATGAGTTCCCTAATAAACTTGAAGTCATCTAATTCACTTGCAATGATGGGAAAATCCTTCATTTCCTACTCTTTTGTGACTACCAATGATTCTTGTTCAAATTCCTTTATTACAATATCCACAAATTTTTGCAAAATGTCCCAAGGCTCACTCAAAAGAGAAAAAAAATTCATTTAAGTTAGGAAAAAAATAGAACTTAAATTTACACATCAAGCACATTAATGAGAAATGACCAAAGCATTTAGTTGTTATTCCTTTATTTTGCAGAACTTGCCATTAATCATATGAGACGTTTAAGAGGGATTTCTTCCATTTTTATGTCTTTTCCACATTGCCTCTTTGTTTGTGCTTTTTAAAGGCCTTTTGATAACATTCTTTGTTAATGTAACAAAGGGACATAGATTCAACATCATAGAACACTAGTGTAACCTTCCTTTTGAAACCTAAAATGGAAACCAATTCATTTAAGCACCATTTGGATTCAGCATAATTCTTCAAAAAAATGGCGACATGAATGTAGGAACTTTTAAAAACTTCCTCGATTGTAGAAGACTTCAACTCCACAATGAATCTCCTTTTGAACAAGGAAGACTTGTAGTCTACAACCATTAATTTTGAAAAGGTTATAGATGATGCTAGCAAGGACCTTCTTGACACCAATCACCTTATGATCTATGAAGATGTCATATTATAACTCTCATTTTATCGCGATTATAAGTATCCCTACAAATAGAAATGGATATGGCATCATATAGAAGTGGGGGGATTTTTCAACTATGAGAGATATTGATGAAGCAATGCGAAAATATTGACAAAAATGAGCAAAGGGCCAAGATAGTATTTAAAGAAGTATACCAAAAAAAATTGGACACAGATTGATGTATTTCATTATTTTTAATGTAACATTCATATACAATTCCTTGACAAGGGATTGAACTAACATAATAACATTTATAATAATAAAAAATTTGAGCATTCCAAATACTATAGGGAAGTGGAACCACTTACAACAAATTTTGATTGGTCATGCTACTGAATATTCATTCAGGGAGGACAAGGTCATTCTAAGAACATTTCCATAATATTTTTGTCTTATGATTTCGTTAATAATATTGTACTTAATAATATTCTTAGAAGTGAAGGCATTGTCTATGTTCTTTGGTAACTTAACCAACTACAACACGTTGAGTTGTTTGAGTACGAAGCTTTTAAGAGGATTCCATATTCCTTTGTTAAGTTAAACAACTTCCAACATATTCAACTAATTACATGTCAAACTTTCAAGAGCCCTCCAAATCCCTTCAGTAATTTAACCGAACTCCAGGAGATTCAACTATATAGTTTCAAAAATTTGAAGGGCCTTCCGTAATATTTTATAATTTAACCAACCTCTTAGAGATCAAGTTATCCTAGTCCTTCACTTTGGAAATGTTTCCAAATTTCTTTGTAAACTAATTAAACTCCAACATATTGATTTAGATTATTGCACTAATTTAACCATGTCAAGCGAAGTACTAGGAAATATAAGCACACCTCACTACTTAAATCACTCCAACTATAGGAAAATTGAAGTGTTCCCTCCTTAGGTGGTTCATCTGAGTTTTCTTAAAATGTTATATATGAGAGGCATAAATTTAAAAAAACTTCCAGGTGAAATTGAAGAGTTAAGTGATTTGGAAGTTTTGTATGTAGGACCAGTTGAAGAATGTAACTAGTGTTAGTCTTCATAATTAAATAATGATGTAATGTATTTCTCTAAAGAAAAGAAATTTATATAGTAAAATAAATATTGACTTATTAAAGCATGGGTTCCATCCATGGGTCATTGGTCAATAGGTCAAAGCACCCATTGAGTGGTCTAGGATTTGTTTTGAGTCAAAGTCAAAGTCATTATGTAAGAGACCCTTCTTTTCAAAAAGGAGCTCAAAAGGATCTCGAAATTGTATTTCATTCTGTCACATGTAAGAGGAATAAGGTACCACAGAAATATGATGTACAACCTGGTTTGATAGCATAAGGTCACTTAGAAGGCCATGATTATGTTAACAAAATTCAAGAAAAGTAAATGGAATCTAATTCCTTAGGGCCAAGCTTGTAGAAGGAAGGTCTAAGATAAATAAAGGTATGTTTCTAGGACTATCTTTGTAAAAGAATTCTAGAGGCATCATTCTTAAGGACTGAAGGGCTAGATAAATAGTGTAGTTAAATCCAAGACTCTTGTAAGAAAAATCAAACTTCTATGCAAGAAATTGAGGATCTGAAATCTCCTCAAAATTTGAGATTGTATAAGATTATGCATAACATAAGTGATTGAATGATATATCTTGGGAAAAATAGTATCTCTTCTAGCCAAGAAAATAGCTCACTTATTAAAGAGACCAAGGCCAAAATATACAGAGCCTTTTGTAGACATATTTGAAATATTTATTAGGAAACTTTTGTCGACAGAAAAGAATAGAAACTTCTATAAAGGAGAATGAAATCCTAGAAAATTTTACATAGATAAGTTGAGCCCTATAGTGACATAAATACCAACCATGAAGGATTAGATGAATCTTTATTTTTTGTAAGACATATTGGTGGTCTACTTCGATAATTTGGTGAAGAAATAATCAAAGGATCACCATCATAATTAAACATCAATATTTGAAAATATTAGTAAAATCATCTCATGGTATCACATCAATTGCAAGACACTAAAGAAGATACAAAATTTTGTCTTTTGGAAGAGTTCTAGAAGCCTTTACAAAGTCAAATTCTACGATTAAAGAAGACTCAGTCTAAGGGCCAACTCTAAGCTGCAAGTGTCCTATTAAAAGAAGTGAAAGAAGAATAAATTGTAATCCTACTATGAACAATAATAGAAGAAGCTTATACATTTTTGTGTATAGTAGTTAGTAGAAAAATATTACTAAGGACCTTTAACAACTTTTGAAAACATCTACAACTATAAAGAAGATGGAATCTAACGTTTTTAACCAGAGGAAAGCCTTCATTTAAATTAGGTAGGTATTATTACTACTCTTCATTTTTTAGGCATCTAACAATGTGTATGCAGATTTCAAGAAAAAGGGAAACAAGCTCAATATCAATATTTCAAGCATGAAAGACAAAGGTGTGTAAATTTTTAAAGGTAGGTATATCTTGCTAATTTATTAAATAATATGATGTCTTAAAGGATAATTAATTGTATGATTAACTAGGAATTGTAGGTAGAAAATTATCCTTGTTTTCTTGCTCCCTCTTATTGTTATAGCATCATTTTTCACCCTCATGTGATTCATGATTTTCTTTTTGGCCTTGGGCACCCATTCCCACAGACTTGGATAAAAGTTCATAAAAAATAATGTTTCAAATCCCATACGCGGGTATGCCCAGACTTTCCCGCGTGTATACGCGAGTCCATATATACTTTTCCGCCTATGCCATTAAAATCATTAAAAATATATATATATAATTCCCTATTTTCGAGGCTGGGTTGATGGTTATTCCAGTAATTCAACCACCCCAACCCGTGGCCAACTGTTTCCAACTGATTGAAACTACTTTGAGGGAGTATAAAAGCCCCTCATGTGCATGGCCTAAGGGGGAATCGAAACAGTTTGATAATTCTTTGAAAAGAATGAAATTAAATCATGTCTAGTTTTTTATTCAAACCCCTATGAATTAATCTTATAAAGTTTAATGGAAAACATAATCATCTATTTAATGATACTTGTCAATAAAGTGTTGAAAGTATATTATAAAATGATTAAGGCAAGATTCAAAGGGATCCCTTCAATAAGGTAACCCTGCAAGGTTTATAAATGAATAATCTCAAGGTATGATCATTTTTTAAATTTTCCTTGTATTTCAAACTTTCTAATGTTTAGGGTTTTGAATCATAAATATTATTTTTAGGGTGATTAATAAATAGATTAAATCTACCCTTTTCATGTTATCCCTTACCATTTGTTCATTTTGGTGAAACCCTAACCTTTAGGGTTCACTGTAAAACATTAGACTTTCGATGCTTAGGTTATATGTTAATGGTGAAACCCGAGCCCACTAAGGGTTTTTTGATAAATTTTAGAACATATAATGAAATAATATTATGTTAATGTTTGGGGTTTTGGTAATGTTATGGTAAAATCCTATCCTTATAGGGTTTATTAATGAACATCTAGAAAATATGATTAAATCCTTCTCTCTTGATGATTAGATTTTGTTGTAGAACCCTAACCTTTTTAGGGTCTGCTATTTATATTAATTTATATGATGAAACCCTATATATTTAGGGTTTATTGAGATAATATTTATAATAAAACCCTTGTAATACTTAATGTAAGAGTCTAGGAATGAATCCCTAGGTTTATGTGCTTTTGTATGCTTTAAACCCTAACTTAGTCAAGATGTTGAATATCTAAACATTGAAATTTTGATGTATTGTATCTAGGGTTTACGACAAAACCCTTGTAGAGATTATTATAAGTTTCTAGGACTTGATGATGAAACTCGAGAGGTATTTTTTTTTTCTATAATTGGATTTCTAACTTGATTTACTTAGTCATATCTAATATTTTAAGTCTCAATGATGGAATCTAGCAATTGTGACAAAACCATAGAAAAATTTGTTAAAGTATAGGGTATGAAATATGCAACCCTTAGATGTCTAAAGTTTTATTTCTTTTTTTTATAAATGCTCCCATTATGATGATATTCTAACCCTATATTGATAAAACTAATCTCATGCGCCTATACATATATGTTTGTACTTGACGGTAATTGTTAAAGCTTTTATAGATACATAGTATTAAAAAATGTACAAGATGCTTACCTCATTCTTGATGATGTATTTGTAATGATGAGCATGACAGAAAGAGGGAGATGTAATCATCCCAATAACATTTAATTTAAGATGGCCTTGATAGTAGATGAAGAAAATTAAGCTTTGGAATTTCTCCAATAAAAAATAGAGAGCATATGTGGCTAATAAAATGAAGTCTTTAATAAGAATAATCTTGGATAAAAGAGAAATATTATATATCTGTAGTTGAGAGGGAGGGATTACTGTGATAACTATTATAAAATACCTTCAAGAAAAGAATGAAATTGGAAAATTTCTACTGATAGATGTTCGTGATTGATAAAGTTGTGAAGGAGACATTGGATGCTTTAGAAGATGTGTTGAGGTTGAGTTTGTTGCTGGTAAAGAAATTAAAGAAAAAAGCTTCCAACAAGATGTGTTTGTATAATATGATGATGATCTAAGCATCGTTAGAATGATTGGGGTCCCCAAATGTTTGTAATATATATATATATATATATATATATATATATATATATATATATATATATATATATATATATATATATATATATATATATCCATAAGAAGGTTAAACATTTTGAAGTGTGCTTGGACTGGTGGATATATCTGATTTAGTAAATAAGGAGAGATGAAGCATCTTTGGGCAACAAGATGCTTGGGAGGACATCTGGCCGACCTATGAGATGATGTGTAGATATCACATTACGCATGGTGTTGTTGGTCTTGTGGAGCTCGAACCTTGGATACAATACCTAGATCTCTGGGTTGGTGTCAGAAATGAAGCCTAATTGTACCTATAGTGGTTGAAGCTTTGAACACACCTTTATCCCACCCAGTTAGATACCTCAGTCAAGTAATCTAATATGTAGCATTGTATGTGCTATGACTCCTACTAGAACATTTCATTTTTAGTTCATCCATGTACTTTCGAATATATGTAATCATTAATACCTCCCTAATTAAGAGGGAGTGTTGAAGAATTTAAGTAATGCAAGTCTTCATAATTAAATACTAATGTAATGTATTTGTCAAAAGAAAAGGAATTTTTATAGTAAAAGAAAAATTGACTTATAAAAGCATGGGTTCATGCTTCGGTAATTTGTTAGTATGTCAAAGAACCCATTTATTACTCTAGGATTTTGTTGAGTCAAATTTAAAAGTCATTATGTAAGATACCCTTCTTTGGCTCATTGTGTCAAATAGAGAAAAAGTTTCTATGTAAAAATTATGTCTTGTCCTCCTCTATCGATTCATATTTTCCCCTATCAAGTTGACCTCTCCTACTATTCATTTCATCCTCAATAGAGTAGACAAAAACAATTATTTATACCAAGTGAAATAGACCTTGTTTGAGGAAAAAAAAAAAGCAATTTCGATATGCAATAGTTTAGTAAGAAAGAAGGATGTGAAGTAGCCTAAAATGAGTTAAAAATAATGATGGAATTTTCTTTCATTCTGACACATGTAAGAGGAACAACGCACCACAAAAATATCATCCATTGCAAAGGTAAACATACAGAAAATAGACAAGAGACCAAACATTGCATAAGTACAGAAGGAGGAGGTAGTTGAGAGTGCTGGACTTGCCAAAATTTTAGGCGTCTAACTGATATGCAGTCCTAATCAGATCCGACACCGTTTGGTATAGGATACCCATTTGGAATATGACACAATTGTCATCTACCTCGAGATATGCATAGTATTTAGCTGTAAAAAAGAGAGAGAATCCCATATGTGCCTTCAAAAATCAAGCAAGTGTGCTTGGTGAATGTTCAGTTGCAGGTACATCAAGGTTCTTCTACTGTAGAGGGTAGAAAATGTAAGCCTCTAAGAGGCAGGTAATAGTAACACCGCTAATAAAGACATGAATGTTTCATCTATCATCTAGTGGAATATTTCACAAATATGTGATGATCGTTTCAACAATTACAACACGTTCTCAATAGAATGAGCACTGAAATAATTGAAATATTTCAAATACCTTTGTACTGGTGAAGAAAACATGAATAATAAACATTCACATAATATTCTTACAAACATTCATAATCCGTGTATGAAAATGTGTTGGCCATCATGCTTCAAAATATCAAGTAAATTTCCTAAGATGCATGAATACAACACCACTTGGTCCAATAGTGGAGTGTTGGAGCCACTACTTGCTCCCTAACAGTACTAACTTATCTCTCTTATGCCTTATGGAAGAAGCCATGGTTAAATTCCTTTACATGAGAAATGAGTATCTATTTATAACTTGAGGATCGGCCATTCATATCCTCATGACTCTTGACTTTCTAACTTCTAGTGACCTTTGGAATTATACAAACTTTGAAGTTCCAAATGAATTTTGGAATTATATATGAATTTTGGTATTACATGTCCTTTGGACTTCCATGGCTCCTGATTTTGACAGATGACTATTGGACTTCTACTTGTTTGTACTTTAAAATGATTACAATATTACATTTTGACTTCCACATCATCATATGATGAAACTTGACACATCACTATCTTGGATTACTAGGACTGAAAGTGAATGATGACATGGATCTGCTTTAGGGGTGAGATATTTGTCACTGTATATGTTCTTTTTTCATCTTCTGATCATAGTGATGCCACCCTCCCGAGGGTATTCAAACCTAGAGTCTTTAGGGTGCTTCGATCATCAAGTTTCAAGTGAGTTCTTGGTCCTTTTCTTTCTTCCTTTGTTTATCCTACTTGTCTGATATTCTTTGTGTATGTCTGCCATGAGGTCCCTAGAATACCCATTTCTACAATCACTCATGATGAACAACTATCAGTTTGAACATTTCCTACTCTACTATGTTTTAGGAATATTTTCCTATTTATGCCATTTCAGTGCGCTTAAAATGGTCACAACAATTTTAGGGCATAAGAGTGCATTCTGGAAGGCTTAAGGACTTTGGAGGAGGAACTTCAAGTCTTAGGCATGCACTCACGGGCCCAAAGGAAGCAAGTAGTCAAGGCACATTTCATGTCACAAGTCCGAAGGGAAAAGGGGAAGGATTCGAACTTCTCAAGTGCATTATGCGCTTAAGGGAGAGAGGGAGGGCACAAATTTCACTTCCTAAGAATTAAGGTTGAGGCTTCGTACCTTCAGGGTGTGCTCATGTGCTCGAGAGGCCTCAGGGAGGACATATTGTGTACTCCTGAAGGCTAAAGGATGGGGATTCGTACCTTCAAGGTGTGATAGTGCACTCAAGTAGTTCAGGAAGGTGTATGGCACATAAGGAAAGGTTGAAGGATTGAGATTCAAGTCTTTAGGATGCGCTAGTGTGCTCAAGGAGGGCACACTTCTTTGAGTTGAAGAAGTGCTCTCAAGGAAGACTTAGTTATTTTGGAGACAACAGTTCAAAACAAGGAAGGGGATTCATCATTTTGAAGTGTACCCAGCTGATCTCTAGGAGAATGTAGGTTTCACTTCTCAACAACAAAGGGTCTCCCACCAAGGCTTCGAAATGCACTCGTGCACTCTTCGCCTTAATGGGCTCTCTTTGCAATTGAAATTTGTCTTAAGTCTGGAAGATTGGTCGAGGGGTGCGTCAGATGAATTATAGACACAATATTGACCAAAAATCAATAGACATCAAAATTCCACTTTTCAGATGTTCCCCAAGTATAAAGAGTGAAGTGTGTTCGACTACGACCCGAAAATGTCATTTTACAACAATAAAGGTGTTATGACCATGAGACGAATATAAGGATGTTCTAATCAGTAAGATGACACTTGAGAACATTCAATAAAACTTGAAACATATCAAACAAATTAAAGTGATATTTTATGACCAAGGCGACATTTGATCCAATGATAATGTACGATCCAAAATGTGAATGTGGTGAAATTTTCGAGGGCGTTGCAGTAGTGACAACAGAATTATATTGGATCAGTTGAGGTATTGGTTCTTAAAAATAATATTCTCAAAGGTCGACTTGACGTATGGAAGAAATATTTTTTCATGGTGAAAAAGGTCTTGGTCAGTCCCATTTTGATTTGGTTCGACTAGTATAGAGTTTGACTAGGTTTTCCCCTTCTTAGGAGTTTTTCCTTGGTTGAGTTCCTATATTACGTGTCTTGGTGATATTATGATTTGGAATTTGTGTTGATGATAAAAATAACATAATAACAATAATGGAGAACAAAATTAATAATCACAAGAAAATTTCAAGGTATAAGAGAAATCAAACCAAAGAACCTAGTCTATATGATGCCCTAGATTTCTCAACAGGCCCTTTGCTAGATATAGTAGCATATGTAACTTAGACAAATTAAAGAAATTTCATCTCTATGTATGTAAGTAATTGAAATTTTTGTTGGATTTGTTAGGTGATTTAAAGAACTTGAAGGAAATTCATCATCTTAAATGTAAGGAAGTGCAATGTTTCCTACCTTCTCTTGGATTGTTGGCACAATTGACTAGGTTGATGGTAATTAATTGTCTAGTGATACACAGAATTCCATTTGAGGAGGTGAAAGTAGAAAGAGAAGCATTGAGTAATTTGGAAGAGACGCTTTGGGAAGGTGAATCCTCTTAATACATGGGACTTCTTTGAAACACTCACAACATTTTCTTTCACCTTTTAAAAGCGATGAAAGGGATGGAATCAGAAAAGGACATTCCCATAACCATCTATTCTCTATTGGTAATTTTAATGAATCTCTTTAACATATGAACCTTGAGGTTATGAGCTTAAGACTTCTCGGAATGAATATGCCTCAGTTTTTCAAACATATTGTAACTTCGAATACCAACTGCCCTCTTTTTGGGTTGTCCCAATCTCTTCAAAGTTTCTTAAATTACATTGATGGAGCTCTTGGCCACCTTTTCTTCAAAAATTTCAACTATTTCAAGCGCATGGGAGGGCCAAATTATTGTGACCAATACTATTTTAAAAAATATTACTAAAATAACTCTTTTATATTCACATCTAATATTATGCATCTAACAAATCGAAGAGAAATTTGTATTGCAATGAACAATATACTCATTTCTTAGGAGTGTTTTGGTTACAACAATAATGTTGTAGGCTTAACTCTGAAACCTTCATAGTTGAAGAAGTGAATACTATGTTAAAACAATGCAATAGGTATTATACTAAACAATGTGAATCATTTAAACATTGCAAAGGGCGTATATATCAAATTATGAAAGGCAATTATAAACATTGCAAAGGAAATTTATATATCAATTGCATGGAAAAGTTGTAGTGCATGCAATAAAGCTATCAAATGTTACAAATATTATATATGAAACAATACAAAATGATATATACCATACGTTTGAACTATATATCAGTAGAAAAATAATGTCATTTCTAAGGTTACACCACAACACATTAAGGACCATCATATAGTGAACCCATAGAGGTGGTTTACACTTTTTGGAAAGCACACAGTGTAAGGAAAATAAAAAAATCTTGATCAAGTGTCTTTTAAGCTAATCTCAATATGTATAAGTCATAATCTATATAACTTTAATATCATACTGTTAGCCACCCATAATAATTTTTCAAAGCAAAAGGGTGGCTAAATCTGTGATCTAGCCTTCAAGAGAAAATTTTCTGTGAAAATCTATCATTCTTGAAGCCTGGTTATGTTTTTTGTCCTAAGAACCATCTTCACTGTTGTTTCCATCAAAACCCTGTTGTTTATTAAAGAAAGATTCTTTTCAAAAGCCTCCATATTCCTCATTTTCCATTATGTTTTCCCTTCATTTTCCTCCATTACCTTCAAAATCCCTTTAAGCCTTGTAAATCTCTATTATAAGGTTTGAAAACCCTTTCTAACCTTATCAAAACCCTTCAAAAACCTTCATTTTGGCCAAAAAACCCATTTTTTAACATTAAGGCCTTAAGCCCCTTTCGGCCTTAGCCCTAGCCCCTTTTCTGCATATGACCCACGCTGTGACCGAGCACTAGGCCCATCGCATCGATCCATCACATCGTGCGATCCCACTGGCGTTCGACCCCACACTCCCGCTTTCTGCCGATGCGATGTCCCGCTTAAATCTCCACCGTTGATGCCACAAGAACCAACGACTAGGATCCCATCGTATCGTAGACTCTGATCACCCCGTCCATCATTTTCTGCCGATGCGATTCCCTGATTAGATCCTCACTGTTGATCTTATCCTTGATCCAACGGTCCGTGCTTTGATCACACTATTAACCTCTTTTCCCCTCTGCGGCAATATGTCGATGCGATAAGCTCCATTTTTCTCTGCCACTGGTTACGCACCCACCATATAACCATGTCCCAGCACCTACTCTTAAGCCCCCTCGTCACATCAGCAAAACACATTTTACCCGTTTTCATGGTTATTTTCCTCCCGTCGATGCAATCCCGCAATCAATTCTCCAACGTTAATCTGATCTGTTACGCCCAGATCTAACGGCCCATATTGCTCCCTTGTTCCAAAATCCACCCTTCCTCCTTTTCTTCATCGTTAAATCTCCCCCATAGATCTAATTTTCATATCAACGGCTCTTGCTCCTTCGCAAATTCTAAATTCATTATCCTTGACCCCTTCACCCCTCTGATCTCCGATCCGCCAATTGAATCTTAACCGTTCGTCTCATAGATCCAACGGCCCACAAGCTCTCTCGCATCCATTTATCCATAACACTGTAAATTCCATTTTTAGTGCAAAAGGGCGTTTTTTCCCGGGTAAACCATCAAAATGTATTGATTCCCCTAACCCATTACCACCTACTGCCTAAAAACTTATGAAGCAGCAGACCCTGGTCTTCGCACTAATCTCGGTTTTGGGCCCTCGTTTTCATGGTTCTTACCATGGAAACTCCTTCGCCCGCATTCACCTCCTCTGCACTACTCCTCTACCTCTGTCGAGCCTATGTTAACAGTTTAGCCCAAAAACGTAGGATTTTATAATATTTATTGTTTTTGCAGGTTTCATGGCAGTTTCATGATGTAAATCCATCCCACAGTCACTAAAGGTGACAAAGGCCGAGGGTGACGATCCTCAGAGCTCCATCAAAAGTAAAAAAGGGACAAAAAGGGTCGACTTTCATGTTCTTTCCGGTGTTTCATGAGCATTGGTTAAATGGAGAAGACCCTCCAGTGCACCAAGAAAGCACCTGTCAACAAACAAATGAGGTTAATGAAGATAAATAAAGAGTATCAGAAATTAAACATAAGGGATAAGGGATTAACGTGCAAAGTTGAAGATCAAAAGACTTAATCCCATAGTTTAAAAGGAATAAAGCACAAATTAAAGGCCAAATCAGTGTCTTAAGCCACTAAAGCGGAAAGATCCATGGAATAAAGGCTTTAAATGCCAAATATCAGAAGCCTTTACTTCTCTGAAGACCAAAAATGGCACCGACCAGCTTATTCTACCTCGAAGAAATGCACAGTTAATACACAATCAGAGATATTTGCCAAAGAAAGCTCGATATAAATTGCCAACCTACCAAAAAGCCCCCAAAGTCAACAAAAGTGACTTAGGTTGATGGAATTTAATGTAATCATCAATTTATAGAGTTAATAAATGTCATAATTTCTCCATCTGGCCCTTCAAAGGCCGAAAAGCACTAACTCTGCATTAATTGAATAGATAGACCCTTCTTACACTCCACCTCCTCATTCTTCTATAAATACTGCTGTAGAAGACTGTACAGAGGTTGGTCTTTGGATATCTGTTGCATGTAAATATCTTTTGAGGCTGTTGTAGCTCTGTTTTTAATTAAAGACACATAAGCTGAGATGAGAAGTTTGAAGCTGTAAAGGCACATTGGACTTGAAGATTGTAACTAGTTTGAACATCAAATACAAATAGCTGATTTATGGGATCATGGTTTATGTCAATGGTGATGTGTTTCTCACTGTAAATTGTTATTTTCTTTTTGTTTCCATTCTTTCCACTTTTCTCTGATAAAGAAAAACAAATATAGATTAGGATTTACTTCTGAAGTACCCTAAATCTCACTGAAAATATTTATCCTTTATGTTTTCTGCTGATAGTTTATTTAAAGATAATTCAATAGAGTGTGATCAGTCAAGGAATTTTGGTTAGCCCATGTTTTGCTGAGTGTAGCTTGAGATATTGTCTTTGAATTTTCTTGATAAGTTTGCTAATTAAATATTGAGCTAGGGAAGTCTATGGTTAGCCCTGTCCTCTAATATCTTCTCCAATAGTTGCTTTGAAGAGTTCCCTAAGAGTATGCCAAAAGTAGGATAGGTTCAAAGTCCTTACCTGATCTTAGGCTATTCTTTATTTATCTTAAATGTTTTCTTGAAAATTTTGCTAATTAAAGTTGAACTAGGGAAGTCTATGGTTAGCCCTGTCCTCTAGTTTCTTCTCCAACAGTTGCTTTGAAAAGTTTCCCTTCGAATATGCTGAAAGAAGGCTAGTTAAAAGTATTTACTTGATCTTAAGCTATTCTGTGTTTTTAAATGTTTTCCAGGGAAAATTTTAAGAACCCCCCTAAATTTATATGTATAATAAATGGGCGAATCCCCATGATACATAGGAAAAATGGAAGGCGATTTTACTGATAATATAATATGTATATATAATCTTTTGGCGAATCTCTCACGAGATTATATTATCTTGTAAAATCATGGCGAATCACCAGTACAAATGGTGAATCACTAGTACAAATTGGTGAATCGTTGTCTAGTGGATTTCGGTGTGTTGGTTCCAACAAAGATATGGTAGTTGAACCAGGAGTTGAAGGAAGTAAACCACCGATACCAAGCATGGCACATGGTGACTCGTGAGGGACGTAGTTCTCGTGCAGTTTGGAAAATGCGTTCTAGTTCTGCTAAGCGTAGTTTTGTTGCTCATGCTACTACTAGCACTGATATTGAGGTTGGAGAGGAGTTTTAGGAAACATGGAAGGTTGAGTGATTTTTTCTTCAAGCACTCAAAAAGGAAGAAGATATATTGATTGATTGAAGAAGATAACAAGGAAAGTCAACTCAAAAAAGAAGAAATGATTGATGTGGCCAAATAGGGAGACACGTTGAATGTGGACGCTATGGTTCAACAAGAAATTGCCACCATTCATTAGAAAGGAAAGGATCATAAGGACTCTTTAACATTGGATGGAATCAGGGGCTCAAAGAGAGCTCATGTCTCTGAGAGCTTGGATTCTAACAAAGGAGTCCCACGAGTGGGACGTGAATTGACTTTGGTTCTTGTTGAACCAAATCCAAAGGGTTGGAAAAAAGTGCAAAAAAGGAAAAAAAATGAAAATATTAGCTCTAGTTGTCATACTTTATTTTCTTTGTTTCTTTTGATGTTATTTTCCCTGCAGTTCTTAGTCATAAAAAAAAATCTTTCTTTTTCCTTCTATTCTTTTTAGCTTCATCATGTACTTTCTGATCCTATATGCACACACATTATGTGTGTCTACAAAATATAATTTTTATACCATTAACAAAATTTAAGGTTTTTTTTTTGGGAAAAAATAAAAAATAAAAAAATAAAAGAAAAAAAAAGAGAGTTGAAGATGAAAAACACTTTATATTAAAATATTTTGTGTACACCCATATTACATCACAATTTCAAAATATTTGTCACAATACCAACATTCTTAACTTTCTAATTTATCAAAATTATATGAATCTTAGAATGTTTTTTCTTAACTAAAATCCATGGGAGTACCTGATCCGTAAATGGCTTTTGGTTACTCCTCTTGCAAAGACAACTAGATTAAAAGACTACCTGCAAGAAGTGGATTTCAATCATTATCTATGGGCTGAAAATAAGGCTGAAAATATATTGGAAAACATCAATGCAGACTCTAAATGGGGTGATAAACCCCTATCTTCCATTAGGGTGATCTAGAGGAAGGAAAGGGAAAGGGAATGAGCTTCATTTCTTGATTGATGATAATAGGAAGCTTCATGTAAGCAATGGTAGTTCCATTCAGCGTAGCTTGGCTCCACCACGTGAATGCCACCTCATCATGAATGAGGTGCTGACACAGAGTAGAGAAGCTTATTGATGGGGAGAGAATGACCTGATAGCAGAGAACCTGGGAAGCAAACCTTAGGCTGGGATGGCCAGAGTTGACAGTATTAACATTGCTTGAAAGGTAAATATGAGACACTATACTGAAAAGCTTTACATCCCAAGGAAATTAATTAAGCATCCTAGAACAGGAAAACCTTCTAGTACTTTTCCTTTTGTAACCCAAAATGGGAATTTATTCCTTGAAACCCCTACCATGAAATCCCAAGGATCGTCCCTTGCCCACACCCCTAACATGATTTCCCGAGGATTGCCACTTGCCCACTACCATGACTTTCCCAAGGATCACCCCTTGCCCCTTTTATTATTTTCTTTTAAAGTATCTATCAATTCACCCTCTCTGGTCGTAGGCCATTAAGGAATCACCATCACATTTATCAGCAGTTCATTTATATCACGTAGGATTTCCCACTGTAGCCTCTCAGCCCTAAGCTAGAATTTTATACTGATAATTTCTTGAAGATTTCTCATAGTCTCATTATCCATCCTGACCACATACAACACTGTTATCATGGCCTCAGGTCTCCCCTCAATTGACAATGCACTTGCACCATCTACAGATAAAGAAAGTCACAAGATTCTACACAGGACAGGATTTGTTGGTTTTGCTCCCTCTCAGAGGTGAAGACAGGCACATTTATTTTGAATAGGTTAGTATAGCTCATGTTAAGAAAGCCATTTTCCTCCAGATACTCCATATAGCAGGATTATAGTAGCTTGAGGACTAAATTTATTTTTTATGCCATCTTCTTTGAGTTGCGGTCTTTATGACGATATTACTTTTATGAAACTCAGTCCCTCCCCTATGATAGTCAATGTCATAGGACTTCATTATGGTAACTTTTTATATGGCCTGTGCAGGGTGAAGAATTTATGGGACATGAGAAAAGTTAAATTTCCCAAGAGATACATGTATGGTTGTAATTGTATGGCCTACAGTAATATACTGGAAATATTATTGTTTACCACAAATAACGAAAAGAAAGTCAATTTCTTATATTACAAGGGCAGTGACTGAATGAATCATTTTCAACTGGCAGATACAAGGAAATATTTGACTATATAATACGAACTGAATATTACTCAATCAATTGCAAGATATTGAGCCAATAGACATGTTAACACATGTCACCAGTGTAGAAGCCAATAGAAATACAGATCCACATCAACTGGACTAGTGCCTCTTTGGCATTCACAGCTATTATTGCCATTTTATAAACAAGTTGTTTATGTAAGTAGAAAAACTCTATTAGTATAGAAGCTACAGCCAGGACAACATATTTTTTTTTTTTTTAAATTGATAATACAAAGGTTTATTATTGAATGACATGTTCATAAGCTTCATTTGGAAATTGCAAATGATATGTGATTACAGGCCCTGGGGGCCCTGCCAAGGTTTGAAAATTGATAATACAAGGATTTATTATTGAATGGAAAGGTCATAAGCTTCATTGTGAATGGAAATTGCAAATGATATGTGATTACAGGCCCTGCGAAGGTAGAACTATAGCAGACATTTTGATCAAGTGAATTCTCTTTCTGATAATAGGAATAGTTTATTTGTTTACTAAGTTTGATTTTACCATATTGCAGACAATAATAACAATTTTGGTAAAAATATTCGTGGCTATTGACATTTGGAAGTTTTAAGAAGTTGTTCGGTCATATGGAACATGTTTCATGGTGGCATCATATCATATATCAAATTGTTTGATGATATCATTATATCATGACACATGTTTGATTTTTCCATCGGATCATGTAAATAACATTTATAATTTTAGCCACAATTGTAGATTTGTGTCAAAAAACAGATGGGAAACTGTCAATCAACTTAGAAACAAATACAGAGTGGTCACAATTATTGACCTTCACACTGCAGAAACATCACAGATCCATGGTGTTATTATCACATCCACTTAATACACTATTATTTTACATAAAGCACTTGACTCCATTAGTAAATACAAGTCAAAGTGAAGCCCTTTACCACTTCTCATTTAGAAATTCATATTAGCAATGTCATTAATTGTTCATTTATCTTTGTACATTTTACAGATTTACTCAATTATTGAAAGATAAACCACAACGTAATGTCCCCAAAAAATTATCAGCACCTTGTTCAAACTAAATGCACACTGGTTTATTTATCACATAGAACAAAACCATTCACATGTGAATTCACATCTCAAGAAGATCAAAAAACATGAATACAACAGCTTGGGTAAATTTTTTTTTTCTACTATTTAATTATAAGTTAGAAACTTTCAATATTAAAATATACTTCCTCTTAAATTTAGAGTGGCTGAGAATCAGCCAAGCTGTGGCCTATCAACTACATGGCGCTGTTGAAATCTTGATAGGCATGCTCCCTCCTTGCGTTTGGTTTGTGTATGTTATTGATATTGATGTGGCCTTCATGCAATTATCAAGATTACAAAATGTAACATTCTTCATTCAAGTACAGGAAGGTGAGACAAATTATTCCCAGGTCTACCATTTATCGAAAAGATGGATTCCCACTATAAAAAATTAAAACCAGCTGAAGGAAAATAATTTTGACTTTGAGCTTGCAAAGCTTAAGGCTTATGCATAAGTCCATTCTTATTTGGTACCAACATTATCGCTAGGGCTTGAAAGGTCAGCATCACATTTTTTATCAAGATTCAACCACTTAAAATATTGCTCACAGCTGGGTTCTAGTGATCTAGGGTAATTTCCAAACATTTTATCTTACAAGTTACGAGATACGTGCAAGTTCTGAACATACCACAAAAACTGCAAGGGCATTTGTCAGTGTTTCCTCAACAATAAGATGACACGCCAAATTGGATGCTAACACTGGCTGATAAGCCATGTTTGGAAAAAATGAACAAAATTAGTTGGACTAGTGTCTCTTTGGAAGACATGGCTATAAATATGATTAGTAATTTTGACTAATTGATGGATATTTCAAGCACAATAGTTACAAACCAAGTAGTCACTCTAATCGGATGGTTAGCAGTAGCAGCAATTTAAAAGGCCAATGACTAAGTAAAATATGTTATTTATAATAGGTGTGAGGTCATTAGAACAATCAGTCAAGCATGGGTTCATGATGAGAAACAAACCTTTCCTCATGCATTAGGCAATCACATTGGAAGCTGCAAGCATATTAAATTGCCAGGGGATTACTCCATATTGAGGAATGCTATTAACCAATATAATCCAAGCTATCAAGATGTGTAGACAATTTAATATCAAAGCATCCATGAGTCAAACAAAGATATCTAGAGGTGAGAATATTAGATATCATCTACTACCAATATACTCTACATGTACATTATTGCTGCTACCATACACCATTATTGCTCCTGCAACTATTTCCGCCATTCACAATTGCAGTTGCCACCACCACTGCTCCAAATTTCCATAGTCACTACTCCAACTCATGAACAAATTTGTGAAGGAACAAACTTCCCCAATTTAATGAACTGTCAGTGCATTGTCTCGTGGCTCAGCAACATTTCACAATTTTTTGAATTTATGAGTGAGAATTCTCAACGAGAAAATTCTTGACTTGATCCATTTCATTAATTAGCGATAAATACAATTGCAGACTATGTTGTGGACCACTTAGAACGATTTTTCTAGGGGAACTTCCATAGATATACAGTTACTTCCTACAATATAGAGTTGACACCAACTAGTTGAAAAACATGAAGATAGTGCTTCCATCTATCATCCTCCTCCTCTGGTTACTACATGAAGATAGTGCTTCCATCTATCATCCTCCTCTTCTGGTTTAGATAAGGAGGACCAAAGGGTAAGATACTTCAGGAGATAGGCTGGATTTCTTAGAATGCTTCATTCAGAACGTTACTATAGATATAAAGTTACTTCACTACAACACATAAATCATACCAATTAGTTAAACATGAATATAGTTCTAACTTCTTCCATCCATCCTCCTTCTCTGGTTTACATAAGGAGGTCCAGAGGTCAAGATACTTCAAGACCTAGTAGAATGGGCCAAATAGGCAAGGGAGCCTACTAAAGGTGCATTGATATATGTAGAAGGTTCTGATTGCTCGTATTCATTTCGGTCATTAGGAAATCGATCCATGTTATCTGGGCCTCCCACCACAGCTCCCACCAAGATGTTGGGATTGGGTGCATTACTGTACAGAGATTGGAAGCCTGCATTGCATGGAATGGGCTGAGGATGATTTTCCTTGTAGGGAAGAGAAGAGTCTCTGTGATGAATACGGTTCAGACAGTGGGAACCATATCCAACCATGTATGACATCTTGAGAGGATTATCCCCCAATATGTAATCAACCTTCATTGAAAAAACAAAAACACAAGATTGAATCATAGCCCCATAAAGATCAATAACTATTGATTAAAAGAACGGGAAAATTTATCAGTAGGTTTCTATGAATCTATACATGACGTTTTGCAATATTTCTTAGCCTCTTTGGACTAAAATTCATTGAACCACAAGTTAATACATGTTTGGAGGAGCTCAGGTATTTAGCATAAGTGAAGAGCAAAAAGGAAGAAGATGTAACATATTGCAAATTTCTATCAGGCATTGTGTAAAGAAGCCCTCCTGATTACACAAGAATATACCCAAAGTTAAAATCAGAATAAAACGCCAAGGAGAGAGCATGTATACCCTTCAATGCCAGTGAAAAAATAGAGACCTAGAGTATATTTAGCTTGTGAATAAGATACTCCAGGGTGCAGAGAGCAGATATAATTATCAGCATGCCCTTTGTAGTCATGAAGAGACTTCACATTTCGCAGCAAGAAATCCTACATACAAATTCAAACCATGCAATAGCTCAAACTCAAACCAAGTGAGTACATAAAAATGTGCCAATGACCACTAAGTCACTACCCAGCAAAACAAAATGGATGTTTTTGTACCTTTGATAGGAGGACTCGAGCTCCTGCATGTTTATTGTCCCACCCAAATATATTGTCTGATTCATCAGCTCCTAATGACTAGCCTATTGATTGAATATAATTTAGATAAGTTGGGTTGCGTGTTTCCTTATGCAGCCAAGCTGCTCCCAAGAGTAGTTCATCCTGAGATGATACCAAAAGAAAGTCAGTCATAAATCTTCCAGCTTCATCTGGCAGGCTGGGAATCAGCTCAAAATATGACATTATATTTAACAGTACCTCATATCCAGAGTATGAGCAATAGAATGGGCAGACTCCAGATCTAAGGGAGTCACTATAAGCTCGTTTGTCCTTATCAGCAAAATCAAATACCTGAGAATTCCAAGGCAACGAGGTCAGGTGTGGGAGTTTACAGAGAACTGCACCAAATTTTCAATCAATATAAAAATGCCCTTCAAATAAGCTATGTGACCAGGTTAACACTAAGAAACATTTATTTAAGAATGGAAATCAGATTTCAAGTTTAGGCTTCTTCTGACTTTATTGCAGCGATAATCCCAGGAAAACAGAGATACTTTACCATATTTATTGTTCATTTTGTGATGTAAATATAATTTTGAGAAAAAAGAAAAAATCTCGGAAAATGTAAGAGGCTACCTTCTTGTTGAAGATTGTTAAATTTCTTATGGCTGCATTAAGAACCGATAGGAGCATATCTTCTTGCTCCGTCCACTCAAAACTACCCAGTCCTTCAAAATCCAGCATGACATAGATGCGCTTCTCTGCTGCTCTTGCAGTCATCCACACTCCATCTGTACACCTTCCACCTACCACATCCAAAAGAGACCCTGACAAGTGATTTAACAAGTAAGATTTTCTATTGCTCTATTTTCCCATGGATGATATCACCATTATCTCGCCCTCCCAGTTTCTAAGAACTATATCATAAATGCCGAAAGTAATCAAATTTGTCAGAGATAAGCTGTCTTCATAATTCAGTTCCGGTGGTATCTGAAGCCTGTCCTTGAGATCAAGCAGTCCATTGTTTTCTGCTCGGGCTATTTGGATAGGAACAAGGCAAGCAAGGGTGAGAATCCATGTTCCCATAGCCTTAGTTTTCAAGCCCTTTAAATCAACTGAGCCCCCAGATATCCACGGTTCAAATATTTTTACATCTATTTGAATCTCTATGTTTGAGAAATATTTACCTTTTTCCTTCTCCAGTTGTTGACGAAGAGATCTCAAGACATTCTTACATGCACACTCATTACAGTTTTGATCAATGTCTTTGGTGCTTAATAGTACATTGAAAAAAACATCCCTCTTGTCTTCACTGAACAGGGCAGGACTGGTTGCAAACTTGTCAAAGATATGGTATATATACTCCAGTGGTGGACAAGATCCACAAATTCTTCTTTCTTCAGGCACCTGAGCTACCTCGTTTTCTGTACTTTGTATAGCTTGCAATTGGAAAACATCCTTGGCTGAAACAGTTTTCAATATGTAGGAATAAATGTTACGAGGAGCTTATTTCTTTCAGTATTTTACATTTCAATACTATTTAAGAATAGCATTTATGTCATTCCATAACATACATATGCCTCTATTATATATGAATTAAAAAATATCTACCAATAGGGTAGACACATTGGAAGAAACTATATAATCAAACACCTCTGCAAACAAGTTGCTGAAGACATTGAAGAAAACGAGACAAATATATTTCAGAATTAAGTAGATACTTATTAGATATGCATAAAAGCTACAAAGCTATCTTGAGCTGACTGAAATTAGATTGCCTTGCTACAGATTGTGGGATACTAGTTCAGTTCTGGTGTAGCTATGGCATCATGCCCCTTTATGCAATTGCTACTCAAATTTTCATCTAAATCTTGGCCCAAAACATTTCAATGTCATATGAACCTGTTGTAATTGACAAATATTAAATTGGAAAACATTTAGTAATAGTATTTCTCTCTTTCATTCTATATAAAATGACAAAAATGTCCAATAGCCCATAGAGAGTTATCCACAACTCATCTACAAATTTAAATTACAGACTTGAATTTACATTTCTCATTTCAAGTCCTTGTAAGAGTACACATAAAAGATTGCAATTTTCCTTTTAGTTCTTTGTCTCCATTTAAATTCTATACATATAAGGACCGAAATCCTTCATTTAACTTTCAAATTTCAATCATGACGTTCCATTACTAATCAATAAACATGAATATAGAGAATAGTGCATCATGGAGATAGGATTTTCCCTCCCTAGATAAGGTTGACAAGAATCTCCATTTTGGATTTGATATCACACAGAATCTATATCATTCCTACAAATATTCGTCTTGGCTGAGAATGTAAACAAGAATCCATAGCCATTTTCATAATTAGAGAGCCCAGAAAGTAACTAGCTCTTTTCTCAAGTAGGTGAGGTCCTAATGCTAGAGCTCTGCTAAATTATTGTAAAACACTGAACTTTGAAGTAAAATATTTACTTTAGTTTGACCAACAAGAAAAAATTTTGAGCTAAGAATCCTTTTTCATTTGGAAATATAATTCATCTATAAACAGTAAATCTCTGCTACAATGTGCCATGCCAAAAGACAGACTTACAAGAAGCTAGCCTCAGTTTACAAACCATTAATGAGAAAATTTGAATTACAGACTCGTATAAAGGAAAATTGAAATCTTTTATGTGTACTCTTACAAGGAATTATTTTATCGTATAAACCACTCGTATAAAGGATGTTGTTTCTTGACCCATATCGAAGACTTCTCAACTTATTTGGCAACTTGATGAGAGTGGTTACAATTATCCATTTCAACTAAACTTGTCCAGAATTTTGAATCCCCAGGAAAGGTCATCAAAAAATGGTCGAGTAGCATTAATTCCCTATTTTCTTCATGAATTGGTGTAAATTTATGAAGTGAGCCAATTTGTCTTGTCCCATGCCTAAATAAATTTGCTTCTTAACATCTTTCAGTATTTTACATTTCAACACTATTTCAGAATATCATTTCTGTCATTCCATAACATACATATGCCTCTAGTATATATGAATTAAAAAATATCTACCAATAGGGTAGACACATTGGAATAAACTATATAATCAAACACCTATGCAAACAAGTTGTTGAAGACATTGAAGAAATCGAGACAAATATATTGCAGAATTAAGTGGATACTTATTAGAGACGCATAAAAACTACAAAGCTATCTTGAGCTGACTAAAATTAGATTGCAATACTACTGACTGTGGGATACTAGTTCAGTTCTGGTGTAGCTACATGGCATCATGCCCCTTTATGCAATTGCTACGCATATTTTCATCTAAATCTTGGCCCAAACCATTTCAATGTCATATGAATCTGTTGTAATTGACAAAGATTAAATTGGAAAACATTTAGTAATAGTCTTTCTCTCTTTCATTCTATCTAAAATGACAGAAAGGTCCAATAGCCCGTAAAGAGCTATCCACAACTCATCTACAAATTTGAATTACAGACTTCAATTTACAGTTCTCATTTCAAGTCCTTGTAAGAGTACACATAAAAGATTGCAATTTTCCTTTTAGTTCTTTGTCTCCATTTAAATTATATACATATAAGGACTGAAATCCTTCATTTAACTTTCAAATTTCAATCATGATGTTCCATTAATAATCAATAAACATGAATATAGAGAATAGTGCATCATGGAGATAGGATTTTCCCTCCCTAGATAAGGTTGACAAGCATCTCCAATTTGGCTCTAATATCACACAGAATCTATATCCTTCCTATAAATATTCATCTTGGCCGAGAATGTAAACAAGAATCCATAGCCATTTTCATAATCAGAGAGCCCAGAAAGTAACCAGTATGTAAATCTGACTCCTTGATACCTTAGAATTTCTCCAAGAAGCTCACCTCTGCCAAAACCCACATACTTTCCACGGATCTTGTAGTCCCGGATAAAAATGAAAATGGGCACTTTTGTGACATTCATCTGTCTCAGAAGCTCCATGCATTCTTCATTCTCATCTCCATTCATCCTTGCAAAAATCCACATTGTAAGTCATTTTCTTGGTCAGCCTCACTACAAATGGGTAAAATTTGACATAAGGCCCGCAATTCTTCAGTCTAACATCTAGAACAACCAACTTGTGGTCCTCTGTATGTTCTTTGAGCAATGATTCCACATCTTGCCTATTATGGAGCTAATGAATAGGAGCATCATTGTCACCATAGTAGAGGACATCACCCTCCAACTGGTTTGGGCCAATGATGACTTCTTCATGAATCTTCACCATGTTCTTGTAAAAGATAAAAGGGGGACATATGTTATGTTTTTTTTTTTTCCTTTTTCTTTCTTGCATAGAGCTCGTTAGTCTGCTCAGACTCATCTCCAATTACTAGAATGAATCTCACTTTCTGGGAAAATCCTGCTAAGGTCAGCCATGAATAGGAATATTCTTTTGTTGTAATAGTTGTGACTTGCTGCATATTCCACCAGTACAAGCTTGTTCTCTGCAAGCCTGAGGGCTTCATCAAATTCATGTACTGTATGAACCTTCAACACCCTATCATCATTTATGTTAATTTCAATCTCAATCAATTGGGCACCGCTGAAAGCAGCTCTGAAAATGGGCTCCTAATTGAATTTAAAATTTTCCATGATGAGGCAATATATGGTTGAATCGTCAATAACTCTGACTCTGACTCCTTGATACCTTAGAATTTCTCCAATAAGCTCACCTCTGCCAGAACCCACATACCTTCCACGGATCTTGTAGTCCCGGATAAAAAGGAAAATGGGCGCTTTTGTGACATTCATCTGTCTCAGAAGCTCCATGCATTCTTCATTCTCATCTCCATTCATCCTTGCAAAAAACCACATTGTAAGTCATTATCTTGGTCAGCCTGACTAAAATTGGGTGAAATTTGACACATGGCCCGCAATTATTCAGTCTAAAATCTAGAACAACCAACTTGTGGTCCTTTGTATGTCCTTTGAGCAATGATTCCCCATCTTGCCTATTATGGAGCTGATGAATAGGAGCATCATTGTCACCATAGTAGAGGACATCACCCTCCAACTGGTTTGGGCCAATGAATTCTTCTTCATGAATCTTCACCATGTTCTTGTAAAAGCTAAAAGGGGAACATATGTGATGTTGTTTTTTTTTCCTTTTTATTTCTTGCACAGAGCTCGTTAGTCTGCTCAGACTCATCTCCAATTAATAGAATGAATCTCACTTCTGGGAAAATCCTACTGAGGTCAGCCATGAATAGGTATATTCTTTTGTTGTAATAGTTGTGACTTGCTGTATATTCCACCACTACAAGCTTGTTCTCTGCAAGCCTGAGGGCTTCATCAAATTCATATACTGTATGAACCTTCAGCACCCTATCATCATTTATGTTAATTTCAATCTCAATCAATTGGGAACCGCTCAAAGTAGCTCTAAAAATGGGCTCCTAATTGAATTTAAAATTGTCCACGATGAGGCAATCTATGGTTGAATCATCAATAACTCTGACTCTGACTCCTTGATACCTTATAATTTCTACAATAAGCTCACCTCTGCCAAAACCCAGATACCTTCCACAGATCTTGTAGTCCCGGATAAAAAGGAAAATGGGCACTTTTGTGACATTCATCTGTCTTAGAAGCTCCATGCATTCTTCATTCTCATCTCCATTCATCCTTGCAAAAAACCACATTGTAAGTCATTCTCTTGGACAATCAGAGATGCGTTGATTGTCACCATATTCAACCCTCTGTCCATGGCCAGTGCCCATGTAGCCCTCTCTGACAGTGTCTTGGCTAATGCGTACCATAACTGTGAGAAGGAGATATTGCATAATTAGAACAAGTATACCACAGATCACTTCAAGGCTCGGAATACTGCTTTGAACTACACAATCTTTGAGAAACACCCAGATTTTATACATATACCCCTTTAAAAAATGATCAATACCCCACCATGATGTATTTAGCTTATCTATGTAAAAACATATATACTTAGCACAAAGCCATTTTAGCCCTGCTTCAGTATGCACCAAAGATTTAGACAAAGGTTACATATGTAGACTTTCTCAGTATTTGATGCATGAAAAGAACTGCTACATGTTATTTAATCCCGTGACTAATCTTATCCTCACGCATGATAATTTTACCCACCAACTTCACTAAGATGAATCTATGTAGATGGAAATCTAATTTAAAGGGTCATGTATTTTTTTGGTTAATAGTATTTTTGGTTAAAATGGGTATAGTAAAATTTTGAAGCAGATTTCATTTCACTGACATGTGTGGCATATCTATTTGATTATTTAGTGTGAATTTCAACAACAAAAACTAGTCGAACTTTGAGGGCATCCAAATCCAAACCTGATTTTCAGTGAAGGCCCCTCGGTGCTGAGGAGGATCATTGTGATCGAGCAATCTTGTAGCAGTGCCCCCTGGGACAACTTTATATCGCACTGGATTTCCAATCTTTGTCTTCTTTGATGGATTGATCACATGAAACTCAGATGGTTGATAAAGGCTCAGCTTAATTTGGGCATCCTTCTTTGTTTTTGCTATGTGTCTCTCTGCTTTCCAAAAGCTTTTTCTTGGATTTTGTCCATTCTTCACCATTTTCTTGGCCATATTGACCTGAACAAAGGAATTGTATGTACCATCAACATCCATGTCCAGGTAGAAAGTAATATAATGGTCATGGATGACACCAATTGTATTCTGAGCAAGAAAAGTCCCATGAATCTCATCCTCGGATCTGATCTGGTTGACATTCTCATATTTTGTACCTTTGATCATCAAGATCCCACTTAGTCTAACCTGTGTACCAAATAAAATGGTCAAAAGCTTAGCCCTTCTAATTTGCGCTTGAGTAAAAATAACTTGACAAGTTTCTTTCTCAAGGAGAGATTTCAAAGTTTCCTACCTTAATTCGGATAAGGCCATCAGTCTGAAATTCCCAATCCACAATATAATCATAGTTTGCAATAGATGCTGCCATGCGGGCTACTAAGGTAACCTTTGGTCTGACTTCTCGAATCTGTCACATAATAGATTTCACAAATTAGAAATACAAACAATATGCCAGTGCAAACAGAAGCAAGAAACTTTTTCAAGGTTTATACATGTGCCAAGGAAACAATATACCAGTGCAAACAAAAGCATCATCTTTTTTTCTACGTTTATACAAGTGCCAAGCAAACATCTAAATGTCAAGGAGATTGTCAATGAGTACCAAGCAACGACCTAATCCTACCCACCAAGGAAACAATATACCAGTGCAAGCAAAAGCATCAATTTTTTTCAACGTTTATACAAGTGCCAAGCACACATCTAAATGCGAAGGAGCTTGTCACTGAGTACCAAGAAACAACCTAATTTTACCCATCCTAACTTCGTTTATGGAGATTGGAAGGAGATATATGGACAACCAAGCATGAGATGTATTTATATTAAGTCTAGTCTTTATAAGAACATTTATTACCACCATAAGTTATAGTCTGTCCATGGAGATTTGATACTTCCTGAAACAATTCCTAGTCACGTGGATAAACAAAAGTTACAAGACACATTTCTGACACATTTCTAGAGAAAGCATGCTTATACCAAACAAGACTATAACTCTAAAAGAAGTCAACGGGCTCAAATTATGAAGCTGTGGAATAAGAGCAAGAGGAATGCAGAAGCAGCTCCTCCCTATGAGGTCCTAAGTCACAATAATTGCAAGAGGAATGCAAAAGCAGCTCCAGCCTAAGTCACAATAATTGCAAGAGGAATGAAAAAGCAGCTCCACCCTATGAGGTCCTAAGTCACATGGTTTGGGTTCCGCAATGATTAGGTTTACGTAAAATTTGAATGTTTTTATGAGGTTTAGATGAGGTTTTCCATTATGTTTCTCTATACATTTTATCTATATTTACTTCAAACCGAAATATAACATACTAGCAATTGCACCTAATGTTGCAAAGGAAACGTCGTAAGGAATATGTTATAAAGATCCCAAATCTATACCTCTGTGGCTTGCCAAGCTTCGTTGTGGGACATTGGAGCACAAAGACCCTAAAACTAAAACTTTTAAGAAGATGTATTAAAAACAGAGTTGTTGGAGCAAGGATCATGTAGCTAAAACTATTAAAACTATTAAGAAGATGTATTCTGCTACTTTAAATTCAGTGCACTTGTTATTCCATTCACTTGAGTATTGTCATTCTGGTAGCTTTCTTATTGCACTTGTTATTCCAACTAATATGAAAAGGGCAAAGTAAATCCAGTATAGAACCTATATGTCAAGATGGAAAAGAGTCATCATCATCACTCCAAAAGATTTGTTGTGGGACAGTGTGGCACAAAGACCCTAAAAATAACACTATTAAAACTATTAAGAAGATGTATTAAGAACATAGTTGCTGGAGCAAGGATGCTTTGGTGTTAGTTAATAGCCTAAACTGGGTGTTAGAACGTTTCTTTTGCAACCATGTGAATCCACTATTGATGTGAGGTTGCTTTGTAAATTTGATGGAAGGTATGAGTGCTGCAATGTCAAGATGGAAGAGAGTCATCATCATCACTCCAATCCCAAATTTATACCTCTGTGAATTTCCAAGCTTCGTTGTGGGATAGTGAGGCAAAAAGACCCTAAAACTAAAACTATTAAAACTATTAAGAAGATGTATTAAAAACAGAGTTGCTGAAGCAAGGATCATGTAGCTAAAACTATTAAAACTATTAAGAAGATGTATTCTGCTGCTGTAAATTCAACTAATTGTTATTCCAACCATGCTTATTGCACCTTTTATTCCAACCAATATGACAAGGGCAGAGTAAGGTTGTATTTTAGATAGTTCGGCTTTGCCCTTTATTGTTGAAATATCTTCTGCTGATGTAAATTCAGCTAATTTAAGCAGTACAAAAAAACCTATGCACCAAGTGGTTGTGCATACAAGCTCTTCCAAAATTGTCCCTAGTCAACAGTATTGTCATTCCACTTGCTTGCTTAATGCACTTGTTATTCCATTCACTTGTTAATGCACTTGTTATTACACTCCATTATTCCATGGTCAGACCTTATTACAAACTCCAAAACTGTTTGTCGCTACTTAGATTTCCCATTTGATGTAACTCATGAAAGTTTCCAGTTGCAGAATATTGAATGGGATAAAGGCTTCATGGTTTTAGGAGGGGTTGCTTATGGAGAAGAGAATGCGACCTGCATAATGTTACAGTTTAATAAAATTAATTAACCAAATTAAAAATAAATAAAACTCTGAGCACTTTTCATAGTTTGGAAGGTGGTGCTTTGAAAGGGAACCTTGCTATATACTGTGACAGGATCAGGAAATATTCTAGTGTCCCATGTACATGTAACCTTCAAAAAAACCCTATTGCACAAGGTTCAATAGGGGAATATCCCCATGACATACCCTTGGAAATGAGGACATCAAGTGACATCCCCCATCTACAAGACATAACAGGCAATCCCCATAAATGCTAATATGAGATATCTTTGAATTATATTTCACACACAAATTCTTGACCATGATGTAATGATAAATACTGACAACATTTGCAACTGAATACAAAATTCCATAAATACACACCAATCCACAATCAGGTCAGGATGAAAACCATAAATCTCTGCCCACCATCACAATGGTAAAATTTAACACTATGGATGGAAACCATAAATCTCACCCCACCATCATAATGGTAAAATTTAACACTATGGATGAAAACCATAAATCTCACCCCACCATCATAATGGTAAAGTGCTCTTTGAATAAAGCATGCCCAACAAAATTTCTGCACTTTGAATAAAGCATGCCCAACAAAATTTAAACTCTGTATGGAGGATGCACACTAGTGTAAGAGTGTGAATGGGTTTTGTATTTGTAATACACGTAACCCGGTTTATTTCCTATTGCATGTTACCTTCACAATGTATTACAGATGGTTGATAATTATGGTTTTCAAAAGTAGGGTTGATTACTTTATATATTACATATTCACATAGTTGTGAGTTATGAGTTATGGTTGTCACTCACTCACAGAAAACCAGGCTTGCAATTCCAATCCATTAAAAAAACTGCAGAAGAAAGATACCATATATATTCACATGGTGGTGAGTTATGAGTTATGGCTGTCACTCACAGAGAGTTATGAGTTATGGTTGTCAGTTACTCACATAAAACCAGGCTTGCAATTCCAATCCATTAAAACCAGGCTTGCAATTCCAATCCATTAAATAAACTGCAGAATAATGATACCATATATATTCACATGGCGGTGAGTTATGGGTTAATGAGTTATGGTTGTCACTCACAGAGAGCCAGGCTTGCAATTCCAATTAAACAAATTGAATAAGACCAGAAGAAAAAAAAATCTACATGATAAATGATAATCCACATTGATTCACAGGTAACAGATGAGACTCTATCTATCTAAACATCAATCAGGTTAACAAAAAATCTAAAGAGGAAGAAAATATCTACATGATAAGTGATAATCCACATTGATTCACAGGCAATAGAGGAATCTCTATTCATCTGAACATCAATCTAAGAAGCCGTAATGTACATACCCACAACTACCATCAGCAATCTCCTGCACACAAACATCACTCTCTATTCACCTCACCAGAATGGATTGGATGCAAGCTCTGAGAGTTCATGGGCAATAACACTAATCATGCCAAACACACCAACGTTACTATTAGGGGACTTGAAGGGTTGAATACCAGTCATGTATGAAGGGATTGAGAAAGGCTATGCACAGACATCTGGGCATTGTGTTCCAGAGTGCCCTACCATTAAAAACAAAGTTGCTGGAGCAAGGATCATGTAGCTAAAACTATTAAAACTATTAAGAAGATGTATTATGCTGCTGTAAATTCAGCTGATTGTTATTCCGACCATGCTTATTGCACCTTTTATTCCAACCAATATTACAAGGGCAGAGTAAGGTTGTATTTTATATAGTTCGGTTTTTCCCATTATTGTTGAAAGATCTTCTGCTGATGTAAATTCAGCTAATTTAAGAAGTACAAAAAAACCTATGCACCAAGTGGTTGTGCATACAAGCTCTTCCAAAATTGTCCCTAGTCAACAGTATTGTCATTCCACTTGCTTGCTTAATGCACTTGTTATTCCATTCACTTGTTAATGCACTTGTTATTACACTCCATTATTCCATGGTCAGACCTTATTACAAATTGCAAAACTGTTTGTCGCTACTTAGATTTCCCATTTGATGTAACTCATGAAAGTTTCCAGTTGCAGAATATTGAATGGGATAAATGCTTCATGGTTTTAGGAGGGGTTAGTTATGGAGAAGATAATGCAACCTGCATAATGTTACAGTTTAATAAAATTAATTAACCAAATTAAAAAATAAATAAAACTATGAGCACTTTCCATAGTTTGGAAGGTGGTGCTTTGAAAGGGAACCTTGCTATATACTGTGACAGGATCAGGAAGTATTCTAGTGTCCACATTTACATGTACCCTTCAAAAAAACCCTATTTCACAAGGTTCAATAGAGAAATATCCCCACGACATACCCTTGGAAATGAGGACATCAAGTGACATCCCCCATCTACAAGACATAACAGGCAATCCCCATAAATGCTAATATGAGATATCTTTGAATTAGATTTCACACACAAATTATTGACTATGATGTAATGATAAATACTGACAACATTTGCAATTGAATACAAAATGCCATAAATATACACCAATCCACAGTCAGCTCGGGATGAAAACCATAAATCTCTTCCCACCATCATAATGGTAAAATTTAACACTATGGATGGAAACCATAAATCTCACCCCACCATCATAATGGTAAAATTTAACACTATGGATGAAAACCATAAATCTCACCCCACCATCATAATGGTAAACTACTCTTTGCCCAACAAAATTTCTGCACTTTGAATAAAGCATGCCCAACAAAATTTAAACTCTGTATGGAGGATGTGCACTAGTGTAAGAGTGTGAATTGGTTTTGTATTTCTAATACACGTAACCCGGTTTATTTCCTATTGCATGTTACCTTCACAATGTATTACATATGGTTGATAATTATGGTTTTCAAAAGTTGGGTTGATTACTTCATAATATTACATATTCACATAGTTGTGAGTTATGAGTTATGGTTGTCACTCACTCACAGAAAACCAGGCTTGCAATTCCAATCCATTAAATAAACTGCAGAAGAAAGATACCATATATATTCACATGGTGGTGAGTTATGAGTTATGGTTGTCACTCACAGAGAGTTATGAGTTATGGTTTTCAATCACTCACAGAAAACCAGGCTTGCAATTCCAATCCATTAAATAAACTGCAGAAGAATGATATCATATACATTCACATGGTGGTGAGTTATGAGTTAATGAGTTATAGTTGTCACTCACAGAGAGCCAGGCTTGCAATTCCAATTAAACAAACTGAATAAGACCATAAGAAGAAAAAATATACATGATAAACGATAATCCACATAAATTAATTCACAAGTAATAATCCACATTGATTCACAGGTAACAGCGGAGACTCTATCTATCTGAACATCAATCAGGTTAACAAAAAAGCTAAAGAGGAAGAAAATATCTACATGATAAGTGATAATCCACATTAATTCACAGGCAATAGAGGAATCTCTATTCATCTGAACATCAATATAAGCAGTCGTAATGTGCATACCCACAACGACCATCAGCAATCTCCTGCACACAAACATCACTCTCTATTCACCTCACCAGAATGTATTGGATGCAAGCTCTAAGAGTTCATGGGAAATAACACTGATCATGCCATCCACACCAACGTTACTATTAGGGGACTTGAAGGGCTGCATACCAGTCATGTATGAAGGGATTGAGAAAGGGTATGCACAGACATCTGGGCACTATGTTCCAGAGTGCCCTACCCAGGCATAGGGAAGGGTATACCATACAGTGGAAGGGAAGGTAAAATAATGAAACCCACAAACTGCCTTACAGAAATACTAGACTGCTACATCAGTAGAAGTGAGCAAGAGATAGAGACCAGTCTTGGGATCAATGGGCAAGAGATGGCGAAGGGTTGTTACTGCACTCTTAATCACACCCTAGATTGAGAGGCGAGTGAGTGAATTTCCATGATAGTAATAGCGATCATTCACTTCAGATCCCACCACAATATTCTTGCTGATGTTGGACCCAGTCTCGTCTATGTAAAGCTGCACATTCCTCCACCATTCTGCAACAGAGGGGGTTTTGCTACACCTGACGCTTCTATTGTTGTCTGAGAGGGCAAGAAAGAAAGCCTTTATGATCCTCTTGTCATTGAAAGTCCAGTTTCCATACCAGATTGTGTGAATGGTGATATTTTCTGTGAGGCTTGAGCACAGGACCATTGTGGTATCTCATGTGGACAAATTCTCAGAAGCCTTCATATCTCTTTGAGCTCCCAAATTCATTTCCCATGGATACATCTCAGCTTTTGTTGTGTTGAAGTTGGAAGGCCATGGCCTCCAGGCTTCAACAGCTGTAAAAGCCAGAATACAGAATAAAAATATATAACCCACATGGAATGAAGCAGCAGAAACCCCAACTCTCTCCATTTATAAAAAAAATACAATAACTATTCCATAACTATTCCAAAGCCTCTAAATAAGTCCCTAATGTGCATTATCTCTTAATATTATGGTTTGCATGGTCAGGATTTGGATGAAGGAACCAGTTTTCAGTTTGATGTTGGTGAGAATTATGTTCATCCTCTTTTTTTCCCTCACCGATCCTGCGCACAACATGGCAAACTCCAGCTACATGGAGAACACTAGGTACGCTGAGAATAGAAGGTAATCTGCATTGATGGCGTCTTTTATTTTTGTCATCGAATCCAGAACGATCGTTGGGTCTCCTTGGAGAGTCCCATTAATGAAATAGCTCGATGATATAGTCAACATTAGTAGGCTCTCGAATGTGTGCCCCATTTTCCAATAATGGAGGATTTGATGTTCTTAGTAAGCCATTACCCTCGCTCAGCCAGCAAGAAGATTGGCGAGCCTATGCACATCCAAGGACCAACATTCAACTTCCATGCCCCTTCCAAGCCCCAACCACCTTGGTGAACCAGTGAAAAAATGGGGCGAATCACTCCAACCCCTTCCTCTGACGCTGTAAATCCAGGCAAATGCCATTGACATCTGCTCCAACAAAGAAAATCTAGGGCGAATTCGATTGTTTCAGTTTTATGCGCATTTTTTTGGGTGGGCTAATATATAATAATTAATTATTTTTAAAATAATTATTGGGCTAATTTTATAAAACTATAGAAAATAGGTTTTATATAAAAAATTCGCCCTATTAAAATTTAAAATCCCTTAAAATTCCCCTTCGGGCTAAAATTCGCCCCTAAAATTTTCCATAATGTTTTCTCTTGAAAGTGCATCAAAAGCAAGCTAGTTTAGAAGTACTTACCTAATCTTAGATTACTTTTCGTCTTTCCTTAAGTGCATGCCAAAGCAGGATAGTTTCAAAGTACTTACTTGATCTTAGGTTGTTCTTTGTTTCTTCATTTGTTTGATTTCCCTCACTCCATTTCTTATTGTCTCATTCCATAAAATCAACTTAAATAGATCCTTTGACATAGATGAATTTCCCCATGGACCACTCTTGAACCTTGTTGTTTCAATTAAATCCTATTACGAATCCATAGCCCAATGGATTGATGTTGTTTCTTACCTATCTTATTAGCTGAACCATTCTTTCGCCTACTTTCACCTTCACCCTTCATAAATACTTCCTTCATCTTCATTATATCCTTGCCCGACCAAAACAAAAAAAAAACCCGTGTTCTTCATAACTAGCCTAAAATCACACTTCAAGCCTTAAAGATCATATATTTAAACACATATATAGAGACATCCCTCTCTGAATCTAGGATGGCTAGGTCCTCAAATTCCAAAGTAGTTTTTGATGTAGGCTCTGCAGTGTTTGTAATTGCCAATCTTGCAAACTACGGAGGCCTAACATACTGGCAACCATATTGGGGAAATCTAAGTAAAATCCTTAAAACTAAATACTCAGTTTTCAGTACAGAATGAATAGATTTCTTCAGGCACTACCAAGCATGTTTGTAATCATGATAGGACTTGTCTGAATTAGTGGCAATCTAAGTAACCCTTAGGATTCTCATAAGACCCTTATCAAACCTTGGAGAAATAATCTAAAAAGCCACAGAGTAAACTCTGTTTGTCTCATCACCGTAGCTAAGTGATGAAACAGATTTAGGACACTCTCATAACCCATAGCACTACACAAACTATGAAAACCCAAAAATATTTCAGATTGGTCTTTGAACTTATTAATGATGGTGGACCATTAAACATTTTACCTTCTAAAAAGCTAAAAATTTCCACCTGGTGACTCCACGATCATAAATACACCTAAAGACTCCACTAAGAAACCCATTACTATCATAACATCATACAAACTCAGTTAAGAAAACTTTGAGGATCAAAGTTTTCTTGCTAAAGATCAGTTAGCCTACTAAAGATTATCATATTTGGTTAAAATTTTTCTTATTATTGGGTCTAAAAACATAGCATAGTGGCTTCTAGAAGAGTTCATATTAGAGCCTATCCTGAACCAAACCCTCTTGAGATAGTTGATAATATAGAAAGTATACTTAGAAAATCTCCTAAGTCTAAAACTTCAACTGTTGTTAGGCCAGTACATAGAGCTAATTATGTTCCTGAAAACCTTACAGCTCTACAAAATTCACAAGTTGACTGAAGAAACCCATTCAGAACTAGGTCACTTGATGATATAGATCAGATAGACATTGAGTCTCCACCTTCATCCCAAGATAGAGGTGAACATCCTGGTAGCAGAGAAACTACCCCACCTGATTTAAATTTCCTACATAATTTTGGTTTCTCTCATCCTAGTTCTGCTCAATAGTCTCTTGTTGGTCCATCAACTTCTGTTATCCATACACCCACTGTTCAAACCACCTCATTCCTTCAACCCCCTCCCATCTTACATCCTCCACCTGTAAAGCCTCCATTTTTCCCACAACCTCCTATCATGGCAACATGGTATGCCCATCTAGTCCTTCCTTTACCTTTAGCCAATATGCCACAAGACTATCAGTCCAAGATACCATTATATGATGCCAGTGGTGCTACCACTGCATCACAACATATGGACAAGATGAATGAATATTTTGACAAAAATGAGATTGATGATGAAACTGTCAAACTCAAATTATTTTCTCAAAGTCTAAGGGGAGAAGCACGAAAATGGTTCAAAGGCTCAACCCCTCACAGTATTAATGATCTCCAAGCCCTCCATCAGTCATTCCTAAACAAGTGGGAAGTTAGGAAAAATCCTCTCCAAATACTTTCAGATTACAAAAACCTCAAAACAAACACCGGGGAAAGTGTTCAAAATTATTGCACTAGGTTCAATAGTGTTTATAACTCCCTACCCCCATAATTGAAACCTCCACAAGGCTCAGCTTTAGCCAAATTTCCTAAAGGATTTGACCCTGAAATGGCCTATCAGCTAAGAGAAAGAGACCCTTTGACTCTAGAAGACATGAAGAAGGGAGCTTTAGCTATGGAAGTAAATCTGATTGAAAAAAGAGCTAGGATGACGAATGAAAAGAAAGTATCATTTAGGGAGGAAACTTCACCTTCCACATCTAGTTCAAAAATGGAGAGAATGATGGAGGAAATTATGAAGAAGATGAGCATACTTGAGAGAGAACAATTGATCTGAATGGAAAATGGCATCAACCCATGGTATTCATCTACCCATGTTATCCATCCACCCATGGAATTTACCCATGGTATTGTAAATGGCATCGACCCATGGTATTCATCCTCCCATGATATTTACTCGCCCATGGTATTGTAAGTGACCCATGGTATGTATCCACCCATGGTATTTATCCACACATGGGTTTTACCCATGGTATTGTGAAAGTGGAATCTACCCATGGTATTGGCCCATGGTATCCACCTATGGTGTTCTATCTCCAAAAAGGCTATAAATAACAAAGCCTCACTTTGTAAAGGAGAGATTATCATACAATGTAGCTTCTACAAACAATCATTTTCATCGAAGTCCATTTGCTAGGCCGCACACTGTTAGTAACACAGTTGGTCACAAGCATTACAGGGTATCTCTATCCTTGGATCTTCATTTTTCATGGTTTTGGTTCATCCACAAACCCACACTTCATCAAAGTCCATTAGCTAGGCCGCACATTGTCAATATCACAGTTGGTCACAAGTATTACATGGTATCTCTATCATCGGATCTTCGTTCATCTCGGTCATGGGTTAACTACACAAAACCCTTCTCTTCAGTGGGTCTTCATATTCAACAAAGGCTTCTCAGGAGGGAACTTCACGCAATGGGGACCATTGCTTCTTAAGGAGGGAGGAATGATCCGAATGGAAAATGGCATCAACCCATGGTATTCATCTGCCCATGTTATCCATCCACCCATGGAATTTACCCATGGTATTGTAAGTAACATCGACCCATGGTATTCATCCACCCGCAATGTTGCTGCCCATTAGTATTGTGAGGTGACCCATGGTAATGGTAGTGTGTGTTATATTCTTTCCATGATTGGCCCCACGCGCTGTATGTTGCGTCGGGCGTAGCTGGGGGGTCACGAGGGGTGAAGCAGTCCCCACCGTTGGGGTCCGGGGCAGCGCCCCGGCCAAATTTTTTTTTTGTGCGGACCCACTCATAGGCGGATCCGCCCATGGTTTTGTGCATGGTTTTGCACATGGTTTTGGGGTTCGATGGTTTTCGGCCCATGGTATTTTTGTAGATCCGGTCAAGGGAACTACGGTTATGTTCTAATCCAGGGTTAATGGATTGGGGTTTATGTATGCTCCGGCATGTATATATATGTGTTGTAACACTAAAAGGAATATAATGAAAATCAAGCTGGTCGTCCCGATTTGGGATCCAGGGGAAAATCTCTGTGTTTATCTGTTTTATGTTTTATGCTCTTGCTATTGTTTATTTTCTGTTATAAGAATCGTGTGTAGATATTTCTGTTCAGGGTTAAAACCTACATTTGGTATCAGAGCTATTTCGGCTTCAAGGGGATGCCTTTGTTGTTGAGGGGTTTTTGCTCGGGCTTGTGGTAGACCCTGTGCAGTGGGAGATCTGCGGGATCGATTCTTGCGGTGAAAGAATATGGCGAGCGGAGGAAAGATAGAGATCGAGAAATTTAATGGTCAGAGTTTTGAGTTGTGGAAGCTCAAGATGGAGGATCTGCTGGTGGATAAAGATCAGTGGATCGCGGTAGATCCGGGTACTAAACCAACGGCAATGTCAGATGAAGACTGGAAGAAACTGGATCGGAAGGCTAAGAGCACAATACGGTTGTGTGTCTCAGATTCAGTATTGTTGAATGTATCTAGGGAAGCTACGGTGAAGAATTTGTGGGAAAAACTTGGGACTTTGTACCAATCTAAGTCTATGGTGAATAAGTTGTTCCTGCGAAAAAAGTTGTATAACCTGAGCATGAAGGATGGAGACTCGGTGACAGAGCATCTGAACACCTTCAATACTATGGTAAGTCAGCTATCATCTGTTGATATTAAAATCTGAGATGAAGATAAGTGCATCAGTTTGTTGAGTTCTCTACCAGTCTTGTGGGACAGTCTGGCTATTGCAATAGGTAGCAATACAACTACCTTGAATTTTGATGACATTGTCTCGACTAACATCGGAGGAAATGAAGACGGAGAAATATGGAGGGCCAGAATGGAGATGCTTATCTGTACAAGGAAGGTCCCAAAATAGAAACAAGAATAAGGTTTCGAGTGGGAGATCCAAATCTATAGGGAGATCTAAATCTCCTGGAAATTTTGTAAAGGTATGCTGGAAATGCGAAAAGGAAGGACACTACAAAAAGGAATGCAAATGTAAAGCTCCTGAGAAAGGAAAGGGATCTGATGATGCTCCTTCTGCAGAGGAAAAAACCACTTCAGATGAAGGTGGGGATGTGTATTTGGCTTCTTCTTCAAATGCACATGTAGATCATGAGTCATGGTTGATTGAATCAGGTGCATCCTTTCACTTCACTCCCCATAGGGAGTGGTTCTGCGAGTATGAGAAATATGATGGTGGTGATGTCTTCCTAGGGGATGATAGGAGGGCCGGAATCATCGGACGACGTGGAAAGGTCAAGCTGAAAATTTTGTGGTGGAGGATTAGAACTAGCTTCTGATGCATATTCTGCATTAGCCGGAAATCTGATTTCTAAATCTGATTTACGTAAGCAAGATGGATGATGGGGTGTAAAAAGCAGGTGTTCGGGAAGATGCAGATGGTTCCAAGGAGCTTTAGTATTAATGCGGGGAGTTAATTTGGAGACTTCTGTACAAGCTACAAGGTAGCACTGCTATTGATGGGTGTAACAGTTCTATGGTTCCTGAAAGTGGAGCGGAAAGCCTAGCTGTCTCTGGAGAAAAGACCATGCTATGGCATCAAAGGGTTGGACATATTGGAGAGAAGGGCCTTCGGATACTGCATAGAGATGGTATGGTAGAAGGTATGTCTAATTGTTCTCTGGATTTCGATTTCTGTGAACATTGTGTATATGGGAAGAAGAATCGGGTGAGTTTTCCTTCTGGTGCTAAGAGGGCAAACAAGATATTAGAACTTGTGCACAGTGATGTGTTTGGGCCTGTGTCAGTTCCATCACTGGGAAAGTCTGTGTACTATGTTTCATTCATAGATGACTTCTCGAGGAATACATGGATATATTTCTTGAGGAAGAAATCTGAAGTCTTTGACAAATTTAAAGAATTTAAGGC
This sequence comes from Pinus albicaulis, assembly GCA_034641835.2. NCBI lineage: Eukaryota > Viridiplantae > Streptophyta > Pinopsida > Pinales > Pinaceae > Pinus > Pinus albicaulis. The sequence goes on along the minus strand of CM076572.1, from coordinate 289,596,065 downwards.
TCTGGTGGAAAACCAGACAGAGAAGAAGATAAAGGCATTGAGGACGGATAATGGTGGGGAGTTCTGCAAGAAGGAATTTGAAGATTTCTGTAAGAAGTGTGGTATAGGACGGCAGAAGACTACTCCATACACACCTCAGCAAAATGGAGTTGCAGAAAGAATGAACAGAACACTGATGGAAAAGGCAAGAAGCATGCTCAGTGGTACCAGGTTAGGACAAGAATTCTGGGCAGAGGCAGTGGAGACTGCATGTTACTTAGTTAACAGATCACCTTCATCGGCGTTGGAGGATAAGACTCCACATGAGGTATGGACTGGTAAGAAACCCTCTCTTTCACATCTAAGGGTATTTGGATGTGATGCATATGTACATGTTTCAAAGGAGAAAAGGACCAAGTTGGATAATAAATCTGAAAGGTGCATCTTTATTGGGTATAAGGATGGTTTAAAGGGTTACAAGCTTTGGAACCCAGAAACAAGGAAGGTTGTGTACAGTCGAGATGTGGTGTTTAGAGAAGTAAAAGATGTTTTTAAACATGAAGTCCTACCAAAGGAACCTGAGAAGATAGAGTTTGAGCTAAAGGAGGATGAATCAGACTCTACAACAGAAGAAGACTCAGAAGATGATAGATACCAAGCTCAGCGTAGAAGTCGGTTGGGGAAGAAGAAGACAGAAGGTATAGTCCATGTAACCTATCGGGTTTGTGCATGCCCCATAACGATGACAGACAGGCATCGGGGGAGCGATGGGTGGAGGATGGGCTTCTCGGAAGGAGGCCTGGTGATGAAATGGCATCCTTGCCACAAAAGTGATGCATGGATCCCAGCGCGGGTGGGTTGTAGGGTACAGGAAAGGAAGCCCATCAGGAGAAAATGGGTGTTTAAAAATAAGATGAATGTAGAAGGCAAGGTGGAGAAATACAAAGCTCGGTTGGTAGCAAAATTTTATTCCCAGGTGCCAAGAATTGATTTTAGTGATATTTTTTCTCCTGTTGCCAAAGTTACTTCTATTAGATTACTTTTATCTGTTGCTGCTGCATTTGATTTTGAGATAGAACAGATGGATGTGAAGACAACATTTCTTCATGAGGATCTAGAAGAGGAGATCTACATGAAGCAACTTGAAGGCTTTATGGTGAAGGGTAAGAAAGAACTGGTATGCAGGTTGAAGAAGTCTCTGTATGGGTTAAAACAGTCACCAAGGATGTGGTATTAGAAATTTGATACCTATATACGGGGACTTGGCTTCACCAGAAGCAAGGAGGATCATTGTGTTTATTTTAAATTAATTGGTGACCGTGTTATTTATTTGGTCTTGTATGTGGATGATATGTTGTTGATTGGAAATGACAAAGAAATTATCCAAGATTTGAAGACCCAATTGTTCTCCAAATTCGACATGAAGGATCTGGGTGCTACAAATTATATTTTGGGCATGGAAATTAAGAGAGATCGGGCAAAGAAGAAGCTCTGGTTAAACCAGAGGAAGTATGTTGAGACTATATTGCGGAGGTTCAATATGCAGGATAGTAAACCAGTGAAGGTTCCTATTCCTGTAGGTGTAAAGCTGTCTGCTGAACAGTGTCCCAAGACACAAGAAGAAGAGGAGTATATGTCCCGTGTTCCATATGCAAGTGCAGTGGGTAGCTTGATGTATGAAATGGTCTGTACTAGACCAGACATTGCAAATGCAGTGGGAGTATTGAGTAGGTTTATGTCAAACCCAGGGAAGGAGCATTGGACAGCAGTGAAGCGGGTTTTCAGATATTTACGTGGCACTAGTGATTATGGCTTGTGCTTCCAGGGAAGACCAGGATTGGAAAGAATGTTGGACATTCGTGGTTTTGTTGATGCAGACTGGGCTGGAGATCTGGACCAAAGAAGATCTACAAGTGGGTATGTGTTTAGCCTATTTGGAGGCGCAGTCAGTTGGATGAGTAAAAGACAATCTGTAGTGGCTCTTTCAACTATAGAGGCAGAATACATAGCAGCCACTCATGCAAGAAAGGAAGCAATTTGGTTGCAAAGATTGTGTTCAAGTATGGGGTTGGTACAACAAGCTATAAGGATAGACTGTGATAGCCAAAGTGCAATTTTCTTGGCTAAGAACCTTGCTTACCATTCAAAGACAAAGCACATTGATGTTCAATATCACTTTGTTAGAGATATAGTTGAGGCTAAAAGGGTGTTGCTGGTAAAGGTGGACACTTTGAAGAATGTTGCAGATGCATTGACGAAGTCTGTGAGCACTCAGAAGTTCTCTTGGTGTAGAGAAACAATGGGTGTTGAAGAATTGGACCAATGACTAAGCTCTCCTGTGGCCCCCTGTGGAAAGAAAACAACAAGTGGGAGAATGTTGGGTATGTGTTATATTCTTTCCACGATTGGCCCCACGCGCTGTATGTTGCGTCGGGCGTAGCTGGGGGGTCACGAGGGGTGAAGCAGTCCCCACCGTTGGGGTCTAGGGCAACGCCCCGGCCAAAATTTGTTTTTTGTGCGGACCCACTCATAGGCGGATCCGCCCATGGTTTTGTGCATGGTTTTGCACATGGTTTTGGGGTTCGATGGCTTTCGGCCCCTGGTATTTTTGTAGATCCGGTCAAGGGAACTACGGTTATGTTCTAATCTAGGGTTAATGGATTGGGGTTTATGTATGCTCTGGCATGTATATATATGTGTTGTAACACTAAAAGGAAAATAATGAAAAATCAAGCTGGTCGTCCCGATTTGGGATCCAGGGGAAAATCTCTGTGTTTATCTGTTTTATGTTTTATGCTCTTGCTATTGTTTATTTTCTGTTATAAGAATTGTGTGTAGATATTTCTGTTCAGGGTTAAAACCTACATGGTATGTATCCACCCATGGTATTTATCCACACATGGGATTTACCCATGGTATTGTAAGTGGTATCTACCCATGGTATTGGCCCATGGTATCCACCTATGGTATTCTATCTCAAAAAAAGGCTATAAATAACAAGACTCACTTTGTAAAAGGAGAGATTGTCCGCCACAATGTAGCTTCTACAGTTATTCTCTGTTTTAATAAAGAAAGTTTCTTTGTAGTTTTATTTTATTTGTGTTCTCTCTTCTTTCTGGCATTCTAATTTTGCAGATATTGTCAGATCTATTTCAATTTTTTAGATTTTGGGGGCCTCCCCCCCAAGATCCAGATCAAAAATCTAGGGAACACCAATCAACTCCCCAAAACAGAAATCAATCTTAAAATCAAAATTAGAACTTTAGGAGAAATCAACCACATAATAGACAACGAGAGGATGACCAGCAGATCAGAACTCCTTTCCAAGAAAATTATGTTAATGAGGATGAAGAAACCAATGAATAAATAAAGGATGACAACATGAATATGTTGGGAGTAATTAATGAAGATTCTGATCTCATTTATGAAAGAAGACAAGGTCTATATACACCTTATGATGACAGAAGACAACAAACTGACTATTATGATTAATAATCTGAAAATGCCATCATAGGATCACCTAAAAAGTAAGACCTCAGAAGTAAGAAGAATCAAGAAACTCCCAAGAACAAAACCTCTGATAAATCTGCCAAAAACAGCCCTGAAAATACACCCAAAAAGACAATTGAAAATCATAGAACAGTGGCTATAGATTCTGATTTAAACAAAGGGAAAAATTCTCAAACAAATGAAAAATAGAGTATTAACCCTAGTAGCACTAACACCTTAGCTAATGCTCCTGAAAAACCATTCCAACTATTGTAAATAATAAAAATCAGCAAGCTGATTTTGCTGATGAAATAATGACTAAGAGGGCTGAATTAAACATGTTGAAAAACCAGATCCCTTTCAGCCTAGAAAATGAAATATCCAAAATCAAAATATTTGTCCCTCTTACTGAATTAGTCACTCAGAATGTATATAAAGGTCAAATTTTGAAGGCTCTGAACATAGAAGATGTTCATGATACAGTCAACTTAAATGATGACACCCTAGAACTAATTTTTGGACCAAAAATTGAAGGGAAATTTCAAGAAGGAACCATGCCTCCATTCTACAACAGCTTAAACATTCATGACAATATCTTGCATAATGCCATGCTTGATTAAGGAGCATCACACAACCTCATGCCCAAGTTAATAATGGAAAAATTAGGCTTAGAAGTAACTAGACGCTACAAAGATTTATATTCCGTTGATTCAAGTAGGGTTAGGTGCCTTGGCCTGATAAAGGATCTGTGTGTAAACATAGCCCAAATACCAACCAAGAGTTTAGTGATGGACATCGTAGTGGCTGATATACCCCCCAAATATGGCATGCTCCTTTCAAGATCATGGGGTGCTAATTTACAAGGCACAATGCAAATGGATATGACTTATGCCACCACCCCTGTCTTCAGTCAACCTAGAAGACTCTATAGGGAAACACACATGAAATACATGGTGAGTAGCCAAGAAATATCGGAGAACTCTCCTCTTTACTCCATGCACACTGACCTTGACTCTTTTATTCTTTTTAATGATGATATTCATAAAGATCAAGAGCTAATCAATGCAAAAACATCCAATGATGTAATCACTTCGCATTCAAACATAGTTGCAGTCATGGATGAAGAGGAAAATAGAGAGGAAATTAAAAAACAATCTGTTGATTTAGAAATTTAGAGGTCTTGAGGTCAAAAACAGTCATACAAATAACGCAGATCGTGAAAATCAACAAGTAAAACCTCAAAACATTGAAAATATTGAGAACACAATTCAGGAAAATGTAGTACATACCCTAGTTCAGAACAGAATGATGAAGAATGTAGATAGGACAGCAATTAGATAGATCTTAGTTCTGAAAATAGTCATGTTTGGAGCATGAAATTTGATGGGTCTTGCACTAGAAATGATGCAGGAGCAGGCATATGGTTATATAAGACTGAAAGTACTCATGCTGAGGGACATTCCTACAAATTAAACTTTCAATGTACCAATAACATAGCTGAATATGAAGCTCTCCTTTTAGGCCCTCATTTATTGAAAAAACTAGGGGCCAAAAGGATAAAAGTTCATGGGGATTCAGAGTTAATTATTAGGCAAGTGAATGGAGAATATAGTGCCAAACACCCCAGACTTAGAGCCTATAGAGATGATGCCATAGACTTGTTAAGAACCTTTGATGAATACCAACTTGTTTTTATCCCAAGAAACCAAAATGTCCTTGCCAGTGGTTTAGCCTTTGCTGCTAGAACTTTTCTTACACCTTATGAAACCAAGCACTGCACCACCCAAGTCAAATTTAGAATAGCTGTTCCAGACAATGAAAAATACTGGCAAGTTTTTGAGGGAGATAAACAAATAGAAGACTTCCTACAATCCAAAAATGAATTTGAAACAAAAAAACTCAGATTTAGATTTTGATGAAGACTTTCCTGCTAAATAAAACCCACTTGTGGAAGAAGATAAGTCTCCCGAGATTGTTGAAATAAATCTATTAACCTATGAACCCAATCATAAAACAGAGAATAGCACAGAATCATAAAATGAAGACTTAGAAGTGCTGCAATCTAGAGACCAAGGCTTGCCAAAAGGGCTGGTCCCCTTAGAAGAATTATTTGATTTGAATGATGTGGCGAAGAGGCCAAAACTAGAACCCATAGAATCTGAAGTGGAAGAATGCAACATAGGCAGTGAGGATAAACCCAAAATAATCAAACTGTCTAAAACACTACCAACTCACATTAAACTGAAATATGTTGAGTTGTTTAGAGAATTTTATGATATTTTTGCATGGAGCTATGAAGATCTAAAGTCCTATGATACAGAAATAATTCAGCACAAGATACCCCTCAAAGAAAACCAGAAACCTTTTAAACAGAAATTGCGTAGAATCAACCCTGTTCAATTACCTCTGGTGGAGAAAGAAATAAAAAAAAATGTATGATGCTGGAATTATAGTCCCTGTTAGATACTGAGAGTGGGTGTCTAATCTTGTATCAGTCAAGAAAAAAATAGGAGAGATAAGGCTTTGCATTGATTTTAGAAACTTAAACAAAACCTCACTAAAGGACAACTACCCTTTTCCCAAAATGGATCATATTTTACAAAAGGTAGTTGGTTCAAAAATAATTTCTTTGCTAGATGGCTTCTCAGGTTACAATCAAATCTTGATACATCCTGATGATCAAGTTAAAACAGACTTCACTACACCCTGGGGCACTTTCATGAATTTGAAAATGTCTTTTGGTTTAATGAATGCTGGTGCCACATTTTAGAGAGCCATGGAAATTGCATTTTAAAAAGAAATAGGTTACTTCATTGTGATTTACCTTGATGATATAACTATTTATTCTAAAAAAGATGAAGAACACCTAATACACTTGAGAAAAGTCTTTGAAAAATGCAGAAAATTTGGGTTGTCCTTGAATCCCAAGAAAACATTGTTTGGTCTCCAAGAAGGTAAACTTATTGGGCATATCATATCTGAAGAAGGAATAAGGATAGACCCAAAGACGATTGATGGCATATTGCAAATCAGCCATCTCAGAAACAGCAAGGAACTTCAATCTTTCATTGCAAAGATTAATTTCTTGAGAAGGTTCATACCAAATATAGTTGAACTCCTTAGAAATATAAAAAATATGCTTAAAAATGAAGAAGGAGTTAAATGGACCTTAGAAGCAAAGAATTCGTTTGAACTGGTAAAAAAAGAACTCACCAAAACGCTAGTTCTTATCAATCCTGATTTTTCAAAAGATTTCTTTATCTTTTCATTTGCATCAGAACACAATGTAGCAATTGTCCTATTACAGAAAAATTTGAATGGACAAGAGCAGCCTATTACATTCTTCAGCAAGGCATTAAGATATGCACCTCTGAAGTATAACATAATGGAAAAACAAGCATTTTCCTTAGTCAAAGCCTTAAAATACTTCAGAGTTTACATTCTACATTCCCACATCATAGCATTTGTGCCTCACTCAGTGACGAAAGACATGTTGACCCAAGATCAAGATGGCAAAAGAGGAAAGTGGATTGCTGTAATTTTAGAGTATGACTTAGAAATCAAGCCCGCTAAACTCATAAAGGGTCAAGGACAAGAAAAACTAATGGTTGAATCTAACTTCCAAGCTCTTGATATAAACATGTTTAATGCATTAGATGAACAAGAGGAGTTTTTTACTCCAATTATTGAAGATCATTTTCTGAATTCATCTTGGTATGCTGATATTTTGTATTTTTTGCTCAATCTGAATGCTCTTCCTGATTTTTCTAAAACAAAGGCAAGATTTTTAAAGTTAAAAGCTGCAAATTACTGCATTTTGAATAAATGTTTATATTGGAAAAATTCTAGTGGATTATTGCTTAAATGTTTTCCTGAGAATGATGCAGATAAGATCAAGCATGAATTACATGAAGGAGAATGTGGAGGCCACCTCTATTGGAAATCAACCGCCGACAAAATCCTTAGAGTTGGTTATTACTTGCCCACCCTCTTTCAGGATGTCCATAAGATGATTATTGTCTATCACAAATGCCAAATATTTGAAGGCAAAAGAAAACTGCTTCCCTTACCTCTACAACCAATCACTGTTGAAGCTCATTTTCAACAGTAGGGTCTAGACTTCATTGGGAAAATCCATCCTCCCTCATGTGCCAAACATAGATGGATCCTCATAGCAACAGACTATTTTACCAAGTGGATAGAAGCCATCCCCTCAAGGAATGCCACAGACTCTGTCATCATTTCATTCCTTGAAAACCATATACTTTCCAGATTTGGCTATCCTAGAAATATCGTCACTAATAATGTTGCTACATTTAGTTATAAGAAGATGGTAGAATTCTGTCATAAGTATCAGATCATATTGGGTCATTCCACAGCTTATTACCCTCAAGGTAATGAGATGGCAGAGTCCTCAAATAAAGGTCTGGTAACATTATCAAGAATTTTTTGGAAGATAACAAGAATTCATGGCACAATAAGCTAGTACATGCTTTATGGCCGGTCAGATTGACAGTGAAAAAATCCATTGGAATGTCTCCCTACCAGCTAGTTTATGCAATTGATGCAATATTTCCAACCAGTTTAGAAGTGTCAGTCATGAAGCTGATCTAGGAAGTATAGTCTGAATATGATGATGTAACAAGAAGGATAAACTAGACTATACATCTACAACAAACCAGAGAGGACGTATACATTAGAGCACAACAACTACAAGAAAACATCAAGAATTTGTTTGACAAAAGAACCAAGGGAAGTGATTTCAAAATTGGTGATAAAGTTTTGAAATGGGATTCAAGAAGAGAAGATAACGGAAAACATGTAAAACTTGATAACTTATGGCAAGGCCCTTATCTCATCCAATCTAATATTGGAAACAATGCATTTTTTCTGCAAGAGTTAGATGGAGCTGAATACTTTGGAGGTCCTGTTAATGGCAAGGCTCTCAAACATTATTTTTGTTGACTGATATTTTACTTTCAAAGCTTTTTATCCATTGTATATAACATTGTTTTTTAAAGAAAGATAAAAGACAAAAACAATAGAAAAAAGAAAAAGAGGCTAGAAATAAAACAAGAAAGGTACAACCCCATACCAAAAAGAAAAGAATTTCTGAAAGTGTGCAAGCTTAAGTATCACTACCAAAAACAACACTGCTATTTTAGTCATAGAGCCTAATCATGACTAAGATAGATTTAAATTTTCTACTGATAGGTTAGTGAAGAAGATTTTCCAAACTATTTAATCTTGGCCTATCAGTATATTAGATTACAATAGAAAAGAAAAGGTTCAAATAAACTGAAAAATTGAACTTGTTAGATTGATGTAAATTGGTTCTAATATGCTCAAAATTTGAACCAACACAAAAGAGAAGAACAACTCAAAAAGATTAAATCCAGAGCTGAAATGAAGAAGGAAAGGTGACTCTAAAAGCTCAAAATCTGAGTCACAAAGGGATGAAGGATGTTTTAAAATTTTCAGATCTTAAGCCTTAACCAGGGAAAATTTTAAGAACCCCCCTAAATTTATATATATAATAAATGGGCGAATCCCCATGATACATAGGAAAAATGGAAGGCGATTTTATTAACAATATAATATGTATATATAATTTTTTTGCGAATCTCTCACGAGATTATATTATCTTGTAAAATCATGGCGAATCACCAGTACAAATGGCGAATCACTACTACAAAATGGTGAATCGTTGTCTAGTGGAGTTCGGGGTGTTGGTTCCAATGAAGATATGGTAGTTGAACTAGGAGTAGAAGGAAGAGAACCACCGAGACCAAGCATGGCACATGGTGACTCATGAGGGAAGTAGTTCTCGTGCAGTTTGGAAAACACGTTCTTCTAGTTCTGCTAAGCATAGTGTTGTTGCTCATGCTACTACTAGCACTGATATTGAGGTTGGAGAGGAGTTTGAGGAAGCATGGAAGGTAGCAGTGGTGGAGAATTACAAAGAGTACCCCATGATGGGATCCATTTTTCCCTTTGGTATTTGTGCCTACAAGATCTTATGTCCATTGAACCAACAATTAACTGTTCAACCAACAATCAACTTGACTAAGTTGATTAGGTACGAGTCAACTTAGACTAATCTTAAAAACTATGCTTTGCACTATCCCATATTTATCACACTAATGCTACACAACATTGTGCATTTGCACCCAACTCTCATGCACGCACACAAAATTTTCATTAACATCTATAACCCTAACCAAGTGACAATTGATCAACAATTTGCACCAAAGTTTGTTATAGTGTTGAAATTTCATAAGAAATTTAGATCCATGGTACCTTAAATAAATTTTGAGATAACCACCACAAATTCAACCACAATAGAGAAAACTTGTTATAAATTTTAAACCAACAAAAATTAGGATTCATGTTCCTAGGAATGATCATAAGAAGTAGTTGGCATATAGGTCGAGTTGTGAGCCTTGACACATTGATAATGGAATCGCTTAGGTCAAAACTCACACATTGAAAAGTCATCAATGAAGAGAAGACAAGATCATTATGAATTACACATACTCCAAACTTCCTACCAAATTCTACTTAGTTGTCCGCAACTCAACTATACATAATCTTATAGTAAATAAAAATTCCACAAAGCCTTCTTAACATAGCTAATAAATGGCCATTGGAAGAGCACCCTTATATAATAGTAATAGTAGCAATCAATAGATTATTTCATATTGAACTTCATAGCCATAGTGCTCCTATGTATTGTATGATGTATTCAACTTGCATTATCAAATATAGATAAAATCATACTTTTGATTGATACATTTAAAACATACTTGTTCACAATGTTGAATGCAATGCCAGTCAAGGAGTAAAGTCGGCTTAACGTGTATTGATCTATAAAATAATGAAAAAACTTAGTAACACATCACAACTTTCATGTTTGAAAATATTATAAAGCTTTCATGCAAATCCATTGTTGTTATAGTTCCTTCTATTGACCATGTTCCACATAAGCATGGAAAATCAAGTAATACTAGCATTTGCACCGAGAGGTGCAAAGTAACGTCGAGGAGTGGGGATACATCTTCCATGCGAGATAAAGGTGATGTAGGTGATAAAGTTGAGGCAACACAAAATGTTTTGGAAGAATGGGTGGTTTTTTTATCAACTTTTGTGAGTTATTTTGGAAATTGCTTTCTTCTCTTCATGCCTACCTCTGAAACCTTAAAAAAAACTATCCATAAAATGCATATTCAACGAACTCTACGTAATATGTACCTAGTTCGTGAGAGAAGCATTGATCTTTGTTTAAAATATAATAAAGTGAAAGTATAAGATAGTGAACAACTTCAACTCCTCCCTAATCTTAAAATTTTTATATCTATCTAAATATTATAATTTCCATGAAATAAAATTGGTAATGAGACTGGATTGAAGTGAAAAATATCCAATTGGTGATACCCCAATTATATGTTGCACCGTCCTAAGAAAATAAGCATCCTTCCAAGTCACCAACGTAGATAAAAATCGACTGAAAACCTAAGGACCCAGAATTGTCAGGCTTCCTTTAAACCAGAGCTTTCCTTAAAACTTCTGAAAGGAAAGACTTGTAAACCACTGGAGTGATGTTCGATAGAGCCTCTAACAATTCTAAGAAACCTGGATTGGAACCTAAAGTGTTGAGATAGGAGTCTACTATGATGGAGTTTACATCTAAGCCTTGGTTACTGCAAGTTTCCAAATTAAAAACTAGGAACCAAAAATTACCTTCACACAAAGGAGCCTAGGTCATACTGAGACCAACTATGGAGGAGAGTCCAGGCGCTGCCAAGGTGGTTTGAGAAAGGGAGAGCCCCTTTCGCCAAATTTCACATGAGCTGGAGTGTCGAGCCTACAATTGCACTATCCAGAAGGTTAGAGCCTGAAACCAAAGACAAAGCTCTTCATAGAGCTGCCTAGAAGATGAACAGCTGGACGCCAATGTGATATTCTAAGATCTAGCTATAACCAAATTAATGGGCCACAAAGGTGGTGGATCAATCCACAAAACATACTTAGTCATGAATGGGGCAGGAGCTAGACGAGAGATGCATTTATCGCCAATTCTCTTGTCCATCCACATGATTCTCATTAGGGGAATTTTGAGGTCTAAAATGGGCCTCCTAAGGAAATTATAAAATAATAGTGAAAAAAATCAAATAAAATTTGATGGCATCATCAAATTTTAGAGGGAAAAATGGAAAAACTACTTTTTCAACTCATATTTTCAACTTATCTCCCAAAGTTTTTACTCAAATTTCAAGCGGGAGTACTCGTTGAATGCGAAATTTAATTCCCCATCCAAGGAGTACCCATGTTGCATACTTTCGATGGGTCCTACTACACGAAAAATGAGAAATACATAAAAAAACGTGATTACAATCACGTTTTTATGTGCATTTGTCATTTTGCAGAGTTCATCGAAAGTATGCAACATGGAAAAATTTTGGATGAGGAATTGTTCCGTATCCAAACGAGTACTCCCGCCGAAATTGAGTAAAAATTTTGGGAGATAAGCTAAAAATACGCAGTTGAAAAGTGTCCTTATTATTTTATTATTTTATATTATCACCTTATTTAAAAATGGTGAATCATCCCCCATGGTTGACATCATCATCTTTGAATCCTATTGTTATAAAGTTTATTTTGTTGTACATTTTTCTTAGGAGGCCCATTTAGACCTCAAAATTCCCTAATGCATCATTCTGTCATTAATTTTTCCATTGTAGCTTCCAAAGAAATTGAACATGGTTATGAGTGGAGGTCGATTCTATGATCTTGGTAGATGAAAATCATAATGGAAAGCATGTGAGGGGAGGGAACTACATATGTATGGAGACGGATCTCGTGTTGCCACGTCAAGGGGAATGCTTGTTTTATCAAAAAAGCATAATATTAAACCTTCAAAGTCTCTCTCGAGGAAATATATGGCGTCACATAGAAGGGGATGGGGAGTAGAAAGGTGGTAAGGAGAGGAATGGGGCAGAGATAGAGTCAAGGGGACAACTATCAGAGGGAGGTTCCAAGGGTAGAACTAAAAGCTAAGGAACATGTAGTCTTAGGACCAAAAGCCAAGGAACATATAGTCTTAGAGGATTGGGTAGGAACAACTCGAGTTGTTGGTTTCTAGCTTTGACTTTTCTATAGAGCAAGTGAGTGGTTGATTTCTAGCTTTGTCAATTCCATAGCGCAAATGAGCAAGCTTTATTTGCTTGTGAGTCTACATCCATGTTGTTGATTATGTATGGAAGTACCCTATGGAATGGAAGGATGTGTGGTGATCAAATCTTTGATTTTTTGAACCAAACCACCAGAACAAGGGAATTTTTTTTTGGGTTGTCTTCTTTAATGAGATATTGGATTGTAATCAACTAGTCACCAAGAATAATAATATATTTGGCATATTGGATTGTAATCAAAGAGTCACCAAGAATAATAATATATTTGATGCCTTTGTCTTTAGCAATACGAAGACCTTGTAGGAGACCATACATTTCAGGTTGATTGTTGGTTTTCCTTCCCCAACCCACACATATTTGATTAATAACCTTCCCCTCCTGCTGTCCCTTACCATTAAACCACAAAAGATTCTTTTCCTTTTTTTATCAATAATAACAATAATAAAGTTTTAATTTAGTTAAATTGTAAAATTTTAACAATTTGAGATGTACGATGAACTATGTTTTTTTATATTTATTATGAATTGATGCCTATTCACATTTACTAGTTATTTAATTTATATAATTATGTTAGTTACCAATATCAATCATCATATCCACTTATTATTTTTATTTTTACTATTAGTATTTCCCATCATCATCATTTTTATTATTTCATACTTCATTTTTCATTACAATATCACTCCCGGTCACTCCCATATCACTCCCGGCTCTCCTCTAGTTACAATAATCATAACTAGCAATTGCACCATATGTTGCAAAGGAAACGATGTAAAGCAATAACATAGAAAATAGTATTATAGAGGAAATGATCTCACATGAATCATGTGGGATAGATACAACTATAGAGAGTGAACAACTCTTTTTGAAGCTTCTTCTTTAATTCTTGTGCATGTACAAGCTCTGCAAGCAAGAAGTTTTCACAGTTGGGCAAAGTCCAATGCTCATGAGAACAGTCTTAAAAGTAATTGGGGTATCTTGAAATAGGACCGGATTGTGCGGTGTACTTGTGTGAATGTTGTCAATTTGAAAATTTGTGGGTACAAAAAACTTAGCCATGTTAAGAATTGGCGTGTGTTGCGTACTTGTGTGAATGTTGTCAATTTGAAAATTTGTGGGTACAAAAAACTTAGCCATGTTAAGAATTGGCGTGTGTTGCGTACTTGTGTGAATGTTGTCAATTTGAAACCTTGTGGTTACAAAAAAAGACTTAGCCATGTTAAGAGTTGGTGTGGAGTTGGTATAGCATAAGCTGAGTACAATTTCTAGATGATTTTAAAAATTTAAATGTCCTTGGGTTGCATTTTCTTAGCCAAAGGCTAATCCAACATGTCACAAAAAGAAATTAGCAAACATAAAAGACATGATTCCAATAAAATACACCATCACATATTATAAAAATCTAATGGAACTACTTTAAACAACTAGATTTTCAGAGTTTAACACATGTTTCCAAAAAGAAAGGGATGGCAAGGGATGGATGAGATCCATTGTAAATGCCATTTGATGACATCAATTATGGGGGATGGATTGTTAGGCAAAGCTGCATACAAGTATATGGGTGTAGAGTTCAAATGAAAGTATCTTACCCTTGACTAGTACTATCGAGCATATCTGGTCATACATTAGCAGAAGGATTATTCGCTGACTAAAAAGTTGCAAAACTCAAGCAGCAGTAACCAAACACACCCTGTTGGAAAGGGATTCCAAAAAGTGTAGTACATGTGCTATGATTGAACATATGTGGTGGCCAAATGGAGAAAGGATGACATGTTGACTGAGAAAATTTCCAAAACGACAGTGGATAGTGAAGCACACCCTTTGGGAGGACCATGACAAGAACCGCATTGAACATCCTGACGTCACATCAGACCAAACAGTATAACTCCTTGTAGACTCACTGATGGTTGCAGGCAGGTCATGTATATGTTGCATACAGACACCAAAATATGAGATGACTGCAACATGTCAAGGTAGTTAAATTGAATTAGGTGTTATAAATAACTGGCATAAGGCCAGATTTCCTGTAAATAGTCTGCTTAATTCAATGTTCAATAAAAGAATCTGGATAATTAGCAAAGATAACAATGGAAAAAACACAATTGTCAAACTCATAAAAAACTCATTTTTCCTGGTAAAGTTATACCAAGTGCATCCATTGCTCTTGATGGCAATTTTGTTCCTTGATGTAGTTGACAAAAATCAATATTGCGCATTTGCATCGGTATAAAACAATTCATCCTCCATTTTGAAATTTTAACGAAACTTTATGTTTACAACCAGCACTTCTGTGACATGTTTTGAATCATAAAATACCCAAACCAAATTTCGAACTTGTATTCTCTAATTTTCATTTCTAATTCAAAGGACCAAATTAAAGTCAATTTTGGTTTAAAACTTTCTACGCTCCTAAATTCTGCAGCATAAATTTATACTTCAGGGCTCTAAAACCTTTACTACATAGTTGCTTCAAACCCAGAATTTCAGTAAATCCAGTGTCAAATATAGTTGGACAGTATAAGATCATATGTCCGAGAGAGAAAACAGGCATTCAGAAAAATAAATTGACAACAGTTATGGTCAGAATGAGAAAACATAAAAACCGCTTCAAGAAGATGTGCATAACCTCTAAAACATTTAAATTTTAACAGGCCACTCAACTAGATACAAATGGTAACTTCTCTCCAGAATGTTTGACGAAAGTGTAATATCCCGGAAGGGAAATAGACAGCAATACAAGCATACGATAATATAGAAAAATGCCAGAAATAGAACATAAAGCAAATACTCATAAAAATGCCGGAAATGCTAAGCCATTTTATTAATCTGAGAATATGATGAAATACAATAGATGATCGGAATGATAGCACCTATTCTTGCTCAAGGCAAGTGAAGAACTCTCTCAGAAAGACAGGAAATGGTTGTTATAAGAAACAACGTCCCAGATGCCGGAATACTGTCGTAACTGCTGCCACTGAAATGGACTAAAACTAGGGGCTGATCCCCTTGCCGGAATGAGCTGAAAACTTGCAGACCACCTGTACTCACCACCCCGGACAAAACCCAGAAACCATATCGAAAATGGTCAGCCTCCGAAAATCACCTCAGAAACCCTCCTCAAGGAATTACCTTTGCCTGCTGCTAGGCTCGGGCGCGGATGCGAAGATAAGATGACGTGCCACAAACTCCCTCGAAACCTCCCACAAAGCCTTGTCCCGGTCCTCTCCTGCGAGATATCGGTGAAACTCACTGAGAAAATCCCGCAGCAGAACACCTCAACTAGGCCGTCCTCTCTCGAGGGACTACGCGAGTCCTGAAACAGAGCCCGACTCTCGGCCAAACAACCACCAAATCTCTTAGCTAATCTTTGGAAGGAAAAACCCTTTATCGGCGAGCACTCGAAGTCCCCCGGGGCTAAGGGCGAGATCTCCGACCAGAGACACTCAACGCACTAAACAGTGCTGCAGACAGGCTAAACAGCCAGCGTGCTCAAGAAGACAAAATGTCTAGCTCCAATATCATCAACAACAAGAATGCCCCAAATGAGGAGGCTCCTCCATCTTTTTTAATATTATTTTCCCTCCAAAACCAACGTAGTCTCTCTCTCCTCCACGTGGTGTGTGGCCCCCCTTGGCTCCCCCTTTAAGTCACAACGTTGTGCTACTAGGAAGGTGCTTTATGTTTCTTAAGTGAGTTAGACCCCTCTTCTCACTTTTATTTTATTAATAAACTATAGTCGGAAAAACTATACAAAAATCGAATATTCCAATTAGCTGTTGCTAATTAGGAATATTACAGTCTCCCCCGGCAAAATGTTGCTTGACCTCAAGCAACTGAAGTGATGGATGCTACAAATCTGCCCGCTCTCCCAAGTGGCATCCTCATCCGGCAAAAATTGCTTGTCCTCAAGCAACGCTTGAACAAGCCTCCTCTCTAGCTGATGCTCCCCATCGATACTGAAAAATGTGCCTGAGTCCCACTGAAACCTCTCTGACCTCTGCATCACCTTGATACGAAGGGATCTCTCAATGCCAAAGTCCCAAAGTGACCTCTCACAGTCCCAGCCAACCAATAATCCTCCCGGATCCCATCGCCACCGTGGCCAATAATCGCCCAAGTCCCATGGCTCGGATTGTGCACTGCCTCTGGCTATGACCAATGCTCTAAGGGGTGAAGACCACCAACAAGCATCAATGCTCCCGGGCTCCTGCTATGTTGTACCTGTAGCTACATATGCTACCCATCCAACTGCATACCAACTCATCACCTCTCTCCAATCCAAGTTCTGACTCAATCCCATGCTGATCCTGCTCTCCTGAAATCGGGAAGGAGTCCTGAAGTAACGACAACCGGTGCCCTCCTGCCAACTGGGATCTGTAACACCTACTATGTCCAAGGGCCCCTGCTCCACTGTGCTCCCTACGAAGAGTACCGTACCATCAAGAGGGTACCAACTCATGATCTCCCGCCAGTCCATCCTGGAAGTAGAATCCGATGTAGCAACAACAACGGCATATGGAACACGCCTGGAGTGTTGCTGCCAACCCGTAATCAACTCCCACTGCTCTACCCTGTCTGCCAATGAGAGCTGCCTGTAGAAGGAAGTCCCTCTCTCTATAATGGGCCAAAGTGGGCAAGATATGCTACAAGCTCCATCGATGTACTCCTGGAGAGTGCTACTCACCGAAAGTACTGCAGCTCGACCGGCTGTATATACATCTATCTGTATCTCATCAATGTGTCGGCGAAAATATGGATGCTCCACCATATCCAACAGCTCCTGCTGTCTACTATCCCCCTGCATAACAATCCCATCATCCTTCAACATCTCTAGAAGATATGGATCTGCAACTGGTGTCTGTGCATCTGACTGCTCCTCCTCAAAGGCTGACCCCAATGTTAGCTGCATATCCATCATGGGCTCAATGTGGATACCCTTCTGGATCTCACCCAAGGAAATATCATGCCTGATGTCCATAGTATTCTCCTCTGCTGACTCAGGCTCCATCATATGCTGCTCTGGCTGAATTGTCACAAGTGACTCATCACCCAGAGTATCTCTCAAAGAGTCCCGTGACTGCTCACTCTGGACACCGGAATGAGAAAACAGAAAAACAGCTTCAAGAAGATGTGCATAACCTCTAAAACATTTAAATTTTAACAGGCCACTCAACTAGATACAAATGGTAACTTCTCTCCAGAATGTTTGACGAAAGTGTAATATCCTGGAAGGGAAATAGACAGCAATACAAGAATACGATAATATAGAAAAATGCCAGAAATAGAACATAAAGCAAATACTCATAAAAATGCCGGAAATGCTAAGCCATTTTATTAATCTGAGAGTGCTACACACTAAAAA
This sequence comes from Pinus albicaulis, assembly GCA_034641835.2. NCBI lineage: Eukaryota > Viridiplantae > Streptophyta > Pinopsida > Pinales > Pinaceae > Pinus > Pinus albicaulis. Next base: position 289,578,044 of record CM076572.1, on the reverse strand, counting down.
CACTGCAGCTCTGCTGACTGTGTGTGCACCTATCTGCGTCTCATCCCTGTGTCGACCCACAGATGGATGCTCCACCATATCCAACAACTCCTCCCACTCCTGATCAGGAATGTCATGCTCCCGCTGTCTACTGGTCCCCTGCAGAACAATCCCATCGACCTCCAAAACCTCTAGAGAATATGGATTTGCAGCTGCTGTCACCATACTCGATGTCAGTGCATATGACTGTCCCACCTCGATGGCTGACCCCAATGTTAGTCGCATATCCCTCATCGACTCAATGTGGGCACCCATCGGGCTCTCTCTCAAAGGAATATCATGCCTGATGTAAGTAGTGTCCTCCTTTGTCGACTCAGGCTCCATCACCTGCTGCTCTAGCTGAATTGTCACAAGTGACTCTTCACCCAAAGTATCTTCCGCAAAGTCCCGTGACTGCTCACCCTGGACACTAGAATGTAGCTCCAGTCTACTGTCACCATCTATGCATGACTGCTCTCGCTCCCCAGAAGCGTCCTCAACTGATCCTATGAACTCATATGAAAAAGAGTCCTCACCCTGGCATACAGAAGGAATGCCCTCCTGTTCTACCTCCGCCATCTCATCTACATCGAACATGCCACCCATCCTCTCGATAAAGTGTCGATACAGTGTCTGGAGCCCAAACACATACTGGGATGCTACCTCTGCTGTACCAAGTATCCTCTTCCCATGCATGTTCTCGACATGCCGTGAGGGAAAAGTGATGCATGTCTCCCTCATGACCTGCTCCCCAAGCGTAGGCTCAGTGATGACTGATGCACCACCTCTGCAAAGGATCATCTCATCCCCCAACCTGTGGCTGTCAACTAGCACACCAACCCAGTGCCACTCCTGAGAAGTCTCTCGCCTAGTGTACTGAGTGTCATCCAAATATCTAGGGTGAACCTCGCGTACCCTGCTGCTCACGCCCAAAGTGCCAAAGGTCAAAAACATAATCAATTGTACCTCTGAGTGATGTCGAAGCGAGTCAGGTGTGTGAGTCCCCACAGATACCGCCAAGTATTGCTCCTTTGTCTCTCCATCAATCCTGGGTGAACTACTACCAAAGGTAAGCCCGATGTCCTTGTCCATGAGTCTCTCTGGAAGCAATGCTCTAAGACCCTGCTGTGCAGCACCGTATGCCCTCGCATACCACTGATCATCCATATACTCCTCAACATGCCACTGCACACTGAGGCATACCTCGGTATACTGCTGGATACCATGTGCTACTGCTGTAGCACCCTGTACCATCTCGTGCCCTGACTATGTCCAGGCATCGGTCACTCTCCGCATGCTCACAATGTGATGTAGGATACTCCTACTCCACAATGCAGTCCCACACACTATGGTACACCACCATGCTACTCCATGTCCACCGGCAATCCACCGCTCAATGCTAGAGGCTCACACACATCCCTGGATGTGATGACCTAGAGCTGTGCCTCTACATGTCGGACTACCACCAATCGGTAACATCGTCTCCACCGTCGTATCACTATACCTGCCGACGAAAGGATCATCACTCCAAATCCTCCTCAAGGGGTCCGAGAAGTGAATCTCCCTGTGTGTCAATAGTGTTACCACCACTGCTCGGCTCCGCTGCGTCCTCTGTGCCCCACACAAAGGTGAAGAATCCTTGGCCCCATACAAGGTGCCATCTGGTGGCTTGCCAATGCCACCTCCTCCGACAAGCTCCTGCCAAGGTGTGCTGACCACCCCGTGATCCCGTGTATGAATGTCATGCCAAGACAACCTAGGGAGTCTACCCATAAACTGGTTGGCCACTGGAGCTGACCGAAACTGCACATGCTCTACTACTAGGCCAACTGTACTCTCCAAGACATAGTCAGCCGACCTGCCTGGGAAACGATAGGTGATCCCACTTGGATCCCAATGCCAATCTGGGGTTTCTGTACTCCCCATGCATAGAAAATCCCGCTGAGCTACACTCGGATCCATCACTATCTCCATAGCCCGCTCCACCGAGTACCAACTCAAAATCTCTCGCCATCCAACCTCAAAATGTGGACGCTGTACCCTGTGCAACTCTGATCGTCTCATACCGCTATCCAAGTCAACATATGAGATCTGACTAGGTGGCTCTTCCTCTCTCTCTCCAACGGGAAGAGATGACCCAACAACACTGCTAGTCCCATCCATGCATGCCTGAAGGGGAATGATCTGACGCTCCAACGTGCTCTCTGATTGTACCATCAGGGAATCCAGTCGTTCCCCAATGCGGACCAACTTGGCCGCCGACTTGGCACAAGTCACTCTCATACCCTCCAGCTCCTGGTCCTGCAACAAAATGGCCTCCCGTACTGACGTGACCTTCCCTCTCAAAACTCGAAGGTTCGTCCGAAGCCGATGATACCGCTGTCTGCGACCATCACCCAATACCTCTGTACCTGCTAGTGCCTCATCGAAGGTGGATATATCTCCTAACGCCTCACCCATCTGTCGTGTGCTGCTACCACCTGAAGACTCGGACATGACTCCGGTCATCACCTCAATGGATGGCTCTACTGAGGTAGGCTCTACCTTCTCCACTACCACATCAACCGACATGGCCAAGGAGGTCTCCAATGAGGGGGAATCCTGTGTCACACTAGGTGTAACCTCAGACTCCCTGCAATCCTGTGTGCCCTCATCCTCCAAGTGCAATGTTGCCACCTTAATGGCCTCTGACTGCGACATCTGATTAAGCTGGAAATAGATGTCCAACTTTTCTACCCAAGACTTTGCCGAACTGTTTGATGAGCCATCAAACGTGGGCAAATGAAATCTGCTAGCTGCGCGGTGGTCGTGATGATGATGTCTGTGTCCCCTGTGATGATCACGGGGTCTACCATCACGCTGGAGCTGAACATAATCTCTAAATGAGATAAGATCTCTGATCGCTGGCCCGCGTGCCAGGTACTCTGCAATGTAGGTGTCCATCTGGCCAGGGTCAACCTCCGGCTCCCGCTGTGCTGCTGCCCCTGTGTCCTCTGCTAGGAAAGTGGGCATAGTGGGTCGCGTGGGTGCATGCGATGCCATGATGGGGATAGCATCACGCTCCGGCATATGGTGTGACGTGCCTGATCCCTCACCGATCTGAAAACCCCTTGGGGTTTCCCGCTGCCTAACCTCCAACGCAGTGAGTCTCTGTGACACATCCTGCATGTGTTGGAGGAGCGCCTCTCTAAATCTCCTCTCACCATCATCACCTACCATCGGCTCTTTCTGCTATGTGTCTACAGGCTCCTCAGAAACTGCACGGCTGCTGCAAAACCATACTGACTTCGACCTCCAATTTACCCACTGAAAACTACTCAGAAAATTCTACGAATTTGGGAAGGTGATCCTTGCCCAAAACCCAGAAAACGTTTCTTCTAATTCCAACCTTCAAAATTTGACCCTTTATATTTTGGCCCTTTTTCCAATTTCGTTTTTGGTACTGCAACTGCTATTGCTCTCCAAAATTCCAGCAAACCTCTGTATGATCTCTTTCCCGATGTCATAGACCACAGGCTGAGCCAGAATTATGCTTTGATACCACTGTAATATCCCGAATGGGAAATAGACAGCAATACAAGCATACAACAATATAGAAAATGCCGGAAATAGAACATAAAGCAAATACACATAAAAATGCCGGGAATGCTAAGCCATTTTATTAATCTGAGAATATAATGAGATACAATGGATAATCAAAATAAATGCACCTATCCTTGCACAAGGCAAGTGAAGAACCCTCTCAGAAAAACAGGAAATGGCTGCTACAAGAAACTGCGTCCCAGCTGCTGGAAGAAACTGCCGTAAACTGCTGTTGCTGGAATGGACTGGAACTAGGGGCTGATCCCCTTGCCGGAATCAGCTGAAAATCCGTAGAACACCTGAACTCACCACCCCGGACAAAACCCAGAAACCATATAGAAAATGGTCAGCCTCTGAAAATCACCCAAGGAACCCTCCTCAAGGAATTACGTTGTCCCTCCAGGCTCAGCGCAGATGTCAAATGAAAGATGGTGAAATAGGGCCACAAACTCCCTGGAAAATCTCCCACTGATAAGGACTGAATCTCCACACCGGATCTCACTGAATCTCCTGCAGAAAAACCCGCAACAGAACACCCCAACAAGAACTGCGTCCTCTCTCCCAGGGACTGCGCAGTCACCAATAGAAGCCCAGCTCCACCGCAAACAAACAACCAAATCTCCCGCAAAAGACTGAAGGAAAACCTTGCCCGAGTAGGCACTCGAAGTCCCCCAGGGCCAAGGGCGAGATCTCCGACCGGAGACACTCAACGCACTAAACAATGCTGCAGACAAGCTAAACAGCCAGCGTGCTCAAGAAGACAAAAGTCTAGCTCAAATATCATCAACAACAAGAATGCCCCAAATGAGGAGGCTCCTCCATCTTTTATAGCATTGGTTTCCCTCCAAAACCAACGTAATCACTCTCTCCTCCACATGGTGTGTGGCTACCCTTGGCTCCCCCTTTAAGTCACAACGTTGTGCTACTAGGAAGGTGCTTTATGTTTCTTAAGTGAGTTAGACCCCTCTTCTCACTTTTATTTTATTAATAAACTATAGTCGGCAAAACTATACAAAAATCGAATATTCCAATTAGTTGTTGCTAATTAGGAATATTACAATGTCGATACTTTGAGTAAATTCATATTGACAGATAGACCAGAGTTATATCACGCGGGAGAACAAATAAAAATCATATATGAATGGTAAAGAAAAATAATACATATGTGTAATACTATCGAGAAATAGAGGTACACTAAGTTTGAGAAGAGTTTGTGTAGTAGAATGGAATGTTGCACAAGAATGGAATATTCATATCCTAAGTTTATGATATAGAATATCGAGTATTATAAACATTGGAATTATCTGTTATTATCAATTATGTTGATTAGAATTAAAGTAGTTCGAATTTATGCACATATGCTTTGGTAATAATGTCAATAAAATCAAACACTATATGTCGCACACATAGTAATACTACTTGTTACATAGGTAAAGCCTATATGTGCAAATTAAATGTGATAGCCATACATAAGTACATTTGGGAACTTAGGGTTGTAGATCCACCATGCGAATGGACTACAGGTCATGAGAAAATTTATTATAAAGTACTTTGATTATAAAGTATTATAAAGTATAATTGGTGTATATGTCTATACTTTGAAAACGAGATAACCTTCTATTAACTAGTGTAAATTCATAAATATAGATGGGGTGGTAAGTATTGGGAAAGTTAGTGGTTATGAAAAATAATAGTATAAGGTTCATGTGGGGAATAAAAAAAATTACCTTAATCAATGAAATCAATTCTGTGTTGAGAGAAAAGCTTAAATTGACATATCGACGAAGTGAGTTACCGTTACAAGTTATAAGTAAACAAATAGTGACATAGGAACTATTAAGTAACGGAACTTTGTCAGAATGCGACGAATGATGGGTTAACTATAAAATGAAATTATGGATGTTAATTTTTTTTTTTTTTTTTTTTGAGAGGCGTTACAACCTAGCATATAACCTAGTCACTCCCTCCTTAACACACCTATAAATCATTGACACTCCCTGTCACACACTCTTATTCGTTCATTTCCATGAATTTTGATCTAGTGCTTCCTTATGTTTCCTTGACACTCCCTAACACTCCCTAGCACACATTGACACACCCTAACACTTGACACATCTTGGCATGCCTCCCTATCACTCTAGAATTCCTTGGCACTACCTAGCATCTCTTGTCACTCTCTCCTTAGCACACCTAGATATCATTGACACTCCTAGTGACAAACTCTTACTCATTCATTTCCATGAAAATTTACCTACTTCTCCCTTGTGTTTCCATAGCAGTCCTTAACACTCCTTGGCACATGTTAGTACACCCTAGAACCTAGGACATCTTAGAATGTCGCCTTGGCCTTTAGCATGCCTTAACAATGCCTAACAGACCTTCTCACTCCCTCATTAGCACACCTGGAACTCACTGACACTTCCAATCACAAACTCTTATTTGTTCATTTCCATGCATTTCGATGTAGTGCTCCCTTGTGTTTCCCTAGAACTCCCAATTAACATTTCCTTGCACGCGTTGGCACATATTGGGCACATGTCGCACTAACTCTCTAGCTTTCCTTAGCACTTCTAGGCATGCCTTGTCACTCCTCCTTAGCACACTTGGAACTGATTGACACTGCTTGTCACACACTCTTATTCATTCATTTACATGCATTATGACATAATTATCCCTCGTGTTTCTCTAGCACTCCCTAACACTCCTTGGCACACATTGACGCACCCTGGAACTTGGCACAT